>CAWUFW010003784.1:0-1200000 GCA_963921515.1 Calotriton arnoldi | reverse complement strand
TCTGCCCCTGACTAAGATGTTCTCATGTGCTGTACAATGTCCAGCATATGTGTAGTCTCAGAGCATGTACAATAAATGAATGATTTTAACATATGCGATTATAAGATTGATTCTAGCGCACGCACACGTTCTAAGCATTATTCCACAGGCACTATAAATATAAAATGATCTTTTTTTGTTATGACTTGGTTCCATTATAAGCTATTGTTTACTTTTCCTTGGGCCACTTGGACTAGCGCTTCTCTGCCTCCCCTCATCTGTCTTGGTAGCTAGGACCTTGTTGGCGTCTTTCCTGCTCCATGTGAAGATTATCTATATTTTTTTCACTTTGTTCCAAAATGAGTATGAAGCTACCGGAAAGGCAGCAGTGTCCACAGTTATAAATAACATCGTGCTCTGCTGAACTTTTTCTACTACTGGAGATTTTCGGATCTTCCTGTTCTGCTGTGATAGGGTCATTTCATTTCCAGAGTCTGTGCTTTGAATCTCCGCTTCTACTAAAAAGGAACATTGACAAAGCCAAGAAGCTAGACATTTTACAGTCAGAAATATGAAGATGTTCTTTTGAATAGTTCCGTCAGTGTGTGAAGAGCAGGGCCAGCGCAAGAATTTTGAACATGTGCATGAGCTAGAACCAATCTTGTGTCTCTGGGGCACAGAAGACATGTGCGCCTGTGTTGGGCACCCAATGGCACTATGGTATTACAGAGGAAGCCGCAGTCACTTGTGTGTCCCCTTTTGTAATTTTGATGGTCTCGCTGGCACACATGTAGCGCCAGTGACATCTTCTGAAAGTGTTCCCTCTGTAAATGAGCCCCTAAGCAAATGAGGGATCCGGTGGGAAAGCATTTTGATATGCACCTTTATGCTCCTCATGTTTTCCCCCAAATCTGAGAGGTGGACTTCTTCCAATGTGCCCTCAGCAACTTTACTTCTTATTTGATGGTCTTATTTGCTAGACAACACTTCACACTTGGTCAGGTTGCTACATCTGTCCTGAGGAAGGCCATGCCAAATTATTTATTTGGGGTCGAAACGTCAACTATTATGTCTTAAATAAAAATATATTAATGAAAGGACTAATGTGGAACAAAAATTGTGAATTTAACTGAACTGCTGTTCCTCTTTATCGGATTTTTGTCCTGTTGGTTGAGACATGTTTGTGTTTTGAGCACTGTACATATTTTCCTGCACTTTCTTTTGTCACTTACCTTCACTTACACTGCACCGTTACATGAAGCACCTCATCATTGTCTGGAATTGTTATTTGAAGATTACGAACAATGGAATCATTAAAACTAAATAATTTCGTATTTGTCATTTGTTGAAAGCAGGATGTGTTGTACTCTGTTCCCTTGCCTATGCATCAAACTTTGCTTAAATAATTTCCTTTGGAACATTTTTTGTATATTAATGCTATTAGGGAATTGGGCGGTGAGGCAAACTGTCCCTTGTTCGTTGCTTTTTTCTACTCATCAATGTCAGAGTTTTTTGTTGTTGCTGTTTTTGTTAAATTTTATGACCCCAAGCACCTTTGTTGTTCTCTGACCCCTCCTTGTTAATTGTTCTTCCATGTCGCGCCACTCAGCAGTGTTCCCACCCCCTTTTGCTACCCCAGACCTCCACAACCTGTTTTTTAAAATTTGTATTTACTTTTTCAGAGTTCAGCTGCTTTGATTTGCTGCTGGCCCCCGTCTTCATAAATAATACACTTTTGCAAATTTTAAATATTTTTTTTACTTACTGCGCCAAGATTAGCATCCACCATCTTGGAATTATAAATTAAAAAGAAAATAAATAGCCACCATAGCTCCATGATGCATACATGCATATCCATGATGAGGCAACAGTGTTTACATATCAGCATGCTGTGGCCGTGATAGCCGTTATCACACATGCATTGCATGCAGAATGACTCACACTGGCGCTTATTTTTTGTTGATGCAATCAGCAGTAATCTTTTTTAAATTTTTGCAGATGCTGAACAGTATTGGCAAAAACCATTAGAAAAGCCTAAAGGCAAGACTATTGACTTTGCCAATGTTTATTTTTAATGCCTGTGCTTTAGGCATGTTACCTGTTCCAAAGCAGTGAAAATGTTGGAAGATAAGGAATTAGAGCAGTACTTAAAATTTAAAACAAAAAGGAAGAATTGCAGGGGGCCAAGTTTTTATCATGAGCCAGCAGCCGGCAGAATGGAATGCTGAGGATTCAGAATGCTACAGCTGCCTAGACTTGATTCCACCTCATGCCACTTTCTACCACCACGCCACACCTCTGTCTCTTTATGTCACTCTTGTAGATTATTTTTCAATCCCTTATGTCTTCCTTTATCTCCCTTTGTCACTGTTTTACTACCTTTCTCTTCATCCTTTTTTCTCCCTTTTCTGCCTCTCTCTCTTGAACTGGTGATAGAAAACAAGAGTCCCAGTCTCGAATTTGGCAGTGGAAGAGAGGCAGGTAAAGTAACAATTTGATCAAGGTCACATAATTAGGTCACACAGGGATAAAACACAAGTTGTTTAGCTCCAGTGTGAACACACTACAAATAGGCCTTATCTGGTGTTGCTGGTCAGTCAATGCATGATGCCCCAGGGAACAGTCTACATGCTTGGAGGTTCCTCCCAGTTTCATTTTCCTATAATATTCATTACGAGCTTTTTCACTGGTTTCCAAGCATTCCAGTTTTAGGCATATATAGAACTTGAAGCATAGGGCTGTGGTGATCTTACTAAGATCCCAAAATTTGCTCAAAGGTTGTGATGGTCAAAGATTGAAAAACCATGCTGGATCCCTCCACCATGAGCAGTTATTGCCCCAGCTCATTATTGCCTTTTTGTGCTAAGATTGCCTAAAGATTTGTTAATATTCAGCTGGCTATATTGACTCCAGCTAACTACAAGTTCTTGTTCAGGACAGTTTTCATTCCCACCACGGTACAGAATAAACTTCGGTTGCAGTACAAAATGAACTCCGTATAATCTTGAGTCAAGAGGACACAGCGGCTTTGATCCTTTTAGATCTCGCTGCAGCCTTTGACACTGTATGTCATGATATTCTATTAGCTAGGCTTGCAGAAGTGGAAGTAAAAGAACAGACAGTAATCTGGCTTCACTCTTTTACAAATGGGCATAGCCAGTCTGTTTTTAAGCCTCCCTTTCGCTCCTCACTCCATCGGCTCCAATGTGGAGTCCTGCAAGGATCCTACTTAAGATCAACCCTACTCAATCTGTATGTCACACCACCAGCAGCGCTTATCAAGAGTTATAAGCTTTTGTGTATGTGCTATGTAAATGACACCCAAATCGTCCTGAGATTGGATGGTGCTGGATCTCTGGTTTTTGTTCTGGTTTTAAAGCTGTGGCAGATTGGATGTCCTTCAATTGTTTAAGATTAAATTCCAACAAAACACAAAGGTATTAAATTTAAGAAGTTCTTTCTCCCTCTGGTCATCAGAATGGTGGACTGACGCCCTAGGCCTATCTCCTGGTCCGGTCAATACAGTGAGAAACATCAGAGTCATGTTTGATACCACTCTTTCTTTTCAAACACAGATCAAAGGCCTACCTTCTTCTTGAGTTCTTCAGCTGAAGCTTTTGAGGAAAATTCTTCCTATCTCCCTAAGCCTTCTTATTTCCCTATAATACAGGCCATATTATGTGCTTCTCTGGATTATTGCAATGCTTTATATTTGCCCCCTTCCCTATTCTGTTCAGCACTTTGTGATCATTCAGAACTGTGCAGCCCTCTTGATTTTGAAGATGCCTCTAGCGTGCCTATTGATCATCATTGATAAAGGCTGCACTGTCTTTGTGTGGAGACAAGAATTCAATTCAAGAATCAGTGGGCCAGATTCACAAACTGCACCTTGTAGTACATAAAGTAGTACTATAGGAGTACTACTTATTACAAGATGTAATTCACTAGCCTATGAGTGAAAATCGTTACTTCCAAACTTCCTATCTTTTATATGGGGAGACCACCACACATGTAAGTTGACTATTAAGTAGTAAACGTGGGAGGAGTGGTGGGGAAAATGGGCAATATCTGCTACATAATGGGAGGGGTGTAGAGAACAGCAGGGAGGAGTTTAGGGACAAACAGGCTACTACAAACCCCGCCCAGAAAAGAGTAAGCACATTGCCGTCACAGACTACACTTCCAAAGTTGCTATAGCCTTAAAATTGACCAAATAGTAGTAAATCTACTCCAGCCCAGCCTTGAAGTAAGTAAGCACCACACATTGCTATTCACAGGTACTACAAGCCACTCCATACATGCTAACAGACCCGATTCAGGTGGGAGAATCCAGATTTTGAAGCCAAAAATAGCTTTATTTTGGCTAGCTCCCATCTGAACATGCCTCTGCTTCAATAGAAGTCAATAGGGGAAATATGATCTCCCTATTATTATTATTTTTTTTAAATCTCCCACTTTACTCTTCTAAAATGTTGGCTTGTATGCCACTCCCATAGAAAATAATGGGGCAAGGACTTAAAATAATACCCCACATCAAATGATATAGTCTTATAGCCTGCTGCCGAGGGATATACTGGTTTGTAAAGGCTCTGAAGATGCGTTATCAGGAGGGAGAGGGACTATAGCAACCAATGTATCCAGAGGTACAAAGGCTATTAGAACATTCCACCTGCTGAGGGTTTGAGTGTTTTAAATTAAAAAGGGAGAAACAGAAAGATAAAAATTGGAAAGTTGAAGCACTAGGCTTATACCTGCCATTTTATGCCCTGAGGCCCTTCATTGTCTTCAATGGCGCTCCCAGCACTCCCATGTTCTAATGCTAAATAAATAAATATATAATATATTAATATCTGAGAAAATGTGTTCTTATTTAATCTTTCTAGAACACTAACCATAATTTCTATGACAAAAAGAAGCTTTTCATTTAGTTCATTTCTAAAGGAAATGCTTTACAGTTTGCAGCTTTGATTCCATTAAGAATACATTCAGGTGTGCCAAATTTTTCTCATAAATACAGAATGTTAGCGCTCTAGTTGTTCATTAGAACACCCTGACCTCCTTATATATACTTTTTAATTCATTTTCAGTATCCAGTGACAATGTCCCAGAGTCCTGTATTGGCTGCCACATGTTGCTTATGTTGGGGACAGCCAAATAGGATTAACTAGTCCCTTTTAAATGGGCCAATCACAGCAACAGTTCAGATATCTCTAACTTTTTAACCCCATGATACCTAACTGGAGCCACTCTTTAAATGCTAGTTTCTCAAAAACGGTTGAACGGATTTACACCAAATCACAACAAGCACACTTTCTGAGTAAAGTTCTAACTTCTTGCCAAACAGTGTAATTCTGTTCAGTAATGTTTTCTGTGTTGGTGAGCAAATTGGTCTATGAGAATAAAAATGGGAAATTACACTTTTGGGACACCCACCTTTTCTTGGCCCCCTTTGAAGGATCAGTGCAAAAACATCCATGAAAGAGCCGAGGTGAATGACATTTGTTTTGTGAATGCAGATTTGTCAATCTACACCAAAGGTATTAGCAAAACAAAAAAGTACTCTTCCTATGGAAACTCTGACCTAACTATAACTACTCAGAGGCAAGCGCCATGAAAAATAACTGGCACTGGTGAATGCAATAGGTTTCACCTATGTGATTAGTGAAAAGCTGTTTTTTGTTGTAAGTTGTAGCTTGCTAAGCAGTTGTGCATGGTACTGAAACTCCATAAAAGTGTTACGACCTGTTTATGGAGAAAGCCAATATAGTGTGCAGTAACGGGTGGTAATATAATGCAGGGAGATTAGGTAAAGGGCGAAGGCCGAAGAAAAACACATGCAGTGGACAAGCCTGCTGTAGCTTTTGGCCCTTTTGCCACTGGACGTGCTGCACAATTCAAATCATTGCTCTGGTGCCTGCAAGGTAACTGTACTTGTGACAGGTTGTTTAGTAGCAACATACAGCAATAATCAGTGTTCAGTGGGTTTCTTGGAGCTTTTGGCCCCTGTGCCACTGCACTTGCTGCACCATCTAAATCATGGCCCTGGTGCCTGCAAGGTAACTGAACATGGGACTGCTTGCTTAGTAGCAACATATAGCTATAAACGGTGTTCAGTGCATTTCCTGGAGCCTTTGGTCCTTGTGCCACTGCAGCTGCTGCACCATGCAACAGGGTAGTCCAGGGGGCTGCCTTGGAGATTGTTCATGGAGATGAAACCGAAGTTGAACCACTTGCAATTACCGGTGCCCCGCAGCACGGCTCAGGGGTCCTGCTCCTCTGACTGGCTGTACCTCCCCTGAGGGGAACAAGACACCTCCAGCAGTCGTTGACTGAGAGGGGGGGGCGTGTTGAGGGGTGTTTGGAAGGAGTGACAGTGAAGTGACCTATCCACGATTGCTGAAGGAAGCGGAGGCCACATTGAGGGAGGTTTTGCAGTGCGGCTGGCTGTAACTCCTCTGAGGAGAATGAGACACGGTGAGTGTTCATGTTTCTTTATGTATATATTAATTTAAATATTTTGTGTGGCACTCAAGCAAAAATTAAGGTATAAGAGAGCTTTAGACAGCAACAAAAGATACAATAGGGTTTATCTGTAATAACAACAGCGGATGCGAGGGGAGCAGTCAGAACATGAGCAGTAGACTGACAGGGGAGCTGCGTTGAGGGGGGTTTGCGAGGAGCAGCGGCGAAGTGACTCAGCCACCATTGCAGAAGGAAGGGAGTGCCACTGAACACGCAAATTGAAAAAGCCATGGTACTGCTTTGTGTGAACAGGTTGAACAGCAATTATTTAAGATGTAAATCAATTATTAAGGTGTTAAAGTGATTTCAATGATTCGTAATCTGATGTGATTTTTTTATGGCCCTGGTGCTTGCAAGGTAACTGCGCTTGTGACTGCTTGTTTAGTAGCCACATATAGCAATAATCGGTGTTCAGCGGTCTTCTTGGACCTTTTGGCCCCTGTGCCACTGCACCTGTTGCACCATCCAAAACATGGCCCTGGTGCCTGCAAGGTAACTGTGCTTTGACTGCTTGTTTAGTAACAACATACAGCAATGATCAGTGTTCAGTGGATTTCCTGGAGCTTTTGGCCCCTGTGCCACTGCACCTGCTGCACCATGCAACAGGGACATCTAGGGGGCTGCCTTGCCAACTGTTCATGGAGATTAAACTGAAGTTGAACCACTTTCAATGACCTGTGCCCCACAGCACAGGTCCCGGGTCCTGCTCCTCTGCCTGGCTGTACCTCCTCCAAGGAGAACAATCAATCAATCAGGGTTTTTGTTAAAGCGTGCTACTCACCCGTGAGGGTCCCAAGGCGCTGGGGGGGTGCAGCTCCGGATCCGTCAAAGAGCCAGATCTTGAGGCACTTCCTGAAGGTGTGCAGAGTGGGGGAGCGTCTGATGTTGACTGGGAGCTTATTCCAGGCCTTTGCCGCGACGTAGGAGAAGGCTCTTCCACCTGCTCTGGTTCTGCGGATGCGTGGGGTCTCTGCCAGGGCGAAGTCAGCGGAGCGGAGGTTCCTTTTTGGTACGTGGAAGGAAACTCTTTTGTTGAGGTATTTGGGTCCGATGTTGTGGAGGGATTTGTAGGCGTGGGTGAGTAGTTTGAAGGTTACTCTCTTGTCGATGGGGAGCCAGTGGAGGTCTCGTAGGTGCTGGGACATGTGCTCATGTCTTGGGGTTCTGAGGACGAGTCTGGCTGCGGTGTTCTGGATGGTTTGGAGCTTGTGTAGCAGGGATTTGTTGATTCCGGCATAGAGGGCGTTACCGTAGTCCAGTCTGCTGGTTATGAGTGCGTGGGTGACGGTCTTTCTGCATTCGGGGGGGATCCACTTGAAAGTCTTGTGGAGGATGCGGAGGGAGTTGAAGCAGGTGGAGGCAACAGCGTTGATCTGGCGGGTCATGGTGAGGGAGGAGTCTAGAATGATGCCGAGGTTTAGGGCGTGGTCTATCGGAGTGGGTGGGTTTCCGAGGGCGGAGGGCCACCAGGTGTTGTCCCAGGCGGTGGAGGAGGGTCCAAGGACGAGGACCTATATCTTCTCCGAGAGTTGAGCTTTAGGCAGCTGTTGCTCATCCAGGCCGCAACATCTTTTATTCCTTCCTGAAAGCTGAGTCTGGTGTCTTCGGGGTTCTTCGTGAGGGAGAGGATGAGCTGGGTGTCGTCAGCGTAGGATACTATGTGGAGCCCATGCTGTCTAACGATGGCGGCGAGGGGGGCCATGTAGATGTTGAAAAGCGTGGGGCTGAGCGAGGATCCTTGGGGTACTTCGCCGTTAATCTCTGTGGGTTTGGAGAGGAAGGGTGGGAGTCTGATCCCTTGGGTTCTGCCAGCGAGAAAGGAGCGGATTCACTCGAGGGCGGTTCCCCGTATGCCGGAGTCGTGGAGTCTGGCGGTGAGAGTGCGGTAGGAGACAGTGTCGAAGGCTGCGGAGAGGTCTAGTAGGATGAGGGCCGCGGTGTGTCCCTGGTCGAGTAGCATGCGGATGTCATCTGTGACGGCGAGGAGGGCGGTCTCGGTGCTGTGGTTGCTGCGGAATCCGGACTGGGAGGAGTCGAGGATGGCGTTCTTTTCGATGAAGGTGGTCAGCTGGGCGTTGACGAATCTCTCAGTGACTTTGGCTGCAAAGGGAAGGAGAGAGATGGGCCGGTAGTTTTTCAGGTCCGTCGGGTCCGCCAAGGGTTTCTTGAGGAGGGGCTTGACCTCTGCCTGCTTCCAGTCGTTGGGGAAGATGCCGTATTCGAAGGAGGCGTTTATGGTCCGGCATAGTTTGGGTGCTATGGCGGCGGCACCTCCAGCAGCCTTAGACTGAGAGGGGACCACGTTGAGGGGGGTTTGTGAGGAGCGGCGGTGAACTGACCCAGCCATGATTGCTGAAGGAAGGGGGGCTGCACTGAGAGATGTTTCTGCAGTGGGGCTGGCTGTACCTCCTCCGAGGTGAACAAGACATGATGAGCTTTAATATTTATTTATGTATATCAGTCAGTCAGTCATAATCTTTATTCGGTTTTAAAAATGTAATCATAAAAGACAAATCTGTTAAAAAAAAACAGAAATTGACACCCACATAATCCCACTTGCTTTAAAACCCCTGAGAGATAACATACAAGAGAGAAACAAACTGTGGGTGAGTTTAAAAACCGTAAATACAGCAAGGCCGGCCTGACTTGAGTAAAACTCATTAATTCAAAAATTGGACGCAAAAACATATATCGTAGGGTATTACATTTTGAACAAATCATAACAATATATAAGGTGTCATTGACCGAGACATTGTCACAGTCACATAGGGCAATTCCAAATCCTTAAAACAACCATGATTAAAAAAAACTAAACGTGGAAATAAGTTCAACCTAAAATAAGTCAATAAGTGCTGCTGATGACGACTCATGTTCCAAGTCAAATAAGGTTCTAAATTACTAACAGTTTTCACTAAAATCGCATGTCTGACTGAAAGTTTTAATATTGCAGAGTCCTCCTGTTCCACTGCCAACTTGCCCATTAATTCCGCTACAACCCATTTATGATCAGAGCTAACTAAGCAGCTGGGGTTAGCAAATAAATCAGGCCTCCCTAAGGACATCATATTATAGGAGATATAGGCCAGCGACGGGATCAGAAAGGGCTTGTGCAATTTTAAACAATCCTGCAATATTAATCTGTTAAAACCAAGGGGCATATTAGCAAGACCGGCGATAAAATTATCGCCGTTTTAGCGGCAGAGAAACTGCCAGCTAGAACGGCGATAATGGGCTTACTAATATGCGTTATAGAATTCCAATAGAAGCCCAGGTTAGATGTGCAGGACATCTAACCTGGGCTTCTGTGGAATTCTATAACGCATATTGCAAAGCCCATTATCGCTCGCTTTAGCGGCAGTTTCCTGCCTCTAAAACGGCGATAATTTTATCGCCGGTCTTGCTAATATGCCCCCAAGTTCTTCCTTTGTCCAAATTGATAACCAAAGTTTTAAGGGGGGAAAGTCGGATCTGGTCAATAATGTAGCCTAGTCCCAATTCTTCGTGGACGATTTTCATAGGGTACACCATGTGGGACTGCCAGGAGGCCCCTTAAAAATTTATTTTCTGCTACTCGAATCGGGGCGACCGGGCCATAGCCCCATATTCCACTGCCATAACTTGCTAATGGGACACACTTAGCCCTGAAGATTCGCAAGACAGATTTAATGTGGGTGCGCCCTAACTGGCGTGAGAAATCGCCAATACTAAATGTGGCTCTGTTAAAGGACATCACATTTTGGGTTATAAGTGAGTGCCAGTTTAGACCAGAATCCAACTGAACCCCTAAATATTTAAACTTATCGACCTGACTGACGTGGTGTTCATCTACAACAAATTTCATAGTTTTCATGTTGGGCGGACCACACTTCATTACATGTGATTTTGAGAAGTTGGTAGAAAGGTTAAGCCTGTTCATAAAATCAATAAAAAGGTTAAGGAGTTTTTGTAAACTCTTGGCTGTCCGAGCAATTAAAACTGTGTCATCTGCGTAGAGCAGGGCTGGTATAGGACGGCCTCCTACTTTAGGGACATCCACACCTGGGTCTGACAAAACTTGTTCTATTTGATTAATATAAAGAATAAATAAAAACAGTGCTAAGATACAGCCTTGACGAACCCCACATCGCAATTTAAAGTGCTCAGTGCATTCTCCGTTAGGATCAAACCTAACACTAGCAGAGAGATCTTTGTGAAAATCATACAAAAAATTAATTAATGCAGAGTCCACTCCCATCTGAGTCATCATGGACCATAGTTTGGAGCGATTGACTCTATCAAAGGCAGAACTAAGGTCCATAAAGGCCAAATTAATTGCCTCCTTCTTAACCTTAGTGTACTTACAAATCAGTAGGCAAAGGTTCAGATTTTGCTCGAATGTACCCCGACCTGGCCTAAACCCATACTGTAGGTCAGATAAAAAGCCTCTCTCCTCTGCCCAATCTGAGACATATATATATATATATATATATATATATATATATATTTATTTAACAATTTTGTGTGCCACTCAAACAAAAAGAGCTTTAGACCACAACAAAAGATACTATATGGTTTTTCTGTTACAACAGCAGCGGATGCAAGGGGGCAGTCAGAACATGAGTCGTAGATTGAGAGGGGGGCTGCGTTGAGTGGGGTTTGTGAGGAGCAGGGGTGAAGGGACCCAGACGCAATTTCTAAATAAGAACACCGAAAATAGAAGCGAAGGGGCAGGGCAGAGGATGTGGCATAACGGCAGAACTGCCCACCTTGGAGCTGGGGAGTCGGGTTTGAGTCTCTGGTTGGTTCAACATCCTGTACAAGCATGCCTAAGAGAGCAGCCTCACAAAGAAGTTTGGCGGATGAAAAGGAGAACTTTGGCCTTGGGACACTGGTAAGAGCAAACATGCATGGAGCAACAGGAAATAGTGTGAGACAGTCAATAGAAACGTAAGAAAAGTAAGTGGCGAGCACACGAACCAATAAAAAGTAAGGGTGGGATGTAATCCCCTTTTAAGATTAATATTAAACACAGTTGATTTCACAAGCACAGCGTTAGCGCTGTGCAGGCGAAACCTAAAAAGGTCAAAGTGACATTGTAGTTAGGCCTTGTATAACACAAGTCACTAAATATATCAAACACACCCACTGTGAGACTGCACAACTGATTGTTTATGGCCACTACATACCTGGTGTATGGTGTTTCCCTTTGGTGAAAGACGTTCTGCAGGTGGTTTTTCCTTCTTTTATACTTTCTTTGGTTAATTTGCATATCATTGGTTGTGCAGCTCGTTAGGGTTTTGTATTGTTTTTTGCAGGTCTTCTGAAACAGAGTGGGGACTTGGAATTGTGGCGTTCATGATGAAGGCGTTTCACACCAAAACACGTGTTGTAAATAATTCTAATAAGCCACAGTAAAAAAAGAATTATATAGATAGAATTTCAATATGTTTAGAAATGAAAACATGAGACTTTAACAACTAATGTAAACAAGCTATTGGGATATTAAGAAATCACTAAGACCTGTGTTGTTACGGACATGAGAAACCTTTTTTGTATATGAATGAGTGTATAGAAGAATGAATGTGTATGTGTTGTGTATGTTTGAAGATGCGATAGTATGTCATTTTATATAATGCAAAATTAATGTTTTCTTTGAGACCTGTGTCTGAGGCACTCAGGACTTACTGCCTGATTATAATGTATCAATGTTCTGCATACAAAAGATGTTAAATATGAGAACATATTTTGCATAGAAAAATAAAGAATATAAATGAACTCAAAATTCCTCTGAGCCGTACATATACATATATTTTTTCTGCAAAGCATTAACAGAATTTGAATTTAAATTAATTCAACACAGATTTCAACATTTAATACATATTAAATACAAAGAAAAATGTAAGGGTTGGGTGCAAATGCTTTCATCTTGAAGAAATAATTGTTATACATAAATAAATACATTTAAATGAATTCATTATTTAATACACATTTAATTTAATACGTAAATCTGATGCAACATTTTATTTTATTAGGTATATGTTAATAATAATAATGTACCTTCGTGAACAGCCCCCTATGTGCTTGTATCAGGGCTCTCAACAACAATCTAGGCCCTTCCTTTATTAGTCTGCCCTACCATCCTTATTGGCTGCCTAGACTGTTATGTTCCTCCTCGGCCTTCGCCTTCCTGCCCCCAGATTCCTCAAGTGTGGCATAGAGGTTGCACTTTTCCTTATTTGAAAGCCAAAGGTCGCAATAAGCCTCCGCTTTTACTTCGCCTGCAAACAGTTGACTGCTTGCCTTTTACAGCAGTAATGTAATGAGGTCTGTCGCTTCCAAACCTTTGACCACAGATCTGCGTCATTGACATTAGCCTCCAAGATACTTCTGTGAGTTTGACCAACAGTTGCACGCAGAAATGGCTGCGGCAAGGGCAGTAACCCCTCGCTTGGGGTGGACTCTGACCTGGAACTTAGGGGCATATTAGCAAGGGCACTATCGCCGCTTTAGCGGCACTTTTTGCCGCTAAAGCGGCGATATTTATATCGCCCTATCAGCAAACTGTCTCTAACAGCAGTTAGAGACAGTTTGCAGGCGTTAGCGCCCGTTTTTATCGCTTTGCATGTCAGCGATATTTATCGCTAATGACATGCAAAGTGGGCGTTCCGATCGAACAAACCTGGGAAACACTCGCTAACAGGCCTATCGCCTATTAGCAAGGTGGCCATGGCCCCAGTTAGCGACGTGAAAAGTCGCGCTAACCGAGGTCATCGCCATTTATTTAACACCTGCAATTAGCAGGTGTTAGCCATACCTAACATGGGGGGGTGGATTATGCTGATACGACCACAGGGTCGTATCAGCAAGGTGTTCTCCCTTCTCCATGCAACATCGCTGGTTTTTCAGCGATGTTGGCCCATTTCCGCTATCGCTGGAATATTCATCGCCATAGCGCTAATCGTTGCTAATACAGCGTTAGCGTGGCGATATATTCCAGCGATAGCCGGCGATAAAAAAAATCACGCTAAGCAGGGTTAGCGATGATTATCGCCTCTTCTTGCTAATATGCCCCTAAGTTATTCAGACAATTCTGAAGCACAGCATTTAGCCGCTGACCTACGTTAATGGGACTGGCGTCTGTGCTTTGAGAGCGCCATACTGATCTCGTCATCTTTGTGTGCCCAGAAAATGTCCAATACAAATGGTGTCCAAATTAGTTTTGTGCATCATCATTAGAGGCGGGCGAACCCTTGAAAACTAAAGCAAACTCATAGCAGGTGCCTGGCCCTGTGACTCGGGGTCCTATTGGAACCTGTCCTTGAGCCCAAAATGAGCCGACAGGAGGCAATCTAGCCTAGTTGCCACAGCTGTCGACCATGCAACATGGGAAACAAGGCTCAAATCCCAACCTTAGCTCAGAACCCTGTAGATCCCGGCAAAATCTCCCTGTGTTCTTTTATCAATTGAGTAGACTATACAAAGTACAATACTACATTCACTAACAGCATTGTCATGAAGGCGCGGCAGGAATGGGTCTCTGTTCAAGTTTAAAAGCTCACACTTTTAAAAAATACCTTCCAGTGCAGAGATATAATCTGATGTACTAAGATCAAAAGCTTTCGCGTGTTCAAGGAGCACATTTTTTTTATTTTGAAGACACCTTATCATATTCTAACAAGATGTGTATTGCATTATTTACATGCCAAACATGTTCAGGATTCGGCTAGTGCATAGTCACTTAGAACCAGAGCCGACCCTTGTCTTGGCTCTCCCTGTTAATTTATTGGCTCGCCTACCTCTGTGAGTCACTGGTCCTCTCACTCGCGTTTTCTTAATAAGGCGGTACACTTTACAAGGTCCATTCATTCTAGATTGTATTTGACAAATTCTGCTGACCTGCATTATTTGGGCCACGCTGTCCTCTAGTGGACATTGATTGAAACGCAGGCAATACAACGTGCTGCCTAGACTCGCACTAGGGTTCCGTGAGAAAAGAAGGGAGAAATCATGTGGGAAAGAAATTCCATGAAAATGACACCATTAAGGTGCAGTCTTTATAAAGAAATTCCGCTACACAGTTGAAAAGACGCCTTTGTTCTGAATTAAAAACCACCGAAGTGCGCCAGATATAGTCTGTAGTTCTACGACAGATCCGCCGCTACCAAAAGTCCACTTAGCTACTCATCCACAATCTCTAAGCAGCAGAAACTGGGAACTGAGGCCGCAGGTGAGCTGAGGGGAGCGGGAGGGAACCAAAGCTCTGTTAAGTATGAATTCCCGTTAGTGCAGTCCTTACATGTATGGACACAACCCTGTAAAGACCCTGTGATGTCATGGGTCCCCTTAGACACTGGTGGCTGCCACTCTAGATTACTGCCAGATAGAGTACAGAGAAAGGTGGCTGTCATTCTAAAGAACTGCCAGATAGAGTACAGAGATGGGTGGCTGTCATTCTAAAGAACTGCCAGATAGAGTACAGAGATGGGTGGCTGTCATTCTAGAGTACTGACAGATAGAGTACAGTGATAGGAGGCTGTCATAACAACGCAGGCCAGCAAGCAAAGTTGCTGTGCATCATTGCGTGAAAGGGAGACAGCAGAAATGCATAATATCTACTAAGATAAGGCACATTTCTGCTGTCTCCTAACATTGGCACACTGTGTGTGGCCTAGCACCAGTGCAGGCACCTTTGCAATATGCTGCAAAGGTGCCTGCATAACGGCCAGGATTGCTTTTGTTTAGGAAGGGATAACTTCCTGCACCAAAACAATCTTTAGAGGCATTTTCCTCTTTTGATCTGTACTGCAGAATGCAGGATGCATGGAAAGAGGAAGTAACGGGGAGGAATAAAGATATTTTTCCTCGTCTGGCCTTAAGACTCCTCAAACTTTACCATTGCTAACCAGTGCTAAAGTGCACGTGTTCACTCCTTAAAACATGGTCAAATTGGCTTATGCCCAATTGGCTTATTTAATTTACTTGTAAATCCCTAGTAAAGTGGCACTACATGTGCACAGGGCCTGTAAATCAAGTGCTGCTAGGGGGTCTGCAGCACTGATTGTGCCACCCACATAAGTAGCCATTTAAACATGTCTCAGGCCTGCCATTGTAGCCTATGTGTGCAGATCTGTGTCTTTTTAAGTGTTTTAATATATTGTACTATGTGGTGTACTTTTATGGTTTTTAGTAACCGAAATAAAGTGGTTTGATGATGAACTGCCATTTCAACCTGGCAAAATAAACCTTTTCCAGGACCAAATCTTCCATTTTTATACATCTAGGTCACCCCTAGGGTAGGCCCTGGACAGCCCTCAGGGCAGGGTGCAATGTATTTAAAAGGTAGGGCATGTACTTTTTACATGTGCTGTTAGTGGAAATGTCTTGGTTTCTCACTACTGCAATGCCAACCTCTCCCATAGACTAACATTGGAGTTACCTTATTACATTTAATAAGCTGTAGTTTCCAAATGAGAACAGGTAGCCAGTTCATGTTTGCTGCTTTTGGAATTGTAATGAGAAATCCTAACTTATTATGACGTCGGATTGTAAATTACAGTTTTGAAAATGACACTTGTAGAAAGTTGGTATTTTCCTGCCTTAGACTTTTAGTCCTTGTAGTCTGTACCTGTATCACATAGCTGGGTGTAGCTGACAATTGAGCGTTGTGTATTTCTCCTACACACAAAAGGGAGCTTAGGTGTGCCTGGATAGGCCATCACTGGCAGGATGGGAGAGAGGAGTCAGGTGCAGCCCCACTTACACTTGAATAGGCTGTGTCCTGTCTCCACACAAAAGGTTGCATACCCCCTGTAGTTCATCTGGAGCCAGGACAGGGAAGGCAGGATGCTTGGGGTCTTCAAAGAGAAACCTCTAGAAGCTTCTCCTTCACTTCAAAAGCACAACTGGGTATACATACTGGACCTCAGACCCCAACTCTTCAGTATACTTCTGGACCTGTGGGTACTCAGCCAGGAAGAAGGGCTGCTGAACTGCTTAAAGCCTGCCACTCTGCTGGACTACTGTCCTGTTGGACTGCTGCCTTGCAGTGCCGACCTGCTGCCTGCTGTCCTCTTGTCTGGGTGAGAAGGACTAAATCTGCATCTCTTGAACCAAGAATCCTTGGGCGGCTTCAAGGGCTAGTTGGCTGTCCTCCTGATCTGAAGCCTCAGGGACACAAGAGGCTTCCAACATCCCTGTACCTGCACCTGGACACTGCAGCTGTGAGTCTACACTGCCAAGTGGTTCCACCCCAGTTCCCGGACCATTTGTTGTGGGCCAAGCCTACAACTGGTGTGCTCTGCAAGCCTCTGTGGATCCAGCAGATCCTGCACATCTCCTCTGCTTTGCAGCACAAGCCTGAGCAGAACGGATGCATCGCCCAAACTGTGTGGATCGGAACCCCCATAAAGACCTGCATCACATCACAGCCCGTTACCGCGTCAGAACTGCCACTGCACAACGCATCCTCGGTGCAGGCCCTCGCATCCCACATTGACGCCAGCCTCCATGATGACACCAGACTCCACATCGCAGCCTCACAGCTCATCGGAACCAACGCCATCACCCTGACTTTGCAAATCATCCTCAACACTGGACTTTACATCGCTAGCCCTCATCAAGGGGATCCTCGATGATGCCACAAGGACCTTGCACCGCAGCCTTGCTGCATCTTAGAACAAAACATCACATCGGCTGCACGAAGCATCTTCAACGTTGATCCTTGCAACATTCCACAAGTCAGGATTTAAGATACTCTGTTCAGCAGGCCGAACTTTGTCTCTGTAGCCAGCCTGCGTTCCATCATGGCCGGCCTGGACTTGTGACTTTGTCCCAGTCCAGCACGACCAGATATCCACAGTTGGCACTTTATGCCTTTTGGCGCTATTTTTTCAGAAATTGTGAAACCTGAATATCTCCAGTTCTACAGATTGTTTTTTTGTAATTTTGGTCTTATTTCATTTATTAAAAATTACTGTATTTCTCTAACTGTTGTGGGCTCCTTTTGTGGTGTGTTTTTTTAACTGTGCTACTGTTTGAAGTGTTGCCCAAATACTTTATACATTTCCTCTGAGATAAGCCTGACAGCTCTGTGCCAAGCTACCTGAGGATTGAGCACAGTTTAATTTAGGGTATGCTTGTAACGTCACCCTGAGAAGAACTGTGGTTGTTGCTAGAGAAGGGATTCACCCCTTACTCCAACCAGCAACCCAATTTCGTACATTAGAGATATAAAAGAGCTAAATAGAAATAAATTAGTAGGTGCCATTCAAATCGATATTTGTGTAATTACTCATACACACATAAAAATCATGCATTCTTACAGTACATACATATCTCTTACATAGGAGCCCTGAACAAAGTAAAAAAACCTGCCTCCAAGTCATAGTTTCTCTAAAGTACTTGTGAAGTGATAATCTGTATGGTTTTGTTTCCTTCCATCAATCAATCAATCAATCAGGGGAATTGTAAGCGCGCTTCTCACCCGTGAGGGTCTCAAGGCGCTGAGGGGGGGGGAGGGGGTGGTAAGCAGCTCCGTTCAGTCGAAGAGCCAGGTCTTGAGGGTCTTCCTGAAGATGTTCAGGGAGGGGGCACGTCTGATGTTGAGCGGGAGTTCGTTCCAGGTCTTGGCTGTGATGCAGGAGAAGGTTCTTCCACCTGTTCTGGCTCTGCGGATGTGCGGGATTTCGGCGAGGGCGAGGTCGGCCGATCGGAGGTTTCTCTTGGGTACGTGGAAGTCCGGTGTTGTGGATGCATTTGTAGGCCATCGTATTGGCATCTAGATTTTAGGCTCCAGATGGCTCCCAGCCAGGATGATACTAGATCAAAAGGAGGTCTGATGGCCCTTTAAATCAGGCCTTTGTTTGTGCCTGTCTGAAAGTGAAAATAAAAAAGCCCCCTTGCTGCCTGCCAGTTGCTCCACCAAAACAGAATGCAGACAACATGCGGCCACTGCTGAATTATATCATTGTGTCGGAAAACAACACCATGACAAATTCAGCAAATTCCCCTGCAAGAAATTGCTGACAGAACCAGGATCCAGTGCATACCCCCTATTTTCCAGCACTGTTATAAAATGATACTTAGTTGCAGATTTACCATTTATTCATCAAGCGCAGTGCAGAAGCAGCAAATTCTGCGCTGGCCTGCGTGAGGAGAGAGCAGGAGAGTGTCAAATTTACTAAAATATGGCATTCTCCTTTTCCCTAGCGCCGGCGCTGAAATCAGCTGCCATGCGCCATGGAAACACCTTTGCGCCATGGTGCAAGGGTGTCTTCATGAGTCTAGCATAGGTTTTGTACTGGAAGGGTACCCTTCCAGCCCAAGATACCATGCTTAGACCAACTTTAGCCCTTTTCTCTCTTTGTATGTGTGCTGTAAAGTGCAGCACACATACAAAATCAGAAAAGGAAGAAGAAATGAAAGTATTTCTTCTTCCATGCGCCTAATCCAAAAGGGCGCAGTTTTATTTAGTAAATAGAGTTTAGCATCAGAAATCTTGGGTGATTGCATGGGAATGCCCATGCTCCATCCATGGTGCTAAGTAATGCAAAGCAGCGCATAGTGCTGCTTTGTGTTGCTTTCACGTTATTAAATCAGAAAAAAAAGATTGTGAGCTGATTTGCGTCACTTTTGTGATGCAAACACGGCGTAAAATCTTAGTAAATCTCCCCATTGGTTGTTACTCTAGAGTGCTGCCAGATAGAGTAAGCCAGCTGGGAAAGTATGGAATGATTCAAGAGATCTACTACACCGCTGGCCACCAGAGGACTCTAACATCGTCCACCCCTGCAGTTTTGACTAATAACATACTGTCACCACTTTTTTACCTCTTATAATGACAATCAGTGAAGCTCTGACTGTAACGCAGTCCTTCCAGACAGATCTCTTGCCTCCACTTATACTAACTCAAGAATATAAAATCTCAGAATGGATGACCCTATGTAGTAACCAATATAGTAGTTCAGATACTGACTACTTTGTTTTTTTCTACAATCATTTTGAAGTTTAAAATATCGAGTACCTCAATATCATGGTTTTTAATATTGTTTTTTCTACATTATTTACTAATGTTGTTTATAAAATTAGATTGTTAGCAGCTTTAATGCAGTGGACGATCCAGTGACCTGAAGTCCACCACATTACCTCCGCAGTGTGAAGGATGTCAAAAGTAAAACTAAGGCAGTAAAGCAAGAAAACACTTCTGGTGCAAGCACCAGAAGCATTTTCTTGACACCTCTTGACAGACTTTGGACCAGTGGTTAAGCTACTGACTACTTGTGCATCACTTCACACTGGGGGGCATATGTACAAGCCCCTATCGCCACCACAACGTCACTTTTATCGACGTTGTGGTGGCGATAGGGGCTGCGCCTTATTTACAAGGCAGCGTTAAGCCACTTAACATGGCATAACGCTGCCTTGTAAATAAGGCCCCCTTTCACGCTATGGTTAGCATGAAAGGGGTGGGCGGTGGGTGTCGCGGTGGGCGTTCCACAGTAAAACCCATTGTTTTTCTGACGCTGCCCCCTATGTACAAGGGTGGCATACATAGGAGGCAGCGCTAAGATTAAGATCAGGTAAAACCTGGTCTTAAGTTGGCGAAATGCTTTATTTCTCCTCGTTTTTGCTTTTTCCATGTGTGCTGCCTTGTGCAGCACACATGGAAAAAGCAAAATGCCATGGATTGTTTATGTACAGGAAGGTCTCCCTTCCTGTACATAAACAATCCTTTTAAAAAAATGCAATTTTTTGACTTTCATGTGTGCTGCATGAAGCAGCACACATGACAGTGACAGAATGGCATTTTAGGATTGTTTATGTGCAGGAAGGGACACCTTCCTACACATAAACAATCCTCCCCTGCATGCTGACACCCTTGCACTATGGTGCAAGGGTGCCTGCGTTGGCCCTAAGTTGCTAAACTTAGCACCATTGCAGGGGGAAACGCAAGGCTGCACCACATTCTTGTAAATATGATGCAGCCTTGCGTTTCAGAAGTGGCGGAGAGAGGCGTTAAGCCATGACGGCTAATGCCTCTCTCTCCCACTTCCTTGTACATATCTCCCTGGGTTTCCTTTAAGGGAGTTAAGCAAAGTCTAGCCACTGGTTTCATTGTTGAGGGTGCATTTTAATGCATTGGGGAGGTATACAGAATTTGAAGTATTCTCAATGGAGAAATCACATACAGCTGTCTACATCTCGGAGAGCTTTAATACCAAAGTCTACAAATGACTTCAATCATGAGTGAAGCACGGTCCAGTTTTACCATATAATGCCTCAACTATTGTTCTCCAAACCTGAAGCATGAGAGTCCTGAATGTCCCTGTTAGTCAATAGGTAAGGGTGTGCTAAATTGTCCATACAGTTATCTCACCTGAGAAGGCCACGAACCTCAGTTCACTGCTTTTCTGATAAACAAGTCACCAGGCCCCCACTCTCCGCCACTGTCCTCTGTGTGCACATCTTTCTGAACGTAAAGAAGATGTAGCAATAACAGGATGCATCTGTCCTCTAGAAGAACAAGATGGGGTAAGAGTGAGGGTGGGGGCTAAATGTAACTTTCCATAGCTTCTCACCTGATGTTTTGCTTGCCTTTTAAACTAAGACAACCTTTCTATGCGCTATGTACCATATAAGGAGCTTCCGCCTTAAAGCTACCGAGAGGTGACGCAAAGTGTTTTTGATAAAATGTTCAATTTTTTGTTATGTTCTGCGGTCAGGCACCTGCCGAAGTTAGATCTTGCGGTCAACGGTTGCTCATTAAAAGAGTATAAAAGGGCTGCTCATCGGCCCATTTATTGACCACCTCGTGCAGTGTATTTTTCATGCCGATGGTGTTCCCGGTTAATTGATTGATTTAGCTCTTGATTGAGGTTGTAATGCTTCACTGTACTTTGATATTCATTTTCTCTCTCTCTCTTTTTCTTTGGATTGCCGTGATTTTACACTTACTAGATTGCATGTTTTTGCTCATGATCTGCAATGTGTCTTTGACACTTGTTACTTGCTAGATTGCATGGTGTTATTTTTGATTAATGACGTGTTTTTGACATTTATTGTCTAAATTATTTGAATAAATAGTGTCACTCCTGACTCAATTCCTGCATTTTCAGACATGTGTCTTGTTATTTCAGATAGCACATTTCCGTGCTAAATTATGTGGTAAAAACCACACTCGAACATTTGGCGACCACGAACTAAGGGACGTGCATAAGATTTTCCAGACTGTAAGGAGGGAGACTTGCGGCCGGAGTTTGCCCCTCGCTGGCTCTTCCTGACTGCACCACCGGACACACACGGGTAAGTCAAAGAGTTTTTTCTTTTTCTTTTTGCCTTACCTCGGTGTAGTGTCTAGGTGTGGTTGGTTGAGGGCTTGCAGGTGTAGCGCTGCCTAGGCCACCGTTCTTTGCAGACTGGTGTCTTGCCATAACAAAATACTCTCTTTTAAAATACACCATGTGAGCAGGCACTGAGCCAGGATTTATTTTACAAATTCAACATTTGAGGTTGTGGTTTTTAGGTTTCCTGTGCACGGTTTTAATATTGTATATTTTTCTTTATATTGCCTGTCTAACAAGATAGGGATCGCTTGTCTCACATCTGTCCCTGGGACATGTCATGCGAGTAGATAGGGCAGGAAAAGCCAAATCTTCCATGCGCCTAGGGGCATGCCAGTGTATTTTCTTCAATACCTGATGCGAGAAGTCATGCACCTATTTAATTAGTATAAATAGGGAAAGGGCAGTTGCGTCCTTCTCTCTCAGCTCTTGCAGGTTCTAGAAGGGTCTAGAACCCCTAGAAGTGTTCGTCAGTCCATGTCTGGTGACTGGTAAGGGAGGTTTAGTGCTGAAAGTATTAGCAATCTCCAGCTTCTGCAGACTTAAAGAGTTAAAAAATGTTAACGGCTGATAGACAAAAAGAAATAGCTTAGTGGAAGTGTGCCCGGCTAGCTTCTCATATTTACGCATTAACAAAATAAACGTTTCTAAATGCGTAGCAAAGTAATAGGAAGTACTTCACCTTCAAAACCAGTTCCCTTCTCGGCTTCCTGCTTTTTCCGTCTAAGAGAAAAATAAATTATTCCTATCTATTAACATTTCTTACAATGTACGAATTTGTCATCTCATTCTGTTTTCTGGCAAAGGAGTGCACATTCTTGCCTTTTTATTACTTGTGAAGGAATTGTCGACTTTTTGAAAAAACTGTTGCCTTTTTCCGTGGGTAGCTCATGGTTTTTCTATTTTCACGTTTTCAAGTGACTCTGTTGTGTTTCCTTCTGAGATCGGTATCTGGTGCAACGACTCAGTGTTGCATTCTTTGTATTCAAAATTTGTTTTATTTATTAGCAAGAGGTGTATGAAATTGTATATATATATATATATATATATATATATATATATATATATATATATATATATATATATATATGTTGTATAGATTGTGGAGTGCTCCATTCTGTTAAGTATATGTGTACCCTGTTAGTACCCTGTTAGTTGGAACTCAAAATATCCTTTTTTGTCCCCTGACCATTATCTCCTGTTGTTAGAATATAAACATTTAAAAGCGCATTGTTACATCTAGCTTAAAAACACCGGCTTAACTTCCTGGTAATGAAGCCCTTAGAAAAAGATTAAAATAGGCTCACCAATTAACGTATTAGACTGTGAATAAAATAAAAGCTTTTTCTCTCTCTCATAAAAAGACAACAATAAAAAGTACCCTTGAACATAACTAATGCTTATCCCCTTATTTACTAAAATTAAAAGTAGGAAGGCGACATCCAATTTCCTCTCTAAAACAAAGAGGTTTAGTGCATGGCTGGTCCGAAAGCAGTGGGTTATCTCAATTGATTGGTCAGTCAAGTGGCAGATAGCGTTGGGATGGGGTACCTAGTGGAGAACTCTAGAGCGGAAGCGACAGGCTTGCGACTTCCGGCATGACCGGAACCAAGCTGTAATCGCCAAAGCTCCAAGAGGACACCCGCAACGGGGAACACAAAGTGGACAGAATGGGCCTGCGACTTCTGGCGTGTCAGGAACCAGGCTGAAACTCTGGAAGCTTGTGGGTACCCGGACAGAGATAAGAAGAGGAGACCTTGTGAAAAATTTTCAAAATTTTTACAGCCTCATTAAATTGTAAAAGTAAACAGGGAAGAGTACTGTTGCTTCATTGATAAACTTGACACTTTTAGTCCACTACTTCTAGCAGAGGAACTTGCGCTAAAGACACATTTCTGCCAAACGATAGAAAAATTCACACACGTAATGAGTAATGAAGGTAGAGAGAGAACAGAAGTAATTCTCCACCTACTGCACAACAGATCAGTTGCCATATTTAACAGTCGAACAAACACAATAACTCCAATTACTGCACACCAAAGTGACATACTGTCGACAGCTTGGGACATACTGGGAATAGATATAACTGCAACACAAGAAGTAAGGGTGTCCCTACTGACCTTGACAGGGCTTCTGCTACAGTGCAGTGGCCATACATATTCCAGGACTAGCCCAGCCTTTCCAGATTCTACCCGCCCAGATCTAGTCTGGCCAAATTGCTCAAAGGAGTCCTCTGCTGCTGAAAGCTCGCAGTATACACCCTCTTCGTATTCACCTGTCTCTCCAGTAGAGTCTGAAAATTGGTGGGATTCTCCAACAGGGTCCCTCTATTCTGTGGGGTTCATAGAGGGAGCCCACCACTCAGATATCAAGCCCCCAGACACGCCAACATCATCCACATATAACTCTGATAATACAATAGAACAAACAGACCCTCAGAGTCCCACTCACCAGGCTTAAGGGGTCAGCTACAAGAAGGGGAGCACGCATTCATTCCAGAAATAGACTATACCTACCCAGAAAGCCTAATTAACTATCTCACCTCGTGCCTTCTAACGTCACCTGAGAAGCATAACGCAGTGCGCGACATAGAGGCAGCCTTACAACACCTGAGAGACTAGGGAATGAACGTCACATCAGCAGAATCCCTAGCACCACAGATTGTCGTGTACCTCATTAACGAGCACGTCATAGGTCTCTCAGAAGGTAGGGGCGTGGCCACACAGGCAATGGAGTCGGACGTGCTCTGTTAGAGCTCCGTCGCTGACTCCCCTTTCCCCGCCAAAAACATCCGGCAAACGCATTCTCGGGGCCGCCGAGCAGCTCCGCCGAGCCTTGGTCAGACCCGCAACGCACTGGGTGATTTGGGGCCATTGCGGTTGAGGGAGTTTGCGATTGGGACCGTACAGCGGAGAAAGCGCTCGAGCGGAAGTGGAGGAGGCCTGGCCGCGGTTCCCAGGAAAAGTCGGGGATGAGCCCCGCCTAGCAGGCCGCGGCGCACAACGAGGATTAGCGCATCGCCACTTTGAACTTCTACTGGCCATTGTTGGCAGCGACGTGATTTTGGGGTCGGCTGGGGCCTTGGCGACATTGTCGATACGGCGGCCGATGCCCTGATGGTGGAACTGCGCATAGAGCCAAAGTGCGCACAGGGCCCAAACATGGCGGCCATGCAGCTCGGCGACCGGCAGTGATCTCCACAACACGTGCAGATTACGGAGGGGCACAGGAGGTGACACCGGAGGCACCCCAGGACCAGGCGAGTGCACACCAATAGTGGAGTGGTACTGGGTGTGGCTGGGCGCGTCCCTGGCGAGAACATGTGGCGGTCTGGGGGCAGCGAGGAGGAGCGCATAATCGTCGCTCGTGGCGACTGGGGGTGTGCTGGACCGCGGCTCCCGTTGCCCTGGCTCCTACTTTTGAGACTTTGGGATCCTGGCTGCACACTGAGGACGATGTTTCTGGGGCCTTTGAGCAAGTCACATACTCTGCGGGCATCCCCACTACTGTTGGAGTGGCGCAGCTGCGTAGGCCCAGGGAGCTGGGCCTTGCGATTGGCCCACCGCAGCCATTGATCTGCGCTTGAACATATATCACGATGCACCACTCTACTGGTTGACAGAACTGTGGAAGGGCTCCTCTTGCTCTCTCTACACCTCCACGTCAAGGTGGTTGCTGCCACGCGATCAGCGGCAGCTCTATGTCGCTCGGGGGCTGGACACGGACTGGCACTGGGGCCCGCTGACCCAGCCCCCCCTGACTCGCACCCAGTCCGACAGTATGTTCGGGGAGGCGTCACCCGACCCGAGGCGTCACCCGACCGATGTCCAATAAATTGGATGTTGTATTGGCAGCAGTGGAAAAACTAGGTGCAACTATGGACCAGACCTGCACCTCCCTTGAAAGCAAGATAGACAAGGTGGCCATTGACTTGAACCACCTGCACGCGGACCACCGCAAACTTGCGGACAGGACATCTGCGATGGAGGCCATCATAGCGGAGATCTCCCCACAGACGACAGCGGTGGAGAAACGTATTAAAGACCTCGCGGAGATACTCTTACATGGCAGTGAAGCGACTACTCCGGCAGCGGGAACTCAAATGCTCCCTGTTGTTCCCAGCCCATCTGCGGGTGATCGCAAATGGCAGAACCCACTTCTTTGACACTCCGGAAGCAGCAGGGGACTGGCTGGACATGCGGGACTCCACAGGAGGTGCTTCTTCGGCGGCTGGAGCAGGTGACATGAACCCTGGCGGCCTTCCCGGTAGGCGTAGGAAGAGGAAGAGGCGCAAAAAAACTCAACCATCCGTGAACCTTGGACCCGATCCCGAGCAGATACTACAAGATCAAAGCAACGCCCTTCAGGCTGCAGCAGAAATCGGAGGGGCACAAGGAGAAGCATCATTTACATCCAGTTTGCAGGGACGGGACAGTGAGAGAGAACTATCGGATGAGACCCTGAACTCACAGGACTCAGACAGCCTTCCGGAGGTCGCTCCTCAGACCACAGATCGCATAATTTAGTCCCCAGTATAGAACTCTGTGTACGCACCGACCAGACTACACCGCTGCCTAAGCAAGTATAACAAGACACTGTTATTGATGGTTTATGATGATGGCCTGCTATACTATGCATGTGTGCTTACTTAGATTATGGATATTGGGTGTGGGGGGATGGGGCTCGGGATAGCGCAGGCGCACATTACATGCTGTGTAGCTTCCCCTATGGAGCCGGCCCGAGTTTACCGTCATGAGGCCCCGACTTATGCTTCCTTCTTTGGGGACGGGGAGTCATCACAACAATGTCCCTATTGCATTGTAGACGCGCTCCGCTTGTGTGGAACCCCCCCATCTCATTGACAGAATGTCATTTGCTTTTACTGTTTGGACGACTGCTTGTTGCACTCTCGCCCTTTTGGCATTTTTAGTTTTAGTTTGTTGTAGTTTTACCATCTGTCACGCGCTGGGTCGACACATACTGAGTATTAGATATATAGCTAGCCAGCAGCAGCTTTCGCCTCAGACCCGCACCCCGCTGGTTAACGTAGCCATCAGGCTACATAGGCCACACACTCGCTCCTGTCTTGGTATCATGGCACCTGTTAAAATATGCACGTGGAATGTGAGGGGCATTCATTGTCCTTCCCGTAGATACCTCATTTACTCATACCTCAAACTACACCACATACAGATCGCTCTTATAAAGGAGACGCACTTACCAGGGTCTGAAGTGAAGCACCTACAGAGAAGATGGAGGGGACAGTTACATGCCACGGGTTACTCAGCGTATGCAATGGGAGCATTAATTTGGGTTAGACCAGGCACCCCATTTTGCATAGAGGACTCCCTCGCTGACACAGAAGGCCGCTATGTTATCGTACAGCGTAGGCTGGATGGCCAGCCTGTCGTAATCGCATCCAAATACACACCAAATATTGAACAGGCCTCGTTTCTAGATACCCTGTTGAGTAAGTTAGCTGCCTGGCACGGGGTCCCGATGATTTTGGGTGGGGATTATAACAGCGTTATGGACGCATCCCTAGACCGCTCTTTTCCCCCTCTAACCTGGTGCGCCCAAGCCTGCTGCCATGAAGGCGCTAAACAGCTGGGCTACAAATTGGCACTTAACAGATGCGTGGAGGCACAGGAACCCACATGACAGGGTATACTCATTTTTCTCCGGGGCACATGGGCTACATGTTCGCCTTGATCGGATAATGGTGTCTGATGACCTTCTAACAGTCGTTGTGAACCCCCACACAATACAATTAGACTGGACTAGTGGCACACCGCTGATCCCGATATGGCGATTACAACCGGACCCAATGTTGGATGCGACATTCCGGGAGTCACTGGGAACAGCCGTAACACAATACTTTGAGGACAATACAGGTACCGCCTCGTCACCATTGATGGAATGGGACGCTTTTAAGGTAGTCATTCAGGGGCACTGCCTAGGCACGCAGGCCGGCATGCGCAAACAGCTCTGGAAAGGAGACTGGCGTCCCATGAGAGAGGGGCGGTTGAGGGCTCCAATAGGCGACTAGTCCACAGTAGGGAAGAACACGCCCGATTGCAAGAAAGACTGCGTTGCCTTAATTATACAGCACATTCGGTGGCGTGTACACACCACTCGGGTGACAAGGCTGGCAGGCTCTTAGCTTGGTTGATCCGACAGGACGATGCCACCTCGCCCGTCACCTCACTTCAGCTCCATGCAGGACATACACCGGGAATTCACGGCTCACTATACTGCATTATAAAGTCCCACACTTTAGCCACAATCGACGATATCTATAGGTACCTAGAAGACATTGCCCCACCGCAGGTTACACCTGAGCAAAGACTTGACCTAGATGACCCCGTATTATTAGATGAAATTAGGGCGGGTATACGTTCATTGGCATCTGGCAAAACTCCAGGCCCGGACGGTCTACCGGCAGAGTTTTACAAGGCATATGTAGAGGTCCTAGTGCCCCAACTCAAGAGGATCTATGACGCCTCAATAGAGGATTCCACCCTCTCTGATACACAGGACGAGGCTCTATTAACCTCTCTCCCCAAGCCCGGCAGGGATCCGGAGGTGCGAGGCTCATACAGACCGCTGGCACCACTCAACACAGACTACAAGGTCCTAGCGTCCATAATAGCAGCACGACTGGCCCCATTGGTGCGGGCCCTGGTACACGTGGACCAAAATGGGTTTGTCCTCACCAGAAGTACAACGCTTAATATCCGTAGACTCTTCAGGGTGCAACGCTGTGCGACGGACACCTGGCCTCGCTCCAGTTGCTTGGTCTTAGACCTGGAGAAGGCCTTTGACTCCCTAGAGTGGCCATAGCTCTTTGAGGTGCTGCAGGGATATGGGTTGGGTGACACATTCCTGCACATGGTCAGGTTAATATACAAGCAGCCCTCCGTTAGAGTTCAGACGGGCCGATTGATATCAGACAGCATACAGGTAAACAGAGGTACTAGGCAGGGTTGCCCCCTGTCGCCGCTCATTTTCTCACTTGCCATGGAACCGCTGGCGACGCGACTCCGCAGGGAGGGAGCGGACTGGGGCATTCGGTTGGGGGATGGCTTACATACCGTCTCTTTATATGCCGACGATTTGCTATTATATCTGAGGGACCTGCATGACATCCCCACTACCATAGCAGACACCCTCCAGGATTTCGAAAGGGTATCGGGTCTCCGGGTAAACTGGGAAAAGTCGGGTTTGTACCCCTTTTGGGACGAAACCACTGAAACAAACGCGCGTATGAACAATTTCTCTCCCTGCTGGTACCCATCCACGTTCCGATATCTCGGCATCTTCATATACCGGAGCCCCACTGACATCCTGGAGGGAAACCTGGTTAGGGCTATATCTGCCATCAGGGCCCAGACCCAGTTTTGGAAGACACTTCCTCTGAATGTGATGGGCAGGATTGCGCTGACCAAGATGGTAGTGTTGCAAAAATTGTTATATTACTTCTCCAATCTCCCGGTCTATGTCCCGGCCAGAATATTTCGTGAACTTGAACAGCTGATCTGGGATTTTATCTGGAACAAGGGTCGACCCCTTATAGCGCTATGGAAACTCCACGCCCCTACCAGCAGGGGAGGCTTGGCGGTCCCCAACATGGAATTGTATTATCTGGCGGCACAACTACAATGGGTGATGAAATGGTTTGCGGGTCTCGGCCTAGATGACACAGCTACCACGCAGCCGCCGTGGTCCCAATTCCAGATATATCACCTGTTTCACCCTATCGCCCGACCACCGCGCCCATCGCAGACCTATCTCACCCTAGCACATCGTTGCTATAGGAGAGGCCTGTACCTCACCAGGAACACGCTTCCTTATTCCCCATTGCTGCCCCTTCTGGGGACGCCCAGGGGTAGGACCTCTAACGGGGCGCTTGTGCATTGGCATGCAGCGGAAATATGCACACTGGGTGACCTTTACGCTAAGGGCACTCTAATACCTTTCGAGACCCTGGCGAAGGATTATGACCTGCCAGCAGGTCAATTCCTGTTGCATAATTCTATCAGGAGATCGCTCTCTGCGGTGTGGGGTGACATCACCTCCGAACCGGAGATGCATCTCCTGATACAATACTTACACATCATGGGAAACGGATCCCACATTGTACACTGGCTGGCGGAGGCATTACTCACTCACACAACGCAGCCCATGATGGCCCTTCGTTTGAGGTGGGAGGCTGACAGGGGACAACAGTGGACAGACCACAAATGGGACACAGTGTTAGCTAACCCCACTTACATACCGAGAAACTCTAAATTCAGGCTTATACAGACATATATCACGCATAGGGCGTACCTCTCCCCTGACAAATTAAACAAATACTTTCACACGACCACCTCGGCATGCCCTCGCTGTCTACAGGCAGATGCGGATCTCCTCCATATGCTCTGGTCCTGCACCTCCTTACATACATATTGGCAAGAAATTACTGCGGCACTCGCAACATGCATCGGCAGACCACTACCACACACGTGGGAGGTATGCATACTAGGTTTTTTCCCCAGACCAAAGAAGTACAAGGTCACGTCTAGGTTCACTGACCTAGGCCTCATAGTAGCAAAGAGACTGATCACCAAGCGATGGAAACATACTGACCCCCCCCCCGCCGTTAACAGCTGGAAAAATTAGCTTCTGGTGTGGGTGCAAGCAGAAAGCACATCACTGCATAGGGAGGAAATAGTCGGGCTACGCAAATACCCTATTGCACAATTTTGGGATACCATACTAGCGAACTTGACATATGAACGGGGAGGTTGGGAGTAGTTCCTCACAAACGGCTGGCAAACGAGACACGGACACCGATCCCTAGACACATAATGCCTCAGGCCCAGGATAAACCATGTGTAGTGGTGAAGTTGTGATGTGATGGCAGCATATACCCCCATGTATATTGACCCAGGTGTGATGACTTGATGATGGTCCTGTTTGATTATAAATTGTATCATATTTTGCTTCATCCTTTATTTCCAATTGGACAACCAGGTACGGAAATTCATGTGGAATGCCAATTGGGCGCATGGACAAAACAATAGCATCAAGGTGGGATGGAGCGAATACTTTGTCACCCTAATGGACATTAAAGCGCGCCTCTTCTGATAGCTGATCCCAATGTACCATATGGGGATCACATTATTCTGTCATTTGCCTGTTATACAGAACTAGTATTGGACTAGGTTTACAATATTTCAACAGCATGTAGGGTATTATTTATCGCGCTTGTTGTGGTTGCTTGATCCCTGCTTCATATATGTTTACTGTCACCTATATGTTTGGAAAAAATGCAAATAAAGATATATTTTTTTTTAAATAGGTCTCTCAGAAGGTGACCCTTCCTCATTTATTCCAGCAACACCTTTAACTAGTGCTGTCCTCCTGACCGTGTTCCAGGTTTTAGGCATCAATATTAGACAGGAGCAGCAGGTAAGGCTAACAATAGTGCCTGCCTACGTCTCCTAGTTACATACAAGAACAGCCCTACAAATAAAGGTCAGCATGGCTACTCCATTACAACAGGTACTCAAGAACTTCAGAGGGCAAGAGCAGCGTATAATCAAACACTGCAGGGAACTGCATAAACACACAAAGAATCTTACACACCCCTGGCTACCTGAAGGCACTTTTGACCGTGCTACACTAGACCATGTCACTACCTTCCTAGAGGCCAAGTACTCAGGCAGCAAGCTTCAAAAGCACAAAGACACCTTTGCATTGTGGCGTATCTTTAAAGAAAATACTGAGCCAATGCTCATGCCCACGGCCCCACCTGCGTACCATGTAAGCGGCATGTACCCTAATCTCCTAGCATCCTCAGACTTGGCTCGAGCTTCAAATGACCTGACAGCCGCTGGCTTCTCTGACATACCAGATGACCCTCTTCCACCACCTCCCCCGATGAACAATGACATAATGGACTAAATCCAAGCACTGCCACCTCTTAGTGGCCCCAGCCCAGCGGTAGAAGCTGTAGTTCAAGGGCTACCAGGCCAAATAGATGCACAGTTCACCCTGAAGCTTACACCAGTACAAAATAATGTTACACAACAGCGCGAGGAAGATGAAGACTATGACAGCACCTCCCACATATCACAGGCAACAGCTCACAGCACGCACTCTGGCTCCAGCGCTTCCTTCACTGGCGAACAGCAACGCCTTCCAAGCCAGGGCCGTTTCTCCCACGAGCGGTTGCCACCGAGCAGTGCCATGTCCCAGCATGAGCCTAGGACAGCCATACTGGACTGCCCGTTTACACCACAGTGATTCAGGAGCTGCGAACAAGAATTCCCAGGGTCCTTTGCCCCCTCAGACTTAGGCAAATGGAGACACGCAGCTGAGTTAAGCAAGAGCATGGATAGCATAACACATGAAGGCTTAGACAATGACTTGTTTCAAAAGGTTCAGTCACCCAGCCCCAAAGCCAACAGTGCAGCTGTCCAACGTCTGTCAATGAAAATAGAGCACATACAGGATACACTTAGTGAAATGCTCAGTAGTGTAGACATTAAGCCTGGGCGGTGAACTACGCTCCGCTCGCGGAGTTTGCAGAGTTTTCTGCACTCCACCTTACGCGGATCTCGTGGAGTGCAGAAAAAATCCGCGCTGACATTTTTGCTCGCTCGCGTTCCTCAACGTCAAGTTGGCGACCGCGAGCGAGCAAAATCAACATCCCGGCTAGATTTTTCCTCGTTCGCGATCGGCAACATTAAGTTGGCGAGCGCGAGCGTGGAAAATAAACCTCCCGGCGAGATTTCTCAACGCGGGGGGGGTCAGGTTTCTCATTGCGAGTGGTCGCGTATGCTTGCGACCGCTCTCGATGAGAAACTGCCCGTTCGCGTTGAGAAAGCTGCCGCTCGAGTAAAAATCTACTCGAGCGGCAGAAAACGACCGCTTGCACTGTGCATGATGCCGTTTGCAATGATTGCACAGTGCAGACAAGCATCCGGCACTGTGCAATCACCGCGAACAGCATTTTCCTATCGCACTATGCTGCTCGCGTAGCTCCGCGTAGCGCGGCGGAGTTTTTTTACTGCTTTGCGTAGCGTCGCGCAACTCCGCGAACTACGCCCATGGTTAGTAGACATCCTATCAAATACAAAAAATGCAAGGACAGACACCTCACTACAAGAGGCAACCCCGCAACTCATCCCCAATACAAGAGAGGGTGCGGGAATGTCACAAAATCATGAGGCCACTGTCTCGGGTATGCCCCTTGCAGCCATCACGACCATTCATGACAACTTCTCTGCTCAAGCCCAACAAGCACTTTCGCAAATGTCACCCCTAACAATGACACACGCTATGGCTCACCACCCGGGTCCACGCGTGCTTTCATACACACCACACTAGAGAGAAATCATCCAGACCAGAATGAACCAAAACCTAATAAACAGAGAAGGACTGAGATAGAACGACTGGCGGTGTTGGGAACACATGGGCGACCCGACGACATGTCCTATGATGTCTCAGGAATAGTCCTAATGCGTTCCACTAGGCAGAAAAATTACTATAACATGATGCTCAATAAACAAAATGCATCACAGGGCAATGACCTAACGCCCAATGAAATAGTTACCCGCGGGGAGGGTTCAGACTTCTATGTCAATCCCTTCACTGACGATTTGGCAGGTTGGACAGAAGGTCTTGCACCACAAATGATCCCGTGGCCACGAGTTGGGTCCTTTGACCCACAGAATATGGCGACAGCAGAAGACTGTATCTTACATGGAGAGGGCGACGAATATTGGGACTACCCTTACATGGGGCAAGTTTAAAGGTCTGGCAGAAATATGCACGTAAATTTGACTCCATTCGACGCACAGCAGCAAATACCGTATTGAGATACCAGATGCCCCTACTGTTCAAAAACGCAAATGACCCCCCTCTGTATGTCCCATGGCCAAAAATGGACAAAGACAATTTGAAAAAACAACTCCAGCCACTGACAGAGGGTGCTGGCAAATGGATAGCAGCCCTAGAAAAACACACTGCTGGTGTCAATCTTGCGGTAGGTGACATTAATAGTCTGCTCACCTCCCTGATCGGAGAATAAGCAGAAGATATACCTAAAAGCATCAATAAAAAAATTACGCTCACTGAAACAGAGAATGATGGTGTCCCATTCAACAAAATACGAGCCTGTGTATGGTCCCAGTTGCGCCGCAAATTCCCTGATGTCTCAGACATAGGGTCCCTAATGTCACAAACAATGCAGCAGAATGAAGACCCAGCACAGTACATTTCACAACTGAAAGAAAAATGGCATCAGGAACTGGGGGAGAAATGGAATGCAACAGGAGGGAACTGTAGGTTCTTCTATCACACAGTGAGGAAGGGATTGCCACTGACGTACAGGAGAAGTTAGATGGGATAGTAGCCATGGAATGCAAACCGTAGCCTGAAATACAAGACCACATCATTCACTTCTGTAAAATGAAGCAAGAACAGGAACAGACAGCTAGCAATTGGAAAATGCAGCTGCCAAACTAGTCCAGCAGAAACTTAATAAGAAAAAAGATGCACTGGACACAGTCACGCTCACAGCACCAGTTAACCAGATGACTGTCGTTACAGGATTTCCCCAGAATGCCATGAATGCATTGCCAGGCAACACGCAGGGAGTTACACCCTACATACAGGCACAGCCCACTTATAACAATGAGCCACCGCAGCCATTCTATGACGGCCAGCAAAACAGGGCTAGGAACACAGGAATACAGGGCAGAGGAAGAGGGCTTGGACAACAGAGGGCCAGAGAGCAGTCAGGACTCCCCGTATGCTATTATTGTCAGAAAATTGGCCATATTCAAAGAGACAGCTGCACCAAAATGCGGAGTGAGGGAAGGGCAGTGGTTACAGGGCCTCCACAACAGACCCCTACCCAATCCCTCCAGCCGCAACCAATTCAGCTGCAGCCAATTCAGCCCCAGATAACATACTCCTACCTACCACCAGTACAGCAGCAGCCGATACAGCAACAAGCACACCTCCAGGCACCCACAGTAGCCCAATTACAGGCACCCATTCAGCAGGTGCAAGCACCGGTGCAACAGACACCCGTGTACCAGATGATGCTCCAAGCACCAATACTAGAGATGACACCACAGCAACTTGCACCTCAGGGGGGCACGATGATCCTTTCCAGCAACCCATTTACACAGGGCACCATCCGCCAATACCAAAGAGGAGTGTATAGTTGTTAGGACAGCCCACAGACAACTCTTGTGTACCCAGTTTTGTGCGTGTACAACCAATGTTGAGGAGGACCTTATTGTCTTTGTCACGATAAACAACAAGACTTACAGCTTTCTCATTGACACAGGTGCTACTTACTCCTAGATTACAGGAGGAACACTGCCCATTTCAGATCAGATAGTGGATACACAGGGATTCTCTGGGGCAATAGCTAGGGTCCCTTTCACTGAGCCAGTACCAATACAAGCGTTCTCCGCTGCAGTGCACATCATTGTTGCCACAACCCCGGAACTAAAAGGCCATACTGTCCAACTACCAAAAGAGTTCCTCTTTCGGCCATAGTCGCAGCATTCCCAAATGCCCGACAAACAGATGATCTTAGACATACAATGTCTCAAAATATGGAGCCTTCCAAGCATTTGATGACAGTGCCCGCACCTGGGCCTGCGTCATTTTCATTGAACCAGGAAGGTTAATGAGGGATATTTTAGATGACCAACTGTTTGGGCCTCCTGAAAATTATTCAAAAAGTGAGATTGTCTATCAAAATACAATTTCCCTCTCGGTGACAGTAGAAATAAGAACACCGACTACAGGCAAACCATTTGATCCCATATGTGATGCTGATTTAGCTCAAGTACCTGACCACCTTGGGACTACGGGCCCAAATGATGTAGGCCTCATTCACTCTGCTGCTCCATTCAGAATAACACTAAAACAGGGCGCATACTACCCAGAGTGCGCCAGTACCCCTTGTCCAAGGAAGCAGAAGAGGGTATTGCCCCTACCATACAAGCATTACTGGATCAGGGAGTCATATACCCCTGCACATCCCCATGCAACACCTGTCTGTTTCCTGTGCGCAAGGCAAAGTCTAATCAGTGGCATTTGGTTCATGACCTACACCCCCTTAACAACATCCTGATACCAGAATTTCCGATTGTCCCAGATCCATCAGTGATTCTCACGAAATATCCCACTGCATCCAGACAGCCACTATCGGACCAGTGTCACCTTTTGTGGCACCCAAATGAATTACTCGAGGTTACCACAAGGGTATTGTGAGTCCCCTAGCATTTTTAACAGAGTTGAGAAGGCTCATTTGTCCAATTTTCAATGTGACAGCATGCTGCTGCAATATGTCGACGACATTCTGATTCGCAGCCTAACAGAACAACAGTGCAGAAAAGACACCATTGCCCTACTGACCACTTTAGCACAAAGAGGATACAAAGTAGACAAAGAGAAGCTTCAGTACTGTCAGAAAGAAGTACACAACCTTGGCCAATTGCTCTCAGTATCAGGAAGGAGAGTCAACCCAGATAGAATTGAGGCAATAAAGTGCACCCCTGAACCACAGACAGTGAAAGAAATGCAGACATTTCTCTGTTTAATTAACTATGTCCGTCAGTGGGTCTTTGATTTTTCCACTATCACTGCCCCACTGCTAAAAGCAGTGAAAATGACCAAGGACAGACATGATATGCTAGGATGAGATGAGGACAGCCTTTACACAGCTAAAAAATTTAATCACAAATGCACCAGTGTTAGGGTCCCCTGACAACACTAAAGAATTGTACCTATTCACTCACTGCGACAGCCAAGTCATGACAGCAGTCCTTACCCAAAAATATCCCACGGGCCACAAGCCCATTGCCTACTTCAGTGGCTTGCTAGATTGTGTAATGAGAGGACACTACCCTTGCGAACAAGCTCTGGCAACTGCAGCATTCGCTGTTGAGAAAAGCACTCCATAGTCATTGGTTCCCCGCTGACACTGTACACTAAGCATGCTGTGTTTGCAATAATACAGACATCTAAGACCACTCCTACCACACAAAGAGTATCAGGCTATGAAGTCATACTATCATTGCCATCCCTTAATGTTGTTAAATGTCACACAGTAAACCCAGCAGCATTCTTCGCCCACTCCATTGCCTCCACAGATGATGACGCTCATGATTCCACCATTGATCAAGAAACAGGGATCAGGTTTACAGGAGCTGCAGTAGTTAGAGCACGACAAAATGACTCCTCTGACTCCCTAGACATTGTACAGCAGATTACATTACCTTCACACTGCTCGGCTCAAGTAGCTGAACTAGTGGCGTTGATTGCCGCCTTGAAGAGCGGGGCGGACGAACGCATCACTGTTTATTCAGACTCTGCATATGTCACAACAACAACGCATTCCAGCATCCTACGCTGGAAAAGACGTGGCTTTCTTAAATCAGATGGCACACCTGTCATGCACAGATACTTACTTGAGGAACTAATTGATGCACAGACCCTACCAGCTGAGGTAGCCGTAGTCAAATGTGCAGCCCATACAAATGGCCAAGACTTTGTCTCCAGAGGTAATGCTCTGGCAGACTGGGCAACTAAAACCTACGCGCCCACCACCTGGGTGCCCCACAGTTTCGGGTACCAATTCTATTTTAGAGCCCTTGTCCAAATTTTGTGATGTTTTTTTGCGCCCCCTCGTTCAGAAGATGCCAGCATATCTTAAAGATACGAGGGAGGTTTTAAACCTTATCAAAGATTTGGAGTTTGATCCCAACAGTGACTTGATGATCGGGCTTGATATAGAGTCACTCTATACGAATATTCCCCAGCAAGAAACCTTGAGGGTGATTGAAAATACGCTTTTTTCTGAAGAATGGGATCACAAAACTCCCCGTGCTTTTATTCTGAGTCTCTTGGAGGTAGCGCTGACTAAGAACGTTTTTAAATTTGAAGAGCAGTTCTATCTTCAAACCCATGGAACTTCCATGGGGAGTTCTTGTGCCCCTAGTCTGGCCTGCCTATATGTTTCCAAATTTGAAGAGGAAATTGTGTTTTCATCGGCCAACCCTTACCATGACCAGATTAGGGTTTGGCGTAGGTATATTGATGACGTTTTCATCATCTGGAGAGGAAGTAGAAGCTTGGCAGAAACTTTTCTGGGCTGGCTTAACCAGAGAAATCCTTTTTTGTTTTTTACGAGCACGATGACAAATGTTTCACTTCCCTTTCTGGATCTGAATATAAGAGCAGAGAACGGAGTGTTAGTGAGTAGTGTCTATCATAAACCAACTGATAGGAATAATCTTCTATCCTTTCAGAGTTTCCATCCCCGCTCTCTTAGGGAAAATCTTCCCTATGGACAGTTCCTACGACTCCGTAGGAACTGTTCCTCAATTATGGACTACAAAAAAGAGGCGGTAAATCTGAGTGATAAACTTAGACACAGAGACTACCCAGAACATGTTATCAAAAAGGCCCAGAAGCGAGCAAGAAATTGCAATAGGGAGGCCTTATTGGAAACAAATGATAAAGAAACAGTTGAGAGCAGTATCTGTGTTACAACATTCAACACGGCATCGAACCATCTTAAAAAGATAATACAAAAGAATTGGCGAATTCTCAATTCCAACGGGCTAGATCAACCTTTTCCACTCTTCTCGTTCAAAAAAAGTGCGAGTATTAAAGACGTGGTTGTTAACACACGTCCCAGGCTGGTGACGAATTACTCTAATGAACAGAATCAAGAACATTTTCTTCCTCCTGTGATGGGACACTATGCGTGCGGTTACTGCAGGGCTTGTCCTCTTTCATTGAATGGAAAAATGGTGGATATTGGGACTAGCCGCCTCTGGGAGCAGAGGAAACATACGACATGCAATACAGAGAATGTCATTTACCTTATAAGGTGTCCGTGCAACATGTTGTATGTTGGGATGACTACCCGTCGAGTAAAAACTCGCATTTTGGAACATATGAGTACAATAAGGTGTGGTAAAACAAATACTAAATTAACGGCCCATTTCCATGAGAAAAGACATAGTGAACAAGATCTGAGGTGGACAGTATTAGATAAACCTTTTATTCCACCCAACACTGTGGATATTGCCAGTTTTCTTTTGGTTCGAGAACACCGCTGGGTGGACAGGTTAAAAAGCAGCATTCAGGGTTTGAATGATTCTATACCCTGATTCCAACTTTATGGGCTGAGCACTAAAAGAAAATGGATAAGAATAAGTATGTACTTGATATCATCAGATACATTTTGCATAGCACGTTGCATGGCATGTTGACCGGTACCATTCATTGTAGCATAAAAAGAAAGAAAGACTCTGAGTGGTGACGTTAGGGGATGAGCTCCTAATAGAAGTAAACGGAAAAGGTATTTGCTTGACATTAACTATGATGTTTTGCATAGCGGTACCTCATGTTGCTTTACTGAAACGAATAACTTTTTAGCAAGACAGAAAAGAATGAATCTTGGGTCTTTCTTGTGATTTTTATGGATTTGACACAGGAGTCATGAATAAATTGAGGTCAAGACAACCGCCATTAGAATGGACAATACAATGGATTATTTTAGTTGTTATTTTTTGACACAGGACTGATGTAAAATGAACGCTATTAATATAGACAATAAAACAGAAATAGCTGCCTTTTACTTTTACATAAGTTTGATGGAACTAATAGATGTTGTGGGCACCTTCAAGATGGCTGCCGCTTTCAATTGTAAGATTAAGAGAGTGTCCTATTTCGATGTTGTGGGCTAGGCTTGTGAGCCCGTGACGCGTCTAATTAAGGGGAGTGTCTTGTATCCGGCCGCCAATCAACATCCTCATCCCCTTTAAAAACAAGGCAATGGCGTCCCTATGATATCGACGATGGACCGGCGTGAGGAACTGAAGTTGCGTGGTTCTTTGGAATAGTAAGTGCATCATAGATGGGGTTATGCACGTTATTAGTATTGTTCTGGATTGAGTTTAAAATCTGAGAGTGATTATTTAACCGTGGATGCTAATGCAAAGTGGTAGACTGGTATTTGATACTACTCGATATTTTGGCACTGAGAGTACATTTTTGCCCAGAGTGTGATCGGGTAAAGATTGTCAGTCGAGAGGTCAACCCTGTTGTATTTAATACCACACGGAGATTTGTAAGACTATTAGTCTTATGGGCAGAGACGTGGGAGGAGCATTGGCGAGTTTAATGAGTTCTTCTCAGATATAGTGAGAATAGTCGAGTCGAGGGGTTTCCTTGACAGTCTTAATAAATATAATTTGATTACAATGCAGTTATGTTTTCTTCCCTCCCTATTCTGTGAATTTCAGAGTGTGACTACAAGACCACGGTCCCACAAAGGTTCCGGGTTTGGAGAATTGCTAATAAACCCTTGTAAGTTTGCGGACACATTTGGGTGAGAGTGTCTATAAACCATTGTGGGTCAAATAGTGGGTGAGTGATTGGGACTCCGGATTTTGGCACATTTGATTGAATAAGGAACATAAGAGAGTCCTACCGTTTGCTCACGGACTTTGTGGTGGTGTTTTAGTGTGAATACTTGGTGAGGGCGATATAATTACAAGATAGAGGCTGGTCCCTCTCTGTTTGGAGACACGATATGTTAATTGGTGCGGTGTTTTAGAGGATGTGGTATTATGGCACTATGTGAGGAGTTAGGAACAAGGTAGTAGAACAATAACTACATGTTCTACTTTTCTTTACAGAAAATTGTTCCCTCTCGGAAATTTCCCAGAGTACACGATTTTGCGGCACTGTCCGGCATGATGAAATAAGGTAAAAATTCCAAATAGGGGTGAAGACCAGATAACGTGGGACCAACACCCTGACGAATGCCAGAGCGACCCTGTTGGGCGTGAAAAAATTGGCAGAAACATGTTGGTAAACGCAGCAGGGATATAGGGGTCTTTACCTCCCCTGATTATCCCAATCCTTGATTTTTAATCCTACCAAGGGGTTACATGAATAAAGAGTGATGGCAGTTTCCTCTTAGGTAGTTTTAATTGTGTGTGTCTGCACTCTTTGGTCCCTTCTTAAGGGAATATTTTTTCCTTTATATCCCTTTTTTTAGGTTTCTTATTGGTTTGTTTGTTCCGCCACATTTTCTGTACCCTCACCACTAATCTTCATATATACACCCAAAAAAAACTGCGCTCCGTCCAGTGTGTTGGTCTGCACCTGGACGTTAGATGCGGCCCTATGATGAAGCATGACACTGCAAAGTGTGTGAGGGCAGTATTAAGACAAGTGTTGCCTTTTTCCCCTGTACCCCATCCTCTTCTAATTACTCTGTATTATTGAAAGTGAAGGATAATTTAATTCCTTCGCCCTTGTCTGTTTAGAACAAGGAGTTTTAATGGTTTTAGCACTAATCTGTTGAGTGAGTTTTCATTGATGATAGGGGAGTCAGAGAAGGCTTTTTCCCTAGTCTCTCTTTTTTGTGATATTGCAACTAAAGCCTCCGCCAGGGGGTCTCTGCCTGCGGCACCACCAGAATGTCAATACGCCCCCATCCTGCTTGCCCAGAATATGCCCACAACAGAACAACAGAGTGAAAAAGGTGAAGAGAAACACACACCTGATTTCTCACTTCCATACACTATTGATGATACACAGCCATATGATCACACTGCATGATTACACCTCAGAGAAATACAGGAAAATGCACCAGATCAAGAGAAAGAGCTATGGAAGAAGAGGGGAGTACAACAAGATCCCTCAGATTTTATCTATAGACAAACCATGACAGGAAAACCTGTCATGCCACAGGCCTTATCGCAAGTGGCATTAGATCAGTTACACCTCCCCACATATGTTTCACTAGATAATATGTCCACCACCATACAAACTAACTGGTTCGTCCCAAATGCCCATGAAAAAATACAACTTTTTGTTAACAAATGCATCATTCATCAACAATAATCGCCAAATCCGACTATGAAAACAGTTGCCTCCACAATTCCGAAACCAAAAGGCCCCTTTAAAGAACTCCACATTGACTTTGTCGACATGATTGTTCGATGTCAAAATTGCCGATACCTCATTGTAGTGGTCTGTCCATTTTCAAGAGGGATTGAAGCTGGACCGTGTGTCCACTGTGATGCCAAATCAGCAGCCAATTTTCTGCTCCGAGAGGTCAATTCGCGCTGGGGCCTGCCGGACGCGATCCGGTCAGACAACGACAGCCATTTTTCAAACACCATTTTTTTCCTTTCTAACAACCACATTGGGGATTAAACATAAATTGACATCATCGTACCACCCACAGAGCGATGGCATCTGTGAACGCCTTAATGGCCTGCTCAAAAACAAAATAAGCAAGATTAGTGCCACAATTGGGAAAAAATGGCTCTCTTGCCTACCAATTGCCCTGTTTTCACTCAGAAATTCTCCAAGTTCCGATAACCACCTAACACCCCACCAGCTTGTCACCGGACAATCAATAAATATATCAGTTCCATCAACTAGACCTCAAACTGATACTGAAAGTTCTTCTGAAATTATGAAAGCTGAAATGTATGAGTATCTGTGTGAATTAACCTGCGCTGCGCAGTTACTTTCTACTCAGATATCTAAGCGGAAGGAGAAGGGCCCCATCGATCCTGAGCTCCCACCTATCCATCCCAGAACACAGATCTTTGTCCGGAAGGCTATCTGACGGTGGAAAGATCCAAAGATTGAAGGACCTTTTATAGTCACAGACTCCTTACCCACTGCTGTCCGCATCGCCAATAGGAAGGCATGGATCCACCGGAGCGACATCAGGGTCGACCCTGCACCACCTCAGCACTAAACAATGTACAAGAGGAGGGCAACTTGTTCCCATTGACTATCCAAGAAAAAGAAGACAGTGATCGTTTGATGGTCTATGGATTCAGCCGCTGCCGCAACACCCGAGGCACAGAAGTGTCTTATGTGAATTTATGTACTTGTATTTTGTTATTCTATATAATTGTCGGAGTGGCACTAGCAATGTTTAACTGGTTCGCTGTTATTTCTCATTGTGTTGATAAAAAGGCTTGTATTCATCAAACTGTTGAAGCTGTCCGCACCACTATGCACCCCATATCCCTTTCCATTTTCCTGCTGAAACTTGTACTGAGGGTAATGACCACCTTAATAACGCAACAGGTTCCAATACCTCTACCAGTAACATCAGCGCTTCAAATACCTATGTACACCCCGCATCCCCATCTCCTTCCCCCGTTGAAAATTATAATGCATGGGACGGTACCCTTGATATCGCACTATGTCGGTGTGAGAGGGAAGGGCGGAAGAAGAACCGAGGAGGCCGGATTACGGGCTCAATGATGTTATTTTTATTGGAGGTTACAATACCAACAAAAGTAAATGAAAGTCAATAAGGAAGGGATGTAGGCCTCTTCTCCCCGAGTGGTGTCTGGGTCGTCTGTCCGGTGGTTCTTGGGTGTTCTTTCGGCGAGGAGGGGGTGTTCCAGAAGGCTCGCAGGGGAGAAAGCAACATGAAATAAAAGAAGCAGTTAGTAACCCTGCCCTTGCACTGGTTTGGCAAGACAGAACCCTTCACCGTAATAAAGGAGCCCGTAGGGGTGCGGCGTATGTAAAGAGGAGGGTGGACTAAAGTGAAGGGGGGGGGAGAGAAAGCACGGTGTCAGCGATGATAAAACAATATTCCGAGGTACGGATGTTATATAACCCCCGAAGACGTGTCTGACCTGTCACACTCGGTCAGCACAGAGGCAACATACAACCGTGGGGAGGCAACCTCGTTCCTCCAATAGGGCAGTGATATGGCGTGAGGGAGCGGGGTGGGTGTAGGAGACAGTGGGGGCACACACGCACGCAGTGAAGACACTCAGTGAACCCTTAAATTAACCTCCCAGTTAGCCCTCCCTGTTACTCCCTCCCTGCACTCCCTCCCAAGTCATGTACCGCCTCAGCCGCAGCTCTCCTGAGCTGCGGCGGCTCTCCAGCGTCCTCCGGGGGTGTCCACCACTCCTCCGTCCAGGAGTCGAGTTCTCCGTCTCCCTCTGGATCCTGAAGGTTGGGGCTCTCCGTGGTATCCTTCCCGTCACTCGCGAAGCTCTGCTCCCGGTACGACTCCTGCAGCACGGCGTTTTCCTTCTCCTTCCTTTCCTCCGGGCACAACAGCGCACCTTCCTGGTTCTCTGGTCCTGCCTTTAGTGGGTGTGGCCCCGCCCCTCCGTGTCTGGATTGGTTGGGAGCACTCAGCTGTCCGTGACATCCCTGTAGGCGAGGAGAGGCAGGCGGTGTTAACTCCTGCTTTCCCGGTCCTGGTGATGTGCTATGCGTGGTTGTCGTGTCATGGGGATGTAATGGCAGGAACGATAGCGTGGTGTTCCAATCGACCCCCTCACATCCCCCTTCCCTAACCTTCTTGCCCGCAAGAAAAAGGTCGAGGGGATGACGTGACAAGTAATCTGCATTGCCCTGTTCCTTCCCCTTTAGATGAATGGTAATAAACCGGAATGGTTGGAGAGCTAGGAACCACCTCATGATCCTGTCGTTGTGACCCTTGTGACCCTTGTGACGACAACCACTCTAAAGGGGCGTGATCCGTGTAAAGGGTAAACTCCCTTCCTTCCTTCCAGGTAGTAGCGGAGAGATTCAATCGCCCATTTGATAGCTAGGGCCTCTTTTTCTATTACCGAATAGTTTTTTTCTCGGGGAAACAGCTTTCGGCTGATATATAGTATAGGCCGTTCTTGTCCGTGGGGGTCAGTTTGGGACAGTACAGCGCCTAGCCCTTGCTCTGATGCGTCCGTTTGGAGGATAAATGGTTTTCTATAATCAGGGCTCAGGAGTATGGGTTTGGAGGTAAGGGCTTGTTTTAGGGTCTGGAATGCCTGCTGGAGATGTGTGGAGGGGCATTGTAGCTCTTTTTCAGTGTTTTTATGTTTTTGCAGGAGGTCGGTTAAAGGGGCTGCTGTTTGAGAGAACTCGGGAATAAAACGCCGATAATAGCCCAAGATACCCAGGAAGGCCCTTAGCTCTCTTTTGGTGCGGGGGAAAGGGATGTCCGCTATGGCTGCGATCTTCTCTTTCTGGGGTTTGATGAGCCCTTCCCCCAATAGATACCCAAGATATTTCACGGACCTAGAGGCCAATCGGCTTTTAGCGGGGTTGATAGTAAGGCCACCCTCTCCTAAGGTCCGAACGACCGTGGTTAGGTGGTTCAGATGTTGCTCCCATGTACTGCTATGAATGACTATGTCATCGATATACGCTGCGGCATACCCGGCACAGGGCCTGAGCAGGGTGTTCATTAGCCTCTGGAACGTGGCAGGAGCCCCGTGCAACCCAAAGGGCAGCACGGTGAACTGATACAACCCTCCAGGGGTCGAGAAGGCGGGTTTGTCTCTGTCTGTTTTTGTGAGGGGGACCTGCCAGTATCCTTTGCATAAGTCCAGCGTGCTGATGTATTTTGCCTTGCCCAACCTCTCAACCATCTCGTCTACCCGGGGTAGCGGGTATGTGTCAAACTGTGAGATTTTGTTAACCTCCCTGAAATCTATACAAAATCTAATGGAGCCATCGGGTTTTGGAACCAACACGATGGGTGAGTTCCATTCACTTTTAGATGGCTCTATAACACCCATACGAAGCATTTGCTGTACTTCCTGTTCCACAGCCTGCCGACGGGACTCGGGAAGGCGATACGGACGTAGTTTTATTTTTTATTTATTGCATGTTTGATCAGGTTGGTTCTCCCTGGGGAGGTGGAAAACACCGCCTGAAGAGGCCTCAAACAGGCATCCAGAGTGTTTCGCTGTTCTTCAGTCAGCTCCGGATCCATGCTTTGGAGGTATAATGCTGGGGAACTCGAGGTCAGGGCCACAGGGATGGGTACGTCCCTGTCCCACTGTTTCAGTAGGTTTATGTGGAAGATCTGCGTGTTATTTTTCTTTCTGGGGTCCATTTCGAGGCGATAGGTGACCGGTGTCACTATCTCAACAACCCGAAAGGGACCCTGCCACTGGCCCAACAATTTGTGGTCGGAGGTGGGCATCATGAGAAGGACGTGGTCGTCCACTTTCAGGGCACGTGCTTGGGTTGTTTTGTCATATTGTCGCCTTTGACTCTCCTGTGCGTTTTCTAGATGGGTTCTACTAATACTCCGTATCTCCTGAAGGTGAGTTTTCAGGGCCATGACATATTCAGGGAGAGGTTTGGTCCCTTCGGGTCTTTCTTCCCACTCTTCCCTGGCCATGTCGAGAAGGGTGCGGGGTTGCCGCCCATACAGTAACTCAAAGGGTGAGTATCCGGTGCTTCTCTGGGGTTTGCACCGGATAGCAAACAATGCAAGGGGCAACATGTACTCCCATCGGTGGGTCTCAAGATCTAACATTTTTTCCAGGGTGGTCTTAAGGGTAGCGTTGTACCGCTCTAACAGCCCGTCCGTCTGGGGGTGGTAGGCCGCCGTACGGATCTGTTTTATTTTCAGCTGGGAGCAAACTTGTTTCATGAGTTGGGAGATAAAGGGTGTTCCCTGATCGGTTATCACTTCCCTAGGAAACCCTACCCAGGAGAAGAGGTTCACCATGGCTATCTGTTGGGCATTGGGATGACGAAGGGCCACTGCTTCGGGAAACCGGGTGGCGTAGTCCACTATCACTAACACATATCTGCACCCACTACGGGAGGGGAGTAAGGGACCGATAATATCCATCCCAACACGAGAGAATGGTTCGTCAATGATAGGTAAGGGATGTAAGGGAACGTTAGGGGGTCGGTACCGGCTGTTCTTTTGGCAAATGGGGCACTTTTTACAATATTGACGAACCTGTTGGTATATGCCTGGCCAGAAGAATTTCCCTAAGATGTCTTTTTCTGTCTTTTCCTCCACAAAGTGACCCCCTAATAAGTGACTATGTGCTAGGAACATCACTTTCTCCCGATAGGGCTGGGGTACAAGCAACTGGAGTGGATGGTTCTTTCCCCCTTTTCTATAGATCAGCCCTCCTTTGATAAGGAACTGGGGACCTACTTGGGTGGGATTCTCGGCATCTGTAGCCTGGTTCCAAGCTTCTCTTAACGTTGGGTCTTCCCTCTGGGCAGCAAAGAAACCCATATCGTACTGCCAAAGGGGGTCTTTGTTGATTTGGGTCAAGGCAATCCTAGTCCAGCTTCGTTTCTCCTTTTTCTTCTGGTTCCTGCTTTTCGGGATTTTCCCTGACGGGTGGTCCAGGACAGGTTCCTGGGAAAAAGGAGCGGATTGGCACCAGTCGTCCCTATCTATATCTTGCTCCGGTACTACAGCGGACAGGTGGGGATAGTCGGAGCCTAGGATCAACGGCTCGGGCAAGCGAGGTACCAACCCTACTCGCAGAGACACGGGTTGATAGGAGGGCCCGTGTTGTATCCGCACGTCGGTAGTGGGATACCGTTTATTGTCACCATGGACACATTGGATATTGACCTCTCCTGTGGTTCGGGTGACTCCTCCAGGTATGGCAGATGGTTGCATCACGCTTTGTAGACAACCCGTGTCCATCAGAGCCCTTCTATTTTCCCCGTTCACCCTGACGGTTCTATGGTAGCGGGGTTTCTTTCCCATGGGGTTGCAATAGTATGACCGGGTGAGTCCAACCTCCATCGGTTCCTCCTTCCGAGGACACATCCGGGCAATGTGGCCATAGACACCAGAGGCGAAGCACTGAGGTCCGGGATGGGGTGTGGGTGGTCAGGGAGAAGGGGTTACAGGGTATGGTATGACAGTCACCGTCTCCGGGCGACGGGGTGGAGGGGGCCTGTTGGCTCGTGACAGACCCCCACCTGACGGCTTCCAATGGGGCTCTTCCTTACTGCGCTGTGACTCCTGTGCTCTGTGGAAGGCGCCCGCTATCTCAACGGCCCTCTCAAACGTTAATTGGGTATGCTGCCTAACCCACTTTTTTGCAGCGGGACACAAGGAGGAGAGGAACTGTTCTAAATAAATCTTTTCCACTATGTCCTCTTTGGTTGATGTCAGGGGCTTCAACCACCGGTTTGTAAGGTCCCGGATACGGTAGGAGAGAGCGCGTGGTGTTTCTTGGGGACCCTCCTTGATCTGGCGTAAACGGATTCTATAGGTCTCTTCGTCCAAACCTAACCTCTCCAGAATGTCTCTTTTTACATCCAGATACGGAGTAAGGCCCAAGGAGTTTGCCTCCTGATAGGCGGCCTGCATGTCACCCGTTAATAGGGGTCCTAAGTATTGTCCCCATTTGTCCTCTGTCCACCCTGCGGTCTGGGCCATACGCTCAAAGTTAGCAAAGAAAAAATCGGGGTCCTCCCCACTGACTTATTTTTGTAGGACCATCGATGGTAATGGGGAAACGCCTCTCTGTTGCCCCAGGGTGTCAGCCAACCGACCGAACGTGGTTTCCTGGGCTTGATTCTGTTCGGTCAGGGTCTTATGCAATTTCTCCCGGTCCTCTTCAGCAATTGTCAGGGACTTCTCCATGGCCCGGCCCAGCTTTTCCTGCCCCTCAGCCATCTTCTGCATCGCGGCCTCCATCTTCCCGGATCCCACTTCTGACACCAGGTGTGAGAGGGAAGGGCGGAAGAAGAACCGAGGAGGCCGGATTATGGGCTCAATGATGTTATTTTTATTGGAGGTTACAATACCAACAAAAGTAAATGAAAGTCAATATGGAAGGGATGTAGGCCTCTTCTCCCCGAGTGGTGTGTGGGTCGTCTGTCCGGTGGTTCTTGGGTGTTCTTTCGGCGAGGAGAGGGTGTCCCAGAAGGCTCGCAGGGGAGAGAAGCAACATGAAATAAAAGAAGCGGTTAGTAACCCTGTCCTTGCACTGGTTTGGCAAGACAGAACCCTTCACCATAATAAAGGAGCCCGTAGGGGTGCAGCGTATGTAAAGAGGAGGGTGGACTAAAGTGAAGGGGGGGGGAGAGAAAGCACAGTGTCAGCGATGATAAAACAATATTCCGAGGTACGGATGCTATATAACCCCCGAAGACGTGCCTGACCTGTCACACTCGGTCAGCACAGAGGCAACATACAACCGTGGGGAGGCAACCTCGTTCCTCCAATAGGGCAGTGATATGGCGTGAGGGAGCGGGGTGGGTGTAGGAGACAGTGGGGGCACACACGCACGCAGTGAAGACACTCGGTGAACCCTTAAATTAACCTCCCAGTTAGCCCTCCCTGTTACTCCCTCCCTGAACTCCCTCCCAAGTCACGTACCGCCTCAGCCGCAGCTCTCCTGAGCTGCGGCGGCTCTCCAGCGTTCTCCGGGGGTGTCCACCACTCCTCCGTCCAGGAGTCGAGTTCTCCGTCTCCCTCTGGATCCTGAAGGTTGGGGCTCTCCATGGTATCCTTCCCGTCACTTGCGAAGCTCTGCTCCCGGTACGACTCCTGCAGCACGGCGTTTTCCTTCTCCTTCCTTTCCTCCGGGCACAATAGCGCGCCTTCCTGGTTCTCTGGTCCTGCCTTTAGTGGGTGTGGCCCCGCCCCTCCGTGTCTGGATTGGTTGGGAGCACTCAGCTGTCCGTGACATCCCTGTAGGCGAGGAAAGGCAGGCGGTGTTAACTCCTGCTTTCCCGGTCCTGGTGATGTGCTATGCGTGGTTGTCGTGTCATGGGGATGTAATGGCAGGAACGATAGCGTGGTGTTCCAATCGACCCCCTCACAGTCCCCCACAATTGTCTCGTCGACGCAGAAATGCCCCAGCAGCCTGACATCGTGATTTCCATACGTCCCTCGTTCAGTCCCTCCTGCCACCCCAGAATACTGATGAGTCAACACGGGAGCATGGGGTCCATAATTCCCTTCTAGAAAACATGTGGTACAGAGACATGACAGTAGCAGGGCAGCAGAGGATGAAAGAATCTTGTTATGTATGCTCACACATCCCTCATGCAGTAGGCGCAGATGTTATGTTATGTTAATAAATTTGTTAAGCGCACGATTACCCGAGGGTGTCTTGGCACTGGCCCGTGGACAGTGCCAGTTTCTGTAAAGATAAAGATGACTATTTATCAAATAGCCATGTTTTCAAGGCCTTCCTGAATGCAATTAGAGTTGGAAGGGATCTGATGGCAAAGGGGAGTTTGTTCCAAAGTTTGGGGGCAGCTGCCTAAAACTACTGCCACCCCATGTGGCTTTAAAAACTCTCGGAGTTGCTAGAAGTTTAGCTCCTTCGGAGCGTAGATGCCTTTTGGAATATACCAATAGAACAGGCGCCTTAAAAAAATGGGGCCCGTGTTCTGGAGTGCTTTGTAGGTAATGCAGAGAGATTTAAAAATAATGCGATTCCTAACTGGGAGCCAATGCAGTTTATGTAGATGATTTCTGACCGTTGAATACTTAGGAATACCCAGCAGAAGACGCGCCGCTGCATTTTGAGTCATCTGCAACTTATTGAGTTGTTTCTCAGGTAGGCTAATGTAAAGACCATTGCAATAGTCTAACCTGGCCAGGATCAAAGAAGAGATCACTGTTTTTCTACTGTCCATGGGAATGAGCAGAGTACTTTTTTAATGGTTTTTAATAAGAAAAAACATGATGAAGAAACCGCATTTACCTGTGATTTAAAATTAAGTTTATCATCAATAAACACGCCAAGGTTCTTAGCTTTGGTGACTGGAATCGGAGCCGATCCCAGTTCATCCGGCCACCAGCTCTGTGACCAATTAGGGAGGAAATTGCCAAATGTGATGACTTCTGTTTTGTCTGAATTTAATTTCAGACAACAAGAGTTCATCCACGAACTGACTGCAAGCATGCAATCCTTGAAATTTTGCATTTGTGGTGCGGATTTTTTTGATAAAGATAAGACAATTTGTGTATCGTCTGCGTATGATGTCACTGCCAGCCCGAAGGTTCTTATGAGTTTTGGCAGTTCAGATACATAAATATTAAATAGTGTAGGGCTTAAGGATGATCCCTGAGGGACTCCGCAGGGGAGGACGAACGGCGGGGATTCATAGCTTCCCAACGCTACTGATTGTGTTCTACCAGACAGAAAGGATGAGAGTAGTGTAAGTGATTTATCTGAAATGCCAATGGAATTTAGACGATTTAACAAAAGATCATGGTTGACGGTGTCAAGGTGGCCGCTCCCCCTGAATCCAAAGTCGCTCTAATTTCATCTGTGGCTTTAATTAAAGCTGATTCGGTACTGTGTTCTGTTCTGAAACCAAACTGTGTCTCATCAAGATAATTATTTTTTTGTAAATAATCAGTCAGCTGTTCATTCATAATTTTCTCCACTAATTTAGCGGGAAAAGGTAGACGAGAGATAGGTCTATAATTATTATGTTGCGTAGGATCGAGACTGGGTTTCTTCAATAAAGGTGCTATCGAAGCCGTTTTCCATATAGTCGGAAAGACACCACACGAGAACATAGTATTAAAAATATTGACGAGACAAGGAGCTAGCATCTCGGAGGCTTGCTTGAAGATACTAGGGGGAAGCGAGTCATAGGGGTAGCCTGATTTCGTCTGTTGGATAAGAGTGGTAACCTTATCATTAGTAATGAATTCAAATTTAGAAAAGCTAGAGGCGTCAGAAGGACAAATATTAATGAAAGTATCGTTATCTATGCTAATATTTGTACCAAAAATGTCATAGATTTCCTTCACTTTCCTTAGAAAATGTTGTGCTAAAGAAGTCGCAGAATTTTTGTGATGGTTCAATAAAATTTGTTTCTGGGGAACCTGATAGTTTTGAAACCACTTGAAAGAGTTCTCTAGTGGAATTCTTTGCCTGATTAATTTGTTTAGTAAAATAGATGCATTTTTCTGCGTTAATTAGGTTTTTATATTCAGTTAAAGAGTTTTATAAATGGCAAGGTCCTGAGCGTTGTAATCATTTCTCCAACGCCTTTCCTGTCGCCTACATTCTTGTTTTTACTCTGAGAGTGTCTGAGAACCATGGGGAGGTAGGTGATTTTCTTTTGTTTACTGCTTTTTTCAGGGGCTAATTTGTCGGCTGCTTGTGCAAGCCAATTATTAAATTGCAAAGAGGCAGTTTCTGCGTCTTTTGACGGCTCAAATTGGTTTTCCAGTAATTGTCCATTCAGCCTTTTGCTGTCAATTGGTTTCCAGCTACGGTAGGTTGAAAATAAATGTTTAAAATTATTATTTAGCAAAGTGGAAAAGTTATATAGATCAAAAATGATAGCTGAGTGGTCTGTCCAGATCAAAGGTAAGACTTCTTTGAGTAAGCAGAATCATTATTGGTAAAAATACCATCAAGGGTATGCCCTGCCTGATGAGTAGGGCCTGTGACAATTTGTCTAAGACCTATCATTGCCATGAGTTCATTTAAGGTATCCGTATTGGTGTCAGAGCAATCTTCCAGATGAAAATTGAAATCACCTAGAATATGTGTTGATTTCTCAGTCGCTTATACTTCAAGAAGTGATTTAACTGTATTTAGAAAGCTTACTTTGCTACCTGGAGGTCGATATAGTAATATCCCTTTAAAAGTGAATTTATTGTCAATTTTTACATTGAAAGAGATAGCTTCACAATCAATATTAGGTATGGGCTCGCAGCAGGCTTTTAGATTGTCACGATAAATCATAGCAATTCCTCCACCTTTTTTATTTTCTCTTCTATCAAACCTAAATACCTTGAAGCCCTGAGGGATAGATAGGTTGATATTCCCAAATGAAGTGCCCCTGTGCATTGCAAAGTGCCTCTTACACCTGTTTATTTGCCGAATTCGGGGCCAAATTCAGGTTAATATGGTCAACATATCTGAAGTATATGCTAATACTACCACCTGGGACAACACACCAATAGTGTTCGAGGTTATCACTGATAGGGCCCAACTTGAGGTAGAATTGGAAGATATGCATAAACGACAAGTAGCATCTTTCAACAAGGCATCTTTCACTAGACAGCATGGGTTTATAACAATATCAGCCCCATTTGCGAACTGTAATCCCCACCAACGCCTTAGTAAGTGTCAGGGAAGGGTCGTCCTTCAACTGCAGTCACGTGTTTTTGCACATGACAAATAGAGTCCCCCAACAAACTTAATATGCAGAGCTGCATCCTTAGGACTTCCATGGATTGATTCAGATTATGACGATGCGTTAGACTGGAAAGTTGAGGATGAGTGCTATGAGATTTGGTCTAAGGAAGATGGAAGGTACACTTGGGGTGGGGAGAAAATGTCCAAACATAAAAAAGCTTTTAAACTAAAGTCTCCACTTCTCTATTTTCTAGGAAATGGCACAGTACCTGTGGGGCACAACTTAGGATGCAATAGCACCATTTTCAATTTGGACATGTAATATGGCACCTCCAGTCTAATGGACCTCTACTGGGCTTGCGGAACATGTCTCTATCTCCAACTGCCTCCTCGATGGAATGGACTGTGTACCCTGGTGACCATGCATGAAGTTCACCTGGTCATTACAGCAAACAATATCTCCCACATCCATGCCCATCCAATGACGGGCTCTGTCACCTTGCTCCACCGACATCGATGGTATGCTGAGTACTTCGCCAACACAGCCTTTGATGACATGCCCCAGGAGTTCCGGTTATTTAACGATGCCCAACTCTTTTTCGGGAGCCTCCTCCCAATCTCCCAGATCAAAGCGAATGCTCGCTGGCTCCAGGTAACCCGCTATGAAGTCATGCAGGCCCTCAACAGTACCAGGGATGGGCTGTACGCTATCAATGAAGAGCTACGTCCCCTGAGACTCATGGTTCTGCAGCACCGGTACATCCTGGACATGCTAACAGCCATGGAAGGTGGAGTTTGTCACAAGATTGGGAGCTCCTGCTGCACGTTCGTGCCTGCAAATGATGCAAAGAATGGGTCCTACATGAAGGCCATTGAGGACTTAAGCAATATAGGGAAGAAAATGGTTGCTGGAGGAGGTGCAAGGGCAGACATAGCCACAGGCTGGTTGGACTTTAGCTGGATGCCTTCATAAAAATTCTATTGCCAGTTTTTGGTGTGCTGTTGCTCCTTTGTTGTGCCGTACAGATACTCTGTCATTGTGTAAAAAATGCTGGTAATAAATTAATGGGTATGAATTATGCAGGAACAAGAATGTTCAGAAGGCCTATACACAAGAAGATGGGTAGAACAGGGAATGGGGATAACTTAGCACGCTTAGAAGTAGTAGAGCTCACTACGCCAGGACTACACTCAATGCAGCCTGTTACTATTGCTCAGGGCCAGGTCAGTAGCCCCCAACTCCCCCCTGGCAGACACCAACTGAGAGAGGATCTAAATGCAGATGCACCATCACCTACACCTACGACTTATACATCCCTCGTTGACATACCTGAGGGAGACTATGTGGAGGTAAGGAAGCCACAGGATAGTCAATGTTCCTATGTAAACGACACCCCTTGGATGCCCCAGGTAGAAGGAGGGCCTGCAAAGTATGCTTTAAGAGTTTTGTTCAAGAATGAATAAGAGGAGGGAAATGAAGCAGGGTCCAGTTTTACCATAATATGCCTCAGCTATTGTTCTCCACACCTGAAGCGTGAGAGTCCTGAATGTCCTTGTTAGTCAATAGGTAAGGGTGTGCTAAATTGTCCATACTGCCTTAAGCATTCACTGAAGCGATAGGCCTCAAGCCGGTCGAAAAAGATTACAGTTATCTCTCCTGCGAAGACAATGAACCTCAGTTCACTGCTTTTCTGATAAACAAGTCACCAGGCCCACACTCTCCGCCACTGTCCTCTGTGTGCACATCTTTCTCAATGTCAAGACGATGTAGCAATAACATGATGCATCTGTCCTCTAGAAGAACAAGATGGGGTAAGAGTGAGGGTGGGGGCTAACTGTAACTTTCCATAGCTTCTCACCTGATGTTTTGCATGCCTTTGAAACTAAGACAGCCACATGCCTTAAAGTGACAATAACCTTTCTATGCGCTATGTACCATATAAGGAGATTCCGCCTTAAAGCTTCTGAGAGGTGACGCAAAGTGTTTTTGATAAAATGTTCCATTTTTTGTTATGTTCTGCGGTCAGGCACCTGCCGAAATTAGATCTTGTGGTCAACGGTTCCTCATTAAAAGACTATAAAAGGGCTGCTCATCGGCCCATTCGTTGACCACCTCATGCAGTGTATTTTTCACGCCAATGGTGTTCCCAGTTAACCGATTGATTTAGCTCTAGATTGAGGTTGTAATACTTCACTGTACTTTGATATTCATTTTCTTTCTCTCTCTCTTTTTCTTTGGATTGCCATGATTTTAAACTTACTAGATTGCATGTTTTTGCTCATGATCTGCGATGTGTCTTTGACACTTGTTACTTGCTAGATTGCATGGTGTTATTTTTGATTAATGACGTGTTTTTGACATTTATTGTCTAAATTGTTTGAATAAATAGTGTCACTCCTGACTCAATTCCTGCATTTTCAGACATGTGTCTTGTTATTTCAGATAGCACATTTCCGTGCTAAATTATGTGGTAAAAATCACACTCGAACATTTGGCGGCCACGAACTAAGGGACGTGCATAAAATTTTCCAGACTGTAAGGAGGGAGACTTGCGGCCGGAGTATCGAGGGAGGGAAGATGGCGGACTGACTCCGCTCTTGAGGACGCTCACCACCGCTCCTGCCTCATGAGCTCCAGGTGAGCCGCCGCCGCCCACCCTGCCGATCTACCTGCAAAGCACGGATGGCTGCTTAAGATGTCACGACGCTTGGGAGCTTTTGAAATACTAAGATGCTAACACTGGAAGTATATTGAGGTACTTACTGCCGATGTGCCGGATAGTGCAGTTGCACGGTGCAGTGAGCGCCGCGCGAGCGGCTCGCTGGTTCCCGCAGCAGATCTCACAGACGCTGTCGGTTGAGCCGGGAAGCACGAAAGGGATCTGTGAAAGTCGACGGAGGTCAGTGGGAAGAGTGGAGAAGGCATTTGCCGTGAGGATGGCTCCACCATGCACTGCCAGTGGAGGAAGCCGAGTGGAGGCAACAGCGGCAGCTGGAGCAGTGGCTGGAGCCTCTGCGGGGGGCCGGGATGACAGAGGGAGCAGCAGCGATACAGCAGATGAGTTGTTGGTAAGAGAAGCTGCCCCTGCCCCCGGCTCAGATAAGAGCACTGGATTACGGTTGGGGAAACCCATATTAAAGCTGTTGTACTCTGGGAAGGCTGCTGAACTGCTCCTGCAGCATGGAGAACTCCAGTCCGGGTCTTGCCATGGCCGAGTTACTAAATTCAGCGGTCCAGGCCCAGGCCAGCTCTGGAAATAGGGAAGTATTGGCAGAAGTATCAATAGAAGGACCTATTCAGCCCTTAACACCCCCTACTAGAATTTGTGATGGAACTGTCAAGAAAGCGGGTTTAGTCACAGAAGCCCTGGCTGACAATACCGAGACTACAATCAGAATAAAAGCTGCATTGCCCTGCAATGAGGAGATGCATAGCGATCCTAGAGTTTGTCTGGCCTATACTTCATTAACGAAACCAGGGACAACTTTGGATCCTAGTAGTTCGGCAGCAGACCCTGTAAACTTAGAAGGTGTTAGTGATATGTGCAGCTTGACAATAAAAGACCCTGGAGAAGCAAATAGGCAGGTGAGCCAGACGTCTGAGAAACTGCCTGATGAAGTTGCAGGGGGAGAGAATGGAAATGGTGGTGGAACTGGAACAAGAGATTCACTTGAAATTTCGATTTGTAGCCTTTTTGGTAATGGGCCGATGGAAGGGGCAAACAGTGACCAGGCTACAGAGGAGGCGTCGTCCAACCTCATTCAAATCTCAGAGAAAGGCCAGCCCAGTCCCCCAACGGAATCGGTGAAACAGAAGGAAGCATCAAACTACACTCTGAGAAGCCGTAATAATGATGCAGGAGCTTCCAGCAGCCCTAAGGTTGATTCTTCGAAGGGGGCGAAAGGTGGCAAAGCAAAAGGCTCCAAAGGGGTGAGGGCTGGCAAAGGAGGCAAGGGCCGGGGGGCTGGATCAAAGCTCCAAGTAGCCAATGCAGTGGGGCGGTTTAACCATCATTGGTGCACAGAAATGCTCTAAAACACTGTTTAAAATAGTGAAGGAATTATCAGGCTCTGGAACCCAGCCCGTTCCTCCTAGCCTGAATGAAGGGCAATGTGAGGACCTCGTGCAATTTTTCAATAACAAAGTGGAAATAATATACTCAACACTGAATGGTAATAAAGTAGTCAATTCTATTTCATTGCCATCTAACAACCTTCAAGAAGTCAGTACGCTTCAATGTAAAGACACTTGCCATACAGAACCTGCTAATAAGCTGGAATCTTGGTCACCATTAGACATTACGGCCCTCAGACAGTACTTAGGTAGCATTAAATCAGGCTCCCCCTGCGATCTCCTTCCTATATCAGTTCTACGGCAGCTAGAACTGCCTTCTCTTACAATAATGATGGAGCTTCTTAATTCCTCCTTAAAGGAGGCCATTGTTCCTTCTGATTGGAAGCATGCAATGGTCCTCCCTTTATTGAAGAAGGCTAATGCTGACCCCACTCTTTCCTCGAATTATCGGCCTATTTCCTTGCTTCCAGCACTTTCCAAGGTCCTGGAAAAGCATATTAATGGGCAGCTATCCAATTTCGTTGAAACTCAAAAATTTCTCCATCCATCACAATCTGGTTTTAGAGCTGGCTTCTCAACTGAAACCACTCTTCTCGGCGTCACTGAAATGTTACGCCATCGTTTGGATGCCGGAGACACGGTGGCCCTTATTTTACTCGATCTAAGCGCGGCCTTTGACACGGTGTCTCACGCCGTGCTAATAAGGGCCCTACAGTCTCTGGGGATTGCAGATGTAGCACTCAGATGGCTAATTTCTTTTCTTACCGACCGCACGTTTCAGGTCTTCTCTTCTGTAGCCACCTCCAGTGTCCACTCCTCTCCCTATGGGGTTCCTCAGGGGTCTATCCTTAGTCCCTTATTATTTAACATCTATGTCAAACCCCTGGCAGTGATTGCAGAGGACGCTGGGTTGTCTTTATTTTCTTACGCCGATGACACCCAGATTATTTTCTCTTTCTCTGCGGGGAATGAGTCGGAATCATCTGTTCTGCGGGCTGGGCTGAGCAAAATTGCATCCTGGATGCAGGCCAACTTTCTTAAACTTAAGGGTGATAAAACTGAGGTCCTGATCTTGGGAAAAAACAAAGATCTTTGGGGACCTCACCATTGGCCGGCAGAAATGGGTGCTTTGCCTCGCCCCTCGCATCATGTCCGCAACCTTGGCTTTATCATTGACGACTCACTATCTATGCATCAACAAGCCGTGAAGGTGGCTGCAACCTGCTTCACCATCCTGAAATGGTTGAAGAAAATTGTATGGATGCTGCCCAGCTCCACCCAGAGAACCGTAGTCTAGGCACTGGTAACATCTAGACTGGACTACGGTAACATTCTCTATTTAGGAGCCAATAAAGACGTGACACGCAAGCTGCAGCTGGTGCAGAATTCTGCGGCAAGATTGCTTTGTCAAGTTCCTAGAGCGGCCTCCATCTCGGGTTCTTTGAGTGACCTCCACTGGCTTAGAGTTGAGAGCCGGATCAAGTTTAAAGCGCTGAGCTACATGTTCAGGGTCAAGCAGGGTACGGCTCCTCAGTATCTGCAAAAACTAGTCAAACCCTATCTGCCCGCACGCACTCTTCACAAAATTTATGGTGCCGAGGATTAGACTGTCCCGTATGGGCGGTCGTTCCTTTGCCTACCTAGGCCCCTCTTTGTGGAATGCTCTTCCTCTATCACTCCGGAGTGAAACCATTTACACGCGCTTTCGTAAAACGCTCAAAACCTGGTTGTTCAACCAGTAGTTTCTTTTTCTGTTCCTTCTCTGGCTGGCGCCGGGAAACCCTTTTGGGTAGCTGTTGCGCCTGATATAAATTTAAATAATAATAATAATAAGGAGGTAGCAGCGAGTAATGTAAAAGTCGGTCCGGGAGCAAGTCCGCTGCGCAAATGGGTTGCAACAAAAGGCGAAGTCAAGGCCATTGTTTCAATGCTGTCTAACTCTGGCGATTTGGCGACAGCAGTGCCAGCAGTAGGAGGTGGAGTGGGAGTTGGCACTGGTACTGGCATAGAGCTAACGAATCTGGGAGCACATATAGGGGCTTCAGTAGCTACTCATGATGGCTCCAACAACCAGGGTGAGCTGTCTGGTGACTGGAATAGTCGATCTTTAGGTTCCGCTACTTCTACCTCTACCTCGATCTTACTGACAGAAACCGCGGTGCAAATGGTGGAAACTGAACCTTCCGGATGTCCGACATCTCTACCTTCCTGTTCAAGATCTTCAGTAACAGAAGCCCCTCTTAAGAGTCACCAACTTATAGGAGGCGAGGAGCCATCACTGTCCGGAATAATGCAGGTGCTATTAACACAGAGAATGGAGGCTCAAGAGTATTACCTACAGGCCAAATCGGACAGTAGAGAGATAAAGCAGGCACTAATGGATGTCACGTCAAAATGTACTCAGCTTTCTACAGAGGTCACAGAGTTACAGGAGCGAGTTGCAGCTGTGGGGGAGGCTAATACTTATACAGTGAATCTTGCAAAATCACAGGACTCGCAAATTGGGTTTATGCAAGCAAAGATTGAAGATCTTGAGAATAGGCAACGGCGCCAGAACTTAAGGATCTTTGGTATCCCGGAAGGGAGAGAAGGCACAGATCCTCTGGGGTTTATCGTCAGTCTTTTCCAGAAAGCCTTTCCCGACCTGGAAGACTGGGATATGGACACTCAGATCCAGCGTGCACATAGGTTACCTTTGAATGTATCACAGGTCAACCAAGGCAGGTCTAATTTTGCGCGTCCAATGTTGGTGTTTTTGGGCAACTTCTTGTTGCGACCAGCGATATATCTGAAGGCGCGCCCATCGGCCCCTGTGAAAATAGATGCAATGTCTATATTTGTGCGCTCAGATTTGTGCAAACAAACAATGGACAAGTGCTGGAGGCTGCGCCAGCTGATGGATCCGTTTAAAAGTGTGTGCTCACAAGTATTCTTGCAAGAGCCGGCCCGTCTGAAAGTTGTGAAGGACGGTCGATTACATTTTTTTCATAATGAATGCGATGCTAAGCAAACTTTATCAGAATGGCAGTCTGCTGTAAAGAAAGGATTGAGTACCTGAAGGCTGCAATTCTTTTACTTTTGCTTCCTCGGCTAATAGTGAGGAATAAATGTGATTGAATACGAGATATTTTTTTATAATATTCTTATAGATTGTTGTCTTTTCTAGTTATAATACACGTGCTGGGGTAGGTATGGGTGAGGGGTTGGGTGGTGGTGGTGGCACGGGGGTTTGTGGGGGGGGTGGAGGAAGCGTCCTCTTAATGCTGTCATTTTGGGACAGCAGAGTAGGGGGCGATTCCTTTCCATAGGCACGGGGAGGGTTGGGGGGTGGGGAGGGACAGGGGTTAATGTTCGGCCTCTATTGGTCATGTTTTTGAGCAGCATATGGGGGGGATCAGGGTGGGAGGGGGTTAAATAGCCAGAGTGTAGTTAAAGTCGTACTAGTAGAGCACAGGGGAAAAAGGCATGTACTGAGGGGGGGGCTGATGGGATTGGTTTTTCAGATATTGTTAAATGCAGGACTTTAAGTATATGTGTTGGAATGTGTCTGGGCTTAACTATGCCGGGAAGCGTCGGTTGATAATGGAGGAACTCCGTGTATTTAAACCTCATATATTGGGGCTCTCGGAAACGCACCTAGCTTTTAAAGATAGAATACATTTAAAACAGCTTGGATATGACATATTTGTTTGCACGTCGCAATCAATTTCTATCCGAGGGGTGGCTATTCTGAAGTCTAAGAACTACCCGGCTACCGTGCTCCGTACATTGGCCGACTCCAAAGGGAGATGGGCAATCGTTCAGTTACGGATCTATGGGCGTATGGTTACGGTCTGTATGGTATACGGCCCCAACACTGACTGTCCGGATGTTTTTGTGTATTTATGCTCTGAATTATTGGAGTAGGCAGGCGAATTGATTGTCATGGGAGATTTTAATTGTGTCTTAGACAGTAAGATAGACACTACTAATATCTCAACTCGGGTTAGAATGGGCAGGACTAGGGCAGCCATCTTGGAACTTCTTCACATACATCAACTGGGGGATGCTTGGAGAAGATTACACCCTGTGGTGCCGGGATTTACATTTTTTTCACATACGCATAAATCATATTCTAGAATAGACATGATTTTTGCTAGCAATGCTGCTTTAGAAAATGCACTTATTGAGGTCTGTCCCAAAATAACCTCGGATCACAATCCTGGGATGTTGACAGTTCGGCTGCGGATGGGGGAGGTTCAAAGGGGCACACGACAGGGGTGTCCCTATCCCCGTTACTGTTTGCTCTTTACATTGAGCCTTTTATAAAACATCTGTTATCTAGCACCAGGATTCCTCCAGTATTTCTCAGTGGTTTAGAACTTAAGGTAACCGCATACACAGACGATATAGCAGTCTTTTCTATTAGACCAGAAGACGCTATATCTGAGATTAGACTTGAAGCCCGCGTTTTGGGTCCTTTTCAGGCTATAAATTAAATTTAAATAAGACGCAGACAATTATAAATTACCAACATGATACGGCCTCAGCTGCATTTGGGGTTACAAGAACAGCAACGTATCTAGGGGCCCGATTTACAGAACAAACTTAAGACAAAATCCTAAACTTACTGCCATTTTGGTATTCACAGAAGGCACTTACTCATTTTGGTAGTCACAGAAGGCACTTACTCATCAATGAGTAAGTGCCTTCTGTGAATACCAAAATGAGTAACTACTCATTTTGAGTAACTTACTCATTTTGTGTAACTTACTCATTTTGGTATTCACAGAAGGCACTTACTCATCAATGAGTAAGTGCCTTCTGTGAATACCAAAATGAGTAAGTTACACAAAATGGGTAAGTTACTCAAAATGAGTAAGTAAGTGTCTTCTGTGAATACCAAAATGAGTAAGTGCCTTCTGTGAATACCAAAGTGGTAGTAAGTTTAGGATTTTGTCTTAAGTTAGTTCTGTGAATCGGGCCCTAGGTGTTTGTATTAGTAGTCAAGTAGACGAGATGATTGCACTTAACTATGAGCCATTGTTAAAGAGGGTAGTGACAAAATTGCGTGGCTGGCATTGGCTCCCCTTAACTATATTTGGAAGGTGCAATATTATTAAAATGAATATACTCCCGAAGTTTCTATATCTATATCGTACAATTCCATTAAGGGTGCCGCTGTCATTTTTTAAACGCTTAGACGGCGCTATAGGAAGCTTTATCTGGAGCTATCGGCGTGCAAGAAGAGCCCTCCGGTATATTAAGCTGCCATATAAACAAAGTGGCTTTAAGCTTCCAGATTTTAAATTATATTCTTGGGCCGCATTTGTCGGTAGAATTCAAAGCCTACTTAAGGGACCAGGTATTGGTACAGTTTGGTTATCATATCAATTGGCTTGCGGATTAGACACAGGGTTTTTGTTATATAAAACTATCGACCCTAATTATTACAAGAGGGTACGGTTTAAGGTAGTTAGAGACATTGTGAGGATATGGCACGATATTTGTAAAGCATATTCAATACCAGAGATGCATGTATACATTACGCCATGGGGGAACCCCGTACTACCCGATATATTCCACGACTCTGTTGGGAGAGGGTGGCAAAGCAAGCGCATTGCACAGCTGGGTCAGCTGTATGATAGACAAGGGTTCCGGTCGTTTGCTGCTCTGAAGGAAGAGTATGGGCTGTCACAGAACACATTTTTTAAGTATTTACAAATAAGGGATTATTATATTCGGGGTTTGGACTTAACACAGATGCCCAGTCCATCTGAGGTGTTATCCGCAATCTTCCAGACTTCAGGACGAGGGCTTATTGGTAAACTATATCAGAAATTGTTAACAACTGCAAGTGATGACGGCATACAGTTAAGCCGGATTTTCAAAACTGCCATAACTAGAGAGGAATTGCAGGAATCCCTGGAAACTATAGAAAATGCGGTAACATCAGTGAATTTGAAATTGCAGCAGTATAGGCTTATATTTATGCTGTACTACACTCCAGAGCTCATCTCTAAATGGGCTCTGAATCAGTCATCTTTTAAAACATACTGCCCAAAATGTAAAGAGCAAGCAGCTGACCTACGACATATGTTTATTACGTGCTCAAAGCTGTGCTCATTTTGGATTGACGTTAACCAAGTCTTCTCAACAATGGTTGGTCATGACATTCAGATGACAGAGAAGGAAATAGTATTGGGGATTGTGCAAGATCGGGGTTGTCTTTTGGGTTCATTTGTCTCAATTGTAATTGTTTGTGCTCGTCTGTGCATTGTTCGGGTTTGGATTCAGAATACAAGTCCTACTATTAGGGAATTTTGGGCTCTGCTTAGAGAAATCTATTAAATGGAGCTGGCGTTAGCCAAAGCCAGAGGCCCACGATCATGGTTAAAATTTAAACGAGTGTGGTCCAGTGTCCAGTGGGATTGAATTTGTGTTACACATTATTCTTTGTTTTTACAGATATTTTCTGTTTCATCTCTCACATTTATTTCTGATTGTATAATGTAAGCTCCATTCTTTGCGTTTTAAAGTACTTATGTGTTTTTACGCACTTGTATTCTTACTTTTGCTCCTTCTCTAGGATTTGGTTTCAGTATGTAGTTTGGTGTTTTCCTGTGTTGTATTGGGTTACACTTATGGCTAATAAAATAAAAAATTAAAATAAAAAAAGACACTTGTCACTTGCTAGATTGCATGGTGTTATTTTTGATTAATGATGTGTTTTTTACATTTATTGTCTAAATTGTTTGAATAAATAGTGTCACTCCTGACTCAATTCCTGCATTTTCAGATGTGTGTCTTGTTATTTCAGATAGCACATTTCTGTGCTAAATTATGTGGTAAAAACCACACTTGAACATGAGGCCTCAGCACTTGATTTGTCCCCACTAGCAATGGCAGTAAAGCCATGGCTGATGGAAGATACTTTAGTGTCCTATCTTTAGAGCATTGCATCAACCTAATTGTTCTGGGCTTCCTCAAACAATCAGCTGTAGTCAACAACACACTGGTCACCAGTCACTGCAGTTGCACTCATTCCTGTCATTCTTTCAAAGCCGGGAACCTGTTGAGGGTCATTCAGTACTCTAACAGAGTCCATGTAAAAGCCCTCATACAGGAGATAAATTGAAACTCCATCTTCTATATGCTGCAATGCCTATTTGAACAGTACAGGTCTATCAATGATTACATACTATAAAAGAGAGGAGATGAAACTGCCAAAGTTATGGTGATGGAGGCAGACAAATGACCCTAGTGGTTTGCTTGGTCTAAATGCTAGTGCCTTTTGAGATTTTGACACAGAAATTCAGCAAAGACGACAGTTCCATGATCCAAGTGGTCCTTTTGTTGCACATGCTGCAGGAACATTTGCAAGAGTAGAAACATACATTTACCAATGTCACTGAAGAATCAGCTGATTTGATCAACAGCTTAATCCTTCATGTGTCCTCCAAAAAATACATCTGTGCTGCAATACTGGATCCATCGTACAAAAAAACACTGAACACTTTCATTCCTTTTTCAACAGTAGATGTCTCAATTTACAAGAACTGGATCGCCAGAAAAGTGGGTAACTTAAAAGATGAACGATTGCAAATTCGTGGCCATAATGGAACTGATGTGCTGTCTTCAACCACTGGAGAGATTGAAGCTGGCCTATAATTGAGAAGCATTGGGCAACTGCAATAGAAGCACACACCATTGGTGACATCATTGCCTTCGGCTAAACCTACAGTACCAACAACTTCACTTCCAACACCTGCAACGGGTTGGTTTACAGATATAGCAGGACTTAAATCAAGTCAATAGGCAACACAGAAACAAGAGCCAACAACAATACTTGAGAAGCTGGTACAGGGCTATTTAATGGCCCAACAGAGGTCTTCCTGGACTTCCTGGAACAAGGCCTATTGGCATGGGAAGAAAAAACAGTAACCGAAATTCGGCAGGCTGGCATTAAAGTATCTGGCATGTCTTGTGACCCAGTGTATCTTCAGAGTATGTGTTCTGTGTCTCGGCAATTGTCAGAGTCAGAAGGAACAGTCCCTGTCCTTGAAACTTGGAGAGACTAACAATGACTAAACTGAATAAACATTTCATATGCAGAGATTAAAAGGCTCTAGAGGACCAAACTGTGGATGAGGGACGTTTCTTGGACATCACAAGTGTGGCAAATGATCATCCACCATACGACCTCCCTGAATCTGAGGATGGACTCTACTTTTCAGATAAAAAAAGAATCAATAGCACAACAGAAATGCCTGCTATAAAAAATCCATAAAACCAAAAAAACTGGGAAAAAAATATTTTTAGATTTAGTGTGTTGCTAATGTAAATAAACTTAACTGGACTAGTGTGCACCTCACAGATAAACAATCACGAAAGCCATAGGTATTTGGCCTAGTGACTGAGGGGTTAACAGTGATAAAGAGTGATGACAAATTCAGCCTTAGAGTTCCCGTAGGCTTTGCAATGAACATACAAATGTATCTAACTCATCGATAGATGCCTCCAGATGTTTTGCTGAAAAAACAAGATGCCTGCCCCATGCCTAACTCTTAATTCCAATGCTGAGCTGTAAGTGAAGATTCAAAGGATTTCACTGCACAGATTATATATGTCGCTTCATTGTGAAAAAAGAAAAGCATAGATACGTAGATGGAAACTGGACTATTACCTGGTAACTTGGATCAATGAAAGCCAAATGATGATTCATATTACTTTATTAGCATTTTGATAACTTGCTTAGCCAGCATCTCTTGGTTCTTCTGAGACTTCTGAGATTACCCATGTTAGACTAAGATTAAAAATCTTTTTATTTTCTTGTGCAACAAGTCTGTGTTTTTGGGAAGAAATTCAATCTGCAAGTCTCAACAGCAACATGCTGAAGAACCAATGTCTATCTAGTTCTATGAAAAACAAGAGAATTCAAAGAGGCCTACGGGGACTGGAATGGAAAGGGTAAGTCACTTATAATAACCCTGACTAGCAGCTTCAGTGACAATTCCTAATTGGATGTCAACTTGTGGTGGGCATGATAATGAAGGGCACAGCTAAATCTTTTTATTGTTTAGATGCTCAGTCATTCAGGATACTTGCAGCTAGTTGTCTGGGATTGGTGGTATTACATGAGCCCTTAGTTAATTATGTGCTAGGTTATTTTATTTATTTATTTAGTGTTTTATAGAGCGCGAACGTGACCCGTTAGGGTATCAGAGCGCTTTATAGGGATAACACGTGCTCTGTACTCTGACTCCTTATGCTCCATGTTTACCATGACTCTAAAATATTGGCATTTTCTTTTCACATTCTACAGACCTTCTCTTCTGCAAATAAGTGGAACCTCCATAGCACCCCTTCTCAGCAGTTTAGCCCTGCTCCCAAAATGGGTAATGTCAGCAAAATGCAGTTGCATCATTTGTATACAGCATCATTTTTTTAATTATAAATATTTTTGAATGGTGTGTATCATATTGGACTTCAGCCTAAATAAACATAACTAATTTGGAAGTCTGTTGGCTGCTAAAGACTGAGGGGCTTATTTACAAGCCCATTGCTCCGCCAGTGCATCACTTTAATGGATGCACCGGCAGCACAATGGGCTTCCCCATATTTACAAGGCCATGTAAAGTCACCCTGCGTGACTTTTCATGACCTTGTAAATATGTTTCCCTTTGACACATAACTCTGTGTGAAAGGGGCATTCCACAGGTGTTGCTGTGGGTGTTCCCACGAAACATCCATGGAACTTGATGCATTCCCAGATTTACAACATTTTGTAAACCTGGGAATGCGTCAGAATCCTGCGCCTCCCCAGGGGAGGTGTAAGGAGGCGCAGCGAGGAACAATACTTTTATTTCTCCTCGTTTTTTCCTCTTTTTTATGCGTACTGCATTCTGTGGCATGCATAGAAAGAAGAAAATGCCTTTAATGTTTTTGTGCAGGAAGGTGTCCCTTCTTGCGCAAAAACAATCATACCCGCAATGCAGGCACCCTTGCAACATGACGCAAGGGTGCCTGCGCTGGTGAACGGCTGCTGTTTGTGCACCGGCGTATTCCTGTCCTTTAATTTTGACGCACGGAATCGCAGCAGGAAGGGCTGCTGTGCTTCCATATGTCAAAAGCTTGTAAAAGAGGCCCACAGTGGGTTAACTCAACTGTCATCTTCCTTCCTTCACAAATGTGCCACACTCTAACACCTTTCCCTGAAGAAGTGAGATCTATTTTGCTTTATCTCTTTCCAACAGAAACAGATCTCACACTTGGCGAGGTGGATGTGGTGCAAGTAATATTAAACTGTTTCAGGGTGCGGTTACAAAACATTTGCTAATTTGCCCACACCATTGCCCTTGTCAAGAGTAAGACCAAAAGGGGACATCATAGTGCAGAGAATACTTTTTGAACAGTAATACCCTAATGATAGGTAATGTGCACTTTTTTCCTTCAATCTATGGCCCACGGTGAATCCATCTACCGAATGTCACTACCTAAGATAGCCCCCTTCTGTGACTTCAATATTCATTACTCTTACTTTATTAAATGACTCTACGATTATACTTTGTTGATTTATGCTGGTCTTTGTCTTGAATTTTCCACTCACTCTTTTTTTTTTATTTCACGCTGCAGAAGGCAAATCCTTCTTTGCTGGTTCACCTGCTCTATTCTGATTAAGAAGAACATTGTTTTGCCTGTGAAGCCTTCACTGTGTTGACCCATTATGGCACCAGCAGTTAGTTCCCTTGGGAAAAAAAAACTCTGCATCAGCATCAATTCTTGGTGAAGGTGGCAGACAATACATTTCTGCTCTCGTTAGGAACTAGAATGAGGGAGTGGTTGGGTTCAGGGACAGACATGATTTCACAGTCTACCTGATTTAAACTCTTCTCTTGCATTCTGTTGGTAGCATTCCTCCTTAGTGGTGAGTGGTGACTAGGTGTGGAAGATAGGACAGTACACCAATATTACTACTAGTGACTGCTGGGATGGTGGGTTCTTTCAGGTGACATTAATTGAATTCAAGGAGGGGATGGCAAAGGTAATGCATCATCATTTTTTCAACACTAATTGCAGGAGGGTGGACTGGATTAGGATTAGTCTTGTGGTAAGTGAGTACACGTCAGTACTGAGTAAACAAATGAGGGGGAGGACAGTGGACAATGTCTTTGTGATGTGCCTGGTTTGAGGCTGAGTATCTACTCTGAAGTTAGGTAGGTGAAGCATTCTTGTTTATGGATGTTTAAGGAAAATTATCATAAATTCAAAATACCCAAAAGTAGGAAAGTATAAAAAAAGAAAGTATTTATTTTTTACAAAAACCAAACCCAGCAACCCCATCCTCAACACACCCACCCCTCTTACAAAATCCCTCAACAGCACACAAAAGCATACTATGCTAAACTTACTACCCCTTTCCCAACTGTTCCCACCCACAGCACCCGCAACAGGCCCACCTCTCTCCATACTGATGCCCCTGCTGCCCCTCAAAATGTTCCAGTCTTTTTTTTCTCTCTCTCCTTTAGTTTGTGAATGCTTTTGAGTCCCTTTCAGAGGAGAACCTCTACAGTTGAGAGGGAAGTGGTGGTGGCTGCTCTGTGCGACGAGGTGGATCTACTTGGCTGCATGAGGTAACTGGGATGATGGTAATTTGCCCTGGGTTGCACTGAGTAGTCTAAAGGGATACCTTTCCTCATCAAACTAAAAGTGACAGGTGACTAAAATATACAAAGAAGGAGCGCCACAAATATCAATTAATATCCCAATTAATTATTGGAGTCTTCAAGAATAACAAGTTCTCAGGCAGTCCATTCAATACAAAGTTCTTCTTCTTTATTGATTAACAAATAAACATTCTTTTCCATTTATTCAATTCTCTTCTATAGTCAGCCGATCAATTCTTTTTTAAGTCAGCCAACGTGTTTCGTAAGATGTGCTGACGGTGAGTGTCTTGTAGGGCAGCCCCGGCTATATTCTTGGTTTACAATAAGGAGAAACACTTAAAGGAGACTTTATGTAATAATTTTGGATCTCATATTTTGTTGCAGTGTATAAAGATGATGGGTTATATGAACCAGGGAGCTGGAGATTTTCTATGAATATTGGTGAGTGGCGCATTTAAATTGATTTGGAATTAGGGAGACTTTAAGTGCAGTTTATTTACTGACACTAGGATTTTGATTGTAGAACACACACTAGAGGATATTGGACCAGCAAAACCGAACTAAGGATAAATACAAGAATTCATAAATTGGTGAGTGACGGTTTCATATTTTTAGGGAGTAACTATAAATGAGGAGATTTTATAGAAAAGAATGAGACATTATTTGTCCCTCAAGATTGGTCCGTGCATATAATGGGTTTTAAGCACGAGTCAAAACTGAATTACTAATGAGCGCCAGGTATAACTGAAGATGCTAGGTTTGCAGTGCCATCATAGTCACTTTTGAGGGTTAGATGGAGTAACATCACCCTTTTTTAAAATTTGTTCACAGATTAGATTTAATACATCAACAAGTTAAGGTGGAAAGAAATAGCAAGCATTACAGGCCTGCTACATCAATATCAAGGTGGGATATTTCACATGGCCACAAAACGAATTTAAATAGGAGCTTGCATGTTTTTATATAATTTTCTTATTTAGTTTGTTTAATTTTACAGGTCAGACAGGAGTATAACTTGATTGAACAATATATAAAATCAAATAACGGATTCTAGTTACAAATTGGAGGTATGTAGCTGGTTAATATTCAGACTAAAATTGTTAATTAGGAAGTATAATGAATGTCTGTTTTGGATTAAGGGCACCAAGGCAAGATTAATAAAGTTGGTATCTTCTGTTGCTTAAAAGGTCATTTTGAATAGGGCACCATAGCGTTCGATATGGATTTTTTAAGAGAAATTAAATATTTATGTGTTTTCAAATGCTTTACTTTGATGTTCATAATTTTTTCTCCATCGTGATGTTATCAATATAATAGAATGGATATAGGCAGATTAAGAGATTTTTAGTATAATGTACTATGGATAGGATAAACTTGAAATTTGACTACCTGGAAGATGTAAGGAGAAACAATTGTTGATATATGTTTTATTTCTATTATTTCAGCCCTGATGATGTCCTTTTAGGACGAAGCAGCGTTGGCTGACTTAAAAAGAATTGATCGGCTGACTATAGAAGAGAATTGAATAAATGGAAAAGAATGTTTATTTGTTAATTAATAAAGAAGAAGAACTTTGTATTGAATGGACTGCCTGAGGACTTGTTATTCTTGAAGACTCCAATAATTAATTGGGATATCAATTGATATTTGTGGCGCTCCTTCTTTGTATATTTTAGTTTTCTGGAAGGGTGGTTGTGGAGCGGTGAACCACAAGGAGTGAGCACCAATGTAATAGGAATTAATTTATATTATTAATAGACTAGTGCGCTGGTTAAGCCCTTACCGCTGAAACTGGATAATTTAAAAGTGACAGGTGCCACGCACTCGAAATGCACTAAAAGTGACAGGTGCCACGCCCTCGAAATGAACTAAAAGTGACAGGTGCCACGCCCTAGAAAGGAACTAAAAGTGACAGGTCCCAACACTTGTCCCAAAGGGTGCGGGCGGTCTGTTTTGGAGACCCCAGCGAACCAGAACCCTATGATGCCGTGTGTTCAAGTTGTGATGTAGAGGTGTACGCCTCTTTTAGGGGTTGCTTAGAATACATATAAGGCGCCCTTAAGAGCAGTGTACAGCAAGCAGGAGGCTGAATACAGAATGAGGAACTTATCAATATGAAGAGATACAGCCCAATCATCAAATGGGTCCCACTGAAAGGTGGATACACCACGCTCCATGATTTTAATCGGAGCATATCGCCAGAGAGCATGGACGAGAATGCTCAACAGGAAGCTCCTAAAGATATGGGCTGCGACGTTACTGGTTTTACTTTTGACACTGACTTGTGCTGCCGGATGGAAGGGCTTAGTCTCAAGGACTGGCCTCACCTGTTGTCACCGATTAAGGTCGATAACAGCGACAGTGAGGGCTCTACTAGCGGCGAAGTGCCTGCTGGAGGCAACTTCTTCGAAATGGAAGAGGGTGAAGAAGCTGTAGCGCCTCCTAACTCACCCGTCTATGAAGATATGGCTTCTATGGAGGAAGCAGTTCCCGAGACAGTTGTCGTGCAACAACCAGGTACAAGCTCCGAAGACTGTGGGGTATCTATGGACATCTGTGACTCTCAAGACTTCAGGGGCGCAGCTGAGGGCTATGAAAATGCTGAGGTTAGTAAAAAACGTTATAGACAGTTAACGTGTATAATGGGGTATTTTATTTTTAACTAATGGGATGTCTCTCTTTCTTCTTTTGAACTGTAGAAAGCAACCCCAAAGAGAACAGGTGCAGAGGGAAAGCCGTCAAAAGTGAATGACGTAAATTTCTACTGTCTGTGGTGTTCAAAGCAGACTGAAAGTTCCACATGCCAAAACAACAATGGCCAGAGGAATTGTGTCTGTGCATCTAGGAGCTGCGCCTGTGAAAAGGAAACTCCAGCGGTACACCAAGATGCCTTGTTGGCTGTTAAAGGTTTTGCTGCAGCAGTTGTACTAGCATGTGTCAAACGTGACTATTACATCCTTTGTTACGGCCATCAAATGAAGGACCCTCAGCAGGCTGCGCATGAATGCCTAAGTGACTCATACAGAGCAAGAACAATCCGTTATATATGTAGTTTGTTAGACCCGTACAAGGTGTATAAACTGCTAATGGTTGTGTATGGGTTGTCCTCTGAAAAGAAATATGTCCACCCTGATATGTTGAACACATTGTCAATGGCACTCAATGAGATCCGATACGCCAGTGAACCATGCTCAAAACTACAGGGTATGCCGGGGCTGTGTACGGGCTTTGAAGGAAAGATGATAGAGAGGCATGTAGAAAGGCGTATGTGTAATATGTATTTAAAAAAATAGAAGAACAGGTTCTTTAGCCCCCGAAGACTGTTTTAAAATAAAATAAGTTAATATGTAGTGTTATATACATGCGTGTATTTAGAACAAAACCGTAGAATGTCATGGGGCCATGTGGCTATGCATTATACCCCGCATACTGTTGTAGAGGCTGTTATGGAAGGTCCTGCTAGAACCATCGAGTGTATGGCTGTAAAAAGTGCAAAGCCATTATGCTATATACTATGAAAATGTAAAATGTGTTTTGTTAATGTTTTGCCAATATTCTTTTTTATTAATAAAATGGACTTACACAAACCAAGCGTCTTTCATTTCAATGGCTGTAGCGACTGATAACATGTCTGGGGCCCGTTTAAGAAAACTTTATTATGATACAAGGGGTGTTGGTAGCTTTGGAAGTGCCGAAGCTCTGTATAGAAGGGCTGTAGGTGAAAATGAACCTGTAAACAGAGACCTGGTGAAGGCCTGGTTATCAGGGGAGGAGGCGTATTCACCCCACAAACCAGCCAGAAGGCATTTTAAGAGGCGACCTACAATTGTTAATCCGCAAATAGATTATCAATGGCAGGTGGACATCATCAGCCTTCAAGATATAGCAAAACATAATAATGGATCCCATTATATAATAACCGTCATAGATGTGTTGTCCAAGTATGCCTTTGCAGAGGCGCTAAGTGATAAAAGTGGGGCTAGCATCAGAGCCGCTTTCAAAGCTATCTTCGAGAAGGGGCGAGTCCCTCAAAAACTACAAACAGATGCGGAGAAAGAATTCTTAAACAAGTCGTTTCAGAAATTATTAAAGCAGCATGCTGTTCAACACTTTGTGTCACACACGGAAGTAAAAGCAGCCGTTGTAGAGCGGTTTAACCGAACTTTAAAGTCTAAGATGTGGAGATACTTTACGGCCTACATCACATACAGATACGTCGATGTTCTACAGGCTTTTATAGATGTTTACAATGGCAGTTATCATCGAACCATCAAAACAACGCCCGTAGGGGTAACACCGTCTAATTCGTTAAAGGTTTGGAGAACCGTGTATGGGCGCTATTTCGCTACAATGGTGAAGAAGCCTCTTTTTAAAAAAGGGGACCATGTTAGGATTTCAAAATTATAAGGTGTGTTTACAAAGGGATACCAGCAGACTTTTAGCGATGAGATATTTATAGTGGAAAGTGTGGAGCTTAAAGAGGAGTTGTATATTTACAGGTTAAAGGACTACGATGAGGAAGAGGTGTCTGGAGTCTTTTACAAGGAAGAGTTACAAATGGTACCCAACGATCCGCACAGGGTGTATAGGGTTGAAAAGGTTCTGAAAAGGAAAGGTAGCGGGGCTAACAGACAGGCATTTGTCAAATGGCGGGAGTGGCCTGAGAAATTTAACAGTTGGGTGTTGGCCAGCTCTCTGAAGGGTGTGTGAGTTTGGGACGGCCTAAAGCTCAAGATAAGATGGAGATGGTGCCCTTTTATATTACCCATCCTTCCAACGCTTCTAAGGACATGTTCCCCGACAACAAGATTTCTAATTACACCGTGAAATTGGCTAAACCCGTGGACCTGAAAGGGGATTGGGAAGTAGCCCTAACAGAAATCCAATACCCAAGAACATGGAATACATTTGCACCGGACGAAGCCACATTTAACACAAAGTGTGAGTAGGACCTTGTGAGCATACCCGCAGGTTTCCCATACGGATACTACCCAACCGTTACAAGTGTCATCGATGCCATCAACAAATCCATATCCAACATTGAAACCTTTGTGAATATTCATCTGATGCTAGATAATGTTAGAAGGAAGGTCTTTCTTAAAGCCCCTGGTCGCAATACAACGTTTAACTGCTCTAGTGAATTAAAAAGGGTTTTAGGCACAGTGCAACATGCGAGAAGTCCTGTTGAACCCGACCGCTCGTGCCCTGATATTAACGGCGGGTTCTATACACTCTACGTGTATAGCGATATTGTAGAGGCGCAGCGGATTGGGGATAGTTATTCACCTTTGTTAAGATGGGTCCTTGTGAAAGGCAAAAATAATACGATGGTCAATATTCAATTTAACAAGCCTGACTACGTCGCAGTTTCTAAAAACCATTTTGACACTATTTCAATTATGATCTTTGACGACCAGTCTGCGCCGGTGGCCTTTAAATACGGGAAAGTTATTGCTAAGCTTCATTTAAGGCCGAGACGTGACAGGGACTATTAAGAAGACAGCATGGTGGTCGTGGAAACATACGGTGATCCGTCTATGTACAGGGACTGTTACAGAAATCAGGCTGGCTATGGGGGGCCAACGTACTTTCAAGGGTCCCCCGTAATGTACGGGGCCGGCTTGGGAAGTTTCTTTCGTAGTTTGTTTAGAAGAGCTATGCCAATCTTGAGAAGAGGTTATGAAATTGCAAAGCCCCATGTTAAAGCTGCAGGTACGAACATAGCCCAAGAGGTGATTGGGTCTGTCACATCAGCTGTCGCAGAGCGCAGGAACAAGCAGCCACAAGAAGGAGCGGGGCTGGTATACAGACCCCGCACAAGTGTTAAAAGGAAACGTTGCGCTTCGAGGCGTAGGGGACCACCGGCCCCCTATAAAAAAGGAGGAGTTCTTCAAAAGGCACTCACAAAAGAAGAACCCCAAGACAGAAGAGAGCTTCGAAGAAGAAGACAAACGTCTCTAAAGTAAATATTTTCTAAAGCAACGCAAACTAAAAGCATGGCCTTCGTACATTGTGCATCGGGCGAGTGCGCCAAATCCGAGTTAGACTTGTTTACTCTAAAACCTACGCAGACCAGCATCGAAAACAGCTTTTTCATGGAGGTATCACCTTTAGCCGCTTTGACGCCGTTGGCCCCTATAGAGTTTTTTGTGTCGAGTTCCACGGATATGTATCTGGATCTCAACAACATGGTGCTGCATCTTATGTGTAAAATCGTAAAAGGGGATGCTTCCAACAAAGCAGCAGACACTAAAGTGGCGACGATAGCTTACCCACTAGTAACCATGTTTAATCAGGTGGACATCACCCTGGGCGATCGTCTCATCACACAAAGCGATAACATGTACGCCTACAGAGCCTACCTCGAGAGCATTCTAAATTACAGTAGCAAAGCCCTTGACACGCAGCTTTCAGCGGGGCTCTTCTACAAGGACATGTACGCCCACTTTGAAGACAAGGCTCTGGACGGTGACAATCAGGGTTTTGTAAAAAGAGCAGAGTTTGCCGGAGACAGTCAACACTTTGACCTCCTGGGACGCATACATTCAGACCTCTTCTTCCAAGATAAACTGCTCGTCAATGGAATTGATCTTAAGATCAGGCTTACCCGCAATAAAGACTCATTCTGCCTCATCAGCGGGGATGCGGAACAGTACAAGCTGGACATACTATCCGCGAGCCTGTTTGTAAAAAGAGTGAAAGTGTCCCCGAGCGTCAGACTAGCTCACGCCGACGTGCTGCAACTATCAAACGCCAAGTACGCAGTGGAAAGAGTAGCTCTGAAGGTATTCAGCATCCCTGCAGGTACCCGACTAACCCAGCAGCAGAATTTATTTCTGGTACAACTACCCAAACTTATTATCCTTGGGTTTGTGGACAATACAGCTGTTAGCGGTGTCTATACCTCAAACCCCTTCAATTTCAAGCACTACGACATCAACTATGCTGCGCTGGTCCATGAGGGCTCTGTGATTCCTGCAAAACCCTACACACCCAGTTTTGGAACCTCCAACTGTATCAGGGAATATCTGGGGCTGGTTTTGATAACCGGAAAGCATCTAAGGGACTGCGGGGTAGTCGTGTCAAGAGAAGGCTATGGGGCCGGATACACACTGTTCGCATTCAATCTGACCCCTGACATGGAAGACGGCGATCATTATAACTTGGTCAAAAACGGAAATCTAAAAGCTGAAATACGTTTTAGTAATCCCCTGCCTGTGAATGTGAACATGGTCGTATTCTCTGTATTCGACAGCATCATTCAGGTCAACCACGCCAGACACATTCTGTTTGACTATCTTTAAAACATTGTGAAATGGGCACTGTGCAGATACGGGAGTTCTTAAGCAGGCATAAATACGCTAGGAAATACTTTTTTTTTTTTTTTATAATTCTTTTTATTAAACATACATCGGTTCCAATAAACATTACAGAGGGTTAGCCAAATCATACATTACAGTCGGTACAGGAGGAAATACGTCGGATTTCTACATGATAGAGGAATGCTACAGGGTAGGAAATACTTTTTAGGTGTTTTTCCTAGCGATGGGTTACCAGCTGAAATAGTGGCAGAAAGACCTCGAACCCTAGTCTTTAACACAGATCCGCATTACAAGGACGGAACACATTGGGCTGCTCTGTTTATGGATAGTGACAAGATTACAGTGTTTGACAGTACCGCAGAGTTCCCCGAACACAGCATCTATACAAAACCCATATTCAAGTATGTGAAAAAAAACTGCACTGAGGGTGGAGTATAACAAGATGGGGGTCCAGGATTCGTTAGCCATCACATGCAGTGAACACTGTATATATTTCATTAGTAAAATGTCAGAGGGTATGATGTTTAGAAATTTCTTAAATCTATATTCTAATGATCTTGTTAACAATGACCGTATAGTTGTGAATTATGTAAAAGAAAACAAAGGTGCTATTGTCCGTCCTATTAATACGCCGAATGTCAAAATTGTAAGGTCGTGTAGTGGCTGCCTGTTTTTCTGATTAATGTCTAAAATAAAGGAATTATAAAACCAGAATACGGACTGCGTAAAAGACATTTTTGACACATACAACATAATTACAGTACTTTAAAAGATGACAGAGACAGTATGAAAAGTTAAAAGGTTTTATTACAAACATTTTTGCAGGGAAATGTATTACAGTGACAAACTTACTAAAGAAATATAAGAAGAAAAAATCAGACACATTTGTTAGCAGGTGTATAATTATACACACACCTGTACAAGGTACAATTGTTCAAAAAGTCTGGAGAAGCACTAGTCTGTAATCCACGTGGGGGGTTTGGCTAGGGTCTTTTTTCGAGGTACAGATGTTGTAACCAGTGTGGTCCAAGAGGGGGATAGCCGTGGAACATCTGAGGACTCAGCATGGGTCCCTTCAGACTTTCAAGCAGGCGCCTGTGGTCGCCATTACCCACGAGCGTCGAAGGGATATTGAGTTCAGCAGAGGCTCACAGAAATTGTTCCCAACCTCTAGGAGCATTCTGGTTTGTCAAGGGTCTGGCATGCGTGAGACCTTTGACTAGATCGTACATGTGTGATCCAACAATCAGCTTCCCCCTGTAGAGGAATTCGCCCTGCTCATTCCATGCTGTTAGGTCTTTAGAAGCTGCAAGCTTACCCATCAACATCTGCGCAGCCCCTCGGTACCTTTGACTTATATTTTTTAAGAGGTCGTCAACAAAGATATCTGAGGGTGGTGCGGTGCCTTGAGGCGGCTGTTGTGGTTGCTGCGGGGCTGCAGGGTTTACTGGTTGTTTTTCAGAGTCTGGGGAATATACAGTTAGCTTAATTCTTTCTGTATTCCACTGTTTGTAATAGTCCAAAAAATGTTTTAGGGTGTTGGTGTAAAGGTTTGCTTTGTCGTACGGATTTAGATCAGTCCGGTTCAAAATTTCTTTAATTTCAGCATCCAGCCTCAGAGTCTCATTTTTCCTTATATCCCAGGCATTGTCCGTAGATAGTCCCAAATGTTCCAACTGCTGTCTAGGCACCAAATACATCTTTGAGGCATGCTCCATCACTGCCTCAAGAGGATACTTGTAATTAGGGGTATAGCTATGCCCAGCAGCGAACCTATAAACCCACCAGACTGTTTTACCAGTTTCTTCTTGGAAATGAGGGTCGCCCTTTTATTACTGAGCTTCTTGATAAGGTGTCGCTTCTTCTTCAGCACCTGTAACTGGCGATTTGATATAGGGACGTTACCTTTTAGGGTGTTTAGGGCTATTTCTGAAATGGCAGCCACTAAATCATCTGAAGCAGCGCACAGGATGGCCTTTCTGTGTTGGGGGCTGGCTGTAACCAGCATTTTTAGGAGAGCTAAATTACGCCGCAAGCGGACAGACATAGTCACCACCTTATATTATAAGATCTAGATTGTAAATGTCACTAAAGCGCCTTCAACGCGTCTTTTTAGAGGCTCTGGGCTTGGTCTTGGTCTTAGGGGTGTAAGCGATGGGGAGATCCGGGGGGGAAAATATAAGCCCTGAGACGATAGTCTTCTAGAGTATTATTTTTTAAGTCAACCAGCAAGTACCCGTGGGGTTTTGCAGTAGCGTCGTTAAAGGCCATGAAAAAATGTGCGTTTCCAGGGTACATCTGTTAGCTATGATGGATATTTGTTGTTTGTCACGGGGGGTTTTAAATAAAATCAGATATGAGGCATTGAGAGCTATAGAACGACTGTTCTTACCCTTGTAAAACAGGTTCTGCACGATGTAGCATATGCTTAGATTGCGATGGTGTGAATATTGGGTAAAAGCTTTCTCTAGCTCAGGATGATCCCCACCTTCACGCATAAGGTCGTCTACAATTATAAGGTTTACAAGGTTCGGCGGCAGCAGCTCATCATCTTTGAGATTATCAGGTATACCTTCTATAAACCTGATATGTGGGAAACGTTTGGATAGTTCGGTATAAAGATCTTGCCAGCAAGAATAAAGCCACACAATGTTGTTGGGTGTTTGGGATAAAGCCCCTGCAGCATTTTCTAAGAGCTTTTATATAAAGTAGCTTTTACCACAGTTTGAGGGACCTGCTAAAACGCAGGAGAACGAATGCTGTAATCGTGTGTCCATAGTGTACGAGTCAGGTGTTCTAATGCGGCTAATAATCGCACGGCAGTGTTTTATAGTCCTCAGTCAGGACCCTTTTATCAAAAACAACGTGTAAGGTTTTATGTAGCGGCTGAGTTGTAATTTCCCACTTCTTTTTGGATCTGACTATGCAGAGTTGATTAACAACTGTGGTTTTATCATTTTCACGGTCGTCCGATGCAGAGTATTCATGCACCAGATCCTTCAGACTGTCAAAATTGATTTTTAGGGTGTTGTTGACATTTAATGATATACCTTTGACCTTCATACATACTTTGTTGTTGTTTGTTTTGTAAGAATAGGCCTTAGGTCCAGATGAGGTGAATTCGACTATATGCTCATCCTTATCGAGTTCACTGGTCAAATTACCTAGATAATCACCAAGAGGAGGGTCTTCATCCCCTGGTTTACTCACAAAAATAACTGAGTCTGTATCATGATACAAGCACCGGTCCTGGAGTTTATCCATAACCCCATAAAGCTCTAGACGTGCGTGAGCAGTCGTGAACCACGCTATGAAGATATTTATGTTGTTACACGTTGTTGGGTACTCTTTTGTGTATTTCCAGCACAAAGCCGCGGACTGATCATCGATAAACTCACAGCTTGACCCCTCGTAACAAGGGGCAAAAAGGTACTTAAACAGCTCATCAGGATCTGTTATGATGGTCGTATTTGACATGTTTGTACGCTGTGTGAATTTTCCTCATAAGGAGTTCAGACAGAGCTTGGCTAACTGTCGTCTGGCAGGGTTGACCTCTATCAGATGGGGTCGTAAGCATATGCCCTTGTGAGAGTAGTAGTCATCGATGTATTTTTGCTTTGCATCCTGGCTAGTACACCAATCGGGATATCCTGAGGCCTCCTGTTTGTCTCTGAGAAACAAATTAATATACAGAGAAAAGAGGCGTGTTGTGGTCCTCTTAAAATGCCACACTTCATGTACTCTGCCGAGCCTGTAGCCTTTCTCTAAGGCCACCTGGACCTCTATGCTACACCATGTCCCTGTGAGCATCCTTTGTTCTTCAGTGTGTCTGCACACACTGACCTCTTTACTCACAGCACATGTTCGACAGAGGGGAAACATTAGCTTACTGTCGACTCTGTATGGTAGCACCAGAAAGTAAAGATGCCTTGGGGGGTAGATTTGGCATTTAACTAACCCAAAGTATTCAGATATGGGTTTAAAATCTCTATATATGATGGTGTGGTGACCTAAGCGGTATACCTTCATCTTGTTCACAAACGGGTACAGACTAGTGAAATCGTAGTAGTGTATTTTCTCACCCTCACCAGCGGCCCTATACAGTTGTATAGCGTTTGTACGTCCCCCAAATAAGGCATCACGGGGCTCCAGAGGCTCTGGTAAATCACACCTCTTAAGGAAAGAGCAGAGTTCCGTATCGGATGTTAGCATATCTAACCACTCATGCTCCCAAAGGGACCTCATAGCAAAGCCACATTTTTCAACATACTGGGCCTTCATCAGAGTACGTCTGTGTAAGTGCTCAAATTTGGCACCCATCAGTCTGTTAAACTCGTGGGGTTTGTAACACTGAGGGCAGCCGTGGTAAAAGCAGACATTGTATTCAAAGGCTGTTGGCACTCCCTTAATTACAGCGTACCCATCCAGGTAATAGGGACCCAGGCGGTATTCACCACCCTGTAAGGCGTGTTGAATATGTATGTCTTCCTTCTCAGAGACATACATGAGCCATTGGATAGAGGGGCTTGAATAACGTTTCTGTTTACCGTTATAGAGGTCTGGCGGAACTAGAGCAATACTTTTAGGTCTTAAAACATGTGTTGGTAGATGTACATACACATGGAAGCCAAAGTGATGTTTTGAAAAGGGTCTATGTATGCGACTGTCTTTGTCATTTGAGGGGTCTTGGGCTTCAAAACCCTTACTTTCTTAGTCATAGACACCACAACATCTCTGAAGAGGTTGCAGGCTTTTCGCAGGATCATAACATCAGCCTGACAATAAGATTTCAACTCTGTTTGAAAATGAAACTCCTTTTCACGGTTTTCATTGTACCATTGTAGAAAGCTCTCTTTCTCACCAGGCATCATATACTTAGCCCCATAGCTGTCGGGAGGCGGCATGGGCCCCACATAATTCTGGTTCGCCCAGGTGTTAATAAAGTATGGAAAATACCCTTTACATCCTGGAAAACCAAAGGCTTTTAGCAGCTTGCTCAATTTCATGGGTAGGAAATTCAGGGTGTCTATGAACCTTATTTGTAACGGGTCAACCGTTAACAACATCAGCTTGGAACCCTGAGTGATGAGTTCTACTTGTACCTTTACATGAATCATATTTTGTAAAATAAATAATGAGTCATATGCTTTTGAGTTATGGGCCAGCATGGTATACCCTTTGAATTTGGTTTGAATGAAAGTGTGAAGGAAATCACCAACGCACGTTCGCCCTTCAAATTCCCAGCTGTCTTCAGAAGTTAGATGGTGTGCGTAAATATAGTTAGGTTGGTGTACCCCCGTCTCCTGTGTCTCCTGTGTACACTCTATATCAAACTATGTAGCCTTCGGTTTTTGTCTGGGGCCTCCCGTTAACCATGTAGCACCTGTTTACATTTCCTGCCCTAAAAGGAGTCTGACACCTTGGGCATTTCATGCCTTTGCATTTGTGATCTTCAGCCACATACCGGCCACACTCACGGCAATCCATTTTAGGGATGCATTTGACAGCTTTGTTGTGTATGCTCAAGCATTCTTGTGAGCGACAAAACAGATTACAGGTGCGGCACCTCACCTTCAGGGCAGCGTCTACGACGCAACCGTTTCTTTGACACATCTTACAATGCATTTCACACTGATGATTTGCCTTAGTGTTGTAGATGTGATCGCAGTGGGTGCACACGTACTTGGCTCCTAGAAAACTTTTAAGGTTCAAGATCCTGTAAAAGTGATTTTCGTGGTGGAGGACATATACGGTCCTGTTTTTCACACGTTCCCCGGTTGTAAAGTACTTCCAAGAACCGTTGTGATAAAGAACTTTCACCGTAACGGCGAAATAGTTCTCAAAAAGACCTATGTCGCCAAAGCCGACCATGCGGTCTGGAGGTATTTCAAGCACCTCATGGGCTTCAGCCGCTCTAGACATGATGACAGGGTTTTGCGACCCTGCAGCAACCCCACGATGCTGGCCACCAGACAGGTGTTGGCATCTCCGTTGTTAAAGTTGAGCAGCCAACGTTGTTTCTTACCAATGATCTTGCTGTACAGCACACTCTTTAAAGGACTGGAAACACCCCCCTCACGACCCCGTACAATGAGGGCTATGACTCTGAAAGTACCATAGGCGACTAGTTCAGCCTTACTCTGTAAAAGCCTTGAGAGGTTTTCTAGAAATTCCACAGCTTCAAAGGCATCGCGGGACCTTCGTTTGGTGAACAATGGACTGTCAAGGCCCTGTCCCTGAAAGCGTAGCTGGAAGAAATCGTTAGGACCCACATCGTGTAACAACCTTTCTATAAGCGTTTGCACAGCCTGATGTATGGCTAAAACCCCATGATCAGAGGACCTTATGTGGTGTAGGTTAACAAACCTAAATTCCTCCTAGTGTTCTGTGGCGTTAAATCTCTCTATCGTATGACTGTAACTTCGAACGCTCTCTAAAAATACAGGCTCTGAATCCTGAGCTTGAGGAATTGGTCTTGTTGAACTCGATGCTGCATCATTTTGGGGGTTCGGACTTAACCCTGACTCTGATGTATTTTTAAGCCGGCGTGTAGCGCATATTCTGGCTTTCTTTAGTTTACTTATTAGAAGCCGACGCTGCTTAGCGCTATTAATCCACTTATGCTTTTTACTGGACCACCCTTTTTTAGGCAACAGCCCCCAGCCTATTTGAACAGTCTGGTTTGTACTTGTAAGCGTTGTACTCGTAGAGACCTCTGCTACAGACCCTGCATTTGCCCTGTCTGTGTGTTCTTTGTGTCGGCGTATTGCAGCTCTACCCTTTGAGCGTTTCAAATGACCCACCCTCGGGATGTTCTCTCCTGAACTTATCTATTGTCGACTTTTGGGTATTAATTTATATGTTTCAGGCATGGTGTGTGATACTGCAAGACTTTGTTTGCTGGGCTCTATGTACTTTTTACACCTGAGGCATCGTAAGAAGCATAGGGACTTTGTCAGTATTGTGCAGACCTTAGGGTTATATTTTGATGTATGTAAACTTTTATTAATACCGGTGGAATAGGGGCTCTTTAGGGGACGCTGTGGACCTAGTCACGCCTGTATAACACCTATGTCTGTCGCTGCCGTTTGACACGTCTGTAGGATCATACTTTTACACAGCTCAACCCCTTTGCAGGATCTTTAGCTGTGCATCCGTCATGCCCCTGTCACCTCTACCCCCCTTCCCCAGTTTTAAGGTGGTGGCGTTCACCTGCCGTTTTAGGTTTCGGACCGCCAACTGTATATCTTTGACTTGAGCCCCTAGTACCTCTTTTGGGTCTACAGAATCATATTGTGGGGGACTAGGGATGAACACAGGGATGCTTTGTACATTACCCTGAAGTATCCCTGGGGCCATTCTCAGACGGTCCTCCACAATGCCATTCTGTAACGTGTGGCCTGTAGGGATCAAAGAAATAGGGTCTCAATGCGAACATCCTGGGGATCCCGTGGCCGGTTCCTCACTAGACACGACATCCAAACTTTTATTTGGGCAGCCGTTCCATCCAATACTGCTATCTGGGTATGTTGAGGTTGGTGATGTGGGGTTTACACTGGACACGGGGCTGGTTGGGTCGTACACTCCTGGTGGGGTGATAGGGGACATAGGGTATGGGGAATTCAAAAGCTGGTCAAAATACTCAATGGACCCGGAAGTGTAGGAATCGTCAGAGTTATGGTCAGGTGTGTGTCTATCCGTCGCCTGCAACCCCCCATTGACCACATTAGAAGGCCCTCCGTGCACGGCTTCTGTGGGTTCTGTCAATACTGTTCACCAACCTTGCCAAGGCCTTCTAAGGGTTGATCAATTACAATTGGTGAGTCCCTATGCATGTTAGGAATGATTATAGATGGCTTTGGGGGTGGCCCCTGGGGGAGCACCTCTACATGGGCCCTCAGCTTATTTGAAGCTATATAGTGCTTCAGGGTGTGGGAAGTGGGCTGCGGTATAACGGGCTTGTTTAAGTTCCCTTCTACTGCTTCTACGTGTAACTCAGTGCTTCTTCTTAAGATTTTTCCTTGAGAGGCGATTCACTTTTGGGGTTTGGAGTTGCACCAGATCTTCTGCAACAGCCGACGTAGCCAATGGCCCTTTAGAGATCAGGGGGGTAAGGGGATCATTCAACGGTGTAACAACCTTTTTTAATGAGAGATCTAAAGGCGCCGTTTGGGGCTCTGGGACCATCTGCTTCTACTTGAGGTTTAAAGGAGTTGTTTGGCACTCTGGGCCCACCTGTGTCTTCTTCTGGAGGTTTAAAGGAGCTGTTTGGGACTCAGGGACCACCCGCTGATTCTTAAGGTTTAAAGGAACGGATTGGGGCTCTGGGACCACCCGCTTCTTCTTAAGGGCTGGTCCTCCTCTGGAATCTCCCACCCTGTGCAGAATAGGCATTCCTGTAGTAGTGTTCAACAGGCTGGCGGGTGGCTTAACTTGACATTTCATGTCTGTGCCGGGTCTCTGCTGGATATGTGCATAGTAAGAGCATAGTTTGTCCTGGTGTGCAAGCCTACTCACACATTTTGCTGTAGGCTTGATGTTCTGTACTGTCTTTGTGATGTCACTTAACGGGGCCATCATGCTCTTAGCCATGCATGGCTCTTCTCCAGTGAGCTTTTGAGCTGCTCCTAGAATGTAACATAAAAATATATATATATTAGAAAAAAAAAGAAAAAAGGAACCTGTACAAACTGTTTACACTAACCATAGACACCCTACGGCCTATAACTTCTACACAATCTTTTATACACCCACTACAACATGTTGGTGGTCCTTTCTGTTTGAGAGAATAAAACCTGAGAGTTCTTTTTGACACCCTTTTGAAAAAAACACACCTGTTAGAGGTCTTTTCCCAGCTCCTTTCTTCGTCACAGGGCCCTCTTCAGATGCTGAAGCCTTCCTTTTCAGGGGCCCTTTTTTGTTCGCTGAGCTGGCTCTTGCACAACCGCGCCGTCCGTGCAGGACTCCATGGACCCTGTAAAGAAAGAAAAAAAGTCACATTTACAGTATAAATCAAGCCTTAGCAGTCCCTTCTGAGGAGCCCTCCTACAGTTCACCGCTGTGTTTTTTGTAAGTCGTAGACAGTTTAAAGAACCTGGGCCTTTTTTATTTACCTGTAAGAACTGTGTTGTTTTGCACATTGTGCGCCACGTCTTGACACTCCAGGAACTGTTGTAGAGCGTCAACAGCTAGTTGTAGTTCGGCATCATAACCTGTAAACTCATACATACACGGGAACGCCATTAGAAAAGCAGAGTTTCTGAGACACCGGTGTACAAAACTACTCAGAACTATAGAACTCTAAATACATATACCTTGCTGAAAGTTCAGTAGGTCTTCGTTACTGAGAGTTATTTCCTGGAGGTCCTGTGGTGGGGTAGATCCAACATGTCAGTTTTAAAACTAGCGCTCATAAACATAACATTACTACTTGTCACCTTAGAAAATGCAAATACATATTACATAGAGACAATCATCCATACATATGGCATGTGTAAATCAGCGTATAGGAAAATGTTACATAGGTCAGAGGTGTACAATTTGTTGGAACAAAATGTCAGACCAACTGTTATACAACCTAGTTAAAGTTTGGAGAAGCATAAATTGAAACTTGAAAAACGCCCCCTGTATTTACGTTCACTTTTTTATAAGAAACCCTGATTTCTACCCACATGACCCACCCCATGTACATTAATCTATGCTCCAATCTATACAGGGGGCATGCTGCTCGCAGGCACCATTTAATAATTCAGTGCTCTATATTTGGATTTTAACTTATACAAGCCATGTAACAAAAGCCCCTCTCTTAGGAAAAAACACTAACTTAGGGACCTATTTTTTTTAGTGTATGCAATTTGTAGTCTAAATGGTACACATTTCTATGTATCAAACATATTAATCCTCTATGCACTTTTATGACCAGTCAAAACCTCCAACAACAAAAAGCACCTGTCTCTCTCCAGAAAGAGCATTAATCACAGGAGTTATTTCGACATTTATTTATTTATTTAGCCTGGAAGCTGGGGAAACAATGTCTTGGCAGCAGTGGTTTTAAAAATAAATAAGCAATCCGGAGCCCCTTGGCAGGCAGCATCCGTATTATAGGTGCAAGGAGAGGGCGAGCTACAGCATGAGAACTGTTATGTTTCGTATAGAGGCCCTAATATAGACGCGTTCATATATGCCATATATGGTCATATTCGCATATGCCCTATTATGGTCATAATCATATATGCCCTATTTTGGTCATAATCGTCTATGCCCTATTATAGTCATGATCTCCTATGCCCTAATATAGGCATGATCTTTCACCTACATTAGTTCCCTACAGTACACCACGAGCTCTGAGGGTTGAATGTTATCTAGTCTGTGGTTAGAACACTGCAGGGTTTTTCCCGAACACAGGCCTACAATGTACTCATAAATTATGCATGAACATTCACCAGCTACATCTCCCGCATAATATGTATGTACAAAGTTCACCCCTGACGTCTTCCTCATGTCTAACAAAGACCAATACAAACCATACTGAGGGACAAGACACTTTAGGGTATAAATACACCACATCTTGCCACGGTAAGACAGAGGGAACTGAGACTTCCATGCTGACACACTGACCATAGACGCTGAGGCTCCTGCATGCAGTCGCTCCAGCTGACAGCGGTCTAACACAGCCCTTGCGGGGTGTCCAACTCGAGACCAGGACGGGGTCCCACTCTCTCTATTCAGGTATGGGGTTCGACTAAATCCTAGAAGGATTCTTGGCTCTTAGGCTTTTAGACCTACACACATGCTAGGTACACTTAGGTACATCTAGTTAGGCATCGTAGGAGTACGTGCACTTTTCTAATGCATTTTATATATTCATGTATGTGACCATTATTATTGCAATATGGTAATGCTGTACTATCCTTTCACTTTGATCGTACTGCTGATAATATATCTCTGCTATTGTCTACTGGTTGCTGCAGCACATATATTCTACACCAGAATAACAACTGTTCAATAAATACTTATTGAAACGCCCAGACTGTTTATTCTGTGTAACTCTCTGAGACAAACCAAATAAGTAAGCACGAGTGACTGAGCGAAAAGTAGTACATTGTTTCCACGATTCTGAGGGATCAGGGTTGTCATGATCTAAGGTTGCCAGAAACTAATCTCTCCCCGATAAGAGGAGATTCTAGTGGCACTGTGAGCTAGCTAATGCAAATCCAGCTAACATACGCGGTGGGGGTGCACAGAGTCAGTCTAACACCAAGCCTACAGTTTATGTTATCCAAACGCGCAGGTCCTGCATGGGTACTATAGGAATTACACGACATAGTGCCACCAACGTTGGTTGGGTACTTATTTAACAGTAGAATCTGAGTAGTTCAGTCGTGCTATTCTCAGAGAACCTACTCACAAAACCCCAGAGACGTCTGGAGTGGGTGAGCACAAAATCCGCTGCAGCTGAGTAGTACAAAAATACTATTTATTGGCTGTTGGTTATTCAAGCTTGAAAGGACATAGGGTTCCTAAAAATTGTGCATAGCACCTTATCTTAGTTCCCTTGGAACACTTCTTCCTCTAAAACATGTCTGATACCGAGGTAAGGGCAGAGAGAGTTGAACTGAATTTCTCAGAGGAAGATCCTGCGAATGCAATACAGATTGCACCAAAATTCAGAAGGACAGTCACCCTAAGACTATTAGAAAATGGTGTACAAGCCAAGGGTGGCATTGTAGTTTTCGTGATTGAGGCACACAAATCAAACAAAACAGAGGTGTTCTATTCATGGGTTCCACTCCCAGCAGCAAATACAGTAACAAATACATTTCACTACTACATAGAAGGAGATGCACCACAGGAATATTGTCCGTTTGAGGACATAGAGATTCCACTCACTTACCAGGAACATTATTACTGGTTTAATGGCGCCCTACACCACGTACGACAAAGAGTAAGGTTAGGCCCACTCGGAGGAGATGGGGCCACATGGCCGATACTAGCGGCTTACACACCGCATCCTGACATTAACACAATGCCACAGCCAGACTTACTAGTACAACACAAAGATTTAATTAAAATCTACAGAAACCTGATACAATTTGTCATGAGGACGTTAACAATCCAACCTGCACCAGGTACAGCAAATAGTACTCCAGCTCAGGGTACAGGAAATAAAATTACGCCTCAAACATTACAAGCGGTAATGGGCAAAATGCACGCAAAACGCGAACAAATACCATTCTGGATAGCTCAGAAAATAACTCAGCTTGAGGCGGTACTCCCGAATACTACCACCTGTGATAAACACAGAATACTAACAATCTGCTTGCCCATGGGGATCACACCACAAGTAGAGGACTGCACCTCTTGGGGTACAGTCTTTGCTGCCATATATACCAGAACACATGGTATCCCGTCCTTAGCAGTAGTACCTGACGTATTGAGACAGATACAAAATGAGTACGGAGCAGAGCCTGCCCTTAACTTAGGGATGAAGTTACTAGATAACTACGAACAGGTATCAGCCATAATACTAGCTAACATTAAGGGGGAAGCAGCTTCAGTGGCGATCCGCCAACGCCTAAGGGAGTTCAGTGCAGGAGATCAACAACACGAACTACCCAAAATAATTGAAACTGCGTATGCAGAACTAGGCAGAGACAGTTTAGGTGGGAAAGCATTAAAACCACAACTGGTGGACAGTTCTGAAAAGGACACTACAAAGCAGACACCTACTTCTTCTAAAAAGAAGTGGGAAAATAAAAAACAACAAAAGTCTAAAGACAGCAGATCTCAATCCAGAGGTAGGTCTACTCAACAGGAGCCCTCTGAAAGGAGGTATAACCCCCGTAATAGGGATAATATTAAAAAACCTGACAGGTATCAGGATACTGATACACGTTTCTCTCGTTCCTTTCAGGGTTCATCAAAAAACTCAGAGAGGGAAGGACAGTCAGAACACAGTCAAGAGGAGCGTACAAAGTCCAGAGACACGCAATGCGCTGCAGACTGCGCACCTATAAAAGAAGATAAACAAAAACCTCAGTTCAAAAAGAAGAAGGTAGCAGGTCTTAAGATCAGACATGCCCAGAATTCTGAGGACGCAGCTTCTGAGCGGGGAATGGGCTCTGGCGATGCTAGACAGCGCGGCAGAAGTAACGATAGCTCGCCAGAACCTGAAGGAATTTCTGGTGACAGCGGAGTTGAGTGAGTATATCACGGTGGAAACACCTGATACTCGGGTAAGCGTCCCACATAAGTTTCATGAGATAACACTCCGGATGGAGGGGGCAAACCCAGAAAAATTAAAGGTCTCTTTTGGAAAAATCTCTCATCAGGTTATGACATTCTATTAGCAGAACAAGACTGGCCGCCAGCATTCGTCATGGAGTGCACTAGGGAAGAAACGGTAATTTTTCCAGTATTTTCCAACCTCATTCCCATACATTTAAAACATGCATATGCGCAGGAGTGGGCGGTTGCCCTAGCTCCAGCATTGTACAAAAATCATGTTGGTTGGGATGAGGATTCAACCCACCACGTGATCCCGTTAAAAGTTTCCCCAAATGCTCAAAGGCAATACCCTATAAAGCAGAAGGCTAAAAAACAAGTCAGGGAGATCCTAGATCAACTAGAATACCAGGGGGTGATTGAAAATTGCACTTCACCTATGAACAATCCTTTGTTTCCCGTAATGAAACCTGACAACACATATCGTTTAGTTTTGGATTACAGACATTTAAACACTTGCACAAAGACATTTGCAATTCAAAATGTACACAGTGCCGCATTAATGAATAACATTGTGCGAAAAAAATACAAAACAACACTTGATATCTCAAATGGATTTTTCTGCCAAAATATAGCGCCTGAAAGCAGGTATTTGACCGCATTCTCAGCGCTAGGGTCTCAACGGCAATTTTGTCGACTCGCCCAAGGGTATAAGAATAGCACGGGGTTGTTTTCAGCAAGGGTAACAGAGTTACTCCAAAATTTGGATGAAGAAGCATTGTCCTATGTGAATGATATTTATCTGACGGACGATGACTTACCGAGGCACTTGACCAGGGTGAGCACCATTATTATGGGATTTGCCTCTGAGGGCTATAAGGTTAATTTAAAAAAATCAAAACTTGCCCATCTCAATGTCCTGTTCTTAGGGTATGAGCTGTCAAGTGAAGGAAAAAGCTTAGCAGCTTATTTTTCAGAAAAGTGTGCTCTGCTCCAACCTCCAAAATCATTAAAGAATTTACAATCAATTCTGGGATTCCTAAATTTTAGTCGAACTTACATTTTGGATTACGCAGAAAGAGTAAAACCTTTCTACGACTTAATAAAACCTGATTTTTCAGTCAGACAATGGACACAGGAACATACAAACATCCTACATTCACTACAAGAAGACATGATAGCTTCAAAACACTTACAGACACGCGTAAACGTACGCAACTTAGTGATCCGAGTAATAGCGGGTCAATGCGGGTACACTTATTTAACTTTCAATGAAGGCGAAACAGTACCAATCGTATACAAATCACACCTGTACACAAACGCAGAGATGCGTTTTACTTCAACAGAAAAAATCCTGACAGCAGTGCAGACCGCTGTAGCAAGAGATAGAGCTCTGGCTCAGGGAAAACTCATAATAGTCGTGACCCCAGTACCAGCCTTAGAGGCTGTTACAAAGGCTAGCATTCCAAATGCAAAAGCCTTACATCCCAGATGGATACAATGGGCTAATTCTCTTACTGCAACGGATGTTGAATACAGATTTGATCCAAGTTTAAAAATACAAGCATTTCTGCAATAGGAACAAGAATATCCACTACCAAATGGAATTTTGCCTCTAGATCAGTATGAATATATTATTTACACTGACGGATCTGCTCAACCGGCCATAGGGAGTAAGCAAGCTTACAGCGCAGCGTGTCCAATCGTTAAAGGTTGCATGCGCGATGGAAAGTTCCATCCAAGTTGCACTAAAACGCAATCTCTAGGAGACTGCACGGCTCAATTAGCAGAATTAAAAGCACTAATACTGGCACTGGTAAATACGGAACACAAATTCCCCACACTAATTGTGTGTGATTCCTTTTACCGTGTACAGTCGTACGATGAATATTTACATCATTCGGAACAAAACGGGTTTAAAGACGCAAAAAGTGGCACAATTAAGCATAAAATGCTATGGGAACAGTTAGTGGAATTGAGAAACGAACTACTGAGGGCTCACGTGATACATACACTGAGTCATCAGCGTGATGGCGTTCACGTTGAAGGGAATTCATTGGCTGATGAAGCCGCAAAGGGGGCTGTACGCACAGCATCCGTAGCTGCAATCACTCGTTCAAAAACGAGAATAGACGGCGAGATTTTGGTAGCTGTCAATGCTTCACGCAAAGGCAGCACAGCAGTACCTAAGAAATTTCCACTCAAGTACTCCTACAAGTTAGATGCACAAAACATTCCATATGCTCAGATTCCTGGAGTGGGGGATAGAGTAATACCAAATATGGATCGTAGGCAAAGCATAATTCTAGCAGCACACGAGGGTTTGGGTTCTGCGCATACAGGCGTCACAGCGACTATTTCTTTACTGAAACAGTGCTACTGGTGGCCAGGGTTAACAAAGCAGACCAAAGACTATGTCTTAAAGTGCGATATCTGCCAGCAGATGAAAGGCTCCACCGTAACACGCCCAGCACAGACACCATTACTGAAATCAGACAAACCTCTCGCATGTGTATATTTGGACCACTGCTGACCCCTACAATCTGATGGGGCCAAGAAATATATCATGGTTGCAGTGGATTCCTGCTCTAGATTCCTATGGGTCTGGCCTCAGCGCTCTGCTGACGCTCGAACTGTTATAAAAGATTTGCGACTCTTTATCGGCACATACGCAGTTGGCACGCTACATTCTGACCGTGGCCCGGCGTTTAGCTCTCGGGCTTACAAAGAGGCCAGGGAAGGAATGGGCGTAGCATTGCGGTACTCCTCTCCGTACCATCATGAGGGAAATTGGGTTGTGGAGAGGAAAAACCATGACTTAAAGCAATCTTTAACAGCTAGGGTATTAGGCAAGGGCGGTAGTTGGGTCGATCACTTATATGGGGTACAAAGAGCCCTAAACAATCAGCCAAGAAGCTCTCTAGGGGGTGTCACTCCTTACGAGGACCTATTTGGGACAAGAATGTGGGTACCTGATCTTTATTGTGAAGGCACAGTGGCGGATGAAAAACAATTTGATATCCATGATCGTTTGGCTGTTTTACAGGATCTAAATGAATCCAGGACACAACAAAGCAACGTCCACTTAAAACAGACCGCCACTGAGGAAGTCAAGGCAGTAACGGCAAGGCCTGTCTGGATCCCAAAAGTCGGGGATCTGGTCAGAGAAAAGATTGCAGACAAGAAAGAATTCGGACCATCCTACAGAACAGCTGTACCGGTCCTAGCAATCCAAGGCACAAGAACTGTACTTCTGCCACCTCTTGCCGGGAAAAAGGAGAAAAGATTTGTCTCAATCGACTTAATTAAACCACACTATGTGGCCGATACCAAACAGTAGGCCTCGTGGACTCCACAGTAGCAGACGCCCTCCTCTCGCTACAATCCAAGAAGTTCAAACAGAAAGACTCATCACGTTTGAAGAGCCACCTGTACGGAATGAAGGACTAAGCAACAATGCTATGGAACTCGTTCCACTTCAACAAGAAGTTCAACTTCAAGAAGAAAATCAACTTAACAACCAAGTTGCAATAAGACCGACTACAGAAGTCTACGCCAACATTCCTCGTCAAGAGCAAAATCCGATTTCAACAAATCCCGATGCAATTCCAACAATTGATCGAACTGCTTCTGGCTATTTCATGAACTTTGATACGTTTTCACTGGATCCAAGCGAGCCTGAAACGACACCAGCCAAAAAATCACACAAACAGAAACTCATTGACTTTTTGCACTTTTTTAGAAAGACTTACCTGGTGTCACCTTGGATAGAACTATGGTATATCACTGGGATTCTATTTTTTCTTTTCCAGCTAGGTTTAATTATAATTTTTAGTATGCTTATTAATGGACGATATCTTCAGCAGAGCTCTACAGCCCAAAGAGTCAATTTGATTTTAAAGCCACACCAGTCTTCACATAGTGAGCCAAGAGACTTGTCTTCAGTGAACATCACAGCAGTTCCTATACCGGACGGTATAGTATGGGACAAGATTGATTTCGATATATTCGGTCCGACTGAACTTTTAAAGCTTAAACATGTATTTAAAATTTCTTTAAGTGATATCATTACCTCCAGTACATTGTCTGATGATTGGGACACTGAAAATGTGAATAATATGATGTCTGATTTAGAAAAAACTGCAGCATTTCCAAACAATGAATTGTTAGAAGGTACTTCAGACTATGATACATTGTACTGTTACCAACATTATGGTCATCATTTCTTGCACAAATCTATAACACCTAGAAATATATTTGAATACCACCAGTGGGAACACTGCCCAACACCTCCAAAAGGTAGTTCAAAAACCTTTGCACAGAAATTCACATACTTTTCAGGGTTAAATACATCTGACCCGAAGTCATTTTATTACAAAGTGGCAACAACATCAGCACAGAAAATTATGTTGACTAACACCAAACAGATTTACTCTGCTTCCTTTATGGCCCAGTTGTCTACACAGGGTTTCGACCTATGGAAGGACACTATAGATTTAAAATCGATCTGGGGTTCTAGGGACTGGCAAGTCCAGGGAACAGAAGCGCTTTTTAGAGCATGCCTCATTCCACAGCAGATGATATTTCTAAATGAAACTGTGCAACAGACATCCTGGCTTGGACTAGCCAAGAATAAGGAAATGAACACCCAGGGGTTTCCAGCACCATCACAGATGGGTGGGGGGCAGAATTCAACTACACACGGGGTAAGATTAGATGACATGCTCCAGTACAACAGGTCAGATCCCAATTGGGAAGAATGGCTGATTTGGCCCATTGACACAAACACATGTCAACAGAGATTCCTAGGTATAGCCGAGAGGTTTAGTATCAGTAGGCCAGATACACGCTATGTACAAAGACAGCACCCAGGGGTAGTGACATCCTATAGTGTTGGGAAGTTGTGCCTTGATTGGCTAGAAACCTCAACACTCACAGTACATCAGGTGTGACCTTACTCACACCTGATGTAGACCTTAGGGATTTCTTGCTAGGCCCAAGGAAAACACGTCAGAAACGTTTCATATATGCTGGCATTTATGCCTACTATAATGAAAAACTGGAAAATATCCCAACAGGAGGCCGCAGAAAGAATGCGGGAAATAGACCGTATTAACCTAGAGAAGGCATAAGCTGTAGTGGATAATGGGTTAACAACTTTGACCTCCAGGATTTACACCTTAGGCAACATTGTATCTTCGGCAATCGACATATTAGAACAAGATCTGGCCTTGTTACAACACGGGCAATCTCAGTTACGTTCTATTGTGATGTTAAGCTGGACGCTGCAATCTTTGCGTGCAGGCTATGTGCCCTGGCGTTTTATAAACACCACGTCTCTGTTTTCAGAATACAATCTAACTGATAAACAGAAAGAAATGGCACAAAGGGGAGCCAAATATACAATGCTGCGTATTGAGAAACTGGAAAGGTTACCATTCACTGTAGCCGAATCACCATCAACTGAATGGCTAATTCATGGCCACATCACTCTGCCGGTCACTACGTTTCAGTTTCAATATTGCCTCGAGCAAAGGCAGGCAGGCAAATATGAAAAAAATGGGTAAGGGTTACATTAAGGAAACTTAGGAGTTACCATATAGATATTGATGCCGGACCGGGGATCGAGAAGTGTTTCTGAGTGGTACTAACTGCAAGAACGCTTTAAGCGGTTCTCTCATGTGTCAGGATATTTCTCTGCACGGAGCATGTAGTGGTTCGGTAGCGAATCTATCTTGTCACATGTCAGGGACCCCAGCGGCCATGATCACGCCGGTTTTCCAGCTGCTCTCGAATGGGAGTTACTTGATGCTAAACGATCAAGGTTGCTGTGGGATGCTTCCGGGCGTCGCCTATCTGGTCACTGTTAACTCCAGGGTTACTTGCTGTATGCAAGTATTGTTTCCGCCACTGAACAGTCAGGGAGGCGGCGTTATGGCCTTCGTTGAATGTTTCCTTCATACAATTTGATACTTTGAGCAGATTGAAAGCCATGCTTTTACAGCAACCCGTGCCCTTAACCTCCGCTCGAGAATCCTTTGAACTTCAAGTTGCAAGGACCTCAACTGAGATACAGGCGCTTATACGTACGAACTGCCCCTTTCATTTCGTAGAAATGGTGGGTCGTATCTTTAACATGTCTGATACGAGCGGTATTGTACACCTATTTAAGACCATAGGGTCAGGACTATTAAACACCTTTCAGACAGTCCTCGGAGTAATCCCACATTTTATACACTCCGTATTGGGAAGCGTCTTTGGAGGTCTCCCGCTTATCCTGTTCCTAATTGCAGGAGTCCTGATTGTAATCTTACTGCTACGCAATGGACGGCCCAATTTCCAAGGAAATGGCGAACGTACTCATGGAGCGGAAGTACAGTGAATGCATGGTGCAGCTTCTGGGTATACCTTGCCTAAGGGAACTGAACGCCTCATGGTTTCTATCGTTTAGACCAGTCTGGGTGGACTGCATCTTACCTGTTCTTCGATGCCTGTTTTGCGGAGAAGAATGCACGTTGGATCTCTGTCTAACGTTTCCATCAGATACGCCTTCGGACATGGATGCTATGCTGGACCCCCTAAAGGCCCATGCTCTGCGTTGTCCCCAGCGTCTTCCAATTCTGATGAACGCATTCCTTGAGAATCCACAGGTGCCGTTTGCTCCTGCTGGGTTGGGTGGCTCCTCCTCAGGCACTCAGGTAACAACTGCCACACAAGCTGCCGCAGCACCGACTGTTGGCAGTGCTGAATTCCATCTATGTGCGATTGACGTACTCTGTGAGGCGTTGGATTTGTCGTCTGCAGTAGCTAACTCCGATAATGCTGTATCTCCCAGCCAGGACGCTTAATCTGGAATTGGCTCATCGCGTCCTGGGAAAGAATTTGGCTTCTCCACTTCGTTTCATAAATAAACGAACTAAATTTGGAACATTTCCTAAATTGACACTTTCACTTGAGAAAGAATGGCCTTCTTCTGCTTGAAGTAATGCGACTTTTATGAGTGAGACAGAATTGACTTTTTCAAGTGGCAAAAAAAAGAATAGCTGATTCGTAACATTTTTAATCATTTTTAAATTGTCTTTTTAAAACCATGTTTTAGCTGTTTTTAAGAAAAATGTTAAATTGTCCAGATTTTAAGTATGGTCATTGTCATCCAATTTGAAAGTGGAGTGGGTGTTATGTTTCGTATAGAGGCCCTAATATAGACGCGTTCATATATGCCGTATATAGTCATATTCGCATATGCCCTATTATGGTCATAATCATATATGCCCTATTTTGGTCATAATCCTCTATGCCCTATTGTAGTCATGATCTCCTATGCCCTAATATAGGAATGATCTTTCACCTACATTAGTTCCCTACAGTACACAATGAGCTCTGAGGGTTGAACGCTATCTAGTCTGTGGTTAGAACACTGCAGGGTTTTTCCCGAACACAGGCCTACAATGTACTCATAAATTATGCATGAACATTCACCAGCTACATCTCCCGCATAATATGTATGTACAAAGTTCACCCCTGACGTCTTCCTCATGTCTAACAAAGACCAATACAAACCATACTGAGGGACAAGACACTTTAGGGTATAAATACACCACATCTTGCCACGGTAAGACAGAGGGAACCGAGACTTCCATGCTGACACACTGACCAGAGACGCTGAGGCTCCTGCATGCAGTCGCTCCAGCTGACAGCGGTCTAACACAGCCCTTGCGGGGTGTCCAACTGGAGACCAGGACGAGGTCCCACACTCTCTATTCAGGTATGGGGTTCGACTAAATCCTAGAAGGATTCTTGGCTCTTAGGCTTTTAGACCTACACACATGCTAGGTACACTTAGGTACATCTAGTTAGGCATCGTAGGAGTACGTGCACTTTTCTAATGCATTTTATATATTCATGTATGTAACCATTATTATTGCAATATGGTAGAACTGTACTATCCTTTCACTTTGATTGTACTGCTGATAATATATCTCTGCTATTGTCTACTGGTTGCTGCAGCACATATATTCTACAGCAGAATAACAACTGTTCAATAAATACTTATTGAAACGCCCAGACTGTTTATTCTGTGTAACTCTCTGAGACAAACAAAATAAGTAAGCACGAGTGACTGAGCGAAAAGTAGTACATTGTTTCCACGATTCTAATGGATCAGGGTTGTCATGATCTAAGGTTGCCAGAAACTAATCTCTCCCCGATAAGAGGAGATTCTAGTGGCACTGTGAGCTAGCTAATGCAAATCCGGCTAACATACGCGGTGGGGGTGCACAGAGTCAGTCTAACACCAAGCCCACAGATTATGTTATCCAAACGCGCAGGTCCTGCATGGGTACTATAGGAACTACACGACAGAACACTCTCCCTCTTCCTGCAAGGTTGTGCATTGCCCTTCACATTTTTTTTTATTTATAGCCAGGGGCTCTGCTAACACGGCCCCTGGCTGCATAGAAAAATATCTCTGCAATAGGGGAATCCCTTTTGGGAGCTCCCCCGCGCTCTGCCCCGATTAGCTGCCTTCATGGTCCTGGCTGCAAGGAAGCCTTTCACAGCCACTGCGAAGTCCGGGTCCCGCCCCTCCGTGATGTCATCGTTGGGGGACACCCCTGACGTCACGGATGGGGCGGGACTGTCCTTCGCAACACTGCGGAAGGCTTCCCTGCAGCCAGGACACAGCCATCACGACCCACGTGGGTCCTAGGAAGCGCCGCCATCCTCCCCAACCCCCAGAGCAGCGCAACCGGTAAGTGGTCTCTGGGGGTGGGGGCTTATTTATTCCATATGGGGGCCTCGAGCCCCATGGCGCACCTAGCCCCCAGAGCACTCACGGATCGCAGAGTGCGCTGGGGCTGCCCCAGCATGTTTGGGCCATAGGCCCGCACCGATCCCTGCCACATACAGCGCAACCCAGAGCGCCGCATGGAACACCGCGGGCTCTGGGTTGTAGTAACTTAAACTTTGGGCCGCAGGGCCTACAACGGATACGGCCGCACACGCCCCCCAGAGAACCGCATGAAACACAGCAGGCTCTGGGGGCTTTTATTTACTGCACCACGGCCGCACATGCCCCAAGAGGCCCGCACGGTACCCCGCCGGCTCTGGGGGCAACAGAAGCTTTTGGGTCTCTGGCCCACACCGGCCCCTGCCACAAACCCCAGAGCCCCATCCGGACCTCAGAAGGCTCTGGGGGCTACATGGTAAACTTTGGGCCTCGCCCTGGACCATGCCGCAGACGTCCCCAGAGCCCCATCAGGATGTCAGAGGGCTCTGGGGCGGCCCCGTAAGCTTGGGCCTCTGGACCACAGCAGACTTTGCCACACATGCCCCCAGAGCACCCCACGGAACACAGTGGACTCGGGGGCCTCATTTTAAAATCCTCAGGGGGCTCCTATCCCCACACCAGCATGTGTCTCACGAGCCCCCATAGCCCCATCCTGATCCTCAGAGGGCTCTAAGGGTCAACAGAAGCTTTGGGCCTTGGTCCCCACACCGGACTCTGCCACACATGCCCCCCAGAGAACCACATCCTGCCTCCCCCCCCAGAGCCCTTGTGACCACTTTGGACCTCAAGCCTAATCCCACAGACAACTAGCGTACCTGAGAGCAGCCACAACCTACGCCAGAGACAATTCATCACCAGCATAGCCAGTGGGTGAGTACAAAACTGTATTTTTTTTTTTTTTGTAAACACTGTATATTATTCAGGTGTACTCTGACACCCTTACAGTACCACACATACACACCATGGAACTGTTTCTAGGCATTGTAAAAGTCTTAAGGTTACAGCCTTGTGTCCCCCCAAACCTCGACATTATTCACATTTAAGCGCAAGCCCCCACCGCTCTACACATTATTTAATACGTTGAGACTTGTACCCTGGGTAACCACTCAGAACAAGCAACATTATTAACCCTCAATACAGTTCCCCTTATGCTGAGCGCCGTTTAAAACCTTAAAACTACACCCCTTACCCCCTCAAGGCATCTAACATTATTCACATTAAGCAACATACCATAATGCTTTAAGAATTATTTAAAACAGCATGAATACTATCCCACATTGCGCTAAGTACCATTTAAAACTACAACATTGTTCACATTAAATGCATCCACCCCCAATACTTTAAATAAGACCTTAAATCCTTAAGACTGCAGCAATGTGCCACCCTCTATTTATTTACCTCCAGTAGAGTACAGCATGCAGCATCATTCTGTGCCATGTTTTTCTGCGCCATTCTTCCCTTTAAGTTCCTGTGTTAGACCAGTGCAGCAAACACTCCAAACATGTAGTTCCAAAGGGGCTTTTGAATGTCTGTTTGTGCTGGAGCCCTAAAGTATGCTTTTTATACTTGTCCTGGTATGCTGATTAGAAGCCCCTCACACTTTGTGGAGGGGAGGGCTTAGAACCAGGTATTGGGGGTCTTTGGAGGGACCCTTTTCTGTGTGTTGCATTGTTTGTTTGGTGTACCCTTATCATTTGACATCTGGCAATCAAGCCTGAACACTGTCGTGAGGAGCTTGGCCCAGGAAATGTGTTTGTAGGTCTTGCTGAGTCAACACAGCCCTGGCTGTTCCCACGTCTTGTCACTTTATAGCTGGGGAAGGTGTTAAAGCTGCTTGAACCCTTCTCCTGGGAAGGCTGGCTCTGGCTGTTGTTTGTAGGACTTGAGGGATCAACAGTACCCTCCTTGCCGAGGGGTGACATTTTTATAACATGCGATGTGCTATACCATTTGAGTCTCATGGGAAGTTTTGGGACTGTGCTGATGTTTAGTTTTACAGTTCTCAGCCTTGTTCTGCTCAGGTCATGTGTCCCTTTAGCATTTGACATCTGCTAATTGTACCAAGCCCCTGAGTGGGAATCTGTGAAGCAGTTTCTAGGTTTTAAGTTTTTTGACTTCTCAGCAACGGCCTGTGTGTAAGGGGATGCCTGATTTATAACAGGCCATATGTTATCCTGTTTCAGTTTCTCCTGGGAAGTTTGGGACTGGCCCCATGTTAGTTTTTTCCTCTTCTCAGCCTTGCTCTGCTCACAACTGTTGTCATCTACATGCCAGAGCCATGCCTGGAAAGCTGCCCTTTGGCAGATGTGTTTTCACTTCACGACTTGTGATCCTTACAAGGGTTTCCCACTCTAACATTTTAACAGCTGCCACCACCTTTGTCAGGGAGGCATTTCAAATAGACATAGCTGCTTCTTAAGAAAGACACTTCTTTTTTTTAAACAAACTCCTCTGTGCAGCAAACACCAGTGTTAGGGAGCCACGAAGCCATGGGGGTTGGGGAACTTGGGCTGCCTGCTTATTCACAGCTCCTCTTGCTGAGACCACATCTGTCACAGCTCTGCAAGCACAGTTTTAAACAGGCCCAGATATTCCCCTCTTACACGAAGACACTTTTGCGCACACATTTAGGCACTGTTGGACTTGGCCCTTTTGCCCTGAATTTTTTCGCTTGTGTAACAATAAAACATGGTGTGTCTGAACAGAAAATAATAAATGCTGTGCAATGTTGTACACACTGTTAGTTCCACCATTTTAGAAGTGCACTTGGATAAAATGTCACTGTTAAAATGGACGCCATGCCTGCCTGCCCATGTGACTCCTGACTGAGGTGGGGTGGCAGGCTAGTTGTTCGTTTCCCAGCACCCCTGCTGTTGGAGGGAAGCTTCGCACCCAGGGTGCTCTACTCCTCCCCCTAAACCAGTTTAGACCGGTTTCCCAGGGAACCTTCTGGAAGCTTCCAGCCCTTTCTGGGAGGTGGGGTGTGGAGGATATATAGGGGGGCTGGGCTGCCATGTGCTCAGACAGGGACAGTGCAGAGTGTGGACTGATTGAGAGGAGACACTCCGCCAGGAGGTACCGCCACATTGGGCCTGTGTGCTGGCCCCTGTGCCCATCTGCACCCCTCCACCGTCCACAGGGCCAGTGAGAGCCCCTTACTGGAGTGTAGACTGCCATGACAGGAGGAGTACCACGTTATGGGGGGTGACTGCTTCTAGGAGCTGCGGTCCTGTTCCGATGAGTACCCACTGCCCGTTGATCTGACCCAGTATTGCTGTCCTGCTCTCCTACCGCCCGGAATCCAGCACCTGGGGAGTGCTATCCCTTATTGCCAGCTTCCTGCTGTCTAGCACCCTGCGAGCATGGGGACTGCCCAGGAGAGAAAAGGAGCTGTGATCTTCAAGCGCTGGGACCTGAAAGCGCTATATGCTGCCCAAGCGCTGTGCCACCCAGAAGTGCTGCGGCCCTGAAGAAGCGCTGTGAGTCCCTGTCGCCACTGCGACCGCAGCGCTGTGCTGCCACGTGTCCCGAGGAGATCCCGGAGTGGGGGATCCCCCCTGAGACTTTCCTGCAAGCGGGTGCCCACCCCGCGTGTGTGTCGCCACGTGGTGCTAATTCAACCAGCGGGAGCCCACCCCGTGGTTTTTATACTCATTCCACGGGAGCCTACCCCGTATTGTGCCCGCACGAAGAGAGGCGCCCAAGATCACCGCCGCGGCCGCGAGGGGAAGCGCTATCGTGCGCTGACAAGGAGACGCGCGTGTGGCCAGGAAAGGGAGAGCGGCTGATGTGGAAGTGCAGCGGGAGCCTACCCCGAGCCTTCCTGACTCGCTAAACCAAGAGCGGGAGCCCACCCCGCTAATCACCGCCGCAGCCCGGGCCAAGGACGAGCAGAGGGCCGCTGCGCTGCCCGCGGCGCCCCGGAAGAGGAGGAGTGACCCGGGAGACAGCAGAAGCGAGGCCAGCCGCCTGATTGTGGGCGGGGCCTCGACGACATCAGGAGACCGGAGGACGGGAGCCTACCCCGCCTCCACAAGTCAAGCCCGAAGTCCCGGGCCCCCGAGGGGTGGCCCGGGTGAAGCGGACCCCAGAGCACTGGAAGACCGGAGCGGGAGCCCACCCCACCGGTCAGCGCCCCGCGAGTGACGTGGCACTAGTGGCAGGAGGAGGGAGGCCCCGGAAGCCGTCCGGAGCCTCGCGGACTTCGCGCCAAAGTCCTGGGTCCCAGGAGGGGGCCCGGGTGAAGCCAGCAGAGGCGCTGTCGTTGGCGGGGCTCCCGTGGTGAAGAGGAGAGCCCCGCATGAGGAGAGAGGCCGGCGGCTGCGTGGAGAGTCAGCCGCCTACTGAGGGAAGCCGGAGGAGCAGACAGAGGAGTCCTCCAGTGAGCCCGGTGAGTGAGGGGCTCTGGGAGCATCGCGGGTGAGTGGGGGCTAGGCCTTGCCTTGGAAGGGGGGAGATCTCGGGGCACATTGTCGGTGCCCGCCCCCTGCGCTGGTGCGATCTCTTCAGCTGCCCCACTTGATAGCGGGCAGCTGCAACGTTGGGCCTCCTTTGCTTGGGGGGTCCGCGTGGTGGCCCCAACCGAAAAAGGGGACACAGTGTCCCGTGAGATACCCTGCGGCGCCGCAGTTGCGGGCCGCTGCCACGTTTTTGGGGGTAGCATCCCTTTGTGGAGTTCGAGAGTCCCAGAAGAGGGGCTCCCACGTCCCCAGGACTGCCCAGTACTGACAGTATTGCCCACAACTGCCCCGCTGGACAGTGGGCAGTTGCCACGTGTTGGGGCATTCGTGACTCTAGAGTCCAAGAGAAGGGGCTCCACCGGGAACGGCGTTGACTGGCCTGAGTCACTCTACTCAGCTGCCCCGCAGGACAGTGGGCAGCGGCAACGTCCTTGGACAGTGTTAGGTGGAAGGCCATGATGTTCCAGGGGTATATCCCCTGTGTTATGCCAATGTGTTTATGCCTCCATTCTCAGATGTTTTACGCCCCAATCTGATGTGGTTAGGCTGTTGGTGTTCTGACGAATACGCATGCTCCTATGCATCTAATTTCCTGCCCCTAATTGTTAATCCTGGAGTGTTGAGAAATGTGGGTTTATGCAAACTAGCTTACCTTGATGTTGAATGCCCACCAGGGATGTTGCCCTAATGAAAGGAAATAAGAAATGTTTCCCCTGCTCATTGCTTTCCTGTAGCCAGGTCTATACTGAATTGAATCTGCCTAAATGTATTGAGCCTCAGTGTTAACCTGCTCTGCGTTACCTACAGGGTTGAAGGCCTACCTGCTTTAAAGGTCGCTATAGAATTGAATGTACCTACATGCATTGAGCCTCATTGAAGCACTTGCTCTGAGTTAAATGTACCTATGTTGAATGCTACTTGCACTAGGTCACCCACTGTGCTGAATGTGGTTACGCCTAGGCTGACACAGGTTCCTCATTACCTATAGTGTTTTATGCCTACCTGCATCTGCTTTCTGATTAACTGAATGTGCCTGAATAGGCTGTTGTTTATGCTCGTTACTGCCCTGTAAATAGCCCCCTTGTATATGACTGTCTGGTGCCAGTTGGCGCTGTGTACACCACTGTGATTATTGGTGCTGAGTTCTGCATAATACATATGCTGTTTTTCACCTAAACTGGTGTGGTCTCCGTTTGTAGTGTGCCTGGTGTGTCGCCTGTGTGTGCTGCGCGGATGCTTTACACAATTCCTCCGGAGTTTGGCCTGCCCGCTCTGCACCACGCTACCCCGTTTCCAACATTGGTGCTCAGCGGTGGGATAGGACTTGTGTTTGCGCAGTACCACAGCGACAACTGGTTGCACTGCAAAAGTGTGCAGTTAGAAAATCACAGATTTTGGGACTGTTTTGCTGACTGTATTTCCTACTGGAAGTGTTGTTTTGGGGATTGTCTCTCCCTGTTGCACTGTGGGTGGTGTATCCCGAGTGTATCTCACCAGGATGGGTTTAACCTACGACGAGGATTGCCTGGGGGAGTACACTGAGCAGGAGGTGATAGACCTCTGCCGAGAGAGAGGGATACCCACAGTAGGCAACACCCGCAGGAAGTTGTTCCTCTATGAGGCCCTGAGAAGGGGGGAACCCTTAGAGCCCTGCGGGGACCTTTCCGATTACCCCTCCGCATATTCAAGGGATGGATTTGGTAGAGACCGTGAGTGGGACTCTGAGAGTGAGGGGTCCCAGTCCATAACCCTGGAGGGTGGCGACTCTGAGGAGGAAGAGGATGTTAGGGCAGAGACACCGGTAGCGAGGGAGGACACCATAGAGAGGGAGTCCCGTGCTGGGTCCAGCCCCGGGGGCACTGCCCCACCCCTTTCCCTGTCCCCAGAAGAGTGGGTAGATAGGAGGGAAGAAAGGGAGTATCAGCTGGCGCTGGAAAGGCTCAGAGTGGAGCTAGCGCAGCTGAGGGTTGAGGAAAAAAGGATAGAGACCAAGAGGGTCCTAGCGCAGGAGAGGATGGCGGAGGCGGAGAGGGCCTTCGCCAGGAGAGACTAGCTCAGGGGGTAGGTTGTCCCCTGAGAGTGGTGTCTGTGGTCTGGATTCACCGGTGAGGGGGATACAGTGGTGGCAGCGAGAGTGAAGCCAGTGCAGGAAGTCCCACTCCCAGAGCCCGGAAGATGGTGCCTGACCCCCAGGAGGAGGGGGCAGGTTGGAATTTAGGGGTGGCAAGAAACTGTCCCATCAGTCTTGGGGGAGTATGTGGACGTGTGTTGGACCGCACTGGAGGAGTGGATGGTGTGTGGCGAGGTGATCGATTGGGAAGGGCTGTTCCGCCTGATCATCAGGGAACAGGTGCTCAAGAGTTGTTTTCCCAGGTTGCGCCACCACCTGTTGCAGTGTGGGCTCTCCGACCCCAGGGAGCTTGCACGGGAGGCAGACCTTTGGGTGAGTGCCAGAGAGTCTGAGAGGGCATTGGGGAGTGATCCTGAAGGGAGTGGTGCAGGGATCTTCCAACCCAGCGAGGTGGGAGAGGTGGAGAATAGCCCAGCTAGGTCCCAGGATAGTGAGAGGGTTGTAGGGCCTCACATCCTATCTATAGGAAGGAGTGAGACGGGGAGGTGTCCCAAGGTGCCCCAACCGCAGTCTCAGGGCCTGGAGAGTTCCATAAGGGAACCCCAGGTTGGGAGCCTAGGCTGTCCCGTTGGGCCATCCATGGAAGGGGATCCCCCAGTGTCAGGAGAACCCGGGGCGTCTGTATTCAGAGCTCCAGGGGTTCTGGGGTCTGCCCAGCCACAGGGTTTAGATCCTGGGCTGGGGTGCCAGGTTCAGGGGCTGCCTGACCTGGAGGGAGGGGCACTTGTAAACAAGGTCCCTACCGGTTTCACTTCCAGGGGTACTTCTCCAGGTGGGAGGGTGCAGAACTCTGGAAGGGGGTGCAGAGGGAGGAAGGACTCGCCTCTGGCACCGGCTCAACCACAGGGCTTCGATCCTGGGTTGGGAGGCCCGGTTCAGGTATTGCCTGACCTGGCGGGAGGGACGTCTGTAAACAGTGTCCCCCCGGAGCTGTCTTCCAGGGGTACCACTCCAGTTGGGAGGGTGCGGCACTCTGGGAGGGTGTGCAGAGGGAGGGAGGACTCACCTCTGGCACCGGGGCAACCTAAGGGTTTAGACCCTGGGTTGGTGGATCGGATGCAGGGTCACGGCCCTGGACAAGGGAGAGAGTGGTGTTCTGAGGGTGCCCCGCATAGGAGGAGAGGGCGGAACCCCAGAAGGAGAGGTAGGGGGAGGAGAGCCTCGCCCCTACCTGGTGGACAGTGTGAGAGTGTGGTCCCTAGGTGGGAAGACCATTGGCAGTTTGGGACTGCACGGAGGAGAGGGAGAGTGGTCAAAGGGTACTACGGGCCTGGGGCTACTGCCCCCCACTCTGTGAGACAGCCAGGGCCAGCGACATCTGGATGGCCTAGGGCCCGGTCCTGGCTGCAGCCAACTAGGGAGCACCAGTGGGGTGGCCTAGTTGGGTCAGGAGGAGTTGAGAGAGGGAACCATCGGGTTCCAGAGTGGAGAAGAACCTGCGGATGTTCCTGCAGTTGTGGGCCCGCGTCCAAGTTCTCTCGCCCTAAGCAGGGAAGCCCATCAAGGCATTGATCGGTCTACCCTGGCTTTAGGCTGGGAGGGGGTTGTGTTGGACTTGGCCCTTTTGCCCTGAATTTTTTCGCTTGTGTAACAATAAAACATGGTGTGTCTGAACAGAAAATAATAAATGCTGTGCAATGTTGTACACACTGTTAGTTCCACCATTTTAGAAGTGCACTTGGATAAAATGTCACTGTTAAAATGGACGCCATGCCTGCCTGCCCATGTGACGCCTGACTGAGGTGGGGTGGCAGGCTAGTTGTTCGTTTCCCAGCACCCCTGCTGTTGGAGGGAAACTTCGCACCCAGGGTGCTCTACTCCTCCCCCTAAACCAGTTTAGACCGGTTTCCCAGGGAACCTTCTGGAAGCTTCCAGCCCTTTCTGGGAGGTGGGGTGAGGAGGATATATAGGGGGGCTGGGCTGCCATGTGCTCAGACAGGGACAGTGCGGAGCGTGGACTGATTGAGAGGGGACACTCCGCCAGGAGGTACCGCCACATTGGGCCTGTGTGCTGGCCCCTGTGCCCATCTGCACCCCTCCACCGTCCACAGGGCCAGTGAGAGCCCCTTACTGGAGTGTAGACTGCCATGACAGGAGGAGTACCACGTTATGGGGGGTGACTGCTTCTAGGAGCTGCGGTCCTGTTCCGATGAGTACCCACTGCCCGTTGATCTGACCCAGTATTGCTGTCCTGCTCTCCTACCGCCCGGAATCCAGCACCTGGGGAGTGCTATCCCTTATTGCCAGCTTCCTGCTGTCTAGCACCCTGCGAGCATGGGGACTGCCCAGGAGAGAAAAGGAGCTGTGATCTTCAAGCGCTGGGATCTGAAAGCGCTATATGCTGCCCAAGCGCTGTGCCACCCAGAAGTGCTGCGGCCCTGAAGAAGCGCTGTGAGTCCCTGTCGCCGCTGCGACCGCAGCGCTGTGCTGCCACGTGTCCCGAGGAGATCCCAGAGTGGAAGATCCCCCCTGAGACTTGCCTGCAAGCGGGTGCCCACCCCGCGTGTGTGTCGCCACGTGGTGCTAATTCAACCAGCGGGAGCCCACCCCGTGGTTTTTATACTCATTCCACGGGAGCCTACCCCGTATTGTGCCCGCACGAAGAGAGGCGCCCAAGATCACCGCCGCGGCCGCGAGGGGAAGCGCTATCGCGCGCTGACAAGGAGACGCGCGTGTGGCCAGGAAAGGGAGTGCGGCTGATGTGGAAGTGCAGCGGGAGCCTACCCCGAGCCTTCCTGCCTCGCTAAACCAAGAGCGGGAGCCCACCCCGCTAATCACCACCGCAGCCCGGGCCAAGGACGAGCAGAGGGCCGCCGCGCTGCCCGCGGCGCCCCGGAAGAGGAGGAGTGACCCGGGAGACAGCGGAAGCGAGGCCAGCCGCCTGATTGTGGGCGGGGCCTCGACGACGTCAGGAGACCGGAGGACGGGAGCCTACCCCGCCTCTACAAGTCAAGCCCGAAGTCCCGGGCCCCCGAGGGGTGGCCCGGGTGAAGCGGACCCCAGAGCACTGGAAGACCGGAGCGGGAGCCCACCCCGCCGGTCAGCGCCCCGCGAGTGACGTGGCACCAGTGGCGGGAGGAGGGAGGCCCCGGAAGCCGTCCGGAGCCTCGCGGACTTCGCGCCAAAGTCCTGGGTCCCAGGAGGGGGCCCGGGTGAAGCCAGCAGAGGCGCTGTCGTTGGCGGGGCTCCCGTGGTGAAGAGGAGAGCCCCACGTGAGGAGAGAGGCCAGCGGCTGCGTGGAGAGTCAGCCGCCTACTGAGGGAAGCCGGAGGAGCAGACAGAGGAGTCCTCCAGTGAGCCCGGTTAGTGAGGGGCTCTGGGAGCATCGCGGGTGAGTGGGGGCTCAGCCTTGCCTTGGAAGGGGGGAGATCTCGGGGCACATTGTCGGTGCCCGCCCCCTGCGCTGGTGCGATCTCTTCAGCTGCCCCACTTGATAGCGGGCAGCTGCAACGTTGGGCCTCCTTTGCTTGGGGGGTCCGCGTGTGGGCCCCAACCGAAAAAGGGGACACAGTGTCCCGTGAGGTACCCCGCGGCGCCGCAGTTGCGGGCCGCTGCCACGTTTTTGGAGGTAGCATCCCTTTGTGGAGTTCGAGAGTCCCAGAAGAGGGGCTCCCACGTCCCCAGGACTGCCCAGTACCGACAGTATTGCCCACAACTGCCCCGCTGGACAGTGGGCAGTTGCCACGTGTTGGGGCATTCGTGACTCTAGAGTCCAAGAGAAGGGGCTCCACCGGGAACGGCGTTGACTGGCCTGAGTCACTCTACTCAGCTGCCCCGCAGGACAGTGGGCAGCGGCAACGTCCTTGGACAGGGTTAGGTGGAAGGCCATGATGTTCCGGGGGTATATCCCCTGTGTTATGCCAATGTGTTTATGCCTCCATTCTCAGATGTTTTACGCCCCAATCTGATGTGGTTAGGCTGTTGGTGTTCTGACGAATACGCATGCTCCTATGCATCTAATTTCCTGCCCCTAATTGTTAATCCTGGGGTGTTGAGAAATGTGGGTTTATGCAAACTAGCTAACTTGATGTTGAATGCCCACCAGGGATGTTGCCCTAATGAAAGGAAATAAGAAATGTTTCCCCTGCTCATTGCTTTCCTGTAGACAGGTCTATAATGAATTGAATCTGCCTAAATGTATTGAGCCTCAGTGTTAACCTGCTCTGCGTTATCTACAGGGTTGAAGGCCTACCTGCTTTAAAGGTCGCTATAGGATTGAATGTACCTACATGCATTGAGCCTCATTGAAGCACTTGCTCTGAGTTAAATGTACCTATGTTGAATGCTACTTGCACTAGGTCACCCACTCTGCTGAATGTGGTTACGCCTAGGCTGACACAGGTTCCTCATTACCTATAGTGTTTTATGCCTACCTGCATCTGCTTTCTGATTAACTGAATGTGCCTGAATAGGCTGTTGTTTATGCTCGTTACTGCCCTATAAACTGTCTGGTGCCAGTTGGCGCCGTGTACACCACTGTGATTATTGGTGCTGAGTTCTGCATAATACATATGCTGTTTTTCACCTAAACTGGTGTGGTCTCCGTTTGTAGTGTGCCTGGTGTGTCGCCTGTGTGTGCTGCGCGGATGCTTTACACAATTCCTCCGGAGTTTGGACTGCCCGCTCTGCACCACGCTACCCCGTTTCCAACAGGCACACATTTTTTACATAACCCTAAATACACTGTTAACACTCTAACACAACCATCAACACATGCTCACACTCTGGCACAGCCCCTGTGACACACCCCCACAGCAACCCAGTTCCGGGGAGGGCTGGCACTCATACACACACGTCATTTCTACAGCATTTTGGTGCCGTTTTAAGGGCGTGGCACCTGTCACTTTTAGTTTGATGAGGAAAGGTATCCCTTTAGACTACTGCACTGGCTGGGCACTGGAAGGAGAAGGGACTACTGCTGCCTCCTCCTCCGTTATCAACAGCCAGTTATATGCCACCACAAACGCCTCCATTTATTGGAGGTGCAGCTACCTCCCACCAATGCCCAGTCCCCTTGGTAGTACTGTTGAAGCTAGGGCTGGGCCTTTGATCTGAATGGAAAGACCTTGTAAGGAAAGAAGAAAAGAACCTGAATTGTAGTACCTATTCCAACCACATGTGTACCAGGCTCACTGTGTTGCTGGTTCTCTAGGGCCACATGGTTTTTTTAATGTGAATCTGTGGCCCTGTGACTTACACATTATTCACATTATTACTATTTGCATTACTTTGCATTAATTAATCCACCACAAGCATCTGCATGAATAAAAGAGCATTTTTGTGCTCAAAAGGGACAACAGAAATTGAAAAGTTTAAATAAATGATTTTATGGGGTGGCACTTTCATCACCAGACACTTAAGTACCAGTTAGACTGCAAAGTTCTATACATTCCTGTTGAAAACTTTAGTTACATTTTTGCTGCAGAATTTATTGTATTATATTAAGCAATATTAACAGAGCTAACCTGGTGGGGGATGGTGTGCTTCCAGCATGATGTTTGGACAGCTATTAGTATTTAACAAAAATTCCAATGGTCCTACTCTTTCTGTACTCCTGAGTCCCTCCTGAGTCCTGCTGCCCACACCACACCTTTATTCTCACCCCTAATCATTACCAGTAGAATCACTATTATTCTTGGGTTAGGAGGCAAGTGAGTGTTAAGTAAGATTGACCTTTTAGGCCAGGGTTTGGGCTAGGTTTGTGTTGGGCTATAGTCAGGTTAGGTGCTTAATGGGAGATAGAAGACAGACGAGTGTAAAATATGGCATACAAGGAAGAAACATAGGAAAAAGTTGAGAGAGAATTTGGAGCAAGTGGGGCATGAAACAGAATGGGAAGTGGTTGATATGGGTAGGAGCAAAGATAGAAACATAGGAAAGTGGATAACTTAAAAAGGATTTGGATTGAGTTTGGGAAGGAGCAAGGAAGGAAAGGAATACCATAGTTAGGCACAACGAATGCAGCTATTGCTATTGAGAAGGGAGTAGCACCCTGGCTTACCGCTCGTCCCAGCAGTCACTTCCTTCTCCTCTTTCATGCTCTATTTCTCATGGTCCTCCTCTTCAATATCTGCCTTGGCAGGTTCTAGAAAACAAGGCTACTATTTGGAACTATTTGATGCCCTTTCAGTACTATCCACTCATGTCCTTAGTCACTGTAACCGCGAATAATTGATATGGCGGCTTACTTTTGAACTTCATAACTAGACAGAGATCCTGCATTGTTTTGTTTGTTTGCTTTTTATGCGTTTATGTAATGTTCGTTATTCTACTATTGTCACATCATATATCACTATAGGTCTCACCAGTTACCGATAAATCGTTTTTTTGTTCATGTTGTGTATGACAGCCATATTTACTGAATTAAATATATATATGACTTCAAATATCATTTTGGTGTGTCCAGTTCTATATTTAAACCAAAAAAAGAAATGTCTTTTCATTTAATGGTTATGGTATAAAAGGAATTGTTTTCGCCCAACGGAACATTTTGTGCACTAGATCTACTATTTGGTAATGACACTACTAACCACAGGGCTTTGCACATGTAAAAAAGTGTCTAACAAGTCTAAATGCATTGCTAGCCAAAGGATCCCTTTGAAGGGTATACTTCTTGATGTTAACAATCAAATACTCATAAATTGAATGCTATAAAGGTTTTAATAATGGGGAAATTTGTAAGAAAGGATCAGAAAAACAATGATTAAAGGACGGAGAAGGGAATGGAGAGGGAAATGTAAGAAGAGTAAGGGAGTGGTTGATGGTGCGACAGTAAGAAAATGGAAGAAAGAAGGGAAATGTGAAACAGGAGGATATAGACTGCAGAAACATAAGAGAATATAAGCAGGAAGCACAAGGAGGTGTGCGGGGTGAGCTAACTCTAAAGTAGATAAAGGGGAAGTTAGAAAAATAGGAAGATACAGTTTAAAACAAAGCCATACTGCACTACTGTCGGAATCCAGCTCCCAGCTAGGGCACCCATTGTTCCTGCTCATGGGCAATGTCATGTCCTCACAGGCGGAGGGAGCACACACATTGAGGAAAGAGAGAGATTTATCAGAGATAATGTAGGGCACGCACTTGTGCCATGAATGCACATAAAGATAAACCCTTTTTAGGTCTCGCCTAGGCAGCACATGCGCTGTCTCTTTGAGACATGCTGGTATCTACTCCATGGGCTTCAAGTACCCCCATCGTTTATCATTTGTTCTTTTCTGTGTCCTTCAGAAAACCTGACTTTTCATTGGTGCATAGGCTGTATTTGTCCCTCCTTATGGAGGTTGGTTCCCTTCCATGGCTACTGGTCCTTTTACATGTGCTCCTCCCCTTCTGTCTGTTTGGGTTGGTTTTGGCACACTATTTTTTCTTCTGCTCGCCTCGGTGGCATGGGAAGGCTCTCCTTAGCACAGCTGCTATCCCTGCCTTTCCTTTCCATTTCGTTTCGAGCGTGAGTGAAAACAGGCCTTTAAAGCTTGTCAAGGGCACCTTTTATTTGATCAGTACGGCGCCCCACAGTTGCTCCCGATTGCTGCTCGGGCCTGTGGAGACAGGTGATTTTATTGTCTTTCTGCATTCCTTCACTCTGATTGGGTGTGCACTTTCCAGTGCCCCCGGGGCACAAGTAGGCACCGATTAGAGTGCTCCTGTCTCAGCACACACTATATGGTCCCCTGGGGAACAAGCAGGCATCCATTCCAGTGTGTCTGTGAGGGCAGCCTGCAACATGCCAGAGAGCTGTGCCTTGCTGCTGGTGCTCAGCTCTAGAGAGCTGTGCCTTGCTGCTGGTGCTCAGCTCAGTCTTTCTCTGCAACCTCTGTAAAATACTGCTCCCATCTTTATTTAAAAAAAAAAAAAAAAACAGAAGGGCAAGCTAGTATGCCAAAAGGCTTATGGTGCCGAGACTGTTTTTCTTTCTTTACACACTTTTACAATCAGGAATGGCATGAACTAGAGCGTTCCAAGCAATATGCTTCTCGTGCCACATTTGTATGTTTCAATAGAGCTGCCAGCATGCTTGTTCTAGGTATATGACCATTTTGTACATTGCTTCTCCTCACTATTTTCAATACGTAACAGACCAAATAGAATGAATGACCAATTTCCAATTTCTAACTCTTGAACTGCAGTGCCATCTAGTGGAAATTTGAAAAATGCAACGAGGAAGAAAACCATTCCACCCGCACTCCATCCCACCATTTATGTCCAACATTAGTCACAGTTTAAATGTCTAGCTAAAACTCACATGGCAGCGCAAATAGGCAATGTTTGCGATTTGGTGGTTTTTTTCGGTGTACACAGATCAGTTATAATTTATTAAATGTGAATATGTTACTCTATGTGTGTCGTCGTCCATATCTGTGCTTTTTACATTTTCATCTGCAGTTAATTAATGTCACACATCATTCATGTCAGTCCTTTAATTGTATCCAAAAACAGTTTGTAAGTTGAAATTTTCGAGCCCGCATGTGCATTGATGGAAGATTTACTACAAGTCCCTAAATTCAGTGTGCTCTTTGCTGCAAAAACCAGGCCTGACTGTAGAAGCCACACATGGCGTGGGAGAACATGACACCGACACGTCTACGCATGACACTAATGGGGTTCTTTTATTTTATTTTAGCCATTTGAATTTGCTGTTTTCATAATGCTAGGGTAGGAATTGGGCTGCTTCAAAGTGCTCTAAGGCCTGGGGGCTGAGAGGTGTAGGAGGGAGTACAAAGGATGTTCTGGGACACACGAATTATACTGAGTCAATTCCAAATACTTTCTGGAGATCAATAGTAAAAGGTAACGGATACCAAAGAGTTTATATTTGTGAATGCACGTTCCCCCACCCATTCCACTGTAGTTCATCAGTGTAGTGTACAACCCGGTACATGCTAATGTGTGTGAAAAGCACACACCAGTGAGTCAAGTTAATAAATGGGGCTTTAGGGCACTAGTGCTCTAGTGCAGAGAGTATCACCAAGGCTCCTGGGAGGTCTTATTTGCACTTCCGAAATCCAACTTCTAGGAGGTCAGCCGACCTGGGCGGTGTACCTCCGTTTGAAGCATGGCTTTAAGTGGGCTGGGTCCCTTCGGGTTTACTGGCAAATATATTAACGATTTCTGAATAATTATTGTAACAAATCATCAGGTAATCCGTCTCAGTGATTTTGGGGCATATTATCAAGAACGGCGTTAAAAATTATCGCCGGTTTAGCGGCAGAAAACTGCCGCTAAAGCGGCGATAATGGGCTTGATAATATGCCCTTGAGAATTCCAATAGAAGTCCATGTTCTGGTGTGAACATGGGCTTCTATTGGAATTCTCCAGGGCATATTATCAAGCCCATTATCGCCGCTTTAGCGGCAGTTTTCTGCCGCTAAACCGGCGATAATTTTAACGCCGTTCTTGATAATATGCCCCTTAGTTCCTGTTTATATTTCACATGTTATACTGAATCTTGCACTCAGAGTGTTAGCTATTGCCAGGATAATGTGTTTTTGTATTTTTTTCTTCTTCAGCATACTACTCTTGTATTGCACATGCTTTGAAATTAGTCATCTGCAGGTGTTTATAATGTCCATAATTAAGAGATCTAGAGTTGAGGCTAAAGGCAGTGCGAGTTTCTTGCAGGGCCTGTCAGTGGGTCAAAAAGGTGTCCAGAATTCATGGTCATTCAATCCTTGGCTTCTCTCCAGGGCACACGCAGGCAGATATTGACAAAGCCAATAGAGAAGATGAGTGAATGACAGAAAATGCCAGCGTCTTCTGAAACTCTCAGGGTTCTACTGAGCCAGTACTGCTGCTGCTCACAATAGTTGGCCCAGCCATGTTCAGTGACGTAACACAGGCCCCGCGCAACCCCTGCGTGGCAGGGGAGCCACCAAGCTCCGAGAGGCCCCCTCAGCACAGTACTCTGGCCGGAAATCTCCTGATTAAGTCCAGAGGGGGCCCCTCCAAGTGCCTTGCAGGGGGGCCCCCTCAAGTTTTGTTATGCCAGTGGCCATGTTATGTTCCGTTGTAAAACAAGGGCCCCTGGAATTATTTGGCAATTGCGGACCAGATTGTTTATGTCATGGACAGCTAAATTATGCAGCAGAAAAAGGCAAAATATCGTCAGATTATGTGGCAGTTTATTTTTCGCTAGTTTATCATTTTAAAACGCTTTCATAAAAAAGCATCTCAGTGCTATGTGAAATGCATAGGAACCTTAAGAATGAACAGTGTACATCAGATCTTATGCCAGTCAGTCAGTCAAGAATACTTTATTCAATTCTAAATGAGCCATAAAGGATTACACATGCACATTTTCATTGAAAATTCAGCAAATCCATATACACAAAAATTACAAGTTATAAAAATATCAAGCATTTACTATGAATCTTAAAAACAGTAAAAAGATCATTTAAAATGCAATATATGATCTCATTTGTTCCTAAGGAGAGTAGATATTCCATTGCCACTTTATAATTTCTAATCCCTGCTGCAAGCAATAACGGACAAATGAACTGCTTCTTCTGGGGTGTATAGAGTCTGCAAAATAGGATAAAGTGCGTAGTGCTTTGGCATGAGCAACTGTCGCAGGGACAGACAGGGAGTGATGCAAACCATGAGCCTTGAACAGGGAAAGCAACTAAGAAATGTACAGTTTTTAGACGCAGCCTAGTCAGCAGAAAATGTCCGCCTTTATTTAAATCAATTTGCAAATAAAGGGCAGGTTCTCTTTGGGGCTGAGTGAAAGGCTCTAGGTGACCAGTCGAATTACATATAGGGCCTGCCCGCGCATAGCTTTGATAAAAGAGTGACTTAATAGTAGCAGATGATAATTTTTTTAGTTTATGGAGTCAGGATTTGTATAATATTCTATGACACCCAACTTAGCAAAACTCATTTTGACATACCTTAACCAGGGTATATCTAGGCTATTGTCCAGCTTCATACAATCCGCCAATATTGTCCTACAAAGGGCAGCCTCTGGATTCTTCCAGGCTTTGACCCAGAGCAACAATGGTTGTAATGCAATATGATCTTCCAAATAACTTAAACCGACTTCCTTATGACAGAAAGAGACAGAGGAGCTCTGGGGCACTGAGAGAAATCTTCTTAAAAACGTATTTTCTATTATTTGAAGTGATTTGCAATTTACATGTTCCCAAACTCCGGCCCCAAATGTTACCACTGAAAGGCATTTACTCTTGAAAATACATAAAATCTCTTTAGTTGGCTTATGACCCAATCTTTTAGCAAATCTAAAAATAGCATCAATCGACTTCTGAAATTGCATAGTTCTAATATTTAAAGCATGTTTCCAATTAAAATCAACATCAAATGGTACCCCCAGGTAAGTGAAATGCGGGACTTTCTTAATTTCTTCACCCCCAGTAAACAATTTCTCATTTTGGATTTTTTCGGGCCACATTTCATTATAAATGATTTAGTGCAATTAACTTTTAACCCCAAGTCATTCATAAAAGCATTAAAAGAGTCAAGCAATATTTGTAGGCCATTTGCTGTCCTAGCTATCAGGACAGCGTCATCAGCATATAGTAATACGGGGATTTGGCACAAGTTAAATCTTGGAGTGTCCTTCCCCTCCTTACATAGTTTTTTTTTTTTTTTTTTTAGCGTTTTATATAGCGCGAACTAGACCCGAGACATCGGGTATCTGAGCGCTTTACATGAGCACCAGTTTTGTTACAGATGGACACATTCATTTTTATTAGGCATGGGGAGATTAAGTGATTTGCCCAGATTCACAGGATGTTGAGCGTTGTTGCAGAGACTCAAACCCGGTTCTCCAGCTTCGAGGTCGGCCGCTCTAGCCGTAAGGCTACATCCTCTCCCCGAAGTTGGTCTCCCAACCCATTTATATATAATAAAAAGAGGAATGGGGCCAGGACACAACCTTGCCTATCCCCTATATCTGAGGGGAATTCTTCAGTCAAATCTCCATTTTTACTAAAGCGTACTGAGGCTGAGGTATGCTCATGGAGCCTGCTGAGCAGGTTGATAATTGCTCCATCAATCCCCATTTGTAACATTATGGACCATAATTTAGTGTGATTCACTGTATCAAAAGCACAGGTTAGGTCCATAAAGGCTAAATGAACACAGCCCTTTTGTGCTTTGGTATACTTTTGTAAAATTAGGGCCAGGTTTAATGTTTGTTCCACAGTTCCAAGTCCTGGCCGAAATCCGAACTGATAAATTGAGAGCGCCTGATGTTCAAGCACCAAAGTTCTAATTTAGCCAAGATTACCCTGCCCAAAATTTTAACCGAACTATCGAGCAGGGAAATCGGACGGTAGCAGTGAGGTTGGGTTTTATCCCCCTTTTTAAAACTCGGAACTATAATGGCTTTATGCCAGGTCTTGACTAATGAGCCCACTATTGCAGCCTTTAGGACATTTGTTATCAAAGGGGCCCAAAAATCTGGTAAATGCTTGTATAGGTCAACCGGGATTCTATCCGGGCCAGGGGCTTTCTCTGGGCGACTGATCTCTGTAGCCAACAGTACATCACTCACCGCCATTGAATTACTTAAGGCCAGAGCAGATCTTATATCGAAGGGAGTTTTTAAAGCAGAAGTTCTATTTACTATCATTAATTTCAGAGAGAAAATTTCCGAAAAATGATTTACCCAGGCTTCAGATGGGACTATAGTGTCTAATTTAGGCACTTCATCACCAGACATAGAGATTGAGTTAACCACCTCCCAGAAAGCATGGGAGTCTTTTAGGGTTGAGGCAATTTTCAGATCTTCCCAGGCCTTATCCTTAAAAAACCGTTTCCTTTCTGCAATTACCTTTTTATAATCTTTCCTGGCCTTTGCTATTTCAGCCTTATTCCTCAGGGTCTTTTTTAAAGCAGACCATAGCGCCTTATGAGCTTCAGAGCAGATCTTGTTAAACCATCTTGGGTTGTCAGGAGCTTGTCTGCTACATTTGATTAATTTGTCTGCCATGAGACCATTTAGATTTGTGAAGGCTGCTATAAAATTTTCCGGAGGGGCGGAATCTAAGAGTACTATCTTAATATCAGCCTTGTTATTTGTCATAAGGTCTGTGAGAAAAGCCATCTTATCTACTTTCTCCCATTTGATGTTAATGCCCTTATTTCTGTTATATGCTACCCTATGCTGGATTTTCTTGACCCTTTCTCCGCTCACAGGGAGATTTAGAGTTAAAACAATGGGGTTGTGGTCACTCATACAGCTAGCCTTTACCACACATCCCTTGTACAACTGAGCTAAATCCTCACTAATTAAAATATGGTCAATAGTAGAAGACGATAGGGGGCCCACAAATGTTGGAATCTGAGGGGAGATATCCACATCTAAATCTTTGTGCAAATTTCAGATTCTTAGTAAAGGCAACTCTATTCAGTGAGTCCCCGTACGGTGTATGTTTAAAATGCATCAGGGGCTGATCCCTCTCATCGCGAATGCCACAAGATTCCTGAACCCTGGGGTCACAAGTTCCTGTATTAAAATCCCTTGCCCAGATTATTTGTTGATCCTTTACACGATTATTCTGGACTTGGGTTATAACATCCCCTATGTCATCTATGATGTTTGTCACAGTTGAATCAAAAACATTATAATAAAAGTTAATTAAAAGCAGATCAAATAACTTTGGTATTATAATTATAAGCAGCTGAAAATATTGGGATTTACACAAATCTCTAATTGAGATATCTGTCACTGCCATTGATATAAAGGTAACTAAGCCCCCTTTCGCTCGGCCCAATCTTGATGGGACATCTGGTACATAATAAGAGGCATAACCGTCAACGTGAAAGGAATCCATTGTCCAAGTCTCTTGACAATAGACAATATGGTGTTGTTCAAGGAACATTTTCGAGTCCGGATTATCAATCTTGGAACGAAGATCTGCAATATTCCATTTGGCAATACTGAAACCCTCTTGTCGATTGGGTTCGATGTTAATCGCAGAGTGTGGTGACGCAGGTAATACTATACAGTGATCATTTGATATTACTGAGCCCTCTGAGACCAGTAACTGTCAGTCCTGTGCTTCCAGGTCTGACAGGACTTCAAATCTCTTTGAAAGAGGGAGAACATTTGTCAATCTCGGGGGAACAACTTTGCCTGTTCGGGAGTCAAATTGCAGTATACTATTCATATGGCCTATCGGTATGCAAGCTTTTGGTTGATAAAAGAAGCCTAAAGGTTGTGCTCTAATACCCTCGACATAAAAGTTTTGTTTTGCAAGACTATAAAAGAGATTTTTTACCAGGCGCGGATTCCTGAAATTAACAATTTTGCAATCCCCATGAGATGGCTTTGGTGCTGGACCCACCCAGTTAACTCTTCTTGTACAGATGATTTCCCTCGATAGATCATGAGACCAGTTGGAGTTCCTCTTCAGCCAGAAAGAGACTTTATTCACTAAGGATTCATGAGATTCATATTGTGCCTGGTGGAGCGGGGGATATTTTCCAGAACTATTATGTAGGGAGTGCACTCCGGTGGGATATGAGGGTGTGTATTATTTTGATTAGATCGAATGGCGCCACTGGTCCCTTTAGACACCCTGTGATTAATGTCCTGTAAGTCTCGAGCTGTTTGTTTATCCGGTGGCAACACAGATGGAAGTGGTGTTTCTAGCCTAGGGGACGATATTTGTTTTAGTTCTTGCCTCTGTAGGTTAGCATATGCTTTATTTACAGGCCCAGTATTTGCCCCTTGCGACCCTTGTGATCCGTTAAAATTCCTCTGTTCTTCCAGGACTCCTAATCTTCTTATGAGCCTTTCTTGGGCCAGAGATACTTCCTAAATCTTTCCCTCTAGAAGAGATAATTTTTCAAATGTCCTGGAGCATAATTTAAATATAGAATTTAGCTGTTCACACAGTTGGTCAAGGCCAGCAGTGTGATTTGTACCCAATTTCTGCCCGGCAGGCTCTCCCTTAGAGGTCTTTCTTGTATTATTTTTCCCTGTATTTTTCCTTATATTTCTGCCTTGTGTAACTAAGGGGCGGGGGATTAATTCCGGGGGGGTCAATTTTGGCAGCTCTTCTATATTTGAGTCTTGCCTACTTTTTTTGCAGGGCGGACTGTCCAGCGTGATATAAGTTCTAATACTGTTAACGATTGCGTATCTGAAATTACACAGGGATTAGAGGTCAAACGAGGAGAACGCTCCATTTCTTAAAGGTAATGATTCCACTTTCTTTGAGGACATAGATGATGGCGGAGTCCGACTTTCATGTTCTTCCTGTGTTTGTTCAATACTTATAGATTTAGCAGTAGAAGGGCAAGATCTTTTTATTGCTGAGTCCATCCTAGCTTCAACTTTACCTATCTCATTTTCAATTGCACCCATTACAGAGGTCAGGTAACTTTTTATTGAATTACTTTGAGCGTCTCCCTTCTCCCTTATTGGATCTAAGTGACTCCCCTTTCTCTTCCCCATCGTGGGGTCACAGTAGGCTACAGAAATAGTTACCTTCTGGAGCTCTTCCGGGTCTTAAATGGCCTCTTCACAGATGGTCTTCTCCAGTCCAAATGTCAGTTATCTACTATGGGGAGACTAGAAAACAATAAAACCAAGGGACCGGGCCCAGCCCAGCCTCTGTCGGGCGCTGACGGGCGCCCAGGCACGCCCGCGCCCGTCCCGCGCTGCGGGAGCCCTGAGCTGCCTTTGAATGCCTCCTGGCGCAAGTGACGTCCGTTGGCGGCGCCTGCAACGATGCCAAATGGGGAGCGTAGTCCCCCCAGAGGAAGAAAGTGCCAAGTGCGGTGTCGGTAAGGGATCTTATTCAAATAACATTTATCAACAAAAAAGAATATTGTCTTATTTTTACTTATGCAGTCATCTGGGCTTCTTCCTTTGTCATTTTATCTCGGCCTCTAGTCTATTGTCTTTTCTTCCTGTGAAAAATGCCTCTGAGTCTGTTTGCAGAAAGAAGTGCCATAAATCCATTCAGGCGCAATGTTTTCTCTCACATCACTCTGCAGTCATGAGCTTTAGCCCTCCTCCCCTTCTTTTCAGTGCCCCTTCTTCGAACTCAGCTTTTCTTCTACTTTTGTCAGCTCCATGTTATATTATGATTAGGGTAGATTCTTAGGCCTTTGTAGCCAGCCGCTGCAGGTAAGAGCGGTGGGGCCGGCTGTGGGGGGGATTTCAAGAGACGACCACAAGGGTAAATTAAATAAATCATTAATTTTCCCTCGTAGTCGTCTCTCGAAATCTCCCCCCAGCCGGCCCAACTACCCCACTGCTCTTACCTGCAGCGGCTGCGGCTGTTTGTAGCATGATGTCGTATTTCTATAATGGCTAACTTCATTTCACTTCCTGCTGTGATTACTTTGGTAAAGCTGTCTGTTCCCAGTGACTCATACATTATTTTCTGAAAAAGCTGCATAGTTCAATGCTGTAAAACAATTTACCTATTTAAAAATGTAAAACATATCACACTTCAAATCTCCTTTATTTCGTTATACTTGGAATGGCCCCATAACCAATTCACAAAACTTTTTTTAGCACCCAAACAAATCTACTTCAGTGGGCTCCTCCTGCTGCGCTTGCACATACTGCCTTTAACAGGTGCCACCTTTGGAAGCTACCAATGCCCTCGTGGAGACAAATGACTGTAGCCTTAAAACAGGCAGAATATTTCATAATTGTTTTTAAATTTAAAATTAATTGATAAGCACAAAGCTTCAAGCCCACGCACTTTAAAAATTGTCCAGCTCAACTACCGGTGTTACACGAAATGTCACCGGTTGCTCTGTCTACTTTGTGATGTTTGTAAACTCACAGATTATCTTTTTTAACACCCAAAACACAGATCTGGAGCTTAGCTCCTACCCATTTGTTTTTTTTCGTCACCAAAAAGGCAAAGCTATCTATACAGTTCCACGCCACACAATTCAACCCCACACATTTCCAATCTACACCACAAATTTAACACCAAACCACATAATTCAACTCAACACAATTGCACAACGCAACACATACATCCAATCCACACCACAGAATTCCACATTGTGCTACAAAATTCAACAGCACACCACGTGATTAAACTCAACAACATACCACTCCACAGCACAAAATAGCATTCCACATAATTACACTCCATAACACACAATTCCACTCCACATAATTCCAGTACACTCAATACCACATAATTACTATCCACATATTTCCACTGCACACCATGCCACATAATTCCACTCCACAAATCCACTCCACACCACACAATTCCACACCACAGTTTCACAACTAACAATTCCAATACAACTCACATAATTCCACCACATACATACACATGGGTAATAAACATTGGGGGATATTTACAAGTCCATATAGCGCACAGGAACGTCACTTTTTACGATGTTCCTGTGGCGATAGGAGCTTCGCCTTATTTACAAGGCGGCGTTACGCCACTTAACATAGCTTAACACCGCCTTGTAAATAAGGCACCCTTTCACACTATATTTTGCGTGAAAGGAGTGGGCAATAGGTGTTTGACTTTGATGCTGCCCCATATTTACAAGGGTGGCGTAAATATTGGGCAGCGCCAAAATTTAGACCAGGGAAAACCTGGTCTTAACATGGCAAAACAAGGAGAAATGCTTTATTTCTCCTCGTATTTGCTGTTTCTATGTGTGCTGCATTGTGCAGCACACATAGAAACAGCAAAATGTCATGAATGATTGTTTATGTGGCGGAAGGTGTCCATTCCTGCACATAAACAATCATTGCAAAAAGGACGATTTGCAACTTCTATGTGTGCTGCACAGTGCAGCACACATAGGAGTTATGAATCTCCATTTGTGAATGTTTATGTGCTGGAAGGGACACATTTCTGTACATAAACAATCATTCCCCCAAACGCAGGCACTCTTGCTCTATGGTGCAAGGGGCCTGCATTGGCGCTAGGCAGCTTAATTTAGCGTCAGCGCTAGGGGAAACGCAGGGGTTCACTGTATCTTTGTAAATACAGTGCATCGCTTCGTTTTCAGAATGGCGGAGCCTGGCGTTAGCAAGTGTTGCTTAACGCCACACTCCGTCATGCTGTTGTACATATGCCCCCATTGACATTTACAACGACAATAGCACTAACTCAAACAAATACGATGCCTATTGCATGCGAGACCTATTGCACCATCACCTCAGCACCACCTCAGTCTGCCTTCAGTATCTGGCATCTTTTTCATTCTCCTCTAGTGTCCTTCCGCTGCTCGTGCTGTAAGTCAGGTACTATTTGCCAACCTCCACCCTCCCATTGCTTATGTCTCCCCGCATAATAAAAAATATATATAACAAGCAAGCATTAGAAAAGGCAGGAAGAAGTTGCCAGCACTGCAAGGACAAAAAAAGTAGAAGACATTTTTTATGTTAATTCTTATTTTTAATAGGGTCATTCAGTTGTGTACATAATGTCTTCTTGATGATATATATAAGTGTGATCGAAAAGAGGGATTTGACGCTTAAGGACTACTCAGGATAGTTGCAGGAATCTTTATCACTCTTTATTTAGAGATGTACAATTATTTTATTGTCAAAAGATAGGAGTTTCAGTCGTGTTTTTCATAGCATCTTCTTCTTTCTTCCAGGTCCTTCAGAGTTCCTCTCCGCCAGCACCCTTGATAGAAACAGAGAAGCAGGTAAGTATCTGCTCTTATTTCGCAAAAAATGAAGGTTAGTGATAATGAGTTGTGTTGCTATTTGGGGAGGGGGGCACGTTAAAAGTAATTTAGCCAATAAACAAAAGAATTGGGCATCCCCCAGAATAGTTACCAAGCTGCTTTTTGCCTTTGTGTCTTTTTCTTTATTAAAAAAAAAAAAAGGATTAAGAATATTCTTTCTTCTCTTTTTCTTTGTTTTACTTTCTTTCCTCTGGTTTTCCCTTTGTTTGCACCTTTCTTTTCTCTCCCCCCCCCTTTTTTTCTTGCTCCTCACTTCTTTTCTCCCCACCTCACTCCCTTTTTTTACTTTGTTGCTACTTTTGGTTCCTACCAAGAAAACGGGCACGCACCTGACGGAGCCACGCCCCTCCTGGGACGCGGCTGAAGTCTGTTGTCCACCAGCAGTGAGGGGACTCTGTCTCGGCATGGGCTTTCCGCTCCTCCTTGGACGGGTCGAGCTCCCGATGGGTCGTTACTTCACACGCTCCTTCCCGGGTGGCGTCCTCACTTTCTCCCTCTGCTCTGCGCTCTCCGGCCTTTAGTCGCTGGCTCCCGTCTTCTTCCTTCTTCCCGCCTTGGCGCAGCCCCTCGCTTCCTCTTGTTCTGGGTCGGGCGTGACGGCGTGACCCCTCCCATTTGCCTGACTTCTGGGCCAGGCAAGGAAGAACGGGCTGGCTGACGGGCTGCATTCACCAGTTTGGTGACATATCCCCATCCCTGGATTTTCCTGATCGGGAAAAAGGAGAAAACGTGATAGGAAATCTGGTCCTAAAAGGTCTTTCCCTGATTTATGGAACACATCAAATTGAAAAGGTTGTAGCGAGAGAAACCATCTAAGTACCCTGGGATTATTTCCTTTGTTTTGGCTTAGCCAAGTGAGAGGTGCGTGGTCTGTAAATAAAACAAAGGGTTTACCCTCAAGGAAGTATCGGAGTTTTTCAATTGCCCATTTAATGGCCAAGCATTCTTTTTCTATTGTGGAGTAAGCAGTTTCACGGGGGAATAGTTTTCTGCTGATATATAAGATCGGTTTTTCAACTCCTTCATTATCTTTCTGTGCAAGCACAGCCCCTATATCCACGTCAGAGGCGTCTGTTTGTAGGATAAAGACTTTGGTAAAGTCTGGGGCGGTGAGAACTGGGGCAGATGTGATACTCTCTTTCAGGGATTGAAAAGCTTTCAGTGCTTCTTTGGTAGGTTTTTGGAACCCAGCAGTCCCTTTTTTTAGGAGATTAGTCAGGGGTGCCGCTATGATGGAGTATTTTGGAATGAACCTACGGTAATATCTTACTAATCCTAAGAAGGATTGGAAAGGGGATCTCAGTGATGGCCTTGATTTTCTCGACCAGGGGTTCAATCAGCCCATTACCCAATAGATACCCCAGGTATTTGACTTTGTTGAACCCTATTTTTGATTTTTTTTTGCATTTATGTGAAGATTGGCCTTTTCTAAGTCAGTTAGGATTGAGTGTAAATGTTTCAGATGATCATCCCATGAACGGCTGAATATAATAATATCATCTAAGTAGGCAGAGGAGTATTCAAGATGGTTTTTAAGGATGTCGTTCATTAGCCTTTGAAAAGTAGCAGGGGCTCCATGGAGCCCAAAAGGGAGTACTGTAAAATGAAGCAGGCCAAAGGGTGTGGAAAAAGCCATCTTCTCTTTGTCTTCGGTCCTTAAGGGGATCTGCCAGTATCCGTTTGTGAGGTCTATCGTAGTGATGTATTTGGCGCCTCTTATTCCTTTGATTAATTCATCTACCCTGGGGAGAGGGTAAGCATCTAGTTTAGAGATCTTATTGACCGCCCGAAAATCTATGCACAATCTTATACTCCCATCAGGTTTGGGAATTAAAACTATGGGAGAAGACCAGTTGCTCTGGGAAGGTTCTATCACATTCATCTTTAACATCTGTTCTATTTCTGCCAATACTGCTTTTCCCCTGGCTGCGGGGATACGATAGGGCCTTTGTTTTATCACGCTTCCTTCAGGAGTGGAGATAGAGTGTTGAGCTAGATGTGTTTTTCCTGGGACATCGGAAAAGACCGAAGCAAACAGTTGCAACACTCTGTTTAGTTCTTCCTTTTGTTCCCCAGATAGGTCTTCATTAATACATATTTGTTCTAGAGTGGATGGAAAACCATGTTCTAGGCACCCTAGGTGTACATTTTGAGGTAAGGGACCAAGCCACTTTTTTAAGAGGTTTATGTGAAAAGTCTGTTCCCTATGCTTTCCCATTTGTAACTTGTATGAGAGGTTACCGACTTTGGCTATGATTTTAAAAGGGCCCCTCCATTCGGACTTTAGTTTATGAGACGAGGTTGGTAACAGTACTAAAACCCAATCGCCTGGTTGATATACCCGTAACTTTGTACCCTTGTCGTACAGTTGTTTTTGTTTGTTTTGGCTTTTTTCTAGGTTCTTTGTTGCTAATTCCCGAAGTTTCCCAATACGGTCTTTTAATTGCTGGGTGTATTCTAATAAGTTGTCTGCTTCGGGTTTTATATCCTTCTCCCACGCCTCTTGAGTGATTTCTAGAAGAGTTTGGGGTTTTCGTCCATAGAGTAATTCAAAGGAGGAACATCCCAAGCTACTTTGGACCTGGCTTCTTAGCACGAAGAAAGCTAATGGAAGCATCTGGTCCCAATGTCTTCCTTCCCCAGATAGCATTTTTTTTAGAAGAAGTTTAAGGGAACCGTTGTATCTTTCAACTAACCCATCGGTCTGAGGATGATATACCGAGGTTTTTATATGCTTAATATTCAACTGTTTACATATTTGATTCATGGGTCGGGAGACAAAGGTGGTGCCCCGATCAGTAAGAATTTCTTTAGGAAACCCAACACGGGAAAACAACTCTATCAGGTGTCTAGCAATGGACTTGGTATCAGGACTACGAAGAGAAAAAGCCTCTGGATAACGGGTGGCATAATTGACTATGACAAGAGCATATTGGTACCCTTTATTGGATTTTGGTAAGGGGCCTATTAGATCCATCCCAATTCTCTCAAATGGGGTACCTATTATCAGTAAGGGATGAAGAGGTGCCTTAGGAGGTAAGTAGGGGTTTTTCTTTTGACACACTTCACATTCTAGGCAGTATTTTTTTTTTATGGGCAAAAATACCAGGCCAGTAAAAATTTGTAAGGATTTCCTTGGCTGTTTTCTCGGGTCCTAAATGTCCAGCCAATAAATGTGAATGGGCATAAAACATAATCTGGTCCTGAAAATCCTTTGGTACTAATAATTGGGGGGATCTGTGGGTCCCGGTATCCTATATAAAAGTCCATTCTTTATCTGGAAATGGTGAAACACCTGGGTATTGGTCTGTCGGGCCTTATCCCAAATAGGTTGTAGGAGCGCGTCGTTCATCTGAGTAAAACAAAAATAACGATCAATCATCCATGGTTCAGGAGCTAGAAGGGCATTTTTGGAGGTGGAGTCTTGGTTTTCTTTTATTTGAGTAAGCATGGTGTAAAACATTTCTATGAAATATGGATTATCAGTTTCTATGATGAGGTCTTCGGGTAGATTAGGAAGTACTCCTACTTCTACATCTGTGGTTCTGTTGGACGTGGAACGCTCCAGTCTAGCAATAGGATAATGTTTAACATCTCCATGTACACATCTGATATGTACATATCTCTCGGGTAGAACCTGGGAAGGTAAAACAAGTTCTGCCCTTACAACAGATTGCTTACAGCCAGAGTCCAACAAGGCGATTGTCGACTTGTTGTTGATTCATACACTTACAAGAAATACAGGACCCATCTCTTGGGTATAGTAAACGGAGCTTGGAGCGTAATTAATTTCCATTAGTTCGTCTGACGCTTTCTTGTTTTTATGAAACGGGCAATATGGCCCCATTCGCCGCATTCAAAACATTGGGGACTAGATGGGAGCTGGAGATCTGGTTAATTTTTAATTGGCTCTTCTACCCTCATTGGTTGTTTTGTTTTGTTTTCGTTCAGCATGAGAGTTAGCAGCTCTGGAGGTATTCCTGTTTTGTCTTTCCACCTCCTGGGAGGAAAACCAGGGCTGAACCCGTGAAAAGGAAGTGGCCATTTCAACAGCCTGCTCGCTACTGAGTCCTGAATGTTGGCATAGCCACTGATCCAGCGCGATATTAGCAAACAGCATTCATACACCAGATACTCACTTGGGCCCATACATTCATCCTACGCTAATACTTACGCTGGGTTTTATCAGTTGTTACTCTCTATCAAAATCCCTGCTACCAATTACCTTCTGATTGAAGAGTAATGACTTACCAATGAATCCTTTGCTAATTGGGAAGTTTAAAATGAGTGACATTCATTATAGTACATAATCCTGAAATAACCACTGAGTCAGGAAGTTTTAAAATGTTTATCTAAAGATTTAGCAGAGTAAAATACAGAGCCACATGGTACTTAATCGCAATACCCAAGATTAAGCATAGAAATGATTATTGCTAATCAATGACGGTGTTTAAAGGAAAAGAGAGGATAGAGATAGCAGCGCAACTAAAGGTTGCATTATATTTACCTAAGTGCGAGGACCAAAACCCCTTAGCCAAGGAGTTGGAAAGAATAGGACCCAGGAAGGATGAAGAGCAAAGACTTCTTCCAGGATCAGGACAGGACCGGTGACCTCTCTACAACGACGCCTGCGTCGTTCCCCTCTCTGGTACTCGGGTTCTCCTCGATTCTCCCGTGCCCTCCTTCTAATGGACTCCGCCGCCCCCTCCTCAGGACCTCTTCAGGACAGGGATTCAGACAGCAACCGATCAGCTTGGCAGTCTGGAGCTAAGAGCTAGCTAATTAGCTAATTCTATATCTGTTATACCCTTCTACGCCCATGTACCTCCCCTTAATGTTGCTAAAATATGGGGCCACTACTTCTGATTGGACAGGGACAGGGGGTGGATTCTCGCACCATATCGATTTGGCCTAAATTGTAAAGCCTATTGTCTTTAAGTTCCCACCCCTTCAAATTAATACATTCGCTTTATTTCCCACCCGTCTCATGACAAATGTAAACCAATTTTCATAGACATTGTATCAATATGCGACAGGAAAGCAAGAGTACAACATCTTCGGCCATCAGGTTGCGGCCTTGGACGACGTCCAGGTTGACTTCATTTGGCAGGCACACAAGACACATGCGCAGAACCATTTGCCTCTCGAGTTTCAGGTCACCAACCCAGGCCCAAGTTTACGAACTAATAAAAGTGCAAGAAGAAAATATTAAAATCACAAATAAAATGTTTCACTGTATGCCCACTTTTTCTATTCTATTCCCAATTAAATATATATACTATCCCGCGTTAGTAGCGTTAGGAAACGACAATTTAGTAATGACATGAGAGCAAGCTGAAGCATGTGAAAACATCAAGCAGCCATTTTAATGCACACTGCGCAGAAGCAGAAGTTTCCCACCAAGCAAAGACGTCACACCATGTGATATGGTTGCGACATGCGCATTGAGTTTTCCCGCTCATAGCGGCCATTTTGGATTACAGACAAGCGTTATTCATTAGTAAAACACATAGGCAAGCATCCTTCCATTTCGTGTCGTGAATGCAAAGGTTAGTATTAACAATACAAGTTTTAATAAATTAATACTGTGAGGAGGATTGAATACAAGCAAGTTTCATTTATGAAACCTTGCTCCATCAATCCCCTCTCTGATGGCGTTTCTGAGCCATCAAAACACTACCCTCAATCAGATGCCAACTTCTATGAAATTACTTCATTCTCATCTTTACATTTTCTATTTTTACAATCTCCTTTTAATTTCTTGTATAATTCACTTCTCCATTCTTCAAGTTCGATTTCATCTACCTTTCGTTTCTTTCCTCTTCCTGTCACCTTATATGTTCCATTCTTTTTACAGCATTTGCACCATATTGTTATTGCCAATATTATTATTGCTATCCCTGCTAAGGGTACTAATATTTGACCTATAAGTCCTTTTCCTACATTAGCAAACCAGGTTCCAATTGACGTAATACTATTTGTCAATCTTTCCCATACACTATCAACTTCCAGTGGTTTAAGTTCTTTCTCAAGTTTAGTTATATTCTGTATATACGTTCCAATCTCTGCACTCTTATCAGGAATATAAGTGCAACAATGTTTCGTCTTCAATAATTTACAGACTCCTCCCTCTTTTGCCAATATAATATCAAGAGCAAGTCGATTTTGCATCACCATAGATCTAATCGCAACCATTTCCGCATTAATCATTAGAAAACCTCCAGCAGTATCCGTTGATAAACAATCAACTACTGTAGACAATTTACATATTTTCCTTGAGTTCAGAATTATTCTCACTGAAGGTATCAATGCACCAAATATATCACCTACAATTTCTGAAAAACTAGCTCTTTTACTACGTATTAATTCACTATTGTTTTCATTGCTCCCAGTGTTTCTTTTTACGTGGTATATCTTTGGAAATACTATTCCAAAATAACAACTTCCATACCACCGTGCAGGAAGCCTAAAGTAAGCCTTATTCCCACACACATAATAGATTCCAGGAAAAACTGAATCTGTTCCTCCTTTGAGTCCCCAACCTCCAAGAATTAAAAAATTGTGTTCACATTCACTGGTACCTATGAAAACATTGTTATAATCAGTCTTTAACCTATGAAGACAAATTTTCCCTGTTTTTACGAAATCCAGAGCCATAGCAGCTTGAGCCTTGCCAGGTGTGTAACTCCCTTCTTTCTCAGCCCAAGGTGGTAAATGAGCCTTATGCTCAGAAGCTTTCTTTTGGAAATCTTGTCTTCTATCTTCTACTAAATTCAAAAATATCTTTTCTTCTTCAAGTAAAGAACATGTTAGATTGTGTCTATGTGCATGTGTTATGTCTATTGATTTCATTGTTAAGAAAAATTCTCCCATAAACTGTGCATCTTGACTACTAAGCACTGGGTTCATATTCTTGCGAATCAGAACCTCAGAAAATATCACATCTAAGTTTGAATAATAATACTGAAGTTTCCCTGTTCTATAAAATAAACTACATGATATGCCATATGTCAGTGGTAAATGGTGATATGTTAGACCTTCTGCTACTGATTCTGGTAATTTCATACAGACGTAACAATTACTAATTTCCATGGTATCTACATATTGAAATAATAACTTTGTGAAAACATTCAAACTAGTGTCGTTATCAGCTATTTCTTGATGAATTTCTGCCTCATCTTCTGCCATTAGTTCTACTCTATTGCCCTTCATGTTTGCTGTCCTCCCTTTAGTTTCATTATTAATCTTTTTATCTATTATCATAAGGTAAGGAACTGCTACAATCAGGACTAACCATACTATAAGCACCATCACTAGACTACATATGCATATTGCACAGCATCTTCTACAACATTTCTGTTTTGGTCTCCTAGTAACTCTATCGTCAGGCATTTTTCGACAAGGAAGATTGCTCTTCTTATCTCTTCTTCTTTTCTTTAGCTTATTCTTTTGCTTAGTCAGGGTGGTCTTGTTTCTTCTTCGTAAGTTAGTTCTGCACTTGTTCCTTCGCCACCACTGTCACTTGACTCTGAGCTTTCAAAATCTTCAAGAATGATATAAGTCCAGTCAGGACCCTTGAATTTGTTATTCACAAGTTTCAGTCTTTTGCTGACTTTTTCACTGACTTTTTCTCTTGATCAGTTTGACTTGTTACTTCAGGTACTTGATCTGGATCTTCACTTCTGGTTGTTATGTGGTACTTTACTCTTTTAATGACACTGGGCCAATGATCTCCTTTTCTTGTTTTCTTTGTTGGCAATGTTTCTTTATTTTCGTCTTCAGAGATCTCGTTAATTTCACTGCTTAGTACTGCTTTGTTTTCTTCGATTACTGTTTCTTCTGTTTGCTCTTTTTCAGGTCTGATTGGTTTCTCTGTAACAGCTCCACTGTGTGTTTCCAATAATTGACCTTGTTCTTTGTTTATTTCTTCAAGTTCATGTTTTTCAACGTTTTCTTCTTCTGTGTACTCTTCTTGATCTAACTTGTTCTGATCAGGGCTTATTGCACTGTGAACTTCTGCAGCCTGACCGGATTCTTCTAGACCTGTCTGTCCCTGTTCAAAGTCTATTAGGTCTTCACTGTTTTGAGTCCAATTTTCTTTCCCTATCTGACCTTGCTCAGGTTCTCTTATTGTCTTTTCTTCTTGTACCTGAGCTGCTTCTTCTTCACCTATCTGATCTTCTTCAATTTCTTCCAATTTCGCTTGACTTCTTGTTCTGTGGTATACTTCGGGAATTTCTACCACTGGTATCCAATCCTGACTTGTGCTCGGTTGTTCTTCTTCAGCTTCTCTGGAATCTCGAACCTGAGATCCTTCAGCTGGGCAACCTTCAGCTTCTTCAATGATTGGCGTTGTCTGAGGATTCTCTTCCTCGGGATCTGGTACTCTCTTGGTGTGACTTACATGAATCCAATTAGGAAATCCGGCACACTTCACTGCTGTATTCGTTGTCAGTATGACTTGACACGGTCTGCCCCATCTAGGTGATAGACACGTTTCTCTGCTGTGATTCTTCACTACCACCCAGTCACCAGGATTCAGATCATGTTCTTGTTCAGGCTGCCTGGAAACTGCGTCTTCTCCAACCTGATGAGAGACAGAACGCACTAGGTCAGCCAATCCTTTGCAATAGTCCAGAACCATATCATCAGATATATTCACCAGTTTGTTTGTGGGAACATGTGTTTGTCTCATTGCTCTTCCCATCATTATTTCGTGGGGGCTCAATCCTGTGTTTCTGTCAGGTATACTTCTGAGTCCCATTAGAACAAGTGGCAATGCATCTGGCCACTCTAATGATGTTGATGCACACATTTTTCCCAATCTTGACTTTATAGTGCCATTCAATTGTTCAACCACTCCAGAAGCCTCTGGGCGATATGCACAGTGCAGTTTCTGTTGGATTTGAAATGCTTCACAGATCAGTTTGATCACTTCACTGTTAAAATGTTTTCCTCTATCTGATTCCAAAGTTACTGGGAAACCAAACCTAGGTATGAGCTCTCGTAGCAACAGTTTCGCAACTGTAATGCTGTCATTTCTCCTAGTAGGGTAAGCCTCCACCCACTTTGAAAACAGACACACTATGACTAGTACATATTTCAGCCCTCTACATGATGGTAACTGTATGAAATCAAACTGAAGTCTCATAAATGGACCCTCTGCCTTTCCAATTTTCCCAAATCCAATTACTGTCTTCCTCCCCGGATTATGCATCTGGCAAGTTAGACATCTCTGGCAAAGACTCTCTGCAACAGCCCTGAATTTGGGATTGTACCAATTTTGTCTGAACAGCCTAATCATTGCATCTCTCCCTATGTGTGAGTCTCCATGGTGCATTCTAGCCATTTGTGAGAGTAAACAGTCTGGCATGACTGGTCTGCCATCAGCACTGATCCACACTTCGTCATCTCCTCTTTGGGAACAACCCACTTTGATCCACAAATTCTTCTCACTTTCATCAACCTCATCTTGCAATTTCTTAACGTCATTCCAAGTTTCTGGTGGCATATACAGCATAAGTTGGCAGCTGATTCCCATTCTTTCCACCCTCTTATTGACTGACATTCTGGTTTTGGCACAATGTTGAGCCACCAGATCTGCATATCTGTTGCCGACTACCACCCAGTCATCTCCTGACTGGTGTGCGGCACATTTCACCACAGCCAATTCTTTTGGTGATTGTATTGCTTCTAGCAATTCCCTTACAAATTGTCCATTTTTAATGGGGGATCCTGAAGAAGTCATGAAATCCCTCTGCATCCATAGTTGGCCAAAATCATGCACAACCCCGTAACCATATTGGCTATCTGTAAATATGGTTACTCTCTGATTCCTCCCAATTTTGCATGCTTTTATCAACACAATCAATTCAGCTACTTGTGCAGATTTGACTCCTGGTAAATAGGATGCTTCAACTATTCCAGTTAATTCACATACCGCATAGGCAGCAGTTAGTTTGCCATTTCATGTCTTTGACATGAACCATCAACAAATAGCTCCCTGTCTGGCTTTTTAAGAGGCTGTTCCTCTATATCTGGGCGTGGTTTTGTGCATAATTCTGTAATTTGTATACAATCATGTTCATCGTCTTCATCATCTTTAATTCTCTCATGATATGGGTTTGGTAGTAAGGTTGCTGGATTTATTATAGTACACCTTACCATGTTCACATTTTCAGCAACCATTATTATTCTTTCATATTTAGTCAGCCGACTAGGAGTAAGATGCTGAGTTCGGGTTCTTGTCAACAGAATGACAACTGCATGTGGAACATACACTTTTACAGGGTGTCCCATCACAATAGACTCACTTTGTCAATGCTCAAACAAGTAGCCGCCACTGCTTTTAGGCATCCTGGCAACGCGGCTGCTACTGGGTCCAATGTAGCAGAGAAATATGCTATAGGACGTCTTTCTAATCCATGTCTCTGAGTTAGGACAGAAAGTGCACAATTTTCCCTCTCATGACAGAACAATGCAAATTCTCCTTTATAATTAGGCATGCCTAAGGCAGGTGCTGAACATAGGGCATTTCTCAATTTTACAAAGGCTTCTACACTTTCATCCTCCCACTCAACAGGGTCCTTTGCTTTCTTTTTTGTCATGTTAATTAAGGGCTTAGCTAACATGGAAAATCCTGGTATCCATTGTCGACAGTAACCTACTATTCCTAGGAACATTCTCACTTGTCTTTGGGTTACAGGCATTTGCATTTTCTTTATTAAAGTTACCCTTTCAGCTGTTACTCTTCTTTTTCCTCTCTCAATTTGGTGTCCCAGATACTTAACAGCTGTTGTACAGAATTGCAATTTTTCAGGTGAGACTTTATGTCCTTCTTCTGCCAAAAGATTTAATAATGCTATGGAATCAACAACACAATCCTCTCTGGTGTTCGATGCCACCAATAAGTCGTCGATATATTGGACTAAGACTGAGCTTCCTGGCATCACTTGTTTTTCAAGGCACTTTTTCAGTATCTGGTTAAAAATAGAAGGACTTTCTGTGTACCCCTGAGGAACACGATTCCACACATAGACCTTGTTCTCAAATTTAAATGAGAAAAGATACTGGCTGTCTGGATGCAATGGTATTGAAAAGAACGCTTGACACAAATCAATTACTGTGAACCATCCTGCACTCCAAGGGATCTGATATAGAATTACTGCAGGATTTGGCACTATGGGACAACATGGTTCCACAATCTTATTTATCTTTCTCAGGTCCTGAACAATCCTATATTTTCCACTAGGTTTCTTTAACCCCATTATAGGTGAATTACATGGGCTACTCATTACTTCTTTTAGGATGTTTTGTTCTACCATTCGATTTATTTCTTCAATGACTCCTGCTTTTACTTCTGCACTCATTTTGTACTGTCTGGTATTTGGGAAAAATGCACCTTTTTTTACAGTAATTTTAACAGGATCTATTTTAGCCATAAGTCCTACTTCCTTTCCGGTGAAATCCCATACTATGGGGTTTACTGTACCTTTTAATTCTTCTGGCAACTCATCTTTTGTTATTAATGAAAACATCTCGTCTATTTCTGTACCTTGTTTTGCAACCATAATTTTATATACATGATCTTCATCTGGTGTCTGAACTGCCACACCATCCGGTGTACAGAAAATGGTACAATTCATCTTGCACAATAAATCCCTACCTAATAAATTTACTGGGCTAGAATCACACACTACGAATTGATGCATTTCTCTAAAGTTTCCTATTTTAACTTCCATTGGTTTGGTAAGAGGTGTCCTAATTCTTTGATTAGCTACCCCTACTACTTGGATATCTTCACCAGAGAGAGGAAGGTCTGGAATGTCTGCTGTTCTCACAGTAGACCGGGTAGCACCAGTGTCCAAAAGGAAAGTAATATCATTACCTTTCACATTCCCTTCAACATATGGACCTGACTGATCTACCTGTAAGGATGCGCCAAGTATGCACTCCTTCTTCCCCTCTCCTAGGCACCGTCATGGATTGAATTGACAGAAATCGTCCTGCAAAAGAAATTGTGATGTCATATAATCATTCTTACCACTTCCTCCTTGATATCCGATGTCTGTACCATGCTTTGCTCTGGTTACATTACCCTGAATAGGTGCAGGTGGCAACTGACTCTGAAGATTTACACCCTGCTGTGAGTCATTCTGCGTCTGTGGATTTAAATTTTGATTTGGGCCATTATTATTCCGGATCTTTTTACATTCATCCTTCCAATGCCCCAATTTTCCGCATCCATGACAAGGAAATTTCTTTTTAGCTTCTTCTCTACTCATTCGTCCTCTAAATTTTCCACCATTCCCAGTATCACCATTCGTTCCAGAATCTTTTCCTTGATTTTCACTCGGATTTTCCAAATTAATTCCCTGCTTTTCACCTGAGCCCACATCACTTTTTCCTGCAATTTCTTGTGTCTATCCTCAATATCGTCTCCACAATATTTTGCATACTTCAGAATCTCATCTATGGGCTTTCCCTGCCAACACAGCATATGCTGTTTAATCATCTGACAAATCTCTGGCTTCAAACCGTAAACAAACCGATACACAAACTGACTCATGTTTTTGTCTCCAATGTCCTCAAATCCACTATACTGTTTAAATACCTGCAATAAACGCTCATAATAGGAATGCACTGATTCATTAGCTTCTTGGGTAGTTCGATCTATTTTTACCCAATCTGTTTCTTTCGGGGGTATTTTCCCCTTCAGGTAAGTTATCACCTACTGATACTTTTTCATCACATCATTTGACGGGGCACCTGTTTTCGGATCTCTAGGATATTCATCACTTGGCCAATCCACTGTGATTTTACAATCTGTCCACAAATCGGCAGGTACCACTATGTCAAACAACCCATCCAAATCCTTCAACAATACCTTCGACACCTTCACAAACCTGTCAACCTGCTTGTACCATTCAATAGGTTTTTCTCTCAACTTTGGAAAATCATTCGTAAATGACAAAATATCCTGTCTGCTCCATGGGACATGTACATATCCTCCTCCCGCAACTTCTCTCATGGGATACATTTGGTCTGCTTTCCCTGTTTCCTTCATCACATATTCCGATGCTGTTCTACTTGTTCGTGCTTCTTCCTTTTTCTTGGCCCACCTAGTTCTCCATTTATCTAGGTCTCCCCATTTTTGCAAAACTAACATTAATTCTCTTATTTGTAATCTTCTTCCAGAGGCATTCATATTTTCTAAATCTTTGTCTGAAAATTCTGCTCTATAGGGTTTCTGTAGTACTTTTGATCTCCCTATTTCTATTCCCATCTGTAGTGCTAGATTGGATAATTTTTCATGGAATAACCTTACATTTCTGGTGATACTCCTGCACAGGAACAATAATTCTTCTTCATCATAGGTATTTAAGCGTTCTAGTCCTATATTTCCTGCTATTATTTCTTCTAATTCGACTTTCAATTTATGAATGTCTATTATTTTCGGAGGTGTGCACTGTTTAACTGACCCTTGCACCCATCTTTCTAGATCTTCAGGTGTTACTATGGTGGCACTTTTTGCTCCCGATGAAGTTATTAGACTTACATCCTTTGAACAACCAGGTACATCTTTTCTGGGAGTGCTATTTACAGTACCTCGAATAGGCAAGTCCATGAGTGATATTGTGGATTCACAGTCACTAAATTGATCCTCAATTATAACTGGAGCTTCAGGTTTGGGATTATTCACAGGAGTAGGTGCAAGTATCGGTGGAGGACAGTTTCCCTGAGTACCATATAATGGAACTACAGGACCAATTGTTACTGGTATGGTCAATGAATCAGGATGTACTTTTATCTGAGTTATTTTCTGTATTAATTCTGTTCTAGTTTTTTCTAGGGCTTCTTTCTCTTTGTCATGAAGTATTCTACTCGGGGTGAATTCATGCATTACCTGTGGCACTAATGGAGTTTTTGGTGGTGCACTTGGGGTGCATCCACTTGTCCCTTCCTGATATGGTGGGGGGTTTCTTAACATTTCCTCCATAAATTCGTCTTCAGACTCCTCATTTCTCATTAAATGTTTTGTCTTTTCTGTGCACTTACTTCCTAATTTCTCCTCTGCTGCGAACAATGGATATAATCCTTCTGTAATCATTGCCCTTCTCCATTGTTTCATCTGACCGTCCCTAGACTCATGTAGGTATCTTGGGAAAAATCCTGGATAACTCCTATTTCTCCGAGGTCGGTCACGCTCAAATGCCTCGGTTTCCCATTCCTCTAGAGCTTCATACTGGGTTAATCTAGGTCTGGGTTCTAGGTCATTCATCCTCAATCTCAAATTTTGAAGAATTCTTCCATTGAAGGTACCATTCTCAGGAAATGCTAATATTCCATCATTTTTGGTATATTCTATCCAATTCTCCATCCATACACAAGTATGATAACCTCTCTCCATCATCATGTATGAAGCGGGCGTTTTAGCTGGTGGAATAATAATTCCTTCTCTAGTTTTGATTGGTTTGTCCTTTTTAAAATAATTCTTAATCTTTTGTAAAAATGACATTTTTCTCTTTTCTCCGTACATCTTGGGTAAGTACCGATGTATAAAATTATATTCTGCAAAGCCTAAATATCTCCTATCCTGACGAATTCCTGTTAAAGTCAGATCGCGTTTTAACATGCAATCCTTTCACCACTAAGAATTTTGCTTTTATAATTTCGACCAATCAAATGTCTGCTATCTTTTATTTCCGAGCCAATCCTTGCGCGGCCTTTTGGTGACATTTCTCTGACAACCCCTCCTTTACAATCGGCTCTTTTCTGTCCTCGCTGGTTTAACCAACACCAGCGCGGCACCTGTGACGTCAGTACTACTCCTGACTACTGACCCCTCCTTTACAAGAGTCTCTCCACACCCGCTGTTTCAACCAATCCCAGCGCGGCGTTTTGTGACATCAGCTCCCTCTCCGGCAACTGACCCTCCCTTTACAAAATTTTACGCAAACTTATTTTCTCTACAATTCTTAATTAAATTTCAGTAACAACATAAAACATTCGCTATCGTGCCAGTTTCTCTAAATTCGAAAAAGATAGTTTCTTCCCACACTTAGTAAAACCTTTCAGTTTACTAAAACATACACTACAAGTAAAACCCTTCCGTTTACTCTTCACGCAAGCTCCAGAAATACCTGTTACTTCTTCAATGTTACCCTTTCTAGGTGATATAACATCAAATTTTCACCAGCGTACTCTTTTGCTATTACTCACATGCATAGAGTCCCTAATGAGTACTGAAAGTCCTGCTTAACTTTTCAGTACTATTTCTGCCTGGCAGATAACGTCACTGCAGTATGGCTTCCACTTGCCACCCGCTATTCTTTTTACCCCGGGGAATTCTAGACAACATAAAACAAAACTCAAAAAATAAGCGGATGTTAGTTCATAAAAATACAAATAAAAATTCTCATTACCCAATTAACAAAGAGTAACCATCCTCTGATTACCAGAAAACTGATCCAGCGCGATATTAGCAAACAGCATTCATACACCAGATACTCACTTGGGCCCATACATTCATCCTACGCTAATACTTACGCTGGGTTTTATCAGTTGTTACTCTCTATCAAAATCCCTGCTACCAATTACCTTCTGATTGAAGAGTAATGACTTACCAATGAATCCTTTGCTAATTGGGAAGTTTAAAATGAGTGACATTCATTATAGTACATAATCCTGAAATAACCACTGAGTCAGGAAGTTTTAAAATGTTTATCTAAAGATTTAGCAGAGTAAAATACAGAGCCACATGGTACTTAATCGCAATACCCAAGATTAAGCATAGAAATGATTATTGCTAATCAATGACGGTGTTTAAAGGAAAAGAGAGGATAGAGATAGCAGCGCAACTAAAGGTTGCATTATATTTACCTAAGTGCGAGGACCAAAACCCCTTAGCCAAGGAGTTGGAAAGAATAGGACCCAGGAAGGATGAAGAGCAAAGACTTCTTCCAGGATCAGGACAGGACCGGTGACCTCTCTACAACGACGCCTGCGTCGTTCCCCTCTCTGGTACTCGGGTTCTCCTCGATTCTCCCGTGCCTTCCTTCTAATGGACTCCGCCGCCCCCTCCTCAGGACCTCTTCAGGACAGGGATTCAGTCAGCAACCGATCAGCTTGGCAGTCTGGAGCTAAGAGCTAGCTAATTAGCTAATTCTATATCTGTTATACCCTTCTACGCCCATGTACCTCCCCTTAATGTTGCTAAAATATGGGGCCACTACTTCTGATTGGACAGGGACAGGGGGTGGATTCTCGCACCATATCGATTTGGCCTAATTTGTAAAGCCTATTGTCTTTAAGTTCCCACCCCTTCAAATTAATACATTCGCTTTATTTCCCACCCGTCTCATGACAAATGTAAACCAATTTTCATAGACATTGTATCAATATGCGACAGGAAAGCAAGAGTACAACATCTTCGGCCATCAGGTTGCGGCCTTGGACGACGTCCAGATTGACTTCATTTGGCAGGCACACAAGACACATGCGCAGAACCATTTGCCTCTCGAGTTTCAGGTCACCAACCCAGGCCCAAGTTTACGAACTAATAAAAGTGCAAGAAGAAAATATTAAAATCGCAAATAAAATGTTTCACTGTATGCCCACTTTTTCTATTCTATTCCCAATTAAATATATATACTATCCCGCGTTAGTAGCGTTAGGAAACGACAATTTAGTAATGACATGAGAGCAAGCTGAAGCATGTGAAAACATCAAGCAGCCATTTTAATGCACACTGCGCAGAAGCAGAAGTTTCCCACCAAGCAAAGAAAGACGTCACACCATGTGATATGGTTGCGACATGCGCATTGAGTTTTCCCGCTCATAGCGGCCATTTTGGATTACAGACAAGCGTTATTCCTTAGTAAAACACATAGGCAAGCATCCTTCCCTTTCGTGTCGTGAATGCAAAGGTTAGTATTAACAATACAAGTTTTAATAAATTAATACTGTGAGGAGGATTGAATACAAGCAAGTTTCATTTATGAAACCTTGCTCCATCACCACCATTGAGTTTGGTGAGGAAGAGCTTCTATAAACTGTTCAAGACAAATCTTGTCCACTATTTCTTCTTTAGTATGGTCATGGGGTTTCAGCCATTTGTCGACAGCCGTTTTCAACTTGAAATATAACACCTTCGGGGTGTCACCTGGCTTACCCCTCTCTTGCCTGAATCGGAGTCTATATGCTTCTTCGTCTAGGCCTGCCCTGTCTAGTATTACTTGCTTCACTTCTTCATAGGTGTCAGTTCCTTGGAAATTGGCGGTTTGATACGCTGCCTGGGCATCTCCAGACAACAATGGGGCTAGATAAAAAGGCCATATTTCCAGAGGCCATGCACATGCCCTCGCCGTACGTTCGAAGTTTGTCGGAAAGGCGTCAAGATCGTCACCAGGTAATAGTTTCTGCAAAGTCACCATTGGGGCATTGGGTGGGATTGTTTTGTAGTTCACTATTCCCGAGGTCACTTGTACTTGTTCTTGAGCTAATTTGGCCAACTGCTCTGTCTGGGTTTTTAAGGTATCACTGAGCAGCTCTCGGTCAGCTTGAGCGGAAGTCATCTGGTGTTCTAAAGCCCACTCGAGTTTTCGTTGCCCTTGAACAAGATGTTCTATTAAGGCATCCATTTTTATCAATGGAAGGGACTATGCCTGCATTCGCCACCACTTGTGATCAAAAAGAGAGATTTGACGCTTAAGGACTACTCAGGATAGTTGCAGGAATCTTTATCACACTTTATTTAGAGATGTACAATTATTTTATTGTCAAAAGATAGGAGTTTCAGTCGTGTTTTTCATAGCATCTTCTTCTTTCTTCCAGGTCCTTCGGAGTTCCTCTCCGCCAGCACCCTCGATAGAAACAGAGAAGCAGGTAAGTGTCTGCTCTTATTTCGCAAAAAATGAAGGTTAGTGATAATGAGTTGTGCTGCTATTTGGGGAGGGGTGCACGTTAAAAGTAATTTAGCCAATAAACAAAAGAATTGGGCAGCCCCCAGAATAGTTACCAAGCTGCTTTTTGCCTTTGTGTCTTTTTCTTTAGTAAAAAAATAAGGAATAAGGATATTCTTTCTCCTCTCTTTCTTTTTTCACTTTCTTTCCTCAGGTTTTCCCTTTGTTTGCACCTTTCTTTTCTCTCCCTACCCCTTTTTTTCTTGATTCTCACTTCTTTTGGTTCCTACCAAGAAAACGGGCACGCACCTGAGGGAGCCACGCCCCTCCTGGGACGCAGCTGGAGTCTGTTGTCCACCGGCGGTGAGGGGACTCCGTCTCGGCGTTGGCTTTCCGCTTCTCCTTGGACGGGTCGAGCTCCCGATGGGTCGTTACTTCACATGCTCCTTCCCGGGTGGCGTCCTCACTTTCTCCCTCTGCTCTAAGCTCTCCGGCCTTTCGTCGCTGGCTCCCGTCTTCTTCCTTCTTCCCGCCTTGGCGCTGCCCCTCATCTTCCTCTTGTTCTGGGTCGGGCGTGACGGCGTGACCCCTCCCATTTGCCTGACTTCTGGGCCAAGCAGGGAAGAACGGGCTGGCTGACGCGCTGCATTCACCAGGACAATAAGGTAACAAAAATGCTTACAACAATCTTTTATTATAACTTTTCAACATGCTTCACAGCAGCCACACTGCTCTACCACATAGCTTAAAGACATTGGCAAAGCCAATAGCTCTAGTGAAACACTTATAAGGTCCCAAAGGCGAGACCTGTTCGCTATGCCAATGCTTGTTTACACAGAGGCCTCCCACGATACTAACATCTTGCGAAAGGTGGAGGTAGAGTTATTTAAGCCATACCAAAATCCATCAGCCTTTCTTGCTATACAGAATTGGAGGGCAGAAGCCTCCTACCTGAAGCGCACGCCATTTCTTATTTCCATGCACCTGTATTCTTGCTCCCACACACATCAGAGAATCCTCGAAACTCCAACACCTTGGCTCTGGAGACCTGCAAGACAAAAGCATAACATGAAGTAAAAAATTTGCATTGTTTTGGATAGAGGCAAGGCGCAGGCAACTAAAGAAATAGACTTACCTGGATTTATCGCTAGTTAAGAGGTGCATTAGAGAATCCAGAAAAAAAATAGAAACAGTATAACTTTGGTGAACACTGACCAGGTATGGCGTACACAAATTACAGTGACAAATTTGAATGTAATAATGTTAGGTGCAGTTCTCAAGATGTACAAAAGAGACTTTGTTAATAGGCTAATCACACCTTGGATGTTCTGTGAACAATCAAGGAAAGTTTGATTCCAAATATAGAAAGAAAACCCCAAGAAGGGAACCTCAAAGTGAGCTTTACTCTTTAAGCCCTAGGCTACATGTTGAAAGTTTAGATGGAGAGGAACTGAGCAGGCCAAGCTATTGAATTAGATACGGTGAAGAGAAAACAGGTAACAGTAGAAGTAGTTTCAATCAGAACTGCTGTGCCTGAGAATCTGCTTAAGACCAAAACCTTTGTGTTCCTAGCTAGAAGACCAACGGAAAAGTAGAAGACACAGGAAAAGATGTGGAGAACAGGGGAGTGCTAGTTATGTTGGAGGGGAAGACGTTGACCACTCAGAGTTAGACAAGACAAAATGCTACCTTGACAAGAAAGTGTGTCTAATACTCGCATTTGTGTCCACAGCAACTGTCTGCACACATAGTTGACAAGAGCTGTGAGTCGCAGACAGAACACGCAATGCAACACGACAGATGGACCTGCCCTGTCATGAGCCCACGCTACTATCGCCACAGTAACGTCAACTTTAAAGATGTTCCTATGCTGCGATATGGGCTTTGCCTTATATACAAGGCAGTGTTAAGCCACTTACCGTGGCTTAACGCTGCCTTGTAAATAAGGCACCCTTTCAGCTACACTTAGCCTGAAAGGGGTGGGCAATGGGTGTTGTGGTGGGCATTATGCCGCAACACCCATTGATTTTGATGCTGCCCCATATTTACAAGGGTGGCATAAATGTGGGGCTGCGCCAAAATTAAGATCAGGGAAAACCTGGTCTTAACATGGCGCAATGAGGAGAAATGCTTTATTTCTCCTCGTTTTTGCTGTTTCTATGTGTGCTGCATTGTGCAGCACACATAGAAACAGCAAAGCGCCATGCATGATTGTTTATGTGCAGGAAGGTGTCCCTTCCTCCACATAAACAATCATTTCAAAAATGTCGAGTTGCAACTTCTATGTGTGCTGCACAAAGCAGCACACATAGAAGTTACAAATCACAATTTAAGATTGTTTATGTGCAGGGAGGGACACCTTACTGCACGTAAAAAATCATTCCCACAACGCAGGCACCCTTGCACTATGGTGCCAGGGCCCCTGTGCTGGCGCTAGGCAGCTATAGTTAGCGCCAGCGCAGGGGGAAACGCAGGGCTGCACCGTATTGTTGTAAATAAGGTGCAGCCCTGCGTTTAGAAAGTGGCCGAGCGCGGCGTTAAGCCAAGAAGGCTGACGCCGCACTCCGCCACTTCCCTTGTAAAAATACCCCTAAATTTTCAGATAGTGCTGTTGGATCGGTTCATTATATGAGTTTAATATCATCCAGGCATGGTCCTTTTTTGTTACCTGATCTTTATCTTGTATGAATGAAAATCTTTTTACCACTTAATTTACAAGATTTTTAAAGAACCTTGCCGAATGGCCAGGTTTCACAAGGCTTTAAGGTTAAGGTTGGACATAGATACGTCCAAATACACTAACCATGGGTTATGCCCTTTTTGCATGGTGATTTCTGCCCATACTAGTTGACTCTTGTGACTTGCCTTGGTTGCTATCCAGGTCCCTGATGATCAGCCAGCATGTGAGGTCATTAGAATGTTGAGAGTGTTTGTGATTGGAGGAGTGTCAGTTGAAGGAATGGGCTGAGAAGCAAGGATGCTGCTCCTGCTCGGGCGTTATGTGTAACTTGGAACAAGCTTAATAAACCTCCATCTTTAATCTATACTACTTGGCCACCCTATATTGATTGTAACATTGACCCAAAGAGTTTTGTGGTGATTCTCATTGCTCTTTTCAAATTTTGATAATGGCTCCCTGACAGCCTAACTGCTGTTTTTCAAGACCAAACTGTAGACAAATCTGTGTCTGGGTTGGATTGGTTTGGAGGTTGAAGAAACCCCTGTACATTTTTTCAGGAACTATGTCCAGTGTCTTAGCATCTCTCCCGCTCACGATTTACACCCTGCAGCAAAGCGTTGGTGATATTTTGAGAATAGGCCCTAAAGAAGGAGCCTGCAATTTGTTGTCCAATGACCTAAAACCAAATAACAAGGATCTTGCTCTGACTATTATTGTATACAAATGAGGAATAACATTACATCTGGTGTCAAAGGTGACTCCCCCCCACATCCCCCCAGATATGTGTAAGTTGATGTTCCAGTCAATTCCTGATTAAAGTATTATTTGAGGGATTTATTTCCTCATCTTGTGGTTGCTCCCAAAAACCAAAACTTTTTTTGTCTTGATATTTATTTAAAGGCCATGTTTTGTTATGTAACCAACTAGGGCTGTCATCATCCTTTGTAGCGCAATCAGAGAATTGCTTAATAAGACAATATCCTCCACATACTGCAGACTTCTGACTTGCGTGAAGGCCAAGCATGGAGGATGTGAACTGACATTGTCCAAAATTTCATTGAGATCCACAATATAGCAAAGGTAGGTCATTGAACTCAAACCCAAACATAAAAATGTATTTGCGGAGCGTGACTGGGAACAGCAAATCCAAAGGTTCCACACTGGTCTGTCAGTTCCGCAGATCATAGCTGACACAAATTAGAAATGGGGCTTCTGGTTTTCTAGAGAAAGGACCCAGAGCAAGCAGAACCTGCCACCCTAGTCAGGGTAAGTCAGATACACACTAAAGATAACCTGTGCTAACCCTCTGGTGGTTTGGCTCAGAGAAGACAGGCTTATCCTAAGATGCAATGTGTAAAGTACTTGTGCAACACCCACACACCGTAACCCAATGAAAACACCACAAAAAGACTCCACACAGGTTTTAGAAAAATAGTAAATACTTTTATGAATGAAACAAGACCAAAACAACAAAAATCCAATATGTATGCCAAGAGATATAAAGCTTACAAGTTTAAATGCCAAAGCAGTGCTTTAAATTCAACTTGGCTCCTTCTCCAGCCTTTACTGTAATTTTTCAAGACTTCCCGTCTCATACGATCCAATTATGAATTTTAATAAGGCGGGACTCAGCGCGTCCCTAAGCAATGTCTAAGTTCCCTAGGGCTCCTTCTCGAGCCGTTACGGTAAATCATCCAAGGGAACACAAAATGACTGATGGACAAGAGAGAGAGTCAGCACTTCTCTACGTGGCCTCGAGGAGCAGGAAAATGCAACCAAATATATTTCCCCCAGTGCTGCCCACAATGTCACGTGGTCAGCGGGGAGACCCGCCCCGGTCACTGCACCCAAATACCTTTGTGCAGGGTCGTGGGAGCAGATAGGTGAGTCACGCTGCTCGTACAGTTAGTCATTGAGGCGCATGGTCATCCACACATCAGGGCAATCAGGAAAGCGGGCCGGGGCACCCTCTCCAGCCAGAGCCTCCTGCAGTGTGTTCTTTGGACGCTTGCAGATACGAATGTGCGGTGCCTTTACGCACCCAAAGCTGTAGCGCTGCCATGCTTTCTCACAGGGGTGTAGTGAGGAGCGCTCACATGTGGGAGAGTGGTGCAAAAGGGGGGGTCTGCAATTAAGCGCCGCACTCAGGCACAAGATGACAGTTAAGAATGCTCCCACAACACGGAGTGCTGTTTGCTTGACGAATGGTGCGGGGTGCTTGATCCCAGTCGTTTGCAAAGGTTCTTGAGGTCCCTGAGATCGCGAGGAAAAAAAGTCACTCCGTGAGGTTCCTTTGGTTCTTGCAGCAGGGCAGATGTCAGCAGGCAGCCGGGCAGCTCAATCAGGCAGAGCAGCAGTCCCTTGGACCAGTCAAGCACAGCAAGATGACAATCCTTCATCACAGCAGCCTGTACTCCAGTGTAGTTTCTTCCAGGTCCAGTAGTGTACTAATTTGATAGGGTCAGAGCCCTCATACTTATACTCAAAAGTGCCTTTGATGTAGGGGGTGATTTCTGAAGTACACAAGGAGCCCTATCAGTCCAGCCCCGGCTCCGGACTATCACAGAGGGTAGATCAGTCCTTTGTTTGAGGGTACAACAGCAGCGGTTTCTCCTTTGAGGCAAAGAAGTGTCACCCTGCCTGCTGCAAGCGCAGCAGTCAACCATTGTAAATAATAAAATGGCCTCATTACCATTTTATTCTGTGCGTAGCGAGGGCGGGGCTCATTCTCTGATTGTTTGGCAGAGCAGGGATTAGGGATGACACGATAAAGTGCAGAGTGTGCATGTCGGATTGAGCGGCCGTCTTGCGATGGCCAACCCGACATGCTCACTTCTGCCTGCCCCTTAATCAGTTGTATTAAACAGCCAGGGAATTGCACAGGCAGGCTCCCAGTCTCAACGCTGGGTTAGCCTGCTCTGTCCAATGTTGACGCTTCTCTCATGATGAAAACAGAGAAACATGAGAGTAGCGGCAGGATTGGTTAGGTTTGAGGTGGCACGAAATGGAAGTTTCATCCGACCTCGGCCAGACTGCAGCCTCTGAGGTAGAACTGCTGCTGCTTAATGGCACATAAATATGGTGTGGCAGTAAAGTCTGTTCCTTTCTCCATCAGCCTGCCCATGAATTGGCTGAGCACCAACATGGTTCACTTCGACGCTATCCAAAAGTCGGTTCCTCCTTTTGCTGCCGTCTGTGTGTGCGCCAAGTTCTTGAGAGTGTGTGTAACGAGGAGTCAGACCCTGGAAGGGCAGAGATGCTCACGGTGAGTGTGTATATAAAAGCCTGCTTCCTGGGATTTCTCGTTCGGTGTAAAATGTTCAATTTTTCAGGAAAACTACTTAACGTACACCCACTCTGGAGCAAGGGAGTAGGAGTTCCGTTTTTTCCAGTTAAGCTTTATGTATGGCTGCTGGTGCAAACTCCTCGTCTCAAGGGCCTTGCTCTTTCAAATAGATTTTATCCCTTTAAAAATGTCTCCAGCAGTAATTTCTATAATTATGTATCATCCCTCATTGTGCGGGGAGATTCGCTCATTAGTGAACATTTTTTTCCGAGAAGGTGTCTGTGGAAGTCTCATAAACTAAATTAGGAGTCTCTCGCGGCAGCCGTGCTAATCTTTGTGGTGAATGGGAAAAGTGCTTGTGAAATGCCATTTTTTAAGTTTCAAAAGATAAGTTTATTGAAAACATATCAAAAGAGAACATCAAAGTATCAAGTGTAGAACATCAGAAATACATTGCAAAGGTTATCAATAGTAGCATATAGGCAGGAAATCACAATTAAGGTGAAAATGTATGGTAGGAATAAAAAGTAGAAACAGGCTCAAGAATTAATAAGTATACCACAATAACAAGATTAATTCAACCAAATTAAAGATAATAGTATTCACAAAATCAGAAAATTCAAGGAGGCTGAGCAACTTCTTGCATACGAGGGACTGGAGCAAAAGTTTTTTTAGCACTATTATCTAAAAATTGGGTGATGGGAGACCATAATTGTAGTCTTTTTGTTGCAAGAGACATAGGGAATACAAAAGTCGTATCAAGTCTGTGATTATGACATACAGAGTACCACCAAGCTAAGTATGAAAGTTTGGAGGCATCTTTCCGGTTTTTTGTTATCTGTTGAAAGGCAGCTGCCAATAACAAGATATGCAGTTGTGTTTTCGTGCTATCCATCCAATGGAAAGGCTTCCCAGAAAAATATTTGCAAAAGATAGGGGGATGTTAGAACCAAAAATAATATTAATTTGTGACCAGACTTGTTTCCAAAAATGCAAGACCTGTGGACACGAAAAAAGTAAGTGTTGTAAATCTGCCTGTGGAAGTGAACATGACCAACAATCATCAGGAATATCAGGATGCATTTTGTGTAAGGAAACCGGTGTTAATAGGAGTCTATTATAAATTTAAAAAAGAGTTTGTGTGGCACTAGCCACTCTGGATGACTTCCTGATTTTCGGCCAAATCTTATCCCAAACAGGAATGGGCCAATGTATACCCAGGTCAGCCTCCCAAGAAAGCTCAGTGTTTGTTTTGACTCTTGCCGTGGAAGGGATTAGTAAACAAGTGTAAAGAGTGGAGGCCTTGGGTGAACTACGAAGGATGGTAGACCAAGTATAATCTAGTGATGGAGAGGAGCGAGGTAAGGATTTAAAATAAGAGTGTGAATCCAATATGGCTATGCGTAAAGCTAAACATTTATGTAAAAATGAGTGAGATAAGTGGAAAAGAGAACAGGCCTCTGAAAAAGTGAGGAAAGTGTCATTAACGAATAATTGATGTACCCACAGAATGCCCTTATCTCTCCATGTTTTCCAATAAACAGGTTTATTCTTAATGCAAATAAAGTTATTGTGCCATATAGATGGGGTTGAGAAAGAAATAGAAGTACATCATCTGCATATGCTGCTAGTTTAACTTGTATAGAGTTTGAGGTGAAGCCTGTGATAGACTGATTCTGTCTTATTTTGGATAAGAAAGGTTCTAAAGCCAGGTTAAAAAGAAAAGGGGATAAAGGACAACCTTGTCTCACTCCTCTGTGAAGAGTAAAGTAGGGGGAGGTGAGACCATTGGCAGAGATTGCAGCTTTAGGGTTCGAGTATAGCAAGGAAATCAGAGAAATGATTTTCGAGCCAAACCATTTTAGTGTCTGAAAAATGAAAGGCCAATATACTCTGTCAAAAGCCTTCTCTGCATCAAGGGCAATGGCAGCGAGAGGCTCTGTAAGAGTTGGTGACTTGGAGATGATGTCAAACAACAAGCGAGTATTGTCAGTGATAGATCGCCCTTTGACAAAGCCCGTTTGTTCCTTACCTAACAATTGAGGGAGGTGAGATTCCAATCGAAGACCTAGCGCTTTGGAGAAGATTTTGTAATCTATATTAACGAAGGAAATGGGTCGGTAATTTTTACAATAATGGAGATCCTTGCCTTCCTTCGGGATGAGACAAATCAAGGCCTCCAGGAAAGTGCCTGAGGAATTACCAGAAACAAGAAAAGAAGAGATTAAAGTATACAATTTAGGCAGAATTACTTGGGCAAAGTGTAGAAAAAATTCAACAGTGAAGCCGTCTGGGCCAGGGGCCTTATCTTTCTTGAGAGTTTTAAGTGCATTGAGTAATTCAGTCTGAGACAGGTCCGAATCAAGGAGTTCCAAATGTGAGGACGAGGTTGAGCGTTTTTGAATTGAGGAGAGGTAAAGAGAGATGTCCTTGTCTGTGGGAGTGGTCTCTGGTGTATAAAGTTGTTCATAGAACTGAACAAATTCTTGTAGAATATCGGCATCTTTGTGTTTAGAGATGTTGGTGTCCGTTATTATAGATTCTATATGGAGTTTATTTTGTTTAGCCTTAAGATAGTTGGCTAACAGTTTACCAGATTTATTCTGTCCTCTGTAGAATTTGGCACTAGTCTTTAGTAGAAATAAGGAGGCACTGTCTTTATTGTATTGAATCTTAGCATTAATCAACTCCGCTAGACATTCTTTCGATTTGGAAGTATGATAGATATGCTCTAATTTCTTAATCTTAGAGAGGAGCTCCGTGTTCAAAGACCGGGCTAATTTCCGTTTGTTAGAGGTGTATCGAATAATAAAGTCATGTGCAGAAGCCTTGAAGGCATCCCAAATAACATGAAAGGGCATAGTATTGATCCAGCGCAATATTAGCCAACAGCATTCATACACCATATACTCACTTGGGCCCATACATTCACACTACACTAATACTTACGCTGGATGTCAGATGAACTCTTTTATCAAAATTCCCTGCTACCAATTACCATCTAATTGAAGAGTAATAACTTACCAATGGATCCTTTGCTAATTGGGAAGTTTAAAATGAGTGACATTCACTATAATACATAATCCTGAAATAATCACTGAGTCAGGAAGTTTTAAAATGTTTATCTAAAGTTTTAGCAGAGTAAAATACAGAAAACACGGTACTTGATCAAAATACCCAAGAGAAAGCATAGGAACGAATTCTCTAATAAATGACAGTGTTTAAGGAAATAAGAGAGGATAGAGACAGCAGCGCAACTAAAGGTTGCAGTATAGTTACCTAAATACAAGAACCAAGCCCCTTAGCCAAGGAGTTGGAAAAGATAGGACCCTGGAAGGATGAAGAGCAAAGACCTCCTTCAGGATCAGGACAGGACTGGTGACCTCTCTATAACGACGCCTGCGCCGTTCCCCTCTCTGGCACTCGACTTCTCCTCGATTCTCCCGTCTAATGGACTCCGCCGCCCCCTCCTCAGGACCTCTTCCGGATAAGGATTCAGTCAGCAACCGATCAGCATGGCAGCCTGGAGCTCTTCTATATGTTCTCTCTTCTGTGGAATCTAGCTCTGACTAATTAACTAATGCTATATTCTATTATACCCTTCTACGCCCATGTACCTCCCCTTAATGTTGCTAAAATATGGGACCACTACTTCTGATTGGGCAGGGACAGGGGGTGGATTCTCGTACCATGTCAATTTTGGCCTAAATTGTGAAGCCTATTGTCTTTACGTTCCCGCCCCTTCAAATTAATACATTCGCTTTATTTCCCACCCGTCTCACGACAAATGTTATACATTTTACAGGAGAAAAGTAAAAATTTCTGTCCGCCGGAAACTTTGGGTACATCATCTTCGGCCAATATGTCGTGGCATTGGGAGACGTCCAAGTTGACTTCACTTGGCTGGCAGACAGGACACATGCGCAGAACCCTCTGTCTCTCGAGTTTCAAGACACCAACCCAGGCCCAAGTTTACGAATTACTAAAAGTGCAAGAAGAAAATATTAAAATCAAACATAAAATGTTTCACTGTATACCCACTTTCCCTAACTCTATTCCCATTTAATCATAATACTACCCTGCATTAGTAGCGTTAAGAAAACGACAATTTAATAATGACATGAGAGCAAGTTTAAGCATGTGAAAACATTTAGCGGCCATTTTAATACACACTGCGCAGAAGCAGAAGTTTCCCACCAAGCAAAGAAAGACGTCACACCATGTGATCAGGTTGCGACATGCGCATTGAGTTTCCCGCGCTTTAGCGGCCATCTTGGTTTATGGACAAGCATTATTCATTAGTAAAACACATAGGCAAACGTCTATCCCTTTTGTGTTCGTGAATGCGAATGTTAGTATTGACAGTACAGGTTTAATAAATTAATACTATGAGGAGGATTGCATACAAGCAAGTTTCATTTTTGAAACCTTGCTCCATCAATCCCCTCTCTGATGGCGTTTCTGAGCCATCAAAAACACTACCCTCAATCAGATGCCAACTTCTAGCAAATCGTTTCATTCTCAATTTTACTTTTTCTATTCTTACAGTCTCCTTTTAATTTCTTGTATAAATCACTTCTCCATTCTTCTAGTTCGATCTCGTCTAGTTTTCTCTTCTTTCCTTTTCCTGTCACTTTATATGTTCCATTATTTCTACAACATCTGCACCATATTGTTATTGCTAAAATTATTATTGCTATCCCTGCTAAGGGTACTAATATTTGACCTATAAGTCCTTTTCCTACATTAGCAAACCAGGTTCCAATTGACGAGATACTATTTGTCAATCTTTCCCACACACTATCAACTTTCAGTGGTTTAAGTTCTTTCTCAAGTTTAGTTATGTTCTGAATATACGTTCCAATTTCTGCACTCTTATCTGGAATATAAGTGCAACAATGTTTCGTCCTCAATAATTTACAGACGCCTCCCTCTTTTGCCAATAGAATGTCAAGAGCAAGTTGATTTTGCATCACCATAGATCTAATTGCAACCATTTCAGCATTAATCATTAGAAAACCTCCAGCAGTATCCGTTGATAAACGATCAACTACTGTAGACAATTTACATATTTTCCTTGAGTTCAGAATTATTCCCACTGAAGGTATCAATGCACCAAATATATCACCTACAATTTCTGAAAAACTAGCTCTTTTACTACGTATTAATTCATTATTGTTTTCATTGCTTCCAGTGTTTCTTTTTACGTGGTATATCTTTGGAAAAACTATTCCAAAATAACAACTTCCATACCACCGTGCAGGAAGCCTAAAGTAAGCCTTATTCCCGCATACATAATAAATTCCAGGAAAAACTGAATCTGTTCCTCCTTTGAGTCCCCAACCTCCAAGAATTAAAAAATTGTGTTCACATTCACTGGTACCGATGAAAACATTGTTATAATCAGTCTTTAACCTATGAAGACAAATTTTCCCTGTCTTTACGAAATCCAGAGCCATTGCAGCCTGAGCTTTTCCAGGTGTATAACTCCCTTCTTTCTCCGCCCAAGGTGGCAAGTGAGCCTTATGCTCTGAAGCTTTCTTTTGAAAATCATGTCTTCTATCTTCTACTAAATTCAAAAATATCTTTTCTTCTTCTAGTAAAGAACATGTTAGATTGTGTCTATGTGCATGTGTTATGTCTATTGATTTCATAGTTAAGAAAAACTCTCCCATAAACTGTGCGTCTTGACTACTAAGCACTGGGTTCATACTCTTGCGAATCGGAACCTCAGAAAATATCACATCTAAATTTGAATAATAATACTGTAGTCTACCTATTCTATAAAATAAACTTGTTAATACACTACATGAAATGCCATATGTCAGGGGTAAATGATGATATGTTAATCCTTCTGCTACTGATTCAGGTAATTTCATACAGACATAACAATTACTAACTTCCATTGTGTCTACATACTGAAACAATAACTTTGTGAAAACATTTAAACTAGTGTCGTTGTCAGCTACTTCATGATGAATTTCTGCCTCATCTTCTGTCATTAGTTCTACTCTATTACCCTTCATGTTTGCTGTCCTCCCTTTAGTTTCATTATTAATCTTCTTATCTATTATCATAAGGTAAGGAACTGCTACAATCAGTACTAGCCACACTATAAGCACTAATACTAGACTACATATGCATATTGCACAGCATCTCTTACAACAATTTCGTTTTGGTCTCCCAGTAACTCTATCATCAGGCATTTTTCGACAAGGAAGATTTCTCTTCTTATCTCTTCTTCTTTTCTTTAGAGGATTCTTTTGTTTAGTCAGGGTGGTCTTGTTTCTTCTTCGTATGTTAGTTCTGCACTAGTTCCTTCACCACCACTGTCACTTGACTCTGAGCTTTCAAAATCTTCAAGAATAATATAAGTCCAGTCAGGACCCTTGAATTTGTTATTCACAAGTCTCAGTCTTTTACTTTTTCCTGACTTTTTCTCCTGTTCAGTTTGACTTGTCACTTCAGGTACTTGTTCTGGATCTTCACTTCTGGTTGTTATGTGGTATTTTACTCTTTTGATGACACTTGGCCAATGATCTCCTTTTCTTGTTTTCTTTGTTGGCACTGTTTCTCTGTTTTCGTCTTCAGCGATCTCGTTATTTCCACTTCTTAATTCTGTTTTGTTTTCTTTTGTTACTTCTTCTTTTGTTTGTTCTTTTTCAGGTCTGATTTGTTTCTCTTCAGTAGCTCCACTATGACTTTCAAAACTTTGACTTTGTTCCTTTTTTATTTCTATACGTTCATTTGTATTAACCCCTTTTTCTTTAGTGAATTCTTCTTGATCTATCTGCTTCTGATCAGGGCTTATTGCACTGTGAACTTCTGCAGCCTGACCTGCTTCTTCTAGACCTGTCTGTCCCTCTTCAAAGTTTATTAAATCTTCACTGTTTTTAGTCCAATTTTCTTTCCCTATCTGATTTAGTTCAGGATCTTTTACTGTCTTGTCTTCTTGATCCCAAACTGTTTCTTCTTCACCTATCTGATCTTCTTTAATTTCTTCCAATTTAGTTTGATTTCTCGTTCTGTGGTATACTTCAGGCACTTCTACCACTGGTATCCAATCCTGACTTGTGCTCGGTTGTTCTCCGTCAGCTTCTCTCGAACCTCTAGCTTGAGATTCCTCAGCTGGGCAACCTTCAGCTTCTTCAGTGATTGGCGTTGTCTGTAGATTCTCTTCTTCAGGTTCTGGTACTCTCTTTGTGTGGCTTACGTGAATCCAATTAGGAAATCTTGCACACTTCACTGCTGTATTGGTGGTCAATATGACTTGACAAGGTCTGCTCCACCTGGGTGATAGACACGTTTCTCTGGTGTGATTCTTCACTACCACCCAATCACCATGATTCAGATCATGTTCTAGTTCAGGCTGCCTGGAAACTGCGTCTTCTCCAACCTGATGAGAGACAGAACGCACGAGGTCAGCCAATCCTTTGCAATAATCCAAAACCATATCATCAGATATATTCACCAGTTTGTTTGTGGGAACATATGTTTGTCTCATTGCTCTTCCCATCATTATTTCATGGGGGCTCAATCCTGTTGTTCTGTCAGGTATGCTTCTGATTCCCATCAAGACAAGTGGCAATGCGTCTGGCCACTCTAATGATGTTGATGCACACATTTTTCCCAGTCTTGACTTTATAGTGCCATTTAATTGTTCAACCACTCCAGAAGCCTCTGGGCGATATGCACAGTGCAATTTCTGTTTTATTTGAAATGCTTCACAGATTATTTGATCACTTCACTATTAAAGTGTTTTCCTCTATCTGATTCCAAAGATACTGGAAAACCAAATCTTGGTATGAGCTCTCGTAGCAATAATTTTGCGACTGTAATGCTGTCATTTCTTCTAGTAGGGTAAGCCTCCACCCACTTTGAAAACAGGCACACTATAACTAGTACGTATTTCAGCCCTCTACATGGTGGTAACTGTATGAAGTCAAACTGGAGTCTTATAAATGGGCCTTCTGCCTTTCCAATCTTTCCAAACCCAATTATCGTTTTCCTGCCTGGATTGTGCATTTGGCAAGTTAGACATCTCTGGCAAAGGCTCTCTGCAACAGCCCTGAATTTGGGATTGTACCAATTTTGTCTGAACAGCCTAATCATCGCATCTCTCCCTATGTGTGTGTCTCCATGATGCATTCTAGCCATTTGTGAGAGTAAACAGTCTGGCATGACTGGTCTGCCATCTGCACTGATCCACACTTCATCATCTCCTCTTTGGGAACAACCTACTTTAATCCACAAATTCTTCTCACTTTCCTCAACCTCATCTTGTAATTTCTTTACTTCATTCCACGTTTCTGGTGGCATATACAGCATAAGTTGGCAGCTGATTACCATTCTTTCCACCCTCTTATTGACTGACGTTCTGGTTTTAGCACAATGTTGAGCCACCAGGTCTGCATATCTGTTGCCGACTACCACCCAGTCATCTCCTGACTGGTGTGCGGCACATTTCACCACAGCCAATTCTTTTGGTGATTGTATTGCTTCTAGCAATTCCCTTACAAATTGTCCATTTTTAATAGGGGATCCTGAAGAGGTCATGAAATCCCTCTGCATCCACAGTTGGCCAAAATCCTGCACAACCCCGTAACCATATTGACTATCAGTAAAAATAGTTACTCTCTGATTCCTCCCAATTTTGCAAACTTTTATCAAAGCAATCAATTCAGCTACTTGTGCAGATTTTACTCCTGGTAAATAGGATGCTTCGACTATTCCAGTTAATTCACATACCGCATAGGCAGCAGTTAGTTTACCATCTTCATGTCTTTGACATGAACCATCGACAAATAACTCCCTGTCTGGCTTTTTAAGAGGCTGTTCCTCAATGTCTGGGCGTGGTTTTGTACATAATTCTGTAATCTGTACACAATCATGTTCATCTTCTTCGTCATCTTTATTTGTTTCATGATATGGGTCTGGTAATAGATTTGCTGGATTTATTATTGTACACCTTGCCATGGTCACATTTTCAGCACCCATTATTATTCTCTCATATTTAGTCAGCCGACTAGGAGTAAGATGCTGAGTTCGGGTTCTTGTCAACAGAATCACAACTGCATGTGGAACATACACTTTTACAGGATGTCCCCTCACAATTGACTCGCTTTGTTCAATGCTCAAACAAGTTGCTGCTACTGCTTTTAAGCATCCTGGCAACGCAGCTGCTACTGGGTCCAATGTAGCAGAAAAATATGCTATAGGACGTCTGTCTAGTCCGTGTCTTTGAGTTAGGACAGAAAGTGCACAGTTTTCTCTCTCTTGACAGAATAATGCGAATTCTCTTTTATAATCAGGCATGCCTAAGGCAGGTGCTGAACAGAGTGCGTTTCTCAATTTTACAAAGGCTTCTACACTTTCATCCTCCCACTCAACAGGGTCCTTTGCTTTCTTTTTCGTCATGTTAATTAAGGGTTTAGCCAACATGGAAAAATTTGGAATCCATTGTCGACAGTATCCTACTATTCCTAGGAACATTCTCACTTGTCTTTGGATCACAGGCATTTGCATTCTTTTTATTAATTCTACTCTTTCAGAGGTTACTCTTCTTTTTCCCCTCTCAATTTGGTGTCCCAGATATTTAACTGCTGTCCTGCAAAACTGTAACTTTTCAGGTGAAACTTTATGCCCTTCCTCAGCCAAAAGATTTAATAAGGCTATGGAGTCAACAACACAGTCTTCTCTGGTGGTCGACGCTACTAATAAGTCGTCGTTATATTGAACTAAAACTGAGCTTCCTGGCATCTCTAGTTTTTCAAGGCACTTTTTCAGTATCTGATTGAAGATGGAAGGACTTTCTGTGTACCCCTGAGGAACACGGTTCCATACATAGACTTTGTTCTCAAATTTAAATGAAAAAAGATACTGGCTGTCTGGATGCAATGGTATTGAAAAGAATGCTTGACACAAGTCAATCACTGTGAACCATCCTGCATTCCAAGGAATCTGATATAGTATTACTGCAGGATTTGGCACTATAGGACAACATGGTTCTACAATCTTATTTATTTTCCTCAGGTCTTGAACAATCCTATATTTTCCACTAGGTTTCTTTAGTCCCATGATTGGTGAATTGCATGGGCTACTCATTACTTCTTTTAGAATGTTTTGTTTTACCATTCGATTTATTTCTTCAATGACTCCTGCTTTTACTTCTGCACTCATTTTGTATTGTTTAGTATTTGGGAAAATCGCACCTTCTTTTACCGTAATTTGAACTGGATCTATTTTTGCCATAAGTCCTACTTCTTTTCCGGTGAAATCCCATACTATTGAGTTTACTGTACCTTTTAATTCTTCTGGCAACTCATCTTTTGTTATCAGCGAAAACATTTAATCTATTTCAGTACCTTGTTTTGCAACCATAATTTTATATACATGGTCCTCATCGGGTGTCTGAACTGCCACACCATCCGGCGTGCAGAAAATTGTACAGTTCATTTTGCACAATAAATCTCTACCTAATAAATTCACTGGGCTAGAACCGCACACTACAAATTGGTGCATTTCTCTGAAGTTTCCAATTTTAACTTCCATTGGTTCTGTAAGAGGTGTTCTAATTCTTTGATTAGCTACCCCTACTACTTGGATATCTTCACCAGAGAGAGGAAGGTCTGGGATGTCTGCTGATCTCACAGTAGACCTGGTAGCACCAGTGTCCAAAAGGAAAGTACCCTTCACATTTCCTTCAACATATGGACCAGACTGATCTACCTGTAAGGATGCGCCAAGTATGCACTCCTTCTTCCCCTCTCCTAGGCACCGTCATGAGTCGAATTTACAGTAATTGTCCTGCAAAAGAAATTGTGATGTCATATAATCATTCTTACCACTTCCTCCTGAGTATCCGATGTCTGTACCGTGTTTTGCTCTGCTTACATTACCCTGAACAGGTGGAGGTGGCAACTGACTCTGGGGATTTACACCCTGCTGTGAGTCATTCTGCGTCTGTTGATTTTAGTTTTGATTTGGGCTATTATTATTTCGAATCTTTTTACACTCGTCCTTCCAATGCCCCAATTTTCCGCATCCATGACAAGGAAATTTCTTTTTAGCTTCTTCTCTACTCATTCGTCCTCTAAATTTTCCACCATTCCCAGTATCACCACTCGTTCCCGAATCTTTTCCTGTATTTTCACTTGGATTTTCCAAATTAATTCCCTGTTTTTCAGCCATTTTCACCTGTGCCCACATCACTTTCTCCTGTAATTTCTTGTGTCTATCCTCAATATCGTCTCCACAATATTTTGCATACTTCAGAATCTCATCTATGGGCTTTCCCTGCCAACACAACATGTGTTGTTTAATCATCTGGCAAATCTCTGGCTTCAGGCCATAAACAAACCGATACACAAACTGACTCATATTCTTGTCTCCAATGTCCTCAAATCCACTATACTGTTTAAACACCTGCAATAGGCGCTCATAGTAAGAATGTACTGTTTCACTGGCTTCTTGGGTAGTTCGATCTATTTTCACCCAATCTGTTTCTTTCGGGGGTATTTTCCCTTTCAGGTATGTTATCACCTGCTGATACTTTTTCATCACGTCACTTAACGGGGCACCTGTCTTTGGATCTCTGGGATACTCATCACTAGGCCAATCCACTGTGATCTTACAATCTGTCCATAAATCGGCAGGTACCACTATGTCAAACAGACCATCCAAATCCTTCAACAATACCTTTGACACCTTCACAAACCTTTCAACCTGCTTGTACCATTCGATTGGCTTTTCCCTCAGCTTTGGAAAATCATTCGTAAATGATAAAATATCCTGTCTGCTCCATGGGACATGTACATATCCTCCTCCCGCAACTTCTCGCATTGGATACATTTGATCTGCTTTTCCTGCTTCCTTCATCACATATTCAGATGCTGTTCTACTTGTTCGTGCTTCTTCCTTTTTCTTGGCCCACCTAGATCTCCATTTATCTAGATCTCCCCATTTTTGTAAAATTAACATTAATTCTCTTACTTGCAGTCTTCTTCCAGATGCATTCATATTTTCTAAATCTTTGTCTGAAAATTCTGCTTTATAGGGTTTCTGTAGTACTTTTGATCTCCCTATTTCAATTCCCATCTGTAGTGCTAGATTGGACAATTTTTCATGAAATACCCTCACATTTCTAGTGATACTTCTGCATAGGAACAATAATTCTTCTTCATCATAGGTATTCAAGCGTTCTACTCCTACATTTCCTGCTATTATTTCTTCTAATTCAACTTTTAATTTATGGATATCCAGTACTTTTGGAGGTGTGCACTGTTTAACTGACCCTTGTACCCATCTTTCTAGATCTTCAGGTGTTACTATGGTAGCACTTTTTGTTCCTGATGAAGTTACTAAACTTACATCTTTTGAACCTCCAGGTACATCTCTTCTTGGAGTATTATTTACAGAACCTCGAATAGGTAAATCCATGAGTGATATGGTGGATTCACAGTCACTAAATTGATCCTCAATTATAACTGGAGCTTCAGGTTTTGGGTTACTCACAGGAGTATTCATAGGAGTCGGTACAGGTATCAATGGAGGGCAGTTTCCTTGAGTACCATATAATGGAACTACTGGACCAATTGTTACAGGAATAGTCAATGAATCAGGATGTACTTTTATCTGAGTTATTTTCCGTACTAATTCTGCTCTAGTCTTTTCTAAAGCTTCCTTTTCTTTATCATGAAGTATTCTAGTCGGGGTGAATTCATGCATTACCTTTGGTACCATTGGAGTTTGTGGTGGTGCACTAGGAGGGCATCCACTTGTCCCTTCCTGATATGGTGGGGGATTTCTTAACATTTCTTCCATAAATTCGTCTTCTGAATCCTCATTTCTTATTAAATGTTTTGTCTTTTCTGTACATTTGCCTCCTGATTTTTCTCCTTCTGTGAATAATGGATACAGTCCCTCTGTAATCATTGCCCTTCTCCATTGTTTCATCTGACCCTCTCTTGACTCACGTAAATATCTAGGGTAAAATCCTGGGTAACTCCTATTACTTCTAGATCTATCCCGCTCAAATGCCTCGGTTTCCCATTCTTCTAGGGCTTCATACTGGGTTAATCTAGGTCTGGGTTCTAAATCATTCATCCTCAATCTCAAGTTTTTAAGAATTCGTCCCTTGAAAGTGCCATTTTCAGGAAATGCTAATACTCCATCATTTTTGGTATATTCTATCCAATTCTCCATCCATACACAAGTATGATAGCCTCTCTCCATCATCATAAACGATGCTGGCGTTTTAGCTGGTGGAATAATAATTCCTTCTCTAGTTTTGATTGGTTTGTCCTTTTTAAAATAAATCTTAATCTTTTGTAAGAATGACATTTTTCTCTTTTCTCCTTACTTTCTATCTATTCTTCGGTGTACGAAATTATATTCTGCAAAACCTAGGAATCTCCTATCCGGACGAGTTCCTATTAAAGTCGGATCGCGTTTTAACATGCAATCCTTTCTCCACTAAGAATTTCGCTTGTAAAATCTCGACCAATCAAATGTTTGCTACCTTTTATTTCCGAGCCAATCCTTGCGCGGCCTTTTGGTGACGTTTTCTCTGTCAACCCCTCCTTTACAATCTGCTCTTTTCTGTTCTCGCTGTTTTAACCAATCCCAGCGCGGCACCTGTGACGTCAGTACTACTCCTGACTACTGACCCCTCCTTTACAAGGGTTTTTCCACACCCGCTGTTTCAACCTACCACAGCGCGGCGTTTTGTGACGTCAGCTCCCTCTCCGGCAACTGACCCTCCCTTTACAAATTTACGCAAACTTATTTTCTCTATAACTCTTAATTAAATTTCAGTAACAACATAAAACATTCGCTATCGTGCCAGTTTCCACTAATTTCGAAAAAGATAGTTTCTTCTACACTTTAGTAAAACCCTTCCGTTTACTAATACATACACTACGAGTAAAACACTTCCGTCTACTCTTCACACAAGCTCCAGAAGTACCTGTTACTTCTTCAATGTTATCCTTACTAGGTGATATAACATCAAATTTTTATCAGCGTACCCTTTTTGCTAATACTCACACGCATAGAGTCCCTAACAAGTACTTGAAGTCCTGCTTAACTTCTCAGTACTATTTCTGCCTGACAGATAACCTCACTGCAGTATGGCTTCCACTTGCCACCCACTATTCTTTTACCTACCCCGGGGTATTCTGGACAACATATAACACAACTAAAAAATAAGCGGATGTTAGTTCATAAAATACAAATAAAATTCTCATTACCCAATTAACAAAGAGTAACAACAACCGTCCTCTGCTTACCAGAAAACTGATCCAGCGCAATATTAGCCAACAGCATTCATACACCATATACTCACTTGGGCCCATACATTCACACTACACTAATACTTACGCTGGATGTCAGATGAACTCTTTTATCAAAATTCCCTGCTACCAATTACCTTCTAATTGAAGAGTAATAACTTACCAATGGATCCTTTGCTAATTGGGAAGTTTAAAATGAGTGACATTCACATATAATACATAATCCTGAAATAATCACTGAGTCAGGAAGTTTTAAAATGTTTATCTAAAGTTTTAGCAGAGTAAAATACAGAAAACACGGTACTTGATCAAAATACCCAAGAGAAAGCATAGGAACGAATTCTCGAATAAATGACAGTGTTTAAGGAAATAAGAGAGGATAGAGACAGCAGCGCAACTAAAGGTTGCAGTATAGTTACCTAAATACGAGAACCAAGCCCCTTAGCCAAGGAGTTGGAAAAGATAGGACCCTGGAAGGATGAAGAGCAAAGACCTCCTTCAGGATCAGGACAGGACTGGTGACCTCTCTATAACGACGCCTGCGCCGTTCCCCTCTCTGGCACTCGACTTCTCCTCGATTCTCCCGTCTAATGGACTCCGCCGCCCCCTCCTCAGGACCTCTTCCGGATAAGGATTCAGTCAGCAACCGATCAGCATGGCAGCCTGGAGCTCTTCTATATGTTCTCTCTTCTGTGGAATCTAGCTCTGACTAATTAACTAATGCTATATTCTATTATACCCTTCTACGCCCATGTACCTCCCCTTAATGATGCTAAAATATGGGACCACTACTTCTGATTGGGCAGGGACAGGGGGTGGATTCTCGTACCATGTCAATTTTGGCCTAAATTGTGAAGCCTATTGTCTTTACATTCCCGCCCCTTCAAATTAATACATTCGCTTTATTTCCCACCCGTCTCACGACAAATGTTATACATTTTACAGGAGAAAAGTAACAATTTCTGTCCGCCGGAAACTTTGGGTACATCATCTTCGGCCAATATGTCGTGGCCTTGGGAGACGTCCAAGTTGACTTCACTTGGCAGGCAGACAGGACACATGCGCAGAACCCTCTGTCTCTCGAGTTTCAAGACACCAACCCAGGCCCAAGTTTACGAATTACTAAAAGTGCAAGAAGAAAATATTAAAATCACACATAAAATGTTTCACTGTATACCCACTTTCCCTAACTCTATTCTCATTTAATCATAATACTACCCTGCATTAGTAGCGTTAAGAAAACGACAATTTAATAATGACATGAGAGCAAGTTTAAGCATGTGAAAACATTTAGCGGCCATTTTAATACACACTGCGCAGAAGCAGAAGTTTCCCACCAAGCAAAGAAAGACGTCACACCATGTGATCAGGTTGCGACATGCGCATTGAGTTTCCCGCGCTTTAGCGGCCATCTTGGTTTATGGACAAGCATTATTCATTAGTAAAACACATAGGCAAGCGTCTATCCCTTTTGTGTTCGTGAATGCGAATGTTAGTATTGACAGTACAGGTTTAATAAATTAATACTATGAGGAGGATTGCATACAAGCAAGTTTCATTTTTGAAACCTTGCTCCATCAGTATCATTACTATTTAAATGAAAGTATTAATTGAAAAAAGAGATAAAGGAGGTATTAAAGTGAGGATCTAAAAGTAGGGAGTTATTGAAACGCCATCTCTTGGGATGATCAGATTGAGGCAAGAAGTATACTCTTGCAGGGTCAGATTACACAGCCTCCAGGCATCAGTTAGGTGAAGATGTTTAATAGTTTGTGTGAAAGTTTTATGTGCTTTTCTTGGAATGAATGAAACTTTGGATTTTCGGTCAAGAAATGGGTCAAATACTTGATTACAATCTCCAGCAAGGATTATGTTATTGGCAGTGTTGTGAGTAATCAGACGATGGATTTGGGTCCAAAAGGGGGCATCACCAGAAGTAGGAGCATAAACATTAAAGAGAGAGACCGAAACACCATCAATCTCTGATTTGGTATACAACCATCTAACCTCTGTATCTATTTCTTGTGAAAGGAGCAAAACATGCAATGATTTGTGAACTGAAGTGATAACTCCATTTCTTTTGCCATCGCCAGGTGAAAAAAAACTTCACCAACCCAGTTCTTCTTAAGCTTTAAGGATTCAGACTCTGTGAGGTGGGTTTCTTGTAACAAAACTATTTTAGCATCTAGTTTAGATAGGTAAGTTAATACCCGTTGTCTCTTAATAGGGGAGTTTAAGCCTTTAACATTCCATGTAATGATTTTTAAAGCCATAAGTTAAAAAACAAAATGAATAATAAAATGAACCAGCCACAATGCATACATCATTAAGAGGTAAATAAGATACGAATAGATATAGAATAACAATGAATCTTAAAAAAGTAGGAAAGGGGGTAGAGGAAGGAAAAAGAAGCATCAAAAGTGAAGCGAATCAATGTAGTAGAAGAGGGTAGAAAGGGAATAGTATAGAGAAGCAGAATAAGATCGAGATATACAGAAAAAGAACACAAGGAGAAGGGAAAACATACCTACAAAAAATCCAAGACAAATGAAAGGTGGGGGAGGATGAGGCCACATGGAACAATGACACGTCCAGACTCCAAGGGAAGGGCGGGAAAAGCCGCAGAAACAAACGACATGTACAGCAAATGAAACGGACGGGAGGAAGATGAAACCTGTAAGGAGAGAAAAAAGGTTAGTAGAATAAGAACATAGTAATAAACCAGAAACTTTGAACTAGCAATTAAACCAAAAGAGTGTCATTATGTAAAACATAGATAATAAAAACATGAGAAACAACAAAACAAGATTATTTGCTGTGCGACAATGAAGTATCCATAGTCTCTACGTTGCAAGAGTGTAGAAAACTTTTCAGTCTCATGGGGTCCTCATAGGTAGTAGTCTTATTATTGTGAGTCACCTTAAAAAGACAAGGGTGAAAAAGGCCAAAAGGAGCATCGATGGAGCGCAGCTGCGGTCTCAATGCTAGGAATTCCTTAAGTCTGTCTGAAGTAGTCTTTGCGTAGTCTTGTGAAAAAAACAAAGAGTTGCCTGACCAAGAGCTACGTTTGATGGACCTGACAGCTGTTAACATTTTAAGCAAATCAGTATATTCCAAGAAGTACAAGATGACCCCTCTCGGTTTCCTCATGCTGGAAGAAGGCGCAGACGATGCAGGACCCAACCTGTGAGCACGCTGAATATTAAGAAGAGTTCCCTCTGGTAGATTGAGAATTTTTGGAAGGAAAGATTTAAAGAAAGCAATGGGATCTGACCCCTCTGAACCCTCCGGCAAACCATAAATTCGGAGGTTGTTTCTTCAGTTCCTGTTTTCAAGGTTTTCAACCTGCTTTTGGAGCGACGTCACTTGAGACTGGAGGACTTCCACTTTGATGCTAGACTAACTGAGAGATTGAATGTTCTGTTCACCAATAGTGAGTCTATCTTCCATTCTTGACCAACTGTCAGCCAGAGTTTGCAGTTTAGCGTTCGTTTCCTCTACAAAAGGACGAAGTGCTCTGATTTCTTCTAACAGAAGGTCCATAAAAACTGATGAGGTTTGTTTAGGGGGAAAGGGGGGGATCCTTTTTCTGTCTCTTACTAGGTGCTTTGTTAGTACCAGAGGATGTGTTAACAGCAGCTGACAAAGTGCCCTTAGGCGATGAATTCAATGCGTCTTTCATTTGAAGGTGCAAAGTGGTAATATGTGTGCACACAAAAAAAAAAAATTATGTCGAGAACACCAAATGAGGACCAAAAATATTTATAATGTCGCAACAACAGCAAGGAAAAAGAGGATATTGAAGTTGCGTGAAAAGACTCCTTTTATCACCAATGAAGCTAATAAATTATGCAATAAGGTGAAGTACCTCAGCCAGATCCAAGATGATGGTGTAATGAGTCTCCACACAGCGTTAGACCAATTATGCGTCTGGGGGGGAAGACCCCCTGTCAAATATGATAAGACTTCAAAGTAGGTCACAAAGATCCTGATAGTAGCTGAGGGTGAGTCAACTACGAAGATTTAAGACTGAAAACTGGTGACTGGCTAGTAAATGGATGTGAGGAAATGCTGCCAAAGTTGGAGAGAGGTAAGTAACAGCATATTTTGAAGGAAAACCCTTTGAGGAGAAAAAATGAATAAGAAGCACATTTCAATAAATTAGAGAGAAAAGCATGAGGTTATTTGTTAAATCTTGACAAGAAACGCTGTGCAAAAGAGAAAATGCCATGAGAAAAATAGCCATGAAGGTAACAGCACCGCAACATCGCCCGAGGGGAAATATCGCCGAAGCTAAGATGGCGGACGTCTCTCTGACGGAGCCATTCAGACGTTCCCTCGTCGGGAAATAAGCCTCTCAGGACACTGCGCAGTAAAGTGAGTACAGCGCCGAAGTCCTTACTCAAAGCGGTGACAGTGCCTTCATTTGGGTAAGTTCGCAGGCATCAGGTAGGCCGTGAGAACCGCCGCTCAGTCCGCCGTCCCGGGAGAGTCACAGGAACGCCGCCATTATCTTCGGGTGCTAGCCACGCCCCCCCAATGAAATGCCATTTTTAAAGGGACCTCCAGTGTGCAGAGAGATAATCCTGTTCCTTTAACAATCACCAACAAAAGGCGTTCTAGAACGTTTCTTCGTTTCATGATGTCAGCGTGGGCTTCCATTCACCGAGTGGCCCCTCTGAAGCCTTCTGTGACTGTGTGTAAACGTACCTAGAGGCGGGGCACGCGGACTCTTAAGATGTTATTTGTAGTCGGAACCCATGCACATTGATCATTACTCCTGAACCCTGAATTACGAGGAGAAACACCACAAAATTTATCAGAGCGGATGGAAGCAAGTGGATGGCGCAGATCTGCTTTCAGTGCCCTGGCACTGACAGGAAACCGGCATGTGATGCCGAGGGGTATACTGAAAGTGGCATGTGAGATTGCCACCTGTGCTTTCGGGCCTCAGAGAGGTGTACATCGCCCAGTCGGACGCGTGTTGGCTGGTAGTTTCACCGCGGCCTGTACAGGTAAGAGGGGTGGGCTTAGATGAGGGGTTATTTCGACAGACGAGGGAAAATGTATTATTTATTTAATTTTTCCTTGTGGTTGTCTGTCGAATCAATTCCCCACCCAACCCGGCCCACCACTCTTACCTGCATGGGCCACGGCTGGTGTAGTTTATGGGTTTGTTTAGTAATAGTCTGTAGTTTAAGTTACGAACCCGGGGACGTATGTTACAGAAACAAGACTTCTGTTGCGCAGGATTTATTGCTGGGGGAGTGAAGTTGTGAACAGCAATAGGTCTGTCAGGGTCGCATAGCTCTGAAGAAATAATTACTTTCATTACGTAGTGCATGTAAACGGATGATAATGTGTATGCCTGCTAGTATTTCCCTACTGGTTTCCTTTGTCCGCCATTATTCCTAGTTTTTTTTTGTATCTGTCCAGAACAGTGTGATTAAAGCACACACTGGAAGGTGCCATGATGGCACAGGTGGCAGGTTTGAACTGGAAATGTCTGGAATCCGACCCCTGTACATAGAGCGTCATGTAGGGGCTGAAATGGCCCGGATAAAATTAATTTTAAAGGACATCGACACTTCTTTTAGATGTGAAAGCGTAGACTCTTTCCTTGCACTGGAAGACTTGGCTGGTTCCACAGCTGTCAGGCAGCTTCTGTCATAGAGATGATCCTCTCCCAGTCCCATTTGTGTACAACTCACTGATGTACACACAAACACCATAGCACACTGCTTTTTTTCTTTTTCACAATTAAGAAGGAATTCATTTTGTGTTTTGCCTCAAAATTGCCGTTAACTGTACACCCGACGTATTTGTTTTTGTAATTTCTGTTTGATTGATAGTTATTTTGATAAATGTTCTATTCTCATATATCTATATAGCACACCAATGCCACTAAGGACTGGTTCCCTACATGAGTAATGGCACGCAGGGACATGCATGTATGGGTTTGAAGTATGTTTGTTGGTGCGGTGTCTGTTTAAAGTGCCCCTGGTGAATGAGGATGTCACAGTAGGTCTGGAAGCCCAACGTGACGTAATCAAACAAAGCAACATCTAGAACGCCTGTTGTTGGTGATGGTTCGAGATGCTCGACTGAGTGCAGAGAGCTGTTTTTTCTCTTCGTTGAATGGACCCTTTAAGGTAATGGTAGTGAGGTGGACTCAGAAGAATGTTGGTTGGTGTGAATGCTGCAGTCAGGCCGCGGTCATATAGTGTCAGTTTAAACTGATTCTGTTTCACTAGTTCCCTGTGTTTTCATGTCTTTCCTTTTGGGTACTTTTACAATTGTTGCTTTTGTTTGCTCTCTATGCACTACACTAACCGTTGAACAATTTAAAGTCAGTGAGATATGGATCATTTTTATGTGTTTCAATATTTTAAGTCTATACTTTCACAATTGCTTTATAAACCTTCTTGCTTTCTCAAATTTGCTTGAAAATGCACCATTTGCCCACTTTTTTTTCAAATTTTTCCACAGAGGAAGAACCCCCCAAAACCCTCTCATGACGGTTGGCCTCGCTCACTCGCCATAGGGCACTCATCCCGAACTTTTACGCCTCAACACTTTCAAATGTCACCAGCCGCCACTGGGGCACAAAACAACCTATTCAGATGTGTGAACCACATCTCCCGCTCCCTGCCCAGGAAGGCTATCAGTATGTAGATGTATCCTCTGCCACACCCAGCCTGGACGACAATTTTTGTGTTGTGGCTGTCTAGAGAGTATGCACAACTTGTAGCTGTCGCACAGGCAATGTGTGTTGGAGACAGGCTGCAGGCACACAGAGCAAAGTTAAGAGCAGAGAAATGTCCACTTTCTAAAAGTACACAACTATGTAGGGTTAGGCCCATAATCAGTAAGGCTAGGCCATCTATAACCTCAAACCACAATACAAATGCCAGTACTGATGTCAATTATTCCTTTCACTCACATACCATGATCACACACCTCAGTTGTCATGACCATATAATTATTTGTTCAAATATAAAAAAAAAATATTTTACCAATAGAGAAGCCTTATTTTCTGGAATTATTCATCAATTTGAAACAAACATTGTTTTAAAAATTTTCAATACACAGGGACCATTACTGATACCATGTTAACAACAGTGAACAAAACACATAGACAATGCACAACACAAATATTACATTACAAACAAATATTGAAATATCACTTTTTGCTCAGGTTCTGTTAAAGTGAAACCTTATTTTGAAAGAATACCCTTGATGCTAGCATTACAATACAGTAATTGAATTATTTCTTCAAGGGCAACAACCAAACAGTGACCCTACTGAGCTCATGGAAAACAGTCACCAATCTTAATCAAATCAGTGGACCATGAACATCAGTGGTACTGCATATATAGAACACTTGTTTGGTGATTAGAAAACAGTTGACGCATGTTAGAAATGGGATCTCTGTTTGGCTCAGGCTTGCGCCAAAGCCAGGCAGAGACCACCACTCTAGTCAGGGCGAGGGAGTTACACGCCGACGATAACCCCTGCTCACCCCCTTGGTAGCTTGGCACGAGCAGTCAGGCTTATCCCGGAGGCAATGTGTAAAGCGTTTGCGCAGCACACTCACACAGCAGCAACACACTAGGCACACCACAAAAGGAACTCCACACAAGGTTATATAAAAAATAGCCTTTGTATTATCATAAATACCTTAGAAACATAATCACATAATATACAGTGCGCCAACTGGCACTAGGCAATATTCACAGGGGAATTATATACAGGACCAGGCCAATCGGGCCACGGTCAGAACCATCAGATCAGGTAAGTAAATGCAAATAATACATGTAGCGCACAACCAGTAATTACTGGTACAGGTAGGAACTTAGCACGAGATCCTGTAACCTACAAGATGGGACACCTACATCACATTAGGCATAAATCACATGAGGCAATAGGCCTCGTAAGCCTAAACACAGTGTGCCCCAATCGGGGGCACAACGCACTGACACTGGCCCCAGGCCAACTGGCCTCTCACCGGGGCTCAAATGCCCACTGTCCAGAATGTCCGGGCTGGCTGCACAGGCAGCAAAAGCAAAGTGCGCAATTGCACAAGCCTAAACGTGGCAGCTGCCCACTACTTGCTGGGCAGCTGTGAATAATTAACACGGGCACCGGCGTGCCCCCTGAGCCCCTCTCTGGGACTCAATCAACCAATGTCCCAACGTTGCAGCTGCCCGCTCTGGTGCGGCGCAGCTGTGAGCAAAGCGAAGGGGCCTCTAAATAAAATCACCCCTCGGTGCAGCTGCCCCCTGCAAGCGGGGCAGCTGGGAATGGCACGGGCACCACTGTGCCTTGTGAGCCCCACTGGGACTCCACCACAAAAGAATATGCCCACTGTCAGGCGGGGCCGCTTGTGGCAAGGAAACTGGCACTAACGTGCCTCTCAGCCCCCCTCCGGGACTTCTACAATAATGCCCCCAAAGTGCTGCCGCTGCCCACTGTCAAGCGGGGCAGCGGGAAAGAAAACTGAGCACGGCACCTGCAGCGCCCGAGGCTTGGTTACGGAGGCGGGCACCGAAAATGTGCCCCGACGCACCAACAATACCCTTACTGAGCCCCACTCACCGGGGACTCCTCTCGCGGCTTCTCCTCACACGGGGGGCCGTCTTGTAGACCCCTCAGGACTCTGCAGCATGCGGGGCTCTCTTCCACGCCGGGGAGCTCTGCTGACGACTGCAGACCTTCTCCGCTTCCCCTCCGCACACGTGGGACTTCCCTCTGGGCAGCGGTCGGGGCTCTCTCAGCTCACGAGAGCCCCGTGCAGACTTGCCCGCTTCTTCGTTCGGCCCGGGACGCCCTGGGAGGCGGGGTAGGCTCCCGTCCTCCCTCCTGGCCGCAGCTTCCGCCCAGGGCGCGTGGCTCCACCCCCAACCAGGCAGCTCGTGCCTGGCTTCCGGGTCGCGTTTCACCGCGGCCCGGCGATTTCTCTCGGCGGCTTCCCTCTTCACTCGGGTGCAAGGCGGGGTGGGCTCCCGCTGTAGGCAAAGCACTGGCGGGGTAGGCACCCGCTCGAGAGCACAAATACGCGGGGTGGGCTACCGCTCGAGTGCACGCAAATGCGGGGGAATCCCTACGTCGGGATTCCCTCAAAATCAATCGCAGCTCAGCGCTGCAGGGAAAACAGGCTCCTCTCAGCAACAAAGAGCAACGCGCTCTTCAACAATAAAAGCAAAGCGCTCACAAGGCGCTAGAAGCAGCACAAGCTCCAGCAGTGGCCCCAAAAGGTCAGAAGAAAGAGTCCTTGGTACTGGGGGACCACAGCACAGCGCAGCCAGGCAGGCCAGCACGCAGGGACCCCCAGGAAACAGCAGCTGGGTCCCGCGGCGGTTCCTCCTGGCAGAGTGTCCCCTGCAAGTCAGCACAACAGAACAGAACCTCTTCAGGGGGTCACAGCCCCTCTTTTATACACCCTTTTCCTTTGTCACATAGCACAGGGCTGGGGAAAAACCAGGTGCAACTGGTTTTGGGGGAGCTTTGGAGCACTTTGTTTTGCTCAGCTCCTCTCTCCTTTCACAGGACAGGCTAGGGACATCAGACGCACCACAGGGGGTGGAGCCAGCATTGTGGAGGGAAGGCACAGCCCTATTCAGGTCCCAGGTGCAACTCCTCCCTCCCATCTAGATGCAGATCTCCCTATTCAGCCCTGCGCTGACTCACCCTGCCCCTCCTGGAGCCACACACACCTCCCAGCCCCTGTCACTCACAAAGCCAGACATGCAATTCACATCAGGCAGGCAGACACAGAGCACACATAAATGCCAACTTCTAAAAGTGGCATTTCCACACCAGTCATAATAAATCTGCGCACACCATTGCGCAGCATTTATTCTCACGAGTTCGCACATACTAAACTCGCCCCTGCACTCCTCTCACACCAGGAATTACCATGGACACACATATTCCCCATGCATTCCTATGGGAGGGCAGGACAATCTCACCACATGCACTCAGCGTGCGCACGCACTTTACACTGGGACACAGTGCTAAAGTGCGCAAAGGCCAAAAACTACTAAGATCAGGTCATATTAACAGGCAAAAAGTTTAGGGGTGAACCTGCCAAAAGGGCCAAGTCCAACACAACCCCCTTCCAGCCAAAACGCAGGGCAGACCAATCACCACCGTGATGGGCTTCCCTGCTTGGGGCGATAGAACACGGACGCGGGCCCGCAACTGCAGGGACACCCTCCTGTTCTACGCCACGGTGAACCCATGTGGTTCCTTCTGAAAAGCTGTCCGGAGCAACTGGGCTACCCCACTGGTACTCCCTAGCTGTCCGCGGCCAGGACCAGGCCCTAGGCCATCCAGATGCCACTGGTCCTTGCCCATTCACAGAGTGGGGGTAGTAACCCCTGGCACATAGTAGCCATTCTCCACTCTTCCCCTCATCAGGGCAGGTCTAGACTGCCACTGATCCTCCAGCCTAGGGTCTGCACCCTCAGGCGGACCAGAAGCCATGGGTGAGGCTCTCCTCCCCCTACCTCTCCTTCTAGGGTTCCGCCCTCTCCTCCTTGGAGAAGCACCCTCAGAACACAACTCTCCCACCAGTTCAGGACCTCTCTCCAAGAACTGGTCTCCCAACCTAGGGTTTAACCCCTCAGGTTGCACCGGGGTCAGAGGCGAGGACTCCCTCCCTCTGCACCCCCTTCCAGAGTTCTGCACCCTCCCAACTGGAGCGGTACTCCTGGAAGATGAACCGGTCAGGACACTGATTACAGATGTCCCTTCCTCCAGATCAGGCGGATCCTGAACCTGGCCTCCCAACCTTGGGTCTAAACCCCACAGCTGAGCATTTGCCTGGCACACCAGGACTTCCGGGGCGCACACAGCAGCCCCCGAGGGTAACACATGACTCATGTGTTGCGTGACAGTCTGCGTGGCGCAGACCTCCCGACCCCTGTCCATCTGACAGTGTGCAGAGATCCCCCACGACAGAAGTGGTGTCACCATGGTCACTTCTAGGAGACTCAGCCCTTCTGGCTGGCCCCTGACCCACTGGTTCTTCCACTGGGGAACACATCCCCCTCTCACCCCTCAATCCGGACTTCTGTACCCTCCCAACTGGAGCGGCACTGCCAGACACCAGAACCACTGGAGCTCTATTTGCAGACGCTCCAGGTTCTCCAGACACTAGGAGATCCTCCTCAAATGGACTAACAGGACAGCCTAGGCTCCCAACCTGGTGTTCCCTGAAGAAACCATCCAGGCTCTGAGACTGGGTTTCGGGCACCTGGGGACACTCAGTCCCACACTCACTCCTCCTCCACTGAGACAGGACGTGAGCCCCTACACCCCTCCCACTACACTGGGACCTAGCTGGGCTACACTGAACCTCTTCCTCAATACAGGACTGGAAGATACCTGAACCATTACTTTCGGAATCACTCCCCAATGCCTCATCAGAACCTTGGGCCTCCACCCAGAGGTCTGCCTCACATGTAAACTCCCATAGATCAGAAAACCCACCCTCCAACAGGTGTTGGCGCAACCCCGGCAAACAACAACTGAGCAGGTGCTCTCTGATAACCAGATCGAACAGTCCTTCAAAATCCTGTTCCGTGTTAACCGCTACCCAATCAGCCAGTGCATCATTACATTCATCCGAAAAATCCACCCAAGACTGGTGAGACAGTTTCCTACTGCCCCTGAACTTCAACCTGTACTCCTCTTCTCTGGAACAAGGTACCATATTTTGGGAACTGGGACTTCCTGCACTGGACTGTATATTGCTGCCACCACTGGACCCCACCCTCACTGGGGAATCCAGAAAACTACAACTGCACTCAGGGGATAATCTACCCTCCCGAGCTAATTTCTCCCTGGCGAAGGCCCTCTCAGCCTCCGCCATCCTCTCCTGCGCTAAGACCCTCTCGGTCTCTAGCTTTTTGTCCTCCACACTCAGCTGCGCTATCTCCTTGGTATGCTCTAACCTGAGCTTCTCCAAAGCCAGCTGATGCTCCCTTTCTTCCCTCCTATCCACCCACTCCTCTGGGGACAGGAAAAGGGATGGGGCACTGCCCCCAACACTGGACCCAGCAAGGGACTCCCTATCTATGGGGTCCTCACTATCTACTGGCGTCCCTGTCCTGTCACTTTCTTCCTCCTCTTCAGACTCCTCAGGGCCCCCTCAGACCCACCACCCTCTTGGCGTGCGGCCAGGGCCCTCTTCTCCTCATTGCGCTCACAGTCCCATTCATCCTTTTGCCATTGGATCAGGTTGTCCCTCAGTTTTGACTGGGTGTCTGACCCACTCACTGCTATGTCTCTCTCCTCACAGAACTCCACCAACTCCCCCATACTGTATCTAAAGAGACCACAAAAATCAAAAGCAGACTCCATTTTGGCAGGACGCTCAGGGACACGTGCAACACAGGAGACCTAGGTTTCTGAGCTGAAGCAAGAGTATACAATTTACAAATGACACTTTTAGGAGAAGAATTAAAACAAAACTCAGAACAATAATCCCCACACACGTGATTATCTAAATGTAGAGTTTGTAGTGCAACCAGTTGTCGCTGTGGTACTGCGCAAACGCAAGTCCAAATCCCCACCGCTGACAACCAATGTTAGAAATGGGATCTCTGGTTGGCTCAGGCTTGCGCCAAAGCCAGGCAGAGACCACCACTCTAGTCAGGGCGAGGGAGTTACACGCCGACGATAACCCCTGCTCACCCCTTGGTAGCTTGGCACGAGCAGTCAGGCTTATCCCGGAGGCAATGTGTAAGCGTTTGCGCAGCACACTCACACAGCAGCAACACACTAGGCACACCACAAAGGAACTCCACACAAGGTTATATAAAAATAGCCTTTGTATTATCATAAATACCTTAGAAACATAATCACATAATATACAGTGCGCCAACTGGCACTAGGCAATATTCACAGGGGAATTATATACAGGACCAGGCCAGCCCGGACATTCTGGACAGTGGGCATTTGAGCCCCGGTGAGAGGCCAGTTGGCCTGGGGCCAGTGTCAGTGCGTTGTGCCCCCGATTGGGGCACACTGTGTTTAGGCTTACGAGGCCTATTGCCTCATGTGATTTATGCCTAATGTGATGTAGGTGTCCCATCTTGTAGGTTACAGGATCTCGTGCTAAGTTCCTACCTGTACCAGTAATTACTGGTTGTGCGCTACATGTATTATTTGCATTTACTTACCTGATCTGATGGTTCTGACCGTGGCCCGATTGGCCTGGTCCTGTATATAATTCCCCTGTGAATATTGCCTAGTGCCAGTTGGCGCACTGTATATTATGTGATTATGTTTCTAAGGTATTTATGATAATACAAAGGCTATTTTTTATATAACCTTGTGTGGAGTTCCTTTTGTGGTGTGCCTAGTGTGTTGCTGCTGTGTGAGTGTGCTGCGCAAACGCTTTACACATTGCCTCCGGGATAAGCCTGACTGCTCGTGCCAAGCTACCAAGGGGGTGAGCAGGGGTTATCGTCGGCGTGTAACTCCCTCGCCCTGACTAGAGTGGTGGTCTCTGCCTGGCTTTGGCGCAAGCCTGAGCCAACCAGAGATCCCATTTCTAACAACGCATTTCAAACCCTTCCGGGTTTTTTTAAGAGTTCTCCTCAGGACTCAGAACACAAAAGAGCTCTTTTCTTCGAGACTTGTAATTCAAATACAAAATCAATTTCCACCTTTATTACACCACAATATCCAAATGGGAAATCGTTTTCAAATAATCAATCCTCGTGAGAGCCTTCTCTCTATCCGTTGCCAAGTACCTCATTTTTTTCGCGTTAGTTTCTCTCGGCCGAAGCATACGTTCATCTGCAGAGCAGTTGTGGCAACCTAGGGCCTGCCTTAGAGATGACCTATGTGTAGTCAAAGGGGAGTTTTAGACTTGGCAAGTAGTTTTAAATGCCAAGTAAAAGTGGCACTAAACTGCACACATTGGCCCTGCAATGACAGGTCTGAGACAGGTTTGAAAGGCTATTTCTGTGGGTGGCACAAGCAGTGCTGCAGGCCCACTAGTAGTATATGGCATACCACTTTACAAGGGAATTAGAAGTAAATCAAATATGCCAAACAGGTGTAAACCAATCATACCATGTTTTAGGTGAGAGAGTGCACACACTTTAGCACTAATTAGCAGTGGTAAAGTTCCCAGAGTCCTAAAGCCAACAAAAAGAAAGTCAGAAAAATAGGAGGAGGTCAGAAAAATAGGAGGAGGAAGGCAAAAAGTTTGGGGATAACCCTGCAAAAAGGGTCAGGTCCAACACAACATTATGGAGCTCATTTCAGATATGTGGACTTTAAAAAATGAAGTCCTCGATTTCTAAATGGGGACTGAAGAAATGGAGACAATGGCTGGCTACTGGGTATGGTTAGGGGTCAAGCCGTACACCCAGGTTCCATTGTGCATTAGTTTAGAGGTTCCGAGGATGAGGGGTCTTGGTGCAGGGCACATTCAGAGGTGCCTGAATTCAGCCAAAGGCAAAGCCAAGCGTGTTCTGTGGTTATGACGGCTGGATGCTGGGCACCCGGCAGAGCAAGGCCAGCACTTTGCACAATGGGTTCTTAACTTGATCACTCACCGAGTTATAGTTCTATACTCAGAATAGAAAAAAAGTGTTTATTATAAAATTTCAGAAACAGACTTTTGTTGAGGGGATGTTATAGTTACAAAGCAAAACCTAAAAAAAAATTAAATGCACCAGTTATAGTGAACAATGCAACCATACCTCCCCCAATGTACTGCTCATGATCACTGGTGCTTTCTGTTGTGCTTCAATCTTCCACTAGTACATTCAGTTCCGTCTTCTCTCATGATCCAGCAAACTTAGATCATGGAATATAGCTGGTATCAAAAGCAAGCTCAAAGATAAGGAGTGGGTACATAGTTTCAAACCGTTACAACTGCTGTGTCTACAGGAGACATGGCATACACAAACACCATACACTGATGGGTTTGTGTTAGAAATGGGGGTCTCTAGTTGGCAAGGGCTTGCACCTTTGTCCAAATAGGGACCCTTCTTCCTAGTCAGGGTAAGGGAGTTACACTCCTAAAATAACCCCTGCTCACCCCCTTGGTAGCTTGGCACGAGCAGTCAGGCTTATCTTAGAGGCAGTGTGTAAAGCATTTGCACATACCCCACAGTAATACAGTGTAAGCACTACAAAAGGACACCACACCAGTTTAGAAAAATATCCAATATTTTTATATATTTAAGACAAGACCAAAAACGATAAAAATCCACAATACAGTACTTAAAAATCTTCAGTTATGAAAATATGCTTTAAAAACAGTTCCTTGATGTCGATAGCTCCGTCCGGGGCTATCACGGCGTCGTGAGCAAACAAATCCAAACAGTTCTGGCTGACCGCGGCGTCGCGGGCCAGCTACGGTGTCGGGAAGACCCGTAAACAGTACCTTTTAGAAATGCAGGGCGTCGGCGACCTCTAGTTGAGCTTCCGAAAGCACGGCGTCCGCAGGCGTCGGTTCCGGAGGTAGGTGCAGGAGTCGTCGGGCCCTCGAAGTCACACGCGTTGCAGATCGATCTCCTCTCTGTTGAAGTCAGGAGCACTGGCGTCGGCAGGCGCCGGGTGCTGCGGTGCGAAGTGCAGCGGTGCGGCATGCGGTGCCCTCAGGTCGCGATGCGAGCAGCGGCTCGGTGGCGGCATCGGATGGCGTCGTCGGTGAGACCAGGGTCGCGGTGCGAGATGAAGGCGGTGCTCATCACGGTGCTGGAAGGTCACGGTGCAAGCAGCGGCGTCATCGTTGCTGAAGCGCTGTCGTCGGCTGACGAACTGGAGTCGATGGCGCCGGCGTCGGTAGGCCAAGGCTGCGGTATGGGATGAGGGCGGTGCGTCGTGTAACTTTACGAGCGGTGCCCTCGAACCATGGTGCAAGCAGCGGCGTAGATTTCGGCGTGGAGCGGCGTCGTCGGGGATACCAAGGCGTCATCGTGAAGCGAGGCGGTGCGGAGTGTGGTGCCCACAGGTCGCGGTGCGAGCAGCGGCTCGGTGGTGGCGTCAGCAGGCATCGTCGGTGAGACCAGGGTCGCGGTGCGGCATTGCAGCGGTGCCCTCTGCGGTGCCAAGGCATCGTCATGAAGCGAAGCGGTGCGGAGTGCGGTGCCCACAGGTCGCGGTGCGAGCAGCGGCTCGGTGGCGGCATCAGTAGGTGTCGTCGGTGAGACCAGGGTCGCGGTGCGGCGCTGCGGCGGTGCCCTCTGTGGTGCCTTCGGGACACGGAGTCAGCAGCGGCGTCGTCAACGTCGTCGAGTTGCTTTTCTTCTGTTGCAGCACAAAACACACAGTCCCCAGTGCTGAGGGCAGAAGAGCTTAAAGTCTTTGTTGTGCCTGAGACTTCTTGAAGAGGGGGCAAGCTCTACCTCAAGCCCTTGGAGAATATCACAAAAGTAGATTGCAGAAAGTTCAGTCCAGTCCTTTCACTGCCCAAGACAGAAGCGGCCACTGCAGGCCAACACAGCAAAGTACACAGCAAAGTGGTAGTTCCTCCTCACAGCTTCTCCAGCTGTTCTTCTTGGCAGGCTTCTTGATCCAAAAGAGTTCTAAAGTTCAGGGGTCTGGGCCCCAATATTTATATCCCCAAATCCTTTGATCTGTGCCCAGCCAGAACCAGTTCTGCCTTCTCTGGTGTGACTTCCTGGCAGGAGGTGGAGACGGCATTGTCAGAGGCAGATCAGGCCCTTTGAGGTGCAAGGAAATCTCCTCCCCCTTCCCCAGTTGCAGCCCAGGTCTATTCAGCCCTTTCCTGACTCACCTAGACTATCTGGAGCCACTCCTGCTCCCCAGCCTTCTGTCATCCAAAACCCAGCCAGGCAATCCACATTCCAACAGAGGCACACAGGATGACTGAGCAAGAAAATACCTACTTTCTAAAAGTGGTATTTTCAAACACAGAATGTAAAACTCACCTTCACTAAAAGATGCATCTTTAGATTCTGAGTTCAGGCATACTAAACTTTTATTTTCTTACCTAGTTCCCAGGGCCAGTTATGTTTATAAGATGTTATAAACAAACTTCCCATTCTGTTCTATGGGGAACAGGTAGCCTTGCAATAGTGAAAAACGAAATTGGCAGTAATTCACTATCAGGACATGCCACACACACCAGGGCATGTCCTACCTTTCACATACACTGCACCCTGCCCACAGGGGTACCTTGGGCCTACCTTAGGGGTGCCTGACATGTAAGAAAAGGGAAGGTTGGGGCCTGGCAAGTGGGTGCACTTGCCAAGTCAACATGGCAGTACCAGACTGCGCGCAGACTCTGCAATGGCAGGTCTGAGTTACCTTTTCAGGGCTACTCACGTGGTGGCACAATCAGTGCTGCAGGCCCACTAGTAGCATTTGATTTACAGGCCCTGGCACACTCAGTGCACTTTACTAGGGACTAACAAGTAAATCAAATATCCAGTCATGGAAACACCAATCCATAACACATTTTACCACAGGAGCACTTGCACTTTACCACTGATCAGCGGTGAGAAAAGTGCGCAGAAACACTAAGCCAGCACAAACAGAGTCAAAACTGGGAGGTCAGAAAGCAAAAACTCAGGGGAAACATGCCAAAAGATGCCAAGTCTAACAGTTTGCCACAATTTCTACCCCAGCTATACCCTTATTGCTTGGGCGAGCTAAGGGAGGTCTGGCAATCTTTATTTCCACTACAGCACTGATTGTATTAAAAAAAGTGTATAGTAATTCCCCTTACTTTCAACTGGCACTCTTAGTAGTGGACAATAATCAATCTTTTTTTCTAGTAAACTACTATAACAACATTTTTAATACAACCCGTTATAAGGTTGTGGAGGAGCTAGCGAAAGTACTGGCTAACTTCATAAAGGGGGAGGACCATGAATATAATTACATCTGGGTGGGGGATTTTAACACCTGTAAGTGCAGCTTTTTAGGGACGAGTGCATGTGGTTTTGTCATGTGGTTTGTGGCCTCATGGTCTGCATTGCTAAGTTGGCTTAGGCCTGGCTGCCATGATGCCTTTTTGCGCACGTTACTTTGTGACTTTGTTTTTCCAGCCTCTGCTTGTGCCCGGCTATATTAGAACTGTCTGCCTTTCTGCCTTTCACCTTTTCTCCTGTTCCCTGTGGGTTTCGTCTGCACAACATGTACAAGGTCGAAAAACAACGTCCCTTGTTCTTGCTGATCTGGCCAGTCCCTCGCACTTAGACATAACACTAAGTACAGCTGCACTGGAGAAATTCGTGTGCTTTTAATATTGTGATCTCGCTGTTTGTGGCACTTGGAGAAAAACCTTTCCAGGGAGAAGAGCTGTGCTTGTCTGATGATGTAAACCTTGCATCTAGATATTGAGGTATGATGGTCCGCCTGACAATGCCCAGAGGTCTTCTATTTTTATAATAAACTAGTTAATAGCACGGGGAGGGTGGTAAGGCCATTTAGCCCTATATCCACTGTTTTATGACATGCTTTCCCCGTTTGTATTCTATGGAATTGTAACTATGCTTATTATTTTATCATTATGCATTATGCTGATAGTACTGGCACGTGTACTGTATCTTTGAGCACGATAGTTGAAATAAACATTTTAAACTATACTGGTGTCTCTTATTACGCACGTTGTGGACAGGTATGAGGGAGTTATGAAAGGGTGTTCTTGCTCCCGCGAGTCCTGAGAGAGAGAGAGACCGTGTTCTGGGTTGTCTAATCATTGGTAGCATCGCTGCTAATGAGACGCTAAAGCTAGTCGGATTGGTATTGTGGGTACTAAGGTGCATGGTTGGTTCACCACTATACTCCGAGGTCCTATTATCCTGTGCATAGCTCTGTGTATGTGCAGAATCCCTACAACATGGCGCCACCAACGTAGTTGGCTGCTTATCTGCGAGACGCTTGAGTAGTACTTGTGCTTGTCCACAACACCCTTCGCATACGCTTCCGGAAACGTGTGTGAGGGTGATACCTCCTATATTGACGTTTTTATAGGTTCTTTCAAGCTTGAAGTTATTAAAAGGTGTTTAAGTAAACCCTATATAGTGCTGCCTCATATTAGGTTGTTGATCATTTCTGGTCTTAATGGCGGATATAAATATACCGGCACATAGCCGCGCTGCGCTCCGGGCTCATTTACTGGCTTATGGAGTGCCTGACGCGGGTGTCTCACTCATCTTTGTGGTGCAGGCTGACCTGGCTCACCACTTTGAGGTGTTTTACTCTTGGGTCACTTTTCCGGCGGTGGATGGAACGGATGATTTGTTCCATGAGTACACTCTCACTGCCCTACCCAATGCTCATCGGCCTTATCAGGCTCTCGAAGTACCACTTACGGCATGGCAACACCGTATTTGGTTTAATGGCGCCCTCCCACATCCGGTCACCCCGGTTTGTTTAGGCCCCCTATCAATAGACGGGGCCACTTGGCCAGTTTTGGCCGGGTATACCCCACATCCGCGTTATTTGACGCTTGCGGTTGCTGAACTGCGTGAATTACATACGTCTCTGATACGCGCACACAGAACTTTAGTTTAGTATGTTACAGGCAACGTCCAGGGAGCCCCTCCTGGAGTTGCAGTAAATCCAGCTGGACCGGGCGGTGTAACCATAAGTCCCGTCATGGTTAATTCGGTGATGGGCAAGCGCCCACAAAATAAGGACGATTTGCCTTATTGGCTTGCAGAAAAATTTGACCAGCTGGAGGCAGTTTTTCCAAATACTTCTCCTGTGGAAAAACACAGGATTTTAACGATCAGTTTGCCAAAAGACTTAATTCCCGAGTTGGCAGAATGCAACAACTGGGGCAAGGTATTCGCAGCAGTATATGCGAAGTGTTTCGGCACTCCTTCCATGACAGTTCTCCCCTCTGTAATTAAACGAGTGCAGGATGAGCATGGCCCTGAAGCGGCTGTGGAATTGGGGATGAGACTGGTGGGAGTGTTCGATGTAGTAGCTGATTTAATTCTTGCTAACGTCAAGGGCGATGCAGTTAACTTTCAAGTAGCTAATGCTTTGGCTTTAGTCCCAGAACCAGACAGGCCACGCGAATTACCGAAAATTATTGCACAGGCTTATAAAACCAGTGGCAGCAATAGTCTGGGGGTTAAGCCTTTTGCTAAAACGCAAACACAATCACAGCCACAACAAAAAACTCAGTCTGAGAAAGATGAGAGACCGTTCTTTACTAAAAAGAACTGGAGGTTGAAGAAACAGGGTAAGCAACAGAAAAAACCAGGGTCGCGTGGCGCATTCCCGGTTTCCGTATCTTCTGAACGCACTTATGATTTGCGCGACAGAGCGAGAATTAAATCTCCAGAGAGATTTCAAGTCCCTGATCCGCGTTCTCCTCGTTCTTCACAGGCACCATCGACCTCCCAGACTGGTGGAGGAGAACGCCAGGATAGAGGCATGGGTCGTGAGGCTCCACAGGGACGAGACCAACCTCGACAACAAGTACGAGGGAAACCAGAAGAATTTCCACGTTCTCGCCCACAGTTTCAGAAGAAGAAAGTTGCAGCTGTAACAGCGAGGTATGACACAGACGGTGAGAACGAGACTCCTGAATTGGACGTGGGCAGTGACGCTCCTAGAAAGCGCCGCGGAAGTTACCATAGTGCGGGAGGCGCTACGTCCTCATGTGGAGGCGACAGCAACTGACACATTCATTACTGTCGAGACAGCTGACACCCGAGTGGCAGCCCCTGACAGACTATTTAATATTGTCCTTCAAATTGAAGGTGACATACAGCGTGTTATTAAAGGGATTTTTTGGGAGAATCTGACCTCTTCTTACGACATTTTGTTGGCAGAGGCGGATTGGCCGCCCCCATTCGTACTTGCTGCGCGTAGAGGGGAGGAGGTAATCCTTCCGAGCTTTTCGCTTCATGTCCCCAAGGACAAAGCGGAGGCTCTCGCAGCTGAATGGGCTGGGGCCCTGGCTCCGGCGTTATACCGTAATCACGTGGGCTGGGATGAAGAATCTCCCCCCCATGACATTCCTTTGCGGTCGCTGCCACAGCCACAACCCCAATATCCCATCCGGCGGGAAGCTAAAGGTCCCGTTTCCGACATTCTGACACAGTTAGAATATCAAGGAGTAATTGAAACATGCGTATCACCAATGAATAATCCCCTTTTCGCGGTTTCTAAACCTGATGGATCGGACCGCCTAGTATTGGAATACCGACATTTGAACTCTCATTGTCGGACCTTTGCGGTACAAAATACCCACAGTTCTGCGCTTGCAGACAGTCTTGTTCGTAAAAAATATAAAACGACACTTGACCTATCCAATGGATTTTACACACACAACTTGTCCCCGGAGTGCAGCCAATGGAGCGCTTTCACTTCCGGTGGTAAACAATTCAAATTCCGGTGTTTTCCCATGGACTACAAGAACAGTCTGGGTGTCTTCGCCGCTCGTGTTGTTTCTCTGTTGGACAGCATAGACCCAGATGCGTGTTCGTACGTCGACGATATCTATCTGACAGACGACGAATTATGGCCGCATCTTTCCCAAGTGGCCCGCATTATTCTTGAATTTGCGGTTTTAAGATACAAATTTAATTTTGCCAAATCTCACATTGCTGAATTTACCGTTTTGTTTTTGGGCTATGAGCTCAACAATGAAGGTAAGGGATTAGCTCCCCATTTCTTGGAGAAGGGTGCACTTTTGTGCCCTCCAACCACCCTGAAGAAGCTTCAGTCATTACTGGGTTTTCTAAACTTCGGGCGTACTTACATTCCCGAATATGCCCAGTGTATCAAGCCTCTTTATGCCTTGATACAACCTAACTTTTCGAAGTCATGCAGGCTTCCCGAGCATTCCTCTATACTGCAATCTTTGCAGTCTAATCTACTTGTATCTAAATTCTTGTTGACTCGTGATAACCACACAAACCTGGTGATTAGAATCGTTCCAGGGGCAGTGGGTTTCACGTACTTAACCTTTAACGAAGGTGACATAGTACCGATTGCATACAAGTCACATCTTTACACTTCAGCGGAAATGCGCTTTTCCTCTGTGGAGAAAGTTTTGACTGCAGTGCAAATGGCGATTCTAAAGGAATGCACACTGGCACAGGGAAAACGCATTTTGGTGGTAACCCCATATCCTGCCCTTGAGGCAGTGACGAAAGCAAGTGTCCCGAAGTCTAAGGCTTTGCACCCCCGTTGGATACAATGGGCTACATCTCTGACGTCTCCGGATGTCACTTTTATCTTTGATTCCTCTCTCTAGACACAGGAGTTCTTACAGTATGAATTTGTTCATCCTCCTCCTCTGTCCTTGCTACCGCTTGAGGAGTACGAATGTATTATCTATACCGATGGTTCGGCACAACCGGCCACGGGTTCCAAGCATGCTTATTCAGCAGCATGTGCTATTGTTGCAGGTACTATGGTGAACGGAGAGTTCAAATCGACTGTAGTGCACACACAGGCACTAGGAGACAGTACTGCACAATTGGCCGAGCTGCGTGCTTTGGTGCTCGCACTTGAGTTCGCTAATCCAGACTTGACGACCCTTATTGTATGCGATTCTTACTACTGTGTTCAATCTTTCAATGACAATCTGTTCTTTTGGTCGCAAAACGACTATAGAGATGCTAAAGGCAGCACAATTAAGCATAAAATGCTTTGGGTTCGAGTGGCAGATCTTAAACAACGTCTGCCTCTCACACAGGTGATTCACACTCTTGGCCACCAGCGTGTGGGCGCACACGCTGTCGGTAACGGTTTGGCAGATGAAGCTGCCAAATCAGCAGTAGCCACGTGCTCAGTAGCAGCAGTTACAAGATCCATGACTAAAATAGATAATTATATTTTGGCAGCTATTGCTGCAACAAAGGAAGGTGCTAATTACCCACAGGGTTTCCCTTCCAAATACTCTTATCAAGTAGGTCCCGATCAGGTTCCTTACGTAAAAATTCCAGACGTTGGTGATCGGCTGATTCCCAACGCGGACCGCAGACTTTCCTTGATAACGGCCGCACACGAAGGCTTGGCTTCGGCCCATGCTGGCGTGTCTGTGACGGTTTCCATCTTGCAGCAGCGTTACTGGTGGCGTGGTTTATATAAACAGACCCGTACTTATGTGCTTTCTTGTGACGTTTGTCAGCAAATTAAGCCTTCAACGGTTACACGACCACCACAAACACCGCTCTGCATTTCTAACAGACCTTTTGGGTGTGTTTACCTGGATCACTGCGGTCCCTTCTCCTCTGACACTGCGTATAAATACATCTTAGTTGCAGTGGATTCGTGCACACGTTTCATCTGGGTTTGGCTACAACGGAGTGCTGACGCTCGAAATGTCATAAGGGATTTGCGTGTTTTTGTGGGAATTTTTGCCTGTGGCACCTTCCATTCTGACCAAGGTCCGGCGTTCGCCTCTAAGGCGTACAAGGACGCAATGGGGTCACTGGGGGTGCGGGTGAAATTTTCGTCTCCATATCGGCCTGAGGGCAATTCGATTGTTGAACGAATGAACCATGACTTAAAGCAATCCTTGATAACTAGAGTCTTAGGTACTGGCAGGAACTGGCTGGCCCACTGGTATAGCGTACAACGTGCACTTAATAATCTCCCTAGAAGACCTCTGGGTGGGCGGACCCCATACGAAATGCTCTTTGGCATCCAAATGTTTGTGCCTGACCTTGATGGTCTAGACATGGCGGCGCAATCCGCAAACTTTGACGTAGATAATCATTCTACTATGTTGCAGGACTTACAAGAAGCCTGTGACAAACTTGCAAACGAACATTTACCTTCAGCCACAGACACTGCGCTGCAGATTCCGGTCGCCGGCTGGCTTCCGAAGGTAGGAGATCTGGTCCGAGAGAAGGTGGAGAACAAAAAAGAATTTGGCCCCTCTTATCGTGCACCGGTTCCAGTCCTTGGCTTGAAGGGTACTCGTACAGTCATCTTACCACCGCTTCCTGGTCACAAAGACAACAGATACATCTCAGTGGACAATGTCAAGCTACAACATCTGGCCGATCCTGAATATTGTAACACCAGCGGTCTCCTGTCCAGCCATTTCTAGGACTCCTGTTTGTGGCCCTCCGGCCCACACGGTCACTGATGTTGCCATTGAGATGGTAGATTTGCCTGATCGCCTGCTCGACTACCCGGATTCCCTCTGCAATGAGGAGACAGAGTATACATACCCCGCCAACGAGTTGGTGGCTCACCAACCAACAACGCCACTGAGCCCCACCCGTTATTCCTTTGATTCGGCTTCCACCTCATCACTTATCCCGTCCAGCTTCAGTATTTTTGTATCCTGGTTCAGAGACAATTTTTTAATCCCACCATGGACATACATCTGGTTGGCACTATTCCTGATTTTTCTGTTCATGTCCATTGGCTTTGTGACAGTTTTTTTCCTACTCATCAATGGTCACTATTTACCAGAACGCTCTGCAGTGAACTATGTCGCTGGAACTTTGGCTCCGCATTCTTCTTCTCACATCATGAAGCGTGACCACACATTTGTGAACATTTCAGCTTTCCCAGTCGCTGATGGCATCGTATGGGATGCAGTAAATTTCCAAATTCATGGACCAACCGAGATTATTAATGTACCAAATGTCCTCCGTGTTTCAATGGGGGATGTCGTTAAAAGTAATATTCATTCGGACGATTGGGATGTGCATGCCGTTGAATCGTTATTTACTGATTTGAAATATTATGCTGCCTTTAATGCTGAAGATCTGTATTTAAATTCTGCCAGTTATGCCGACTTATATTGTTACCAGCATTGGGGCAACCACTTTCTCCATAAACCAAGTACCCTTCGGGGTCCTTTTAATTACACCCAATGGGAACATTGTCCGACCCCTTTGCCAGGTAGCTCCCAAACTCTTAGAAATAAGTTTACTTATTTTACAGACTTTGATAGATCGAACCCTGGGTCCTATTATTTCAAATTAAACTCTTCGTCCACACAGAAAATCATGTTGACCCACACCAAATTGCTATATTCGGGTTCCTTTTTGAACGCCTTAGCTGTGGGTGGTTATGAGCACTGGCAGGACACCATTGACTTGAAATCTATTTGGGGCACCAAATCATGGCAGGTGCAAGGCACGGAAGCTTTGCACCGTGCTTGCCTAATCCTGGCCCAAATTTTATTTTTAAATCACACTATCAAACGACCTGTTGGGGTTTGGCTACTTCCAAACAATTAAATGCACCTTCCATTCCCGTATTGTCTTCCACTCCCACCGAGAGCTTGCATTTCAATATTTCCCTTGCCACTTTGCAAGCTTTGTTTCAAAACAATTTGTTTAATGTCTCTACGTTTGTTCAGTCACCCTGGTTGGCTTGGCCCATAGCATCGAATGCCTGCCAGCTGCGTTTTCATGATTCAGCTCCTGGATACAAACAGGATAGGCCAGATCCGAGGTTTTCTGACTCTCGTACGGTTACAACATATTCTGTTGGTAAATTGTGTAAACAGTGGTTGCAGCACTCTTCATTAGATTCTGTAAAACAACATTTATCCCTCCTATCAGGCAACATTGATCTGTCCGATTTTGTTCTGGGGCCTCGTGGTCCTCGACCTAAGAGATTCATTTATGAAACTTACAATGAACTCTGGAAGCTTTCGCAAATTGAAGCTGCTTCCCGTCTACGGGAAATCGATCAAGCAAATTTAGAAAAAGTGCTCGATGTTGTTGACAATAGAATTAATACCCAGTCTTCCCGCATTTACACATTAGAGAATATTGTTTCCTCTGTTGTTGATATTGTACAAGATGATGTTTCTGTGTTATATCATGGTCAGAATCAATTGCGTTCAGTGATGCAGTTTGCATGGACTTTGCAAACACTTAAAATGGGTAAAGTTCCTTGGCACTTTTTGAACACCTCTGCCTTATTCTTGCCGTTTAATTTAACTGAGAAACAGCAATTCATGTCCATGAAAGATGCAACATACACTCTCTTACATATCGAAAAAATAGAGCCTTTACCATTCTCTGTGGCGGAATTGGATTCTGCAGTGTGGCTAGTTCATGGGGTTATCGCCTTGCCTTTTTCTTTATTTGAATTCAGTTCATGCATGAAACATTATCCTGTGGGCTGTTTTCAGCCCTTAGGCAGTGCCTTCCTGCATGAACTTTGGTCCCTGCCGTTCATGTATAAATGCCTTAGGGACGGAAAAGAAGTTTTTCTCACAGGAGAGTCATGCGATTCTACTGTGGGTCATTCCCTGATTTGTAAACACATTAAATTACACGGGGCTTGTAATGTTTCGGCTCCTAAACTTGCTTGTGTTTTAAAGGGAATTCCTGCTCCTGCTATATCCCCTACTTTCACTGTGCTTGCAAATGGTAGCTATCTCCTTCTGAATAATCAGGACTGCTGTGGAATGCTGGCTGGCATCCCCTATATTGTAACTGTTTCCCACCGGGTAGTGTGCTGCAAAAATGTGCTTTTTCCTCCCCGCACGACATAATAGATAGTTCCATTTGGCCTTCCATTCCGACTTTGAAGGCGGATTTCAATAAATTGAGCAGAATAAAGGTGCTATTATTGAACCAGGAGGTTAGGCTCACATCCGCACGGGAGACATTCATCCTCCAGGTGGCTAGTACCCACAGTGAAATACAGGCCCTTTTGAACACAAACCTCCCACAACATTTCGGTGAGCTGATTCACCGTGTTTTCAATGCATCACGCACAGAAGGTCTTGTGCACTTTTTAAAGTTGTGGGCTCTGGCCTTGTTACCTCCTTTCAAACTATCTTTGGTGTAATACCGGCTTTTATTCATTCCATTTTTTCCAGCGTCTTTGGCGGCTTTCCGTTGATCCTCGCCTTGGCGGCTGGTATATTGCTTTTGGTCTGTTTGCTCCGCAATGGCTGCTCTTCCTGGGGGCCTCCTCGACCGAGGTCGACTCCGGATGCTCCGTGACCGCATCCTCGCCGGCTTCGGCATCCTGCCATTGGCGAAACTCAGTGTGTCCTATAGACTTTCTTTTCGCTTTGCGTATTTCACTTGCGTGCAACCTGTGATGTCTTGCATCCGATGTCCTTTCTCATGGTCCTTCGATTATTGCCTCTCCAATACGTCTCTGTCTGACCCGGATTTTGTCCAGTTAGTGGGTCCCTTAGAGGCCCATGAACGGGACTGTTCCGGTGATGGCTTCATGGCGCGTGCGGCTGCACTTGGAATTTTGGCACAATGGGATGTCTGGGCGGTTGCTCAGACTCTCCTACGACAAAGTTATATTGAGTATCACGCAAGTTGTCCCACAATGCTGATCACTGCTCCTCTTGCGAGGAACATAAATGCAGTTTTGATTTGTTGAACTGGATGGCGTCTCTTTTTCTGACGATTCCAACGATGTCCTCTTGGAAGGTGTGGCGTTTTTCTGCACTTACACTCTATTGGATTAGGGGGCCTCCGCTTTCAGCCTCCTGCCTCACTGGAATCTTTTTTATTCTGCAATTTTTTTTCTCTCCCATTCATTGTCCTTCATTGGGGACTATTCCAAAACAGACGTTTCCGTTCTGCTCCATCTATTTGAACTCTGTCTTCGTCCTATGTCTTCGCCAATGGACTGACCAGGGGAGGGTGTCATGTGGTTTGTGGCCTCATGGTCTGCATTGCTAAGTTGGCTTAGGCCTGGCTGCCATGATGCCTTTTTGTGCACGTTACTTTGTGACTTTGTTTTTCCAGCCTCTGCTTGTGCCCGGCTATATTAGAACTGTCTGCCTTTCACCTTTTCTCCTGTTCCCTGTGGGTTTCGTCTGCACAACATGTACAAGGTCGAAAAACAACGTCCCTTGTTCTTGCTGATCTGGCCAGTCCCTCGCACTTAGACATAACACTAAGTACAGCTGCACTGGAGAAATTCGTGTGCTTTTAATATTGCGATCTCGCTGTTTGTGGCACTTGGAGAAAAACCTTTCCAGGGAGAAGAGCTGTGCTTGTCTGATGATGTAAACCTTGCATCTAGATATTGAGGTATGAGGGTCCGCCTGACAATGCCCAGAGGTCTTCTATTTTTATAATAAACTAGTTAATAGCACGGGGAGGGTGGTAAGGCCATTTAGCCCTATATCCACTGCTTTATGACATGCTTTCCCCGTTTGTATTCTATGGAATTGTAACTATGCTTATTATTTTATCATTATGCATTATGCTGATAGTACTGGCATGTGTACTGTATCTTAGAGCACGATAGTTGAAATAAACATTTTAAACTATACTGTGTGTCTTATTACGCACGTTGTGGACAGGTATGAGTGAGTTATGAAAGGGTATTCTTGCTCCCGCGAGTCCTGAGAGAGAGAGACCATGTTCTGGGTTGTCTAATCATTGGTAGCATCACTGCTAATGAGACGCTAAAGCTAGTCGGATTGGGATTGTGGGTACTAAGGTGCATGGTTGGTTCACCACTATACTCCGAGGTCCTATTATCCTGTGCATAGCTCTGTGTATGTGCAGAATCCCTACAACAGTTTCACTGAAATTACATGGAACAATCAACACAATTTCCCTCATGACAGCTATGGGAAAGGCTAAATAAGCTCTTGTGTAAATATATCCTTGAAATATTAGTATCTAATGGGGAAGAGGGTGAAACATCAAAACCCACTTTTCAAGGTAGAGGTAACCCATTGTGTATTGACCACATATAATGTCAACCAATGGTCTGAAATACTGTGGGTCACTCTATATTGAATTTACAAGTTGTTGTGACCACGCTTCCTTGACTATGTCCTTAAGTGTTAAAAGAAACAGAACTGAGGATAAATTGCTGGCACCAAACATAGCTATAGCCGGGAACAACGGTATCAGTATAAAATGGACAGGGATAAATGAAGACTTTCTGCTGGAAAAGGTGGTTAAAGATAATAGAGAAAGCTTCTCGGTCTGCACTGATATCTATTCTTCTCCCGACATGGTTGTGACTGCGCACGATAAAATTACAATGGCTATAGCCTCTAATCTTAGAAGAGATAGTACAGCTAATAAGAGGCAGACAAAAGGATGGCTTGATCACGATTGCACTTGGACTAATCAAGAATTAAAAAAAGCCTTGCATACAAATCCTAGAGATAGGTCAGAAATTAAACGACTCAGATTAATATATTATCAAGCACTAAAATAGAGGAAGAAAGACGTACAAGAGCAGGCCAGGTCCAAATTGAACCAGGCAGCGGATACAAGGGACTCCACATTATTCTGGAAGGTGGTAAATTCACGATTGTGGAAAGAAGAACAAGACCCTATAATCGAAGCAGTCATCGCCCCCCTGTAACTGGTTTACACATTTTCTGGAATCTTTAACACATCGATTAATAACAAAGGAGAGTCAGCCTCTAAAGACCCCATACCTTTACAACAGATTGGTCTAGAGGAGGTCATATTGGCAATCGATAAAATGAAATGTGGTAAGGCCCCGGGACCTGATGGGGTTCCGGCAGATGCATACAAAGAACGCACGACGCTATGGGCACCAATATTAACACAGGTCTGCAACGCAGCCGCTAAAGGCTGCGTTCCTAATACATGGACGAACAACATAATCGTCCCAATATTTAAAAAAGGCCATGGGGGGCCATGAGATGCTACCGCCCCATATCCCTTCTGGACTCCTCCGTAAAGATCATGGGGCGAATAGTACTTGGGAGACTGGAGGCATGGGCCATTGATAATAACATCTTGACAGACTCCTAATATGGTTTTAGGGGGACATGGGGACGGTAGAACAGTGCATTAACTTGAATTTACTTATTGGCAAGTGCACATTGACCAAGGAAGAACATATCCATCTATGTTTTGCAGACCTAAGCTCCGCTTTCGATTGTGTAAACTATGCCAAATTATGGGAAACAATGACCGATATGGGCGTCCCAGATGTTATTGTATCATTCCGGGCACAACTATATGCAAGACTGACAGCAAGAGTAAGGTATGGGAGGGACGGAGAGTGCACCCCAAGCTTTCAGGTGTCTAGGTGCATTAGACAAGGCTGTGTCCTTGCACCCTTCCTTTTCTCATTGTATAATAATAGGATAGACAAAATCCTCCACAAATTGACCACTGATGCCCTGAAAGTAGGCCCTCGGCCAACCCCTTTGCTCCTGTATGCAGATGATGCAGTCTCAATATCCAGAACTGCAAATGATTTACAACAGCTGATTGAAGCTTTTGTCTCATACATTGAGCAAAGAGACCTAAAATTAAACCTGGCCAAGACGTTTGTGATTGTCTGTGGATGGGGTATGGCCAAGAAAAAGATTCATTGTGTGAGGGAACATAAGTTGGCTGAAGTCCAAAGTTTCTCCTATCTAGGCATTTTGTTTTCTCATAACAGTAACTGGGGCCCACACATTGACCAGACAAGACTTAAACTAATCCAAACTGCGGAGGCTATTTTTAGATTTTCTAATAAGATAGGTAGCAGACCTATATGTGACATTCTCAAATTATATAGTAGTAAATACATATCAGTAGCAACTTATGGTTCTGTAGTGTGGGGCAACGCCAACGCACTTGCATTACAAACCTGTGGAAACTCTTTTTTCTGCTGCATGCTAGCTGTACCAAGGTCTACTTCTGTGTATCTTTTACATAAGGAACTGGATGCACTATATGTTGCTGATTTAATACAAGGTAGAGCTTTATGTTCCTGGTATAACATTTGGTGCAAGGAGGGGACAATGTTTACCAGGGATATAATCGAGGACTGTTTAGCATTGGAACACTTTAATCAAATTCCATGGTTAGCATATATGGATAAGCTACTTAAAGATATTGATAAAGATCTATCAGTGATAAAACCTGTAGGAATATTGCGATATGGCAAAAATGAAATAAAAAAGATTTATCTGGAGAAACAAAGTCAAGAAAGAGCCAGCAGAGAAGAGAAAAAAACAAGTGTGTCGAGATATGTGGCCTGTATAATATATACAAATATGCAAGATAGGTTCTATTTGACTAGGCTATTACAGGGCACAATCCATGAACTGGTGGCCTTCCCAAAACATGAAAAATGGCAGAAAATAATTTGCAGATGTCCATTCGATGGGAAAACCACCCAGTCCACGATGCACTTTATGCTGTTTTGTAGGTTTTATCGAGATATTAGGCGAACATTTTTACGACCAATTTTTATAACTAAGAAACTTTTCTTTCATAAGGGAGCCATGAATTTTATATGTACTCTTGATAATGAAATAGCGTGTCGAACTGTTGCAGGTTATATTACTTGGGCTGTAAAAGGAAGGAAATCCCTTGTATACTTGGATAGCTTGGTTTATGAAGAAGATTGAAAGAGGATTTTAGGAGGATGATAAGATTTTTAAACTTTGAGATAGTAAGAGGATTTTTACTGATGGATATTTAATAACGAATTAATTAAACGAGTTTTTAAATTATAATGTTTGGAATTATGTTTAATATTTTATTCTATGATGTCTTTTTTTATGTACTTTTATGGATTGATAAACAGATTCCAAATAAAGTTATTTTGAATTTGATCCAGCATGACCTTGATAAGGGCTAGTGGCTAAGAAACAACACAGCGGACAAAAACTGTATAATTTTTCTCTTAGTAGTGAACAGGTCTCAGCTACGCTCTCCTGCTTGCACTGATTCAAAAATAACTAAAAGTCCTTAGGCAGCATTTGTGGACTCATAAGTTGAAAATATTTCCTAAAGTGCAACTATCACAGCAGCCATAGAGTCTTTCAAAGAGCCCTCTACCTTATGATCCACTAGGTCTGCCGTTGACGTATCCAACAGCGCCATTGAGGATAACCACACTGCACTGAACATGTTTGCCTTTTCAACAGGTGGAAATTCTACTTCAAAGTTTTCTAGCAGATATTGTTGTGCCAAAACACGTGTCAAACGTATTGTTTCACCCCCTTCTATTTTTCAGTTGGGATTTTACAAATTGCCTGATGTGAAGCCATTGTGTGTGAATCTGCTTGAGCACACTGACAATAGTGATCATCTCTACCTGTCTGCACTACTGGCTCTTTAAAACCTATACCCTATCCGATATTGACCACAAGCTCTGAAAATAGGTGACCATGCACATATGAGGTAGGTATACAGATATCACTCTGGCGAACCCATACAGAACTTTTACACAGATATAGCATTAACACAAACGGCAACCATGTATGGAACATAGGAACTCACACTTTGTGGGAAGTATTTTAGGAGATCTAGGGCACTCTGGGATTACTCGTCCCACAGTGTAACAATCCAGGTGTTTTAGCAATGGTGTCCTTGGGTTTTACCTTACTATTGAGCCCAAAACTGAGCGCTTAGTACTCCCTTTTAACCCTTGACCCTCAGAGTAGCACAGTCAAGTAGTTCAGGATTTCCATAGGGAGGTGGTGGAGTAGAAGCTCAGAACTCAATGAAACATGTAACAGCAGGCAATGTCCAACCATTGCTTTTGCATTTAAGAAGTATTTTACTTCTGACACACAATATAATGCCGAACACAAAAATGGTTATACATGTACTATACAGCTGTAAAGGAAACAATTGTTATGAGATGTCCCCAGCCATTATTAACTAGTGCTTCTCTTCAATGAACAGGTCTTATAGCGAAATATAGTTAATACAACGTACAAGGAATAGCCCTCCTGGGGAAGCTGTGGCTCTTTTGACTTTCCTCAACGTGGAAATTGATGTGTAACAGACAGGCAGATCCCTTACTCGATAGTAATAACACCACCAGTTGAGGGTATTATCCTGTGAGTTACTGAAAATCAGTTCTCCCTGCAGCTCAGCCCATGGGACATTTCTAACCACTCAACGGATACCTAGAGGGTCTTGTTTTTAAATTCACACATGGCGCCAGGAAGCATCTAGCCCAGCCCTGGCAATTACCAACCCCGAAGAATATAACCTTTTACAGTGAGATTGACTCTCTAGAAAGAACAGTGGCTCTCATTATAAGGACTGGCTTAACTGTGGCTCTCAAAGCTGATCACAAGTGTTTCTTGTAAAAACCAATATAGAGATATATTAAAAAAACTGTCTGGTCTCAAGCTCCTATTATGTGTTTATATCTGTCCTTAATTAAGCTCTTACAAATGCCATGTATCACCATGGGTGAATTTGTACTTTTCTTGTTATTTACCGACTATCCAACTTTGATCAGAGTCATTAGGGACAATTAATCAAACGTTTAGCTTCACATTTTCTGCAGTAGGCTATAGCTTTCATACTAGGTAATTTTAAACTTCAAGCGCACTGTCAGTAAGATCTTTGGAAAAAAATTGCCCAGATCTTTTCGCTATCTGGTTATAGTTACGTAAATAGTCTTGTCCTTTGCCCAGGCGGTCCTCTCTTTAAAATTCGTCCCTTCCTAAAATTCTGAAAAAATATGCATATAATTTCACTGCATAACCTGCTAATGAATCCAACTATTCTTCTCTTTTACCTTCCTCAATTCATTTCCTTGTCCTACCATAGCACCCTCTATTTAGTTACAATGTTAATTCCAAATGTATAAATAAGAAGAGAGAATTTCCTTATGGTTGATACGTTGAAAGTGTACTAACTCCCTGACTAGGTAGAGCAAAGCTATATAAAATATTAAGGGCCTCATTTATGAAAACTGTTGCATCGCTGTGATAAAACAGCAATGCAACAGTTTTCACTGCGCCATCCTTGCGACTCAATGGATGCGCCGTATAGTTAATGCACCGCGCTCCATGTCACAAGAAATGACAGATACGTCAGGTAAAAGGTTTTGATGCAGTGGCGTCCTAGAAGTGTTGCAGTGAAATCTCATAGATTTCACTGTGACACTTCTACGACCCTTTTTTTTACGTGGGAACACCCACCCTGCATACATTATACCTGACGCAGGTATAATGTGGTGCAGGGCTTTACAAGGTGACACATCTGCCTAGAAGCGTCACCTTGTTAATATGGCGCAAGGTAGCGCACTGTTTACGCTGCCGTTGTGCAATGAAAAGTGACGCAATGGTGGCGCCAAAGTGTTGCAAGGCCTTCACAAATAAGGCCCTAAATACACAAATAAATGGAAGCTTAAGTTATGACCTCTGCTAAAATACGAATCTTGATAAGAAATACTACTTATGACTGCCAACAAATTACATTGCTAACTACTTTACGAAAGGTTACAGAGAGTAATTGTAAACTCTGTTTGTTGCAAAACAACTATCCTTCTACCTTGTTCCTCATGGTGAGTTTCCCGGATTTTGGTGCAATGATACAGTTATCGCGACACCAAAATATGGTGGTTATGAGATTTGTCCTAATAATGTCAAACAGCTATGCAGATCCAGGAATGCCAGGTGCTTTTCCAATGTTTTGCCACAGTCCCAGGGACAAATCTGCTGACATTTTCCAACTGCTTAGAGGAGGGACACGGCAGTTGGGGGGGGGCAAGGGTCAGGACATGCCAGGGTAGGGTGGGGTTAGAACAGGGGATCTGGTGTATGCCCCGCCCATTGTGCCAAAGTGTTGGGGGAGGGGCCAGGCTATCCACTTGTCCACACCCCTTGCTCCTGCCTGGCAGTGGTTTCCCTGGATGTGCAACTGCACCCAATAAAACTGGGCGCAGTGTCTCCGAACCCAGATTTATCAGGTCAGGAGATACCTGACTATTTGGAATGGCCCGACGCAATATCCACTATCAAACTGGGGGCAATACCACCACACATAATGAGGGCCCTGGAAGAATCTCATATCCAGAGCATTTCATAACTCCAGCACTTCCTTCTTACTTCCTCTCTCTGGCTACCCCATGACCTGCTCTACCCATCTCTTTCTATATCACTATCCTCAGTTCCGTCTATTGCATATCCATTGCATGAAGTCTTGATCACAATACTTTTGGCCACAGTCTGCCAGGGCACAACTTGAAAGTCTGGAATTTTGTGGTTACACGTGCACAGGTGTAGACGTTTTCTGCCAGCAGCATTCTGGATTCGGTGGTAATATGTGGCATGAGCAAAGCTCACAGTACAGTCCCTTGGCATAATCTACTGCAACAGAATAAAGGTGATAAAATAAAAATATTCACTTATGCACTTTTGATGGGAAATATTTAGTTTACTATACAAATGTATATTTACACAGTCACTATGCACTTTATACTTTTCCTCTCTGAAGGGCATTTCATCAGAAGTGAATCTTTATTTGTGCAGCATAAGTTGTATTATAAAAATATTAACAGAAAATTAGGGGTGGGCGTAGCTTGCGTAATTTTCTGTAGCATAATTACCCGGAATTGCCACAAAATTATGCAAGATTCCGTGTAATTATGCGAGGGAACTAATTCAGCATTTAGTGTTATCTTAGTGAAAGAATGCCCCTAGATGCAAAGATACATTTTGACCCAAAAATAGCGCTAAATGCAACAGAACACGAATAGCAGCACGATTTTCCCCCCAACGTACTCCTGGCATTTAGTGCTATTTTCTTAGCGCAAAAAGCACCGCTGCATCCAAAATGGATGCAAGAATGCATTTTGCACTAAGAAAAGAGCACTAAATGCAAAACTATACAAAAAGAAGCACAAGCAGGTGCTCACGATTGCTAAATTTGTTGTTTCTGTGTTTATTCTCCTCTAAAATTACTCGTAATTACGGGAGTGGAGTTAATACAGTAATTATTGATAACTCTGCATCAAAGAGTAATGCAGCATTTCCAAAATTACTCCCTTTACTCTAGTGTAGTACTTCCAGGCTTACAAAAAGTACCTTATACTACATTTGAAGCAGTACAAAATTAACCTTTACAGAAATCAACTTATATATAACACACTCACAAAAAGCTAGGAAAGCAGCTAATGTACCTTAAAGTTTGGTGAAAATAAATGTTTTCTTTAGCCTTCACACGTCCTGATAATTACAGTTCTTCTCACATCAGTAATCATACTTTTCCTTGATTCGATTTTCATCTGTGTTCTTATTGTATTGTTAACATATTTTCAAAGTTGTAGAATAATATTCACATTTGAAAAGTTTAATTTCCCCCTAAAAATAGGCGGGACCTTTATTGCAATTATGTTGTTCACATCTTCTTTTGGTCATCATTTCTTATTCACTTCTGGTACAATATTATGTAAATGGGTGTTATATTCTACTCACCGGTGGGCGAGGCCACATGGTGGAACAAAACACCAACTGCGCGAACCACTGTCGCTGACTAGCGTGTTCCCCCCTCAAGTCGGAAATCCATAACAGTAACAGTCTTTGTGACTCGTCGTTGGCATCTAGGCGTGGTTTCGAGTACCTGGGAGGCAGGCCACTCAATACACAACCTTCAAATGCTAAATTGGTATCACAAAACAGGTGGGCACAGCGCAAAGAGATATTGGTGATGCTTAATTGCATAGAAACCGCATAATAAACCCATCTGTTCTGTGTTTAGACCAGCATAATACTGTGACAATTTATCCTGGCTTTACCACTTTACCAAAATATGCTGGTAATATATATTACAATGAAAATCTGGTTAGGACTCCCAACCCAATGCTATTTCCTTGGGAGGGCATTTCCTGGGCCTTGCCATCTGAATCACCACTACCACAGTGGTAGTGTAGTGGGCAAATTGAAAACTATGGAAACAGGAAACGTGATTTTTATTCTTGACCTACCCAAGTAACCACATTGGCTGCTCCTGGGCAAATGTTTTTTAAATATATTTCGTGGCACTCGTTTTTTCTAAAGGCTGGAAATCGTTTGGAATGAGTCTAAATGATGGCCGCAAGTATGTGGGATGAAAGCTGGACTGGGATCCAATACACATTACCATCACCACCCAGCAGAACAAGTGCCCAGTCTCACAAAGTATATTCACTAAACTGTGACATACTAAGAAAGTGATAGGCTTTGAAGTGAGCACTCCTGCATTGCAATCACTTTTCCCATGCTTCACCAAATTGTTTGATCTTGGGGAAATTATGTTCTCCCAGTGCCTTTTCCCTCTTATCTGGCATTATAAATGAAATTGGAAACAGGCTAAGTATAAGAAACATGTACCAATACAAAGTGTTTTTCATTTATGCATTATTATTTCATTGTATTTTCAAGGCTAACAGGAGAAAACTTGCCTTCGACCACACCGTCATAATTGATGAAACATCGCACTGGATTAGATACTCTGCCTATACTCTACCATCATTCGTGTTTCTTTTTATAGACAATAAAAAAGGCCATCTCTCCAAACGGATATCAGGACATAGTTGCCAGGCTGGGACTGTTCTTTAACTGATGCTGGGTAATGTAAGGTTTTGGGGTGGTATCCTGAAGGATCTGGGACAGCTTACAGCAAGGGATGATATTTCCTCTTTAAAAGCATTTCTGCAGGTAAATGCACTCTGAACGTTATAAGGGTTTCGGAGTAGCGTGCTACTCGCTGAAAAGCGCTACAAAGACTCGTCAGCAGTAGTAAGCGCTATATAAATATAATTACAACTATATGCAGTATCCCTTCTGTGCTTCAGCTCCCACTCCCAGTTACCACGTCAACAAATGCTGCCCTTCACAGCCCATCAGTAGTGAGCTCAGCTCACATCATAGTGTAGGAACTGGGACAATCTGCTTCGTCTGAGTAAATTAACATGTGTTCTCCAAGGGCATAGCACTTGAATGACCTTATCATCCACCGTACTCGTCCCAGTCCTTACTGTGTGAGGGTAAGTCTCCCCCTTGAAACAGGCAACTTCTTTTACACCACAATGTTTTTGCTCCGTCATCAATGCTCATAAAAGTGCCCTCCTGCCTCTAACACTTCCTGCTTTGTCTGGTTCTATCCGGAGACAGGTTGCTTCTTACCCCAGATACTTGTTGAATTCTTATCCCTGGATTGTGTGACTGATGGACCACTTAGTGGGAAGGTAATTGCTGGTCTAATAATTTAGCTGACTCTCACAATGAAGGCTAAGGGTTCAAGTTCTACTGCTGACATGGTCTAGTTTCTACATAAAGGTCAGTTGCACTGGAGCTGGTTTCAAAGTTTTCTCTAACAGGTGCAAAATTAATAAAGTCACAAAGAAAATGCACTTTAGATAATGATGTGTTTTAATGAAGGCTTAGGTGAGAGACATGTCATTTTTTTCTGTGACTCGTCAGACAGTTTGATTGCTGCAGCAATAGCTGAGCATTTACTGGAAGCCTACATGACTCTTAAGGCCGATGTTGTTACATGTCTTTGTGCCTCTTCATTTCATCCTTTTTACTCATCTTTAGGGTTTGTTTGGTCTTTTGCTTGGTGCCCGGTCCCTCTGCCAGTTTAGATATTCTTTCCACTGTTGCAGTATTGTAACCTCTACTTTGAATGTGGTTCTCCTTGCTTCATTTGTTACTTGCTTTTCCCATATGTTATTCTGAATAGCTCAGGGAGCCCTTTCGATTTGCTGTCATTGCAGGGGTGTGTTTTTTTCTGGAGAGTGAACTTGACCTGAAGTAGCTGTCTTTTTTCCTCATTCTGGTTAGGGTAGTTTTGACACTGGTTGAGCCGATTTGTCTCCTCACTTGCGCTCCTCACTTGCGCCGGTGAGTCCAACATTGGGCAGATGTGAAGGTACTTTAGATTTTTCTGTTTTCTCCCTGTTGCTTACAGCTTCTTGACTGCCCATGGCTGGATCCATCTTTCTTCTGGTTGGAGCTCATATTCATAGTTCCCTAATGCAGCTGCAAAGGGTTAACTAGTCAGTTGATTGGTTTAACTTCGGAGTCCCTTTTAACAGCTTTGATAACCTACATAAAGGGCCTTAGCTCCTCTTGAGCCTTGGTCATCCTTGGGGGTCCCTCCTATGGACTATGCTGCTGTTTTCTGATATAATCTTGTTCATGCTGGACTTGAGTGATGCTTGACCTTGTCTGTGGCCGCTTCTGTTGTTCTGGGGTTTGTCATTCGCCAATGAACTTCTGTGGACATGCACATTTTGCCTTTGGACTGTTTTGCATTATTCTCCTGGTACTTGAAACTCGGCCTGCTGCCCATTCAAGTCTTTGACAGGTTTCCTGGGCGTTGGACACTTGTGTCTGGTTGCCTGTTTGGTTGCTGTCAGCTCTCCCCATTGACCTCCAGTTGTGAGGATGTTTGTGGTTGTCTACTTCATTGCAACCCTCTCCTTTTCGTGCATTGGACCTTTCTGGGTGGTCTGTTCATGATTTCATCTCTTGGTTGTGGTAATCCTCAGGTTGGTCTTTTGGTGCTGCTTTTGGCTGCTTTACATTACCCGGGCATGTTAGCTCCACTTCTGAATTCTTTGGTTTTCCTGTATAGATATCTTCTAGTGCCTTCCTGTGGGTTCCCATGCACCTGCTTCTTCATATTCTGTGCTCTTGGTAGGGTCGTCACTGCTGCAATACTATACATGGCCCATCTTTGATAAGTTAGACCTGGTGTGTACTGTGGAAGTAAAGTTAGACTTTAGGTCTAAACTTAGACTTCAGGTCTAAACTTAGACTTTTGGTGTAAGTTTACCTTTGTGAATCGGGCCCCTGGAGTCTATCATCTGAAACCTAAATCTCAAAACAGATTTCTGTAATTTTTAGTTTCCCTCAAAAGTATCACATCACATCGATATTACTGCAGATGTAATCCAGATTACACAATCAAATGATTGCAGTCAACACAAAATGCTGAGGTCCTGATATTACTTACAGCAGCTGACACTGAACTACAGTTTCAGTTTTCTCTACGCTGAACTTCCAATTTAAAAATGAGTGTAAATTAAAGCACTCACATTGTAATTGGGGCCAGGTGGTAAGCTGACTTACTTGCATGCACTTTAGCATTACCCCCCTCCTTGCAGTTGGCCACAAACTAAACTCACTCCAGACAAAGGATTTGCTACCAGCATTTAGCTGTTGGTAACTACCAGCACAAACAATACAAAAATAAGTTACTAATGCAAACAAAACTGATTAAAAAAAATTGGTGTTACAAGGTGGTGAGTAATGTGCGCAAACTTAAAATGAGGATGCAAAAATGCCACCGAATGCAAGGCGCAAATGGTATTGGGGCTGGGATGTTCTTGAAGCTGATGATCCCCAAATTCTACATCTAAAAAGACCCTGTCAGTCTGGTCCAGAGAGTGTATACCCTGCTCATTACTCACAGTCCTTATTTTGAAATTGATTAAGCAAAGTCCATCCAGTCCATTTGGATGAACAGCATACCAGCTCTTGGTGATTACATCACTCAGTGTTCGATGCAGAGGTTGGGCTTCATTGTTCTAGGCCTTCAGACATGCAATCCTTGTCTGCCAAAACTCAATGGAGACCTGCAACCTTTAAAATATTTCCACTGAATGAGAGAAGGAGGCAGGGACAGGCAGAGGACGACCCAGGAATGGTGGGATTGGAGCTCCACGGCCCTTTCTTATATTACCTCAATAAAAACTACAAAGGCCTCTAACGCTCCCACCCATTTCACAGGGAGGTTGCAAAACCCCTGCTGGGTGCCAACTGCGCCAAGCCTCCACACACAAGCTGGAAACCATCTGTATGTAGGGGTTTCAAGCGCACCTTTTCTTTCACCATGTGACATAGGCTCTTCACAGGAGGCTGTGTAAAAAGATATGATATTGTGTGACACACTGTGGTACCTTAAGGATTGGCAGGTCCTCCAATGCATTTTCAACTTTGTGAAATATCACCGATCTGGGCGAATGTGTGTGCTTTATAAATGCATGTTAGCATAATACAAGGCCAGCTAGCCAATGGGAGTGAGATGTACAATATGCGGGCCTGTTGGTACGGCAGGAGAGGGGCTAGCAGGAGCTACTGAAAAGAAATAGGAGGTGGATGGAATAATAATGAGGCCTGTGTGTAGAGATTTAGGAGATCTGGAAATATACCTAAAAAGTATAGGTTACATTGAATGGGGCAGAAGGACCAAAGGAATTGTAGGTGTGGTTACCCGGTGAGGCAGGAAGTGGACCGCGAGCCTCAGTATATGAGGTTTCAGCAGAGCCTCCAATACTTCAGTCACTGCCTGGCAATCTTACATTTTCTGAGCAGGGTAACCAATTGGATTTGTTTTAAATGTTTTTTCCGACGATTAAAAGGTTTCAATTAAATGAGATATAACCCATCAAGTGCAATGGCTACAGTAATTTGGGTGTCTTTGTGATAGAGTGCAAATTATTCTGAATATTTCCTTCACATAACTGCAGGGGCGCAAATGTGAGATTCATAAGTTCAAGGAGCTCATCAAACCTGGAAGTGTTAGAAGAGGCAGAGGCATTCAAATCTGATTTCTCCAAAAGGAATGGAAGAAGTACAAATATACTGTGGTACAAGCTACCATAAATCACATTCCCACATACATCTGTTAATTTGTTGGGATTTGCATAAATCCCTGGTATTCATTTTTTGTCTTCCCATTGGTTTTTCAGGAAACAGTGGCTACACCAGGTGGGAGAGGCAAAAAACTATGACTGCCTAATTTTATAACTTCCCTAAAAAAAAAAAGGCTTGGAATTTTTTTAATGAGTCGATTTGGTTCATGTCCCAACTGCTTCTATTTCATTTGAACCTCTGCTTTTTATGGTCAGACCATAAAAAGCAGCTGTCGCCAGACAATTATGTGAACATTGCTGGAGAGGGGCTTTGGCTCCGCCCACATGTTTAGGGCCAAGAGTACTTGCTTTGATTAGGCAGAAGTTGTGTGCTTCCACAAAATAAAGCTTGCCCTCCACACAGTTGTGATCATTTTATTTATCCAGCTGCCTGAGCTTGAACTTTCAGGGTCACACACACATGCAGTTGTAATTCCATTAATGTATCCTAAATAACTAGATAATGTATGTTGTTTTTCTCTGGCACGTCACAGATGGGAGAAGGGCAGTCATTATCCTACATGGATATTTTGTTCTGATTTGACAGTGCAATTATCACCTGACCTTTTAACATATACCAATATTATTCTCCAGTTCTTTGCTTCCACACTAATACGTATTAATTCGATATGCTATATACTTGTAATGCTTCACATTACCATAAAACATTCATTTAAAGTAAGGCCTATCTCTCCCATAAAAATTCAATGGGGCACAGCTAACAATTTTACATAAAACTTCTTACAGTTCTATACTCACATCCATAGAGGTTCCAAGTGAGTTTTTCTATAGCCATATTAAAGCCAGTATTGCATACATTATTGCCAAGCATCCATAAGTCAAAAGAGAATTCTTTCAGAACATTGACAATTTGGTCTAGGGGATGCTTATTTGAAAGTAACCGAGGCTAGCCTTTATGTACAGCTCTGAGACCTGGTATTAATAACAAATCATCGAACTAGCACCTGAAAAAAATCTACAGTCAATGTGTCTGGACCTATTATAACCTCCCAACAATGAGAGGCTGTGCCTCTAAGTTAATCTCTCTTCTTCCACAACTGTTGCCAATCTCAATGCTAGGGATCCAGAAGTATTAAGCGCTAACAATAAAAAACGTCTTCTTGTCTGAAATGTCTAAAGATCGTTGAATACTTTTGCTTCCATCTTCTCTACTGGAGCCAGAAGAGAGTTCTCAGTGGTATAGTTACACCTTTTCATCATCTCCTTGGAAGATGACTCTCGCGGACAAGTAAGTTGTGGTTGCGGACAAGTACGTCTTAAGATCTTACATGGATGAAATTTCTTTCAATCACATTTTGTGACTTATCCTTACACACTCCATTTGGCTCTGAAAGCTGAATCCACTGCTTCCCATATCCTCCCATCTCCTCCTCTTCCTCTATTTTGGTTTCGTCATGGGAAGGTCACCCATTGACTTTATGAACCCCTGGATTTCTTGCTCAAGGCTCTTATTCCTCTTCTCAGCGTCTTCTCGTGAGCGCTCTACATTTCGGAGACGGATTTCCAAGGCCGAGCACTTGCTCTTCTCCATCTCAATGGCTTCACTCAACTTGACTACTTTGGCCCAGACTTCATAATTCTCCTTTTCCAAGCTGCAATGGGGAAATGAACATAAAAATAAACAAGGTTATATAATAACAAGAAAGCTCAGTGGTAAATATTGAATGTTGTAATGCATAGTCATCTGAGTTTTAATCTATTTGACCTTTCTACATTAGCCGGTGGGGTCCACAATAGTGGGGCTGGTTTCTCACTTAAGACTTTATTTTATTAACAACATCAGTCTAGACCCATTCATGATACACAGTTTGTGCAAAAGCAATTGGGTCTATGTTATACATGGTGATGCTATAATACACAGGAGAGGTGCGGGATGTCAGGAATTCTAGAAATTGCTTTGGGAAACACAGACATGCTGTCACAATTAGGCCTGTGGACAATTTTTCATCACAGATGTGAAATTCAGGGGCATAACATTTCGCACTATTTTCATCTGCAGGATACTGGTGCAAGCAGGAAATGTCTTGCACGAGTTGAAATAGTCTTGTGAGAGGCATTGTGTTCTCTAACCAGTATGCTTACGTCAAATGTCTTCTGAACCTGAGGTATGCCCTCACATTCATTTAATTTCCATGCAAGATGTTATTCAATTTCATGTAAATTTGAGTAATTTTCACAAAATGTGCTAAATTTTGTGAAACTAAATTTCACACAGGAAAAATCTAGACTGTAGAGAGGGGTGCAAGTGACATGGCCTGGACTCACCTGATGATGGTAGGTCCACAGGACCACATTATTACTGGCCCAGAAATGGCTGTGAGATTAGCACATACATGCATAAGTGTGGCTTTACTGTGTTTTCCAATAACAAATTGATGTGTTCTGTTGCAAGATACTGGCATACTTCGACTCCTGAACAGACTATAATGGCTTAATGCATTGCTGAACTGTAAATATGTGTATTCATGTACAATAGATTTGAAACGCCAGCCATTTCTTGTGAATTTAATGACGAAGTTATGGACATTTGTGGCGCGATGGGGTAAGCTGTCATTCTTCTCATGAAAGTGCATTTAAATAGCTCTGTTTCGATCTGCTATTCAGATCAGATTGATGGAGGTGCAGCAGTTGTGATGATTCTGCCTGGTGCTTGGAGATTGTTTTTATGAGTAACAAACACATTCAGCAATCTTTAAAACAGTGGGGTAACGCAAAAGTGAGAGGGCCCCTTACAGAATGTGATGTGGGCCCCCAAGACTCCAATATTTCACAGATACTCACTGGCGTTGGGCTGAATGGAGGGTCCCCCCCGCCTCCCTGTACCACTGGGACTGCAGGAGCCTGCATTACGCCCCTGTGTTAAAACCCTTTTCAGTTCAGCACATTAAATGAATTTATTACCTCACACTCTCAGTTTTAAGAATTAGGGTGACCAAAAAATGGCTGCTTTTCTTAATTGTCTATGTCTTCATTTAAAATGGACTCTGATTTACCCTATTGAAGGGCCAAGATGGAGATGAGCTAAGATGTAAAAGGAAATGATCATTTAAGACTACTCTTTAGCAGCCGCGGTCCGTGCAGGTACAGCGGTTGGGCAGTGAGTCCGCATTGGGGGGGATTCCGAGGGACGATGCTGAGGGAAAATGTAATATTTATTTAATTTTCCCTCTGCATCGTCCCTTGAAACCCCCCTCACGCGGCCCCACCGGCCCACCGCTGTTAACTGCACGGACCGCGGCTGCTTTTTAGGCCATTTCTAAGCACTTCCAACTAGTGAAATCATGGCCCAGGAAATGCAGATGTGCCCACTATCACACAATAAGTCTATGTGAAGAAGCCATGAGCAGAGGTATATGTGGGATCTGCAGTCAACATTTTAGCAACTACACAACATCTACTCCGTTAATAAAATGTTAAAATTACAATACAATATTATTTTGTTATTTTGATTGGCAGACAACCTTTACCTGGAAAGCTGTGCTCAACAAATGTTACCCTGTGTTTAGATAATTGAAGTATTTTCTATGCAGAAGTAAAAGCAATAGTTTAATTTAAGACTGATGAAGGTGTGGGCCTAGTGTTCATGGTAGTTTGCAGTGTTTCAATAGAAGTTCTTAAAATTGATTGCCTTGTCTGAGCACTGTGCGGCTTGAAGGCCTGCTCTTGGACCCCTGATTTGAGATGTATCTAAGGTGAATGAAGAATACTCTAGCAAACAAGCAAAAAGATATCACTTGTATGATCAGAGGTGGGTGTCTGAAGATGCTTAGTTATTTAATAAATCACTACTCTGTCTGTAGAAGTAAAATAATACTCTATCTGTTCAACCAGGTTACTTCCTCTGCTGCAAAGTTTAAGTTACGTACCTCTCAATCCGTTCTTCATAAAACACCTTCTGTGTCACAACTTCATTTTTTAGGTCCATGATGAGGCTCTGAAGAGAATGCAGACTCTCTGGCTGTGTTCCTTGTACTCCACTTCTAGGTCCGGGACTCTGGATTTGTTGTGGTTGGATCTGGCTGGAGTTTTTGGAAGTGTCTTTCACCTCCATCCCAATGGTGTTGCAGTGACTTTTGTTCAGTGGGCTGGTGCAAGTTCTATTTGTACTCTCAGTTATGGGAGCAGGGACATTGTCATAGGTGGACTTTCGGTGAAGGTCAAGAATGGAGGAAAACTCTTCTGACAGAGTCCTTTTGTGCCCGCTTGTTTTGGGAGAAAATCGAGAATTTCCTTGACTGCTTAAACTGGATGCCCAGAAGTCACCACCAAAAATTTCGCCCTGCATCCCCTGGGATGGGAGAGTGAAGGAGCATTTCTTGGTGGGCAGAGTCTGTGTTCTCTTCCGTGGGCTGGGTTGCCAAGGCTCAAGGTCACAGTTTTCTGGGCTGGATCCAGATTGGCAGTTTGATTCTATGGGGCTGTTCGGATCATCTTTCTGCAACGGACATTTCAAAACAGTTAGCATTGGGTTGCGAGCTGCATGAACATTTGTGGGAACACTGCGCCTCTTAAAAATGTAGACCCACAAGTAAATAAATGTATTTAAATCAATGTCTGTGGTCCACAGTACTGATGCATGTATTGACTTTCAAAACAAGCATATCCATAGAACTTTAAATCCCTAAAAGTATTTTGAAGTAGACGTGCTCTTGGTGGCATTGAGCTATATAATGTGGGGCAAGTAGGGTTGGGAAAAACATTTTCCGTCAGTTTGTGGAAAGCGGGTGCAAAAACACCTTTTCACTGATCTATTTCCTCTTACTTACTGCGATCTTAAAAAAAACTTAGGAAGTGGATATTTTAAAGTGCATTTGACTTTATGAATAGGACATGAAGAGATATGTAAAAATGTAGTTATTATTAATACACCATGTGTGAATATCAGTCCCATTGTAACCGGTAAACATCTTGGGATATCTAGCGGTTGTAACTATGTTGTATAAATAATGTGTGTAGTGCATATAAACACTATGAATGAAAAGAGAAAAAAATGCCAAATATAATTAAAAACATCACCAGAAATTTAGAGCAGGAGGGGGAAATTATTATGAAAAATTAAATTCCCCAAATCCCTCCTGGACATAAATAGAATATTGCAAGTCGCTGCTTGAACAGCCATGGAAGAGAAGTGGAGAGGGCGGGGTTAGAGCTAATCAGTTCCTGAAAAACGTCTCCTGCTTCTCCCAAAATACACATACTAAGGCCTCTATGGCCGCTTCCCTTGTCCAGAGAAGGTTTCAAAATGCATAATAATTTTTAAGGGTTTAAGAGTATTTTAAGGGTTTAAGAGTATTTGCAGGTTGCAAATACTGTTTAACACACGGTTGCACTTTGACAGAGCTGACTGTCTCTTTCTGAACTGTTTGTTGTTTGCATAAATCCCCCACCAATGTATTCTCTGATAATCTTGTATAGTCTCTTATTTCATAAACAGGATAGGGAGGTTGGTGGGGCGTTTGATGTGCAGAGCAATGAGACTTTCAACTACAAAAGAGTTTAGAACAGGGATACTCATTGTAGGACCTGGCAATGCTTGCACCCACTGACCTTTACATGCCGCCCCTGGTGAACAGATGTAGTGAGCTGTGTTTACTTTTCCGAGCACTACCATTCAGAAAGATATTAAACAGACAGCAAGCTTTTATTTACATGTTAACTGAAGTAAAAGAACTAGTGTCCTGTAACATTTTAGGAACACCTTCATGTTTAACATCCTGCAACAAACATATAAAATATAATAACGCTTTTCTAAATTTATAAAAAAAGTGTATTTCTTTAACATGCAGAATCCTTTCCCCTTAGTAAATCAGATTGTATCACTGCATTGAGAGGCATTTATTAAAAGTGTTTTTTTTCAAACATGAATTTAGAAACATTCGACCCCCCCACCCCCCCGCCCTGATGACAATGACATTCATGAACCAATAAGCAGGAAAGTTGCCCCGTGCCCCCTCTATGTAGACTAGGTTGCTGTTATATATGGAACATCATTGTAGTCTTTCAAATCAAACACAAGAGAGTGTTTTGTACAGCACGCATCTGAGAATCATGTATTTCAAAGTACTCTCATATGTGATAATGAAGAAAAAGGAGGCAAAGGGAAATAAAATATTTGCCTAGGATCGCAGAATTTGTTCAAACGGGGAAGCCTGGATTGATCCCACATTTTCTGGTTTCCCAATGTGCATTTCAGCCACCAGATGAGCATCTCTTTCCGTCTCTCATTAAAAGTAAATGCTTTGTCTTTCATTTTGGGCGCATGCGGTTACAGAGTGGGCGGCATACTGAAGACACATGAAGGCGTGGCTCATTTTGGGCTGGATGATTCAAGAAAAGCTCGAATTGAGCCAGAGCCAGGCTTCTGGATTGCACTTGGCTCATGCCTTCAGTGGTTCGCCCACCTGTATCACATAACTGCAATTAAGGGGACAAGGACATAGGAAGGACATGATTGACCATCATCATACAATTTGGTGATGCAGGAGCACCAACATGCCAGTACAGAACTCTTTGTTTCAATGTCCACAACTTTCTCACTACACCACCTTTTAGTAAGAGGACTATGCCACTGGTTCTTCTCTCCTGCATTGGTAAAATCAAATGATTGTTGGGTTACAGCTGTTTTCCTGTTACATACTTATTAACAGTGTTTAGTTTATTTTAAGTTCTTCCTATTGGTGTTAAAAAAAGGAGTTCAAAATGTGATTGATGTAAAGAGGGAGGCCCCCTGCTAATGAGGTAAAGTTCCTTAAGGCAGGGCTACCTAAGTCAACTCAAATGTAATTTGTTCTGTATTATTATTGTTGCCTTAAGTATTTACGCTGATTCAAAATGTGATTGCCCATGAGCACAACGGGAGGCCGGGATAAATAAAAATCATGCCGTCAGGTTGCATACTTTCCATCTTGCTGATTACACAAGAACTAAAGCGTGAGTGGTAACGATGGTGAAACTCAGGGACTACTCTCACCAAAGAAATGCCACAGTGTTGTGGAAAACTGCCCAGACTTTAAACAGACATCACTACCAGCATATTTTGGCACAGTGGTAAAGCCAGGATTTAACGTCTCCTTGTGCAATGGCTAAACCTTTCCCACTGTACCATATCTAGAGGTAGAGGTTGTGTGTGTATGTCTCACCTGAGTAAAAAGTAGACCTTGTTGGGAGGTCTTTGTTAAGCACTTGCTGTCCTAATTGAGCCTGTTTCTAAGCATTCCTAATGTTTAAAGATAAGATACAAAAGGCATAAGGTGACTGTGAGGCCTAAGGTTTTATTTAATTTCTAGTCAATAATCAAGTTGCTTCCTTTGTATACGACTCACCAAAGATAGTGATACCAAGCAGAGAAAGCTTCCTCAAGGGTGAAGTAGAGGGATAGCAACTCAGATACAGAATAACATGGTTTTGTCAAATCTTTGTTATTCTAGAGACTAGGGACTTATTTTAGAGGGTAGTATGGAGTAAAACCCACAAATAACTCCTCAACTCACAGATCACACCATGTACATGCTTCGCTCCCATACTCCCACTTTACATCCTACCAGTCATGCCACAAACCATACTTTTTGGCCCCTTGGAAAATGTTTGCAAGTACCCGTGGTTTAGAAGAAGGGGAAGGTGCAGCTACACTGCCTATAATCGGAGCCTTACCTTTCTGCTATTGATGAAAATGTCTTCCCTAGATGGCAGCACATCTTCGGCGGCATCCCACCCCACGGAACTGCGCGGCACTGGAGCCTTTTTAGAGTCACTCTTTGAGACAGCAGGGGACAGTGGTACATCTTGTGATCTTGGGAAGAGCTGTTCATGGCTGCTTATCATCACTGTCAGCAGCTTCTGGATCTGAGGAGCACCTGCCACAGGAAAGACGTTCATTAGGGGTTGCTGATGGCTGACGAGGTTGTCACAATAGACTGTATGCGAAACCCTGGAAGACTGAGTTACAGCTTCAGTTATAATTTTGCAATTCCTTTTTTGATCCAAAGGTCATTACAGGGAGTTTGCAAATTTAGCTTTGCCTGCAATTTAAGTCATTTTTATATAACAAATGTCCAAAGATATCTGCATAGAAAGATAGAAAGTGATCCCAGATGAGGAATCTGCCCTCTTTTATTATTGGGTTCTGTTGGGGTTTTTTTCAATCCAATCTTTCCTACAAATGTTGTATCCAGGTTCTCAATATTCTTTCAAACCTATTTAACCTGAAATAATAGTCCAAGTCTTGTAATTTCTCTCACCTCCAGCGCAATGATCCTCAGGTTCTCAAGCAAAAATATGTTTTTCGGTATGGGGTACTGACTTTACCTCTAGCATCAAGGCCATTTTTAAACCACCTGTTACAACCCATGGTCCTCTTTTGTCCACTTGTGAGGGAGCTTTAAACAGCACTTACAATGTCCTAAAGTTGCAACTGTCCGGATCTTTCACTGCTACAATCTGGCCCCCTTGTCAACCCAAATTATTTGGCAGTTGTAGGCAAATTATGCAGCGCAGAAGGATTAATTATGATGTATAGTATGTGTTAAAAGCAAAGTATGCAGCACGTTCTTCCGCATTCTTTTCAAGCTATTATGACGTTTTATATCATAGGTATTGACACAGAAACAATCATAATGTCTTAGAAAAAGTAGATGTTAAGTAAGAAAGCTACATTATTCACTACCATTAATATTTTTAACTTACATTGAAACCAAGAGCCACAATTTTTAGGTCTGGCCTTTGAGACAGCTTAAGCTGACTCATCAGACTATTGTTTTTCTAAAAAAAAAATCATACAAAACATACTCAACATAGAGAGGCTTTTGATCAGCAGGTTTCATCCATTGATCTTTCAAACTGTAAAGTACAGTAAACAGAGAGGAGCAATGGTTCAGCCTGCTGTACCCATTGGCTCCCTGCACTTGGAGTGACAGCACAAAGCCTGTGCACATTGTTCACAACTGCCGAAAGATAGTTCCTTTCTCTTAAGCAACAAAGCTGGTTCAAAGAGTATTTTTTATTTCCATTATTTTTTAGTATTAATTTTAAATGCCAGCTATGTATTTTTTGCCCACTTAGATTGTGATTTATATTCTGTCTTCTCTTGTGTTTTAGTGAGAGTGCAACATGGTTGTTGCCTGCGATTTGAGTTCTTGTTTTGGTGATGTTATTATTGTCTCCCTCTCAAATAACAGAAATAAAATACACGGCACAACATCTTCTAGTTCGATACTTCAGATCTTAAAACAGTTAGAAAGTACTTGTGGTTTTACGAAACTCTGCTCCATAAGGACATTGTAATGTTGTTAATATTAATCATCCTTCGAAGGTCGGTCCATTGATTACCCTTAAATTGAGAAATAATAATAATATATGTTACTTAAAGGCACTTAGAAATGGACAAAAATGGGAGTGAACGCTACAAAAAAATGAAGTTGTTAATATTTTTATGACAAAGAATTTACCATTCTTGCCATTCGTTGTTACATTTATTTTAACATGTATGATATTTTTTCTTCCTATTAAGAGATAATATAAAGCACTTCTCTTACTCCAGTGGGACCTAAATTTAGAATATCAGCGCCAACAGGGGAGAGGTTCTCATCTCTTACTAAATGCGGTAGTCAGTAGACAACCAAAGGGAATCCGTTTCTGAAAAGTGCTGTGAGCAACGTTACATTTCACATACAGTAGTCTTTGTATCTTTCAATACACCCTAAATAGAATCAGTGTTTGTCCAAAATCTGCAGATGTAGAAGAAGAGATTATTTGCAAGTTCTTAACTATGTATAATGTACTACACCTTCGGAATTCCAAATTCCAAGGCCTCTATATACAACGGCGTGGTGTGTATTGTATGAGATATTAAAGGATGCATCAGGATGTTGTAAAATGGTTTTGTGCTTTACAACCCCAAAATAGCTAAAATGGACTTTCATGTTCATGTTATATTTATAATTGACGTGGAAAAGTTTTTTATTTTCAACTCCTAGAAATTTATTTTACCAATGTGTTTCAATTATGATTATTATTCTGCAGAGCGATGTTATGTTCTGAGAGTAATGTTTCAATTCCTTACAGGTAAATTCCAACACTCTGAGTCCAATCATCCCTATTCTGATCATTACTTCCCATAGGCAAGCTTTCAAGCTGACACCCCAACCTCACTCGAAATAAAGTTGTAACAAGCCCCTCTTCCTTATTGATGGATTATAAACAGGAACTACTGGTAAGTAACTGAAACATTATCTCTTCGCACCCTCCTTGTTCTGCTCATTACAGTGTGAGTCTTACCCAATCTTGGATGACTGGACAAACATCATACAGGGCACTAATATGTTGCAAACAGAAAAAACCTTTTGCATAATACTATAATCAAATACTACACATATTACTTCATAGGAGAGACTACTTGTGCTCCAAGAACCTCCTCAGATTGTCCCACTTCTGCAAGTTTACAGTGTTTAACAAAAGTTGAAGGAGTTGACCAAATTACTATCCCTCAAGTCTGTAATAAGTATTCCCCAAGAGAATCTCACAAGAAGCCAACATACCTGTTGTGGATCGTCCCTACACACCCAAAGGACGTGTGATGTCTTTAATAGACTTTATCCACAGAACAAGATTCTGAGTTGAAGGTTTGCACCCGTTTTTGGCAGAACCAAAGTTAATAAAACAGGAAGTTCAAGTTACGAAAAGAAGAAATTCTTTAAGTTAAACAGAGCGCTTTTAACATCTAAACTGTGTAGTGCAACTTCCTCCTGCGAAGATGGGGAAGGACAAAACAGAGGCAATATAATCTCTTGACTCGTATGAAAAAAACATGACATTTTAGGCACAAAAGAAGGGCATTCCTTTTCTGAAGAACAGCTACTAATGGAGTCGGTAATCTTGGAAAAAACTCCTGCAGATAACTTTTGTCCAAACGGAACAACTGTGAATTGAAAATGTTGATCATTTACTGCAAACCTCAAAAACCTCTGTTGACTGTGAAAATAGCAAAATTGAGATATGAATCTTGGAGATCCAGGGTAATTAGAGAGTCTCCCGGAGAGACCGTGGGAATAACTTTGTGAAGACAATCCTTAATGAAATGAATGGTCTTGATCCAGTAGTTGCCTGCCTTCACGTCAAGCAGCATGGGTCTGAATATTCCTGAGATCTTCACCACTAGGAAGAGGAGTAAACACTTTGACTTTGCTCTAGCATGGGAACTGGCTTCATGGCTTGCTTCTTCAACAAAGATGAAATTCCTCCTCATAAAGCCTCATAAAGCCCTTGCCTTGCTCTGGTTCTTGGGAAGAGGAATAGGGATCCATCCTGAACTTGGAGGCATATAGGCAAACTCTGTGACATATAATCTATGAATGGTATTCAGTACCAATTGATCTCTAACATGAAAGTGCTGATTTCTGCTGCCAACAGGATGCCCATCCACTTTTACACTCTAATAGTAAGGATTTCTTCTTGTGATTTGAAGACCAGTTATTGATTCTGGCATCTCACTTTTCCTGGGTAGCTTCTTCTAGATTCCCCTTAAGAATGGGTAGAAGATATAATATTCCCTTTGTACAGTGGAGCATTTTTTCTGTTTTTAAACTCTTTGATTACCATTTGTTCTATCTGCTCTCCAAACAGCTTCTCCCTCAGGAAAGGAACTTGAAGAAATGCAGATTTTTCAGAAGTATATGTTTTCCATTCTCTTAACCACATATGATGCTTGGCTAGAATGTAAGTCCCAGAGGCTAAGGTAGGTGCTCTGGTGGAATAATGATAATGAGGTGTCAGAAAGAAATTTTACTTGTTGCTCCCTGTGCACTAACCACACGGAGAAGTCGTCGCCGTCCTATATTGCACTGGCACAATACTCAAAATCCTTCACTGGAGAATGCTTATGTTCTTGCTCGCAGGGCTACATTATTTAAAGCAAATTGTGTATTTTCTTGTCCACAGAATCAGCAGGATTGCAATCTTCAGAACTGAATGAAGTGCCACCAATTATTGTGGCTGAAATACAGTCAATCAGGACTGAATGAAGAAGTACTTCTTCAGTATTATCCAAGATATGCTATCTTTGTAAGAAACTTAGAATATTCAAATGAAGAGACAAGGTCCAAGGCGTATCGCATTGGAGAAACAGACACCAAATCATTCAAATGAGGTACCACAGTAAGCCCCCAATTGTCTCTCACATGATCCAGGACCATTGCGACCTCCTTTCCCCTGATGTGTTTGACTGAAGTGGAGGTACTTGGCACTGAATCTGAGGATGACCTGGTATTTTCTTCTGAGATATGTACTTATGTCTATAATTCATGTTACTTGTAACTAATACCATGCCCTTTCCCTTGACCTACTAAAAATCATTTAAAACTAAAAGTTATTTCTGTCTGAATTTAGAGTAAAATCAATAAAAATTAAAGTGTACAAGCAAAACTGTGCGTAGACACATGATTAATATCTATGATCCGTAAATATGGTAATCTACTAGACCAAGTTTGGAGATGCATAGGTACTTTAATAAGTGTCCGCCTCACATCTCACTCTCTCTTTGCAGAAATGGGCAGTTCACTCTGGAGGAACTGAGGTTGCAAGCACGTGATTCAGAAATAAGCAGGAGCAAACCAAGGACATCCTTTTTTGTAGACCGACTACGATACAATTCCTCTTCACCTCCACCCCCTTACCTTGATACCCAATGCTCCTATAATGAAGGTAACTTCCAAACCGTCATTTGATGTAGACTTCAAGGGATTCTTTGCTGCCTTCCCCAAATTCAGTCTGCCTACTTGTCAGTAACAACCTAATTGCCACACTGTCTCCTCCTGCTCAGAATTACCAGTATCTCAATTGCAGGTGAACATGGTATCAACATATTTACCCTTCATTATAGTGACAGGGTCCTCTTGTTTCGGTCGGATGAGGTTCACTCCGATAATGGTAGCCAGATTATCGACACTCATCTTGTTGACTGCAGAGTTCATCTGTATTTCATGAAGGAACCTAGCATCAAGAAAAGGAGAAAGAAATTAAAGCAAGTAACCATATGGGGATGAGCAAGTCAGATGGCTAGCCTGACCATTCCCAGGCACATATACATTGCTGCCACTTTTGGCATACACCAAAATCTTCAAAGTTACACGGAATTAAATCAAATAAAGGAAGGAAAGCCTGAAAATATAACTGTTCTTATGTTACATATTTCTGTTATAAACACGTCCTTATGCAAATGAACACAATGTCAACAACACTTAGGGGCCGATTCCGATTCGGGCCGGAAATCTCTCCGACCGAGCCGGACCCGGAGAGATTTCCGACCGAATCGGACCCGTGCAGCCCGACCGAACGAGTACGATGCGCACGTATGCCATCGGACTCGATTCGGTCGGACTCCCATTGAAGTCAATGGGAGCCTGTCGTACAACGCGTACGCGGGCTCCCATTGACTCAATGGGTGCGAGGCGGACAAGGGCGCCCCCTACAGCGTGTATGCGGTGAAGCGACTCGCGCCGTACACGCACAGGTAGGGGGACCCATGGGTCCCCCCTGTGTGCGACTCGCGCGGCTACGCGTACAGGGGGTCCGACACGGACCCCAAAGTACGGCTCCGACTGCTCTTTGGAGCCGGAGTGCGCGGCTCGGTCGGACTGCTCGCGGCGCGCATCGTACTTACCCGGCCGGGGAACGTCTCCATTGCGCGGTGCGAGTCGGGTCCGTGTGAATCGGTAGGAGCGTGTTGAAGCCGCGTACGAGTCGGTCGGCGATTTCGCGGGCGCTTGCATCGTACTCGCTCGGCCGGACCCGCGTACGAATCGGTCGGGAAACAGGGCTCCGAATCGGATCCGGTAAAGCCGAATCCGATTCGGAGCCCTACCGGCCGAGATCGGAATCGGCCCCTAAGTATTTAAGGAAAATTCCCAATAACAAATAACTAGCATTATTGCAGACCATGTTAAAACATTGAGAGGATCGTCATCATACTAAACTTCTGTTTTGTTGAAATTGTCTTCTAAAAGCAATCTTCTTTGGTGGGACTTCCTTATATATCATAAGAGGGCATGAATTACAATGTGCAACTCTTAAAGCACTCCACATCATGCTCTTCCAGTATTTAGATTGATACTTGGCTGAGTTTGAATTTCATATACATGCAGCAAAGACTGATAATTTCACAAGATGCCGTTGGTTGCTCCCACTTCTCAAAATATTGTATATATCTGGAGATTCAGACTTCATACCAATTTAGCTCATATTCCTTGATTTCGCTTAATTTAATTAATCGTATGCAGATTTGTTTGGTCTACTCTAAATATAAAAACACTTACTGTAGATGAAAGGCTGATATGCATTAATTACAGAAATTAACATATCTTTATGTTTTATTTCTATATGGGTTATTCTTTTCCTCTATTAACGTACCCAGGAAAAATATTGTGTAGATTAGTCAGATAACAAAGACCCCTGTGAGTACCGCCATGACCACCACTCCTTTTTACAACAACCAGGATTTAATTTATGGCAGATTGTCTCTATCGGAATTGGCCTTCTATGGCCCAGCAGTTTTGTCAACAGTGATCTTTCTAAAGTCTCAATGCCCCACTTTGAGAATGGTCACCGTTCAGCCGCCTCATACATGAAGCCCACCATGAAGTCACTTAGACAATCAAAAGAGGGTCCATTCCTGCCCTTCATATATTCAGTTTAAGACAGAAAAGCACTTTCAGTGAATGGTGTGTAGTATACCTCTGGAGCGGTTCAAGAGTCTGACCTCCATTTGCCCAAATCATTATTTTTTTGGCCAAATTAACATTGATTTATATTTTCTGTAAGCAGAAAAAGCCAGCAAATATTGGTGGGTCATCGGTATCTGATCCATGAATTTTGTAGCATAAAAAAGTGGCAATGTGTTCTTGGAAAGACTCATTAGAAATATTCTCACCTTACATTGTGCACGTTACCAATCAATCATTTTCATCAATAATTTCTGCTTTATGTTGCTGCTAACAGGAACATCACCACTCCAATCAAACAGCTCCCTACATTCTTATTGGGCAGTGCCCTTCTCAAAATGTGTACTTCAACAATTCTCAATCCACTTCTTAGCTCTCAGGAGAGGAGACCTTCTCATCTCAGATGACCACTACATTTCTATATCACTATTTGACCTTATGTTAATGCTAAAGCAAATATTCTTTTCTGGCAAAATCCTCGGTTTTCTGGTTCTGATTAGTTCTAGTTTGAAATTAAACATATTTAGCATTCTATAATTGGACAAGTCGTGAGCAGTCAAAGTCCAGTTATAGTTTCAGCTTTATTCACACAAATTAGCTACCCACGGGGGAAGTGGCCAAGCATCCGACCAAGCTGGCCGTGTAAGCTTGAAGCTCCACCGACTCCAACAGCAATCCTGATCAATCCTTCAGTTGTTACTCACCCTGCAGTGATGGCAATATGACGTGCTGTGCAAACGGGCGAGGCGCTACAATCCTGGAGCGCTGATGAAGCAGCGCAACGAAGGAGACTGCCAGTAGCGACGTAGTTGAGCTGGAGGGCTGTGGCGGAGGCACGCTACTGCAGACGCGGTGTGCTGCGCAACAGGATCCGGAGCTGTCTGAAATTGCAGAGGTCCGACTGCCTCGACCGCGCTATCGAGGAAAGAAAGACCGCGGTGTTCAAGGGGTGCCTGCGGAGGCGGGGCCTGTGACCGGCGGCCTGTGGACAACGTGGAGTGGGAGCGGAGCAGCGGAGACACGCTGGGCCACTGCTGAGGCCTTGGTGGGATGCTGGAGCGTCGCTGCTCTCCGGGAGCCAGGCAAACGCGGCCCATCCTCCCTCCCTCACCCCCTCCCATCCCCCTGAAGCCCCGCGGTAACAGGGACCACGGGTGAGCCCGGGGGTTTCAGCCATGGAGACATGGTGGGCCGGCTGTCTGGTTGCCCCTGCGGCTGATGGGTCGCGGCCCTGCCCGCCCTGACATTGAACGGCTGCTCCTGCCCCCGGAACCTCTTGTGATCGGCCCGTGTTGGCATACCTGCCTCCCTTCATCTTGTGTTCATCGGGGGCCATGAGGGGTGAGGAGTCATCAGCTGGACGGACACTGGTCACGAGGGACCCCTTACTACACCCGCAAGGCAGCACAATAAATCCACGGGACGCTGCCCCCCCAGAGTGTGCCGGCGCATTGAACAGGCCACAGCATGAGAACCACCTTGGGTGTGGCTTAGGCACAAGGTCGGGCGCAGCCTGGGTGCGAAGCACAAGAAGGGAAATAGACTGAGGGATCTGCATCTCCGCTCGCACCCCGTATCACTCCCCCCCAAAAAACACTGCAAGGCCGGCATTGGACTATGGTGCGAGGTGATCCTAAACAGCATCGCCTCCCGTTCGATAAAACCAAAACCCCCGCGGCAACAAAGGGGGCTGAGATGGTGGAGGGCGGAGCGGAGCAGGAGGTGACGTAGGGGCAGTCATCTGGCCAGGATGCGCTGCGACGAGAACTTCGATCTGGCTTCCAGACAATGGAGGGTCTCTTTGATGTTCTTGACAGATGGTTGGATGCCCTGCATGAGCGCATTGAAAAGCATGATCACAGGCTGGAGGCAGCTAAGGGCAGGGTCTCGGACCTTGAAGATAGGGCAGCACAGACAACCAAGATATTGGAAAGACAAACAAATCATGAAAACTATGGCCCTGAAAAATGAGGACTTAGAAGCGAGGGGCAGACGAAACACTGTTCGCATCCTAGGGCTGGCAGAAAGTACAAACACCGGATGGCTTGACCAGTTTGTTGTGCGCCTGCTAATAGACCTTTTTGGGAGAGACCCCTTCACAGCCACATTTGTAGTAGAGCGTGCACATCACTCCTTGGGGGCTCGTCCTGCTCCCGGCTGCACCCCAGGCCTCTGATTGCCCGATTATATCCGTGACCGGGATACAGTCCTGCGTCTGGCACGCGAAAAGGGTCCATTTAACTGGCAAGGTGCAACGTTAAGTATATTCACAGATTTCACAGCATAAGTATAAGAGGCCAGACGTAAGTTTACGGGAGTGAAGAGCACGCTCCGTAATATGGGATTACGATATGGTGTGATCTATCAGGCTCGCCTCCGTGAGGATGTGAGGGGCAAACCACGCATATTGACATGCCAGCAGCTGCACGGGAGTTTTTCCGGTCCTACTCGGAGGATCAGGATGAACACCCTCAAGAAGACGATGCAACCTCGAGACATGCCACACCGACGGGTGCAGGTTCCTCAACTGAACACGCGGTCTAGCATGGACCACAGCCCCGCATATAAGTGCCTGTAATGCAATACAAAAGGAACTGTGGACTAACAGTAACTGTGGGATCAAATACAGCCATCGGGTGCACCAGGTCTGTAATATTTCAACCTATATCCTTATATTGCTGGGGAGATGGAAGGAGTGTTGCCATTCCCCCGTGTGCGATTACGCATTTAGTTTGTTTAATTGGGGATGTTAAGTTGTCATTTCTGCATGTAATGCTTTTCACGTTACCCCAAGAGGAGGGTTGTCCTCGGAACTGATACTCTGGGGATGGGAGGGGGGTGAGGGGTTGGAAGAATTGTCCCCCGTTGGAACTTGATGTTGTTACCATATTTCAGTTCCATAGATGCATACCACAGCCTCAGACATGCATATATTCAACTACAAAATATGACCCAAAAACACACTGATTCAACACCATTTGCAGACATAACGCTAGCAACCTGGAAGTCCTGCGTTATCTCCAAAGGCACCAGGTGGATATTGCTTTTTTGCAAGAAACTCACCTGTCCCCGGGGTCCTCCAACTCCTTCGCTGCAACATGGGGCCAACACTGCTATTTCTCAAACTACAGCTCATATGCCAGAGGGGTCGCCATCCTAATCCATAAGTAGGTGCCCTTCCATGTGTTACAACATCATAAGGACTCAGAAGGAAGATGGATCACGGTCACAGGACACCTTCTGGGGAGGAGGGTCAAGCTTGTGAACACATAATCCCCGAACACTGATAGCCCAGAATTTTATACACAATTGCAGAACTCCCTAGACCACTTGAACACAGAGTACATTTGGATGGGTGGCGACTTAAATATGCTACTATGTCCTGACTTGGATAGCACTGCCCTGAACCCTCATACAAAGCCACGTGCGAGGAAAACATTGCAAGACTTATGCGAAGCGCTGTCTTTGACAGATGTGCGGCGCAGGCATAATCCCCTAAAACGAGAGTACACACACCACTCCACACAGTATGACATGTGGTCCAGACTTGATTACTGGCTGGCCACCCCTGGAATTTTACCATGGGTGACGGCTATGGCGCATTTACCACGTATGTTGTCGGACCACTCCCCGGTAACTCTTAAGATACGGGTCCCAAGTGAGGAGGGGTTTGAAAGAGTGTGTAGATTTCCAGGCAGGGCCCTGCAAGACGAAGTTTTTCATGCAGAATTACGCACTGCCAAAGAGGAATTCTTTGAGATCAATACGGGGTCGGTGGACACATGGGCAAAACTATGGGACGCATTTAACGCCTATGCTAGAGGGGTTTGCATAGCCAAGCACTCGGGCATTTTACGTGACCTGCGCACCACCCTTACACACATAGAACGCTGGCTCACTGACTTAGAGCAAGCGCAACTAGAGCAGCGGAAACCAGAGTATAACCAAAGACATCCTGTCCTTCTGGCGGAATTTCAAGAAACAGCTGCTAGGGAGGCACATTATCTAGGGAAATATGCCACAGCCCGGCGCTATGGGGAGGGGGAGCGACCGGGGAGAACGCTGGCCAATTTGCTGAGGCCCCCATGTGGAAAATTGTATATCCCAGGGATTAAACGAGTTGATGGCACCATTGCCGACGACACAACGGGCATCCAACACACTATACTTTCTTATTACACAGAACTATACTCCTCCAGACTCCCTCTGAGTACACAATACCGCATGCAGTATCTAGAAGAGAACGCTATGGTGTGATTATCCAATGCACAGCAATACTTTTTAGCGGAACCCTTCACTGTAGAAGAGTTGCAGCAGGCAATAGACTCGCTTTATAGCAATAAAGGGACCGGGTTAAATGGCTTCACGGGCGCGTTCTATAAAGCCTATAAGGACCTGTTAGCCCCTCACCTCTTGGAAATATATAATAAGACCTTGGAGGCGGGTATACTCCCCCCTCCCACACTCGGGAAGCAGTCATTATTCTGCTATTAAAGCCTGGGAAAGACCTGGAATCCAGCAGTTTATTCCGTCCACTGTCACTGCTGAATACGGATAATAAGATCTTAGCGAAGATGCTCGCCACCCGCTTCTCACTCCTTATGGAGCAAATTATATCACCTGCACAATCGGGGTTTATCCCACATAGGTCCTCGGCGCTGAACCTTTGATCCCTCTTCGCAGTTATCAACAGGATTGACCCCTCCTTTCCAGCGGCAGCGGTACTACTAGATGCCGAAAAGGCATTTGACTCACTGGAGTTGGACTTCCTATATCTGTGTTAAAAAAACTGGGTATACCAGTGGGATTCGCCGCACTAATTCGGCTGTTATACACACAACCCATCGCACGAATCCGACTAAACGGCACGATCACTTCAACATTTCAACTGTCACGTGGCACCAGGCAGGGCTGCCCACTGTTGCTTTTTATTATAGCACTGGATCCCCTCATGAGACATTTACAAATGAAACATGCATAGAGGGCTGCAATTCAAGCCCGGCCCGCTACTAGTCACAGCATACGCGGATGACATTATTCTTTACTTGCGGCGCCCTAGCGAGAATCTGGCACCACTGCTCCGGGAAATAACGAGATATGGGGCCACGTTCGGCCTCCAGATAAACTGGAGCAAGTCAGAAATCTTGCCCCTTATGGCCATAACACGCTCAGAGGAAGTGAGACTCCCCTGGCGTGGAAAGATACTACAAAATACCTGGGTATACACGTACATCTGGAAAAAGAACAAGTCCTGAGAATTAACTATGGCCCCGCCATGGTCAGGCTCGGGGAGCATGTGGAGCGTAGGATCCAGCTCCCGCAGTCATTAGCAGGGCGTGTTGCACTTATAAAAATGATTGTGCTGCCCCAGTTCCTTTACCTATTTCAGAATATTCCTATACCTTTAACAAACTCTTTTTTTGACACGCTCCAATCCACACTTACTAGACTTGCATGGGGGGTAAACAACTACGCATAGGATGGACCACATTAACGCTGCCGTATGAGAAGGGTGGTTATGGAGTACCTAATCTCCACATATATTACTTGGTGGTGCAGTTCAGCTTTGCCAGACATTGGTACCACCCGGACGCGAGACTACCTTACACCAGACCCGAGATAGACATGGCGCTGCCAGTGCGGCTGGAGGCAGTGTTGCCGGAGCGACTACCACGGGACTCGCAAGACATTCAAACAGTCTCCACCACCAGTTGGGCATGGATGAAACTGCTTAGTTAGATAGGTGGGCATTTACTATACTCACCGGCGATCCCGCTGTCAGCCAACCCCTGGATACCCATAACGCAAGAGACATTGGTACAACACACCTTAGCGAGATACTCACTGCATACCTTTGGCGACCTATTCCGGGAGAGGCACATATTCTCTAGGACAGGGGACACAAGTTTCAGTAACGCTCCAGCAATTGATCACTTTGTGTTAAGTCGACTACAGAGTGCGCCTAGGGCCCCAATCCCATCCTACCCATTGGAACTCGAGGCGTTCACCCCATTGACCCTATTGATTACGGATGATGTAGGGGACCACCTCATTTTGAAGCTATATCACACGGGTATAGCGCTAATCCCTGCCCCAGATACAAAACTCAGAGAAAAGTGGGAACGGGACATACAACACACCTTAACCGACCCAGTGTGGGCTAGCTGTTGTACTCAGACCAAACTTATATCCATGAACCACCGACACAAGGTGATTCATTTTAAATGTATCCGCCGAGTGTACATCACACCGGCTAAGCTCCATAGGATAGATCATAGTCGCTCGAGCAGCTGCCCTAAATACCTGTACCTCGTAGCTGACTTTATACATTTGACATGGACGTGCCATAAGGTGGCCGCATACTGACGCGATATTTTTCAAACACTGTCCACCATGATTCAGACTCAAGTAGAGCCCACTCCTCTGTTAGCGCTGTTGGGCCATGTCCAAGAGCTCCCAAAAGCAGTGCGGAGATATATGGCCATAACACTACTGTTAGCAAAGAGAGAGAGAGCTATATGCTGGGGAAGTAAGCGAATGCCAGACAGAAAGGCTTGTTTCAAGAGCCTGATGTACTGTGACACAAACAGCGAGCTCTACTCCACTCTGCAACCGGCTACATCAGATCCTGGGATATTTGGCAGCCACTAAGAGCATATTTATCAACAATTGACAATGAGTAGGAGGACCGGGATGAGCAGGGTAAACCAGCGCCACACTAATATTCTAGCTGCTGTACCGGTATCATAAACATGTTTGACCGGAATAGGATTTACAATGGGCAAGCGATTTATGTAAACAGGCTGCATGGGTTAAATGATACTATACAGTTGATATGATAACTTAATGATATGCATGCATAACACCGAGATGTGGACTTATGTTGGTAAAGAAGTATGCTGTTACACTGTGATATTTGAAAAGGCGTAAAAAACTGAAAAATAAAGTTAAAAAAAAAAAAATTAGCTACCCACAACAAATCAACAACCATATCGTATAGATCTGATGTCCCAGAATAAAATGTCTGTACATTATATTCAAACACAAAAAATTTCTGAGAAGCAAAAGGTTATTCATCTGAGATTCCCCCTACTGTCAAATGATCAGTGTCTTAATGGTGGTCATCCAAACAAAGAGAGAATTCAAGATATATACATACCTAACAACTTTAAAATGAAACTAACCACTAGACATTTAGATGAGACACCCCATCACTTCTCCTTTTCCCTTTCAAGAATATCTCTCCACAATTAATTTGACTATAACTTTGAGATCTCAAACTGAGGTGCACCGCCTCATGAAGTATTAAATGATCAGTGTTTTCATTAAAATCACATTGATACACATAACTTTGATTACTCTCAATATATTGGAGAACCATGTGAGATACCGAAACCACCCTCATGCTTATCGAAGAGATGTTCCTTGTTTGAGATGAGAATTGCTATGCTGGGACATCCTCACATATGAGCGCTAGATATGATTGCTATGATTTGGACTAGGGACAAAGGTGAGGGCTGTGCTCACAGAGGGCAGCATAGGAAATGCATATGGGGCTGGGTACAGTTTCACACTGAAAGGAATCAGAACCCTAATTTAGATTTAGGCCCTAATTATTCTGATTTACCTATCACTTGCCAACAAACTGTGAAATATCATGTAAAGAAAAAAAAACAGTATAATGTGGTTTAAATGTGTGGTTAAAAGTGCATGTTTAAGTTACACATTTGTATCTGAAAATAACCTACAGCCTGCTTTCAAAAAAAGGTCTAAATGCGGTCTGGCTTAAGTGTGTTTTCTTTTCATTGTGTGTTTGCTGAGAAACTTCCTGTCTTGAATATGTAACAGGAAATTCGGAGCAGCAAGAATGTTCCAATTGTAGTCTGTAAGTGTGGTGTGACTTAGTCACAAACACAAGAAAAAGCTGCAGGAAAATTATGTAGTCTGGGTGGGACATAACGGAAAAGCAGGAAGCTTTTTCTATTGTTCACATTGTATTAAAGTTATGGAAGTTAGCCAAGATTAGTATTATAAGACTAGACTCGCAGCGTTTGTAAATTGAGACTGACTTGTGCTTTTCTTAGAGCATGGTCGCTCTCCCAGCTGTATTACTCTGACATATGCAATAAACCTATTTGTACTCCTTTTGTTGCAAATGTGGTGATTAAATGATTTTCACTGCTTAAAGGATTTTTTCCCGACATCGTGGCAGAGCCAGCCAAGAGACCCCCTTTGGTCCAGCCTGCCGCTGGGGAGGTTCCCCTTCGGGGCCCCTTCGGACAACTAATTTAGTCGTGCACAATTTGAGGAGGATGACAGATGCCCGTTGAGACGAAAGATCTGTTTTTTGGACGACAGGGGTACCGGTCTGGGGGATGTCTGCAGCGGCCAGATAAGGTAGGAAAAAAGGGCGATCGTTGAATCCTTGTGTATTGATCCACAACTGTCACAAACGGAGATGTGTATTTAGTTAATCCTGGCAGACCTTTGTTTAGGAATTGTCAGAGAGGAAGAGGGAGAATTAAATGTGTTTTGTTGATCCTGACAGACCTTTGTTTAGGAATCGTCAGAGAAAACGATGTTTATTTAGTTAAACTTGGCAGATTGTTTTTCTTTCCCTTGGGGAATTATTAGAGAAATAGGAATTATAAAAGAAGTTTATCCTGACAGTTTGAATTAGGAAAATGTCAGAGAAAGAGAGAAAAAGTTGACATTTTGTATAAATATGTTATGTGAGTTGTTTTTTTAAACAAACAAAAAAAAAATATATATATATATATATATATATATATAATGTAGATTTGTGATTGTTATATCATGTGTAATAGATCATGAGTTCTCTTGCATTATCAGAGGTACCAACTGTTTTTTAGTGTTAACTCCATTAGGACAGGAGCCTTTAAGAATAGTAAAAGTTGGATTTACTAGGATACGAGGTAGATTTATTCCGTGTAATATAGATCCATCTGATTTGAGTGTAGGTGTGTCGTGTGAAACTCTTGTAAGTATCCCACAACTTGCTTATTTAGAGATAACTGAAGACGAGGCTAAACAAAAAGGAGTAGTCCGTGTTATAGCCCACAAGGTTTTTCCCCACGAACAGGAATAGTAAAAGTTTTTGGTAGATTAAAAGAAAAATTGTGAGGTCATGCCTTTCTTTAAGAAATCTTCCCAGGGGAGGCAGGGAGAGAAAGGGACTCCTTTAGGCCAAATGATTTCCACATTTCCAGGAGACTCTGATAGAATAAAAAGACATTGTCAGGAATGGGAAGAAGGTACAAAGACTTCCCTGGTTCCATGGCCACCAAATGGCTCTTTTGATAATACAGTGATAGCCCATGTAATATCATATATCTTAGGAGCATATAAAGGTGATGAAAGAACAAAAGGTTTAGCATCATTAAACATGTGGAAGATATTCAGTCAGGATTCCCATTTAGAAGCCACAGCACCACCCCCGACATATTCTGAGATATTTCAAGGGCCCTTATGCCGTCAGGGTATGTATCCATCAATGTCAGTGGAAGATCCACTACCTCAATAGACTCAGTGGACACTGATGTTCCAGCTTTAGGCTATAAAGATCCGATATTAATACCCCTGACTGACATAAACAAAGTTACACCAAAGGTTGATGACTTATTAAAAATGGGGAGGTTGATCTTGCTCAAACAATTAATAAAGATTCTCTTAAACCTGAAAAAGTATATGAGGGAACAGTGTCCCTAACAGGAGACATTTCAGTAAAATTAAGACAAGTCAATAATGGAAAATTGCTGGAACAAAAGTCAAAAGACATATTAGAATGGGCTAGCAAGATTCCTCAAAACTCAAGTGAGGGAAATAGATACTATACAAGTACCCCACAGGTGAAGTTTGACTTAGGGGCATGATCAAAAATACGTCAGGAAGAGGATAAGGGTTATCGTGACATGACCACCAGTGTAAAGGGAATACAGAATACAATTAAGAGATTAAGCCTTATTGCTGATGACTGTTCAAATATATGTAATTCCATATTATTTAAACCAGATGAAAAGCCAGTTGTAAGGGATATAGGATAAGATATAGAAATCAAGAATGTGACAAGAAAGGATGAGAAAGATGAGGAAGAAATAAACTGAGTGGGGAGTGAAATTAGAAGGGCTCTTGACTGGGAACGCTTGGAATTGTGGCAAGAGGCTGAGAACAGAAATGCTGAAATAAATAGAAGAAGATTAGAGGACCAAAGTGCCTTTAGAGAACAAATAAGAGGAGAGCAGGTGTTTCCCGGTAGTATAACAATGTCTGGGCGTCCATTTCGAGCAAAGGGTATGATAGAGGTAGGATAAAGTTCCCCTCCGGCTGAAGTAAGATCCCTTCATGTACGAAATATGCAGGGAATGACAAGTTTTATACAGAGAAAAGAAAGGAAAGGAAACAGTGACTTGACACCCAATGAAATAGTAGCGAAGGGAGAAAATAGTTGGTATAATGTTGTCCCATTTACTAATAACCTTGCAGGGTGGACAGAAGGTATGGTGCCACAGATGAAAGTGTGGCCAAGAGCAAGAGCCTTTGTCCCTGAATTGATAAATATGGCTGATTTATGTATTTTTCAAGGGTATGGGGACCCAGAGTGGGATTATGATTACATGCAACAAAGTCTGTGTGTGTGGAAGAAATATGCTTTAAGGTCTGAGACACCTTATGAGGGACATGGTGGCAGGAATACCGCTGTAATGCAGATGCCACTGGTGTATAAGACACAGGGAGCACAGCCTGTCTATGTTCCATTCCAACACATGGATAAAGAAAATCTAAAACAAGGCCTGCCTCCATTACACGAAGGAGCAGGGAAATGGATAAAAGCATTTGAAAATGCAACAGCCGAGATACCTTTAGCTCTTGGGGATGTAAAGAGCCTGTTGAGCTCCATAGTAGGGGATGAGGTGGACAGCATAATGAGAAGTGCAGGGATACAAGGAGTAACTATTACTAAAGGAAAACATGATGGATCTGCTTTTGGAGTAGTGCGCTCTAGGGTGTGGACTGAATTAAGGAATAGGTACCCAGACCGACCAGATATTGGGGCATTGATGACACAAACTATGTCTCCAGGACAGTCCTGTGCAGACTACATAACAATGATGAAGAAAAAGTGGGAAGCAGATGTAGGACCTGTAGACATGGGAGGTAGTTGTAGAGTATTCTACAATATTTCAAAACAAGGGCTACCAGGAGACATACAAGACCATTTAGATCAGGTTGTGGCCTTAGATGTAAAACCCTGGGCAGAAATACAAGCACATATTATACATTTTTGTAGAAAAAAGGAAGAAAAGGAGAGGAGAAATAAAGACCAAAGTGACAGAGCCCAAGCCAAACTGGTGACACAAAAAATACAGAAAAATGAGAAGGAAAAGACAGGAAAAGAAATGACTGTGCAGGTTCCTGTTGCAAACAGAGAGCAAGGAAGGGGTCAAAGAGAGGGGAGGCAGATGCAAGGAAGAAGAAATTTTAAATGCCATTACTGCGTTAACATTGGACATTTTAATGCTGAATGCCGCTTTAAGAAGAGTGATGAAGCGCAGGGAGTGATAGGAATAGGGAGAGGAAGGGGAAGACAAAATGTGAACACGTCAGGGCCAGCGCCTCAATATGGTCCTTATCAGTATGTTCCCTATCCTCAACAACAAATAACTCCACTACCACAGGTTTATATGCCACAACAGCAATTTGCTAATGTACCTGTTCAAGGGGCACCAGCACCTGTTGTACAGACAGGAGGCCAGCATCAGGTGCAGACTACTGCATTGGTGAGCACAGGGAGTCCTGGACAAGGGCGAGTGATTTTTCAAGGTGGAAACCCCTTTTATCAAACAGCCTGATGGGACGCACCAGGGAATCCCAATTGTTCTGTGGTAGCTAGGACTCTAGACCCAGAGGAAGAACCAATGGTAGAAATGATTGTAATGGGAAGGAGGTATGATTTCTTGGTTGATACAGGGGCAACAAAATCTTGCCTCTCAGAAGGAAATGTTCCATTGTCCTCTGCCACCATGGATACGCAGGGCTTCTCTGGTGAAGTACAGTGCATTCCATACACAACACATGTGCCCATAGAGGTGGCAGGAATGCGAACGCAGGAGCGTCTCCTTTATTCTCCAAATTCACCAGCAAATGTATAAGGAAGGGATATCATGTCTAAATTAAAAATGACAATAAGGTTTTCCTCTGATGGGTCCATGACATGTGAAATACCAGGACAAGCGAAATGTGGGATACATCTGCTAAGAATACCAGAGGAAAATGTGGTTGGAAGAGCAGAGCCAGTGCATTATAAATTGCTAGCAGATGCAGTACTTACGGTTCTGAAGACAGGAAATACTTTTGGGGAGATGGATGGAATTGCCACCTAGACTAATTTTCAGGAGACAAGCTGGTGGTGATGAACTGGGACAGGTGAATACCCTTTACCTTGAGTGCATGGAAATATCCAGTAGGTGGGGCGCTCTGGTGGCATCAGATAATGATGGAGGAATTTGGAAGGTCCTGATTTTTCTTATGCCTGATTTGAGACAACAGGGCATTTCTGATTCAGAACTCTTTTCAGACGATCCCACCAGGACTGAGATAGTTTATACACACACTGCACCCTTGTTAGTGCGTGTTTACCGTGCACAGACGACGTTACCAGTTGTGCCATCCCCCTCCAATGATATTGAAGCACTTGCAGCAGTCCCGCCTTGTCTCTGGACATCAGCTCCAGATGAGGTAGGACTGATACTATCTGCAGAACCATTTAAGATAAAGTTGAAGCTAGGTGCACAATTGCCTCGTGTAAAACAGTATCCACTGTCTAAAGAAGCAAAAGAAGGTATTACAGGGACAATACAAAGACTGAAGGATCAGGGAGTCCTGTATTCCTGTCCATCACCTTGTAACACTGCAATTTATCCTGTAAAACAATCTACAGGTAATACTTGGAGGATGGTGCAGGATTTTCGACCCCTTAATGCTATAGTATTAGCAGAGTACCCCATAGTGCCAGACCCATCTGTGATATTGACTAATATACAAAGTGACAGTAAATGGTTTTCTGTAGTGGATCTAAAGAACAAGTTACTTACCTTCGGTAACGATATATCTGTAAGAAACATTAGTTAGTTATAGATTCCTTACCTTAGAATTATCCCCAGGGGTCAGACTGGATCCGTCAGCAGTACCTCTGCGCGTCGGAAGGTGGCGTCGGTCGGCTCCGCGTCCATCGTTGGCGTCGTGGTCGCCGGGATGACGTCGCGGTAGCTACTTAGACGCCGCTCTCGTGCGCTGACGTCAGTTCTGTACACGACTTTCCGCGCCAGAAACGCAGAGCCATGCAAGACACTGACCACTGGTGCACAAAACTAGGGCCCTGAAAGGATATCCTTAACCCTAGAAATCAGTTAGCAGAACGGGGAGGATGGGTGGGGCGGTAAGGAATCTATAATTAACTAATGTTTCTTACAGATATATCGTTACCGAAGGTAAGTAACTTGTTCATCTGAAAGAAACACGTTAGTTATAGATTCCTTACCTTAGAATAGATACCCCAGCAATACCAACCCCGGAGGTGGGTCTGCGAACCAAGATCACACCAGAAAGTCCTGGAGAACAGAACGGCCAAAGAAGCTGTCTCTCCGGACTTGATTGTCAAGACAGTAGTGTTTGGTAAAGGTGTGCAACGAAGCCCACGTATCTGCCTGACAAATGTCATTCAGAGGAACTCCACATCCCAAAGCAGTAGTTGCTGCCATCGCCCTGGTGGAATGGGCGCGCAGCCCTACTGGAGGCTCCTTCTTTGCCAGAGAATAACAGGCTTTGATACACAAAACGACCCATCGGGAGATAGTCCGCTTGTGTACGGCCCGACCTTTCTTGGCACCCACGTAGCCAACAAAGAGCTGGTCATCCACCCGGAACTGTTTGGTGTGATCCAGATAAAGGAAAGCGCACGTTTTGGATCCACACGGTGGAGCCTCTCTTCCTCTTTCGAAGGATGCGGAAAGAAGGTGGGCAAAATGATGGTCTGCCCGATGTGAAAGGCAGTGACAACCTTGGGCAGGAAGGATGGATGAGTCCTGAGAACTACCTTGTCCGGATGGACAGACAGGAAAGGAGGCTTGGATGAAAGGGCCTGGAGCTCACTCACTCTTCTGGCAGATGTGATGGCTACCAGGAATGCAGTTTTAAGCGTCAGAAGCCTCAAAGGACAGTTGTGTAGCGGCTCAAAGGGAGCACACATTAAATAGGTTAAAACAAGATTCAAGTCCCACTGAGGCATAACGAAGGGAATAGGAGGAAAGAGATGAGTTATGCCTTTCAAGAAACGATTACCAACCGGGGACTTGAAAAGAGAAGTCTGATCTGGAAGCCGAAGGAAGGCAGAGATGGTCGAGAGATAGCCCTTGATAGTGCCCAGAGCAGAGCCCTGCTGGGCCAAAGAAAGGAGAAACAAGAGAACCTCAGAAAGAGGGGCAGAGAGGGGATCCACAGCCTTTGCTGTGCATCATGCCACAAATTTGTTCCACCGGCAGGCGTGTACCGTCTTAGTGGAGGGGCGCCTGGCTGCCAAGATTACGTCACAAACTTCGGGAGGCAGGTCAAAAGACGTCAGCTGCCGCCGCTCAATCTCCACGCAAGGAGGTGGAGGCTGGACAGGTTCGGGTGGAGGACCGTCCCCTGTTGCTGCGACAGAAGATCCTCCCGAAGAGGCAGACGGGTCGGAGGATCAATGGCCATGTTGAGCAGCTCGGGATACCAGACTCTTCATGCCCAATCCGGAGCCACAAGAATGACTTGGGCCCAGTCGTGCCTGATCTTCTTCAGCACTCTGGGCAGAAGTGGTATAGGCGGAAAGGCGTACAACAGACTGCAACTCCAATTGCGACGAAAAGCGTCACCTAGTGAGTGCCGCCTTGGAAATTCCAACGCGCAGAATTGCTGACATTGTGCGTTCTCTTCGGTGGCGAATAGATCTAACCAAGGCTCTCCCCACTGTTGAAAGAGACCTTGCACCACCTCCGAGTGAAGACGCAATTCGTGATCCATCATGCACCTGCGGCTGAGTTCGTCCGCCCTGGCGTTCAGGGAACCCGCCAGGTGTTGAACCACCAGGGAAATGCCCTGATGTTCCAGCCATGTCCAGAGGTGGAGGGCCTCCTGACATAGGGTCCACGACCCCACCCCGCCCTGTTTGTTGCAGTACCACATGGCGGTGGTGTTGTCCGTGAACACCTGCACTACTTTTCCCCGGACAGAGGGAAGAAATGCCTTGAGTGCATGACGAATCGCCCGGAGTACCAGGAGGTTGATGTGGAGCCCGGACTCCGCTGGAGACCAGAGTCCTCAGATCTCCGCCTCTCCCATGTGGCCACCCCATCCCAGAAGGGATGCGTCCGTCACCACTGTGTGCTCTGATTGGGGAAGGGAGAGGGATCTGCCGTTGACCCAATCCTGGTTCGTGAGCCACCACTGCAACTGTCGAGCAGTGCCCTCCGAGATCTGGATGCAATCGGACAGATTCCCCTGATGCTGCGCCCACTGGAACTTCAGGTCCCACTGCAGAGCCCGCATATGTCACCTGGCATGATCGACCAGCAGGATGCAGGAGGCCATGAGGCCCAGCAGCCTCAGGGTCATCCGGACCGAAACTCGGGATAGAGGCTGAAAGATCGGAATCATAGCCCGAATATCCCGGACTTGCTGTTCGGGAGGATAAACCCGAAACCTCGTCGTGTCCAGAACCGCTCCGATGAAGAGGAGCTTCTGAGAGGGAATCAGATGAGACTTCAGCACATTGATGGAGAACCCCAGCGAATGCAGGAGGTCGGCCGTAGTCCGGAGGTGGGAGACGACTGCCTGGGACGAGCCCGCCTTCAACAGCCAGTCATCGAGATAGGGGAAGACTAGAACCCCTGATCTGCGCAGATGAGCTGCGACCACCGCCATCACTTTCATGAACACCCGACGGGCGCTGGTAAGGCCAAAGGGGAGCACGGTAAACTGAAAATGCTCGTGGCCTACCGTGAACCGCAGGTAACGCCGGTGGGCCGGCAGGACGGGGATGTGAAAGTAAGCGTCCTGCAAGTCCAACGCTACCATCCAGTCTCCAGGGTCCAGGGCAGACAAGACCTGAGCGAGCGTCAACATTTTGAACTTCTCCTTCCGGAGGAAGCGGTTGACGTCCCTGAGATCCAAGATAGGACGCAGGCTCTTGTCCTTCTTGGGTACCAGAAAGTAGTGGGAATAGCAACCACAACCTACTTCTGGGACAGAAACGCGCTCGATGGCTCCCTTGGCCAAGAGTGCCAAAACTTCCTGTTGGAGAAGTGCCAGGTGATCCTCCGACATGCAGTGGTATTGAGGTGGCATGGCTGGAGGGGTAGCCTCGAAGGGGAAGGAGTAGTCCCTTCGGAATATTTGCAAAACCCACCTGTCCGACGTGAGGGTGCACCAGTGGGGGAGATGATGGCGTATCCTGCCGCCCACTGGCGTTTGATGGGCCTGAAAAGTCAGACTAGGAAGGTTTGGAGGCTGCTGCAGAGCGGGGGTTGGTGGACTGGACCGCCCGCTGGCCCCCTGAACCACGGCGTTGGTTTCCACGTCCCCGGCCGCGCGAAGGTTGGGTAACTTGCTGCGGCCTGTGGCTCTGAGCGGGATGTAGCGGAGCACCCCTTCCATAGCCATGAAAGGGGCGAAAAGCAGACTGCGCTGGGCGGCTGGAGAGGCCCAAGGACTTGGCCGTAGCCCGTGAGTCCTTGAAACGCTCTAGAGCGTTGGCCGCTTTGTCGCCAAAAAGGCGACGGCCATCAAAAGGCATGTCCATCAAGGTGTTCTGGACATCCCCTGAAAAGCCAGACGATCTCATCCAGGCGTAGCGACAAAGGGCTACTGACGTTGAAATTGTCCTGCCCAGAGAGTCGGCGGTATCCAGCCCACAACGGATGGAAAACTTTGCCGCATCCCTCCCGGCGGCAATAGCCTGGGAGAGCACTGTCCGGGCCTCCTCCGGACACTGAGGCAGAACTTGTGCAACTGAGTCCTACACAAAGTGGGAATAACGGCCGAAGAGACATGCGGTGTTTACCGACTGCAGTCCTAAGCTGGCAGAATAGAAAATTCTTTCCAAGATGGTCCAGCTTCTTGGATTCCCTTTCCGGGGGAGCGGTAGGGAATGCGCTCTTGGAAGTGGAGGCTTGGACCACCAAGCTCTCCGGGGTGGGGTGTTGGGAGAGGAAAGTGGGGTCGCCTGGAGCCGGGCTGTGGCGTCGGGCAATCATCCTATCCACGGGAGCCCCCGTGTTGTGCCTGGACCACGTGCCCAAAAGGACGTCGGTAAGGGCCTCATTAAATGGCAGCAGGGGCTCCGAAGAGCTCGCAGCCGGTTGAAGCACCTCTGTCAGGAGGTTAGTCCTGACCGCCACCGTAGGAAGCTCGAGGTTGAGGGCCTCGGCCGCCCTACGCAACACCACTGCATATGACGCTCCCTCCTCCGTAGCCACGGTAGGAGGAGACAGCATGCCACGGTCAGGGGAAGTATCAAGACCACTGGCATCCTCCAGTTCCTCTCTCCAGTCCTGTTCAGATCCTAGCTGATCAGTTAAAGGGTCACTTGACCCCTCCCAGTCCTCCTCCTCATCCTCAGGTTGCCAATCTGGCCGAAAAGGGAACCCAGGAGTGAACAGGGGCACAAAAACCCCACTCGGCGCCGGATCCGGCGTCGGGCGAAGCCGGTCCGACTCCGGGTCCACCTCGGGATGGAGGCCGGGGTCGACGCCGGCCGGGGACACGACCGGCATCAGTTGCGGTGACGGAGGAAGCGGCGCCGGTGGAGGTGTAATAAGGTCATCCGGCACCGATCCGGATCCAGGCCTGGATCCACTGGGGGCCTGCGGCGCTGTGGCAGGAGCCGACGGCACAGAAGGCCTAGGCCCCCCAACCGAGTCCGCGGGGCCCGAAGGCGCGCCGGCGGGTTCGGGTCACCCGAAGATGGCATGCATCGCTTCGTAAAATTTACGAAGTTGGGCGGGAGTCGCTCCGGGTCCCGGGAAGGGGGGGAAACTCGGAGTCAACTCCTCGGGCTCCACGTGCGGAGCCGTGGGAGGGGCACCACCCACATCCCTCGTCGCGTCAGCCGACTGACGGGGAGAAGTCGAAGAGCGACGATGCTTCTTCGACATCTTTTTGTGCTTTGACTTACCCGACCCGGAGTGCGAAGACTTCGATGACTTGGATGAGTGGTGATGGCTCCCCGACCGGTCCCTCGACCTCCCCTTGCGACCGGGACCTTGAACGGCGCGGAGCAGACTGCCGGCGCTCAAGCAGCTTTCAGGACCGCTCCCGCAAAGCCTTCGGCGCCATCGACCGGCAGTCGGAGCACGACTTGGGGTCGTGGTCGCGCTCCAGGCAAAAGAGGCACACGCGATGCAGATCCGTAACCGACATCAGCCGGTTACAGGAACTGCAGGCCTTGAAGCCGGACATCCCTCGTGCACCAGGAGTCGTAGACTCAAAAAAGACGTCGACAAAAGTCGCTCAAAAAAGTCAGTCAAAAAGTGACTGGAGGTACCGCTCTCTCCGGATATGCGCTGGCTGGCGCGGAAAAAGAAAGAACTGAGGTCAGCGCGCGAGGGCGGCGTCTAAGTAGCTACCGCGATGTCATCCCGGCGACCACAACGCCAACGACGGACACGGAGCCGACCGACACCACCTTCCGACACGCAGAGGTACTGCTGACGAAAAAACTTTCCGGAACCAGTCTGACGCCTGGGGGTAATTCTAAGGTAAGGAATCTATAACTAACGTGTTTCTTTCAGATGAATGCTTTTTTTAGCATACCTTTACATCCTGACAGTCATTATTTGACAGCCTTCAGTGGTGAACAAATCGTCTACTCTAGACTCCCACATGGCTATTGTGAGTCTCCATCTGTGTTTAATAGAGTATTGAGAGATGATTTGTTAAATTTCCAGTCAGACAGTACAGTCTTGCAATATGTAGATGATTTACTAATATGTAGTAAAACAGAATCTGAATGTGTTTTGGACACTGTCAATCTCTTAATGCTAATTGCTACTAAGGGATACAAAGTAAACAGGAAAAAATTACAGTTTGTGCAAAAAGAAGTGCTGTATTTGGGTCAAGTGTTGTCTGCAGAAGGCAAAAAGATAGTAGGTTCTAGAATACAAACTATACGTGATCAGCCTCAGCCCAAGACAGTAAAAGACATGCAGAAATTTCTAGGCCTTTGTAATTTTGTACGTCAGTGGGTATTTGATTATGCTACTATCATACAACCACTATTATATGCAATGAAGAAAGCTAAAACTGACAACACAGGCATACAGTGGAGTGATGACAGTGTAAGTGCATTTCAGACATTGAAAGAAGCAATTGCTTCAGCCCCAGTGCTAGCAAATCCAGACTATACAAAGAGATTTTTTCTGTTTGTTGCTGCGACAGAGGATTCCATGATATCAGTCCTTACTCAAAAATACCCGATGGGTCACAAACCTGTTGCCTATTTTAGTGGACTATTAGATCCAGTAATTAAAGGTCACTTTCCTTGTGAGCGTGCGCTTGCAGCAGCAGCTTTTGCAGTAGAAAAGAGTAGTACTATTACAGCAGGATGCCCTGTAACACTGTATGTTGAGCACTCTCCATTCGCTGTGCTGCAGAAAAGTAAAAATACATTGACCAATCAAAGAGCGACAGGTTATGAAGTAATACTGTCAAACCCTTCTATCTGCATAGAGCGAGTACACTCAGTCAATCCTGCAGCTTTTTTAGTGCACCCACTAGAGCCCACTGATCATGACTGTAGTGTAACATTGGAGGAGGACGATCACCTGGCACATGAGGACCCCTTGTCTGATGGTCGAAAATTGTTTATTGATGGTTTCTCATGGATAGACCAGGAGACAGGCAAAAGACATATAGGTGCAGCTGTTGTTGAGGCTATTGGTACACCTACTGATTATACCTTACACACATTGCACCTCTTACCCTGGCCATCCCAAGACTCAGCCCAAGTGGCTGAATTAAAAGCATTGATAATGGCCCTACAGGCTTGTCAGGGTCAGCCAGTACCAATATACACTGATTCAGCATATGTAGCTTCCACAGTTCACTCAGTGCTGAAGAGATGGGAACGGTGAGGATTTCTTAAATCTGATGGGACACCAGTAGTGCACCAATATCTTTTAGCTGACCTTATTGCTGCATTGCAAATACCATGCCAAGTAGCAGTGGTTAAGTGCCAGGCACACACAAAAGGAACAGATTTGGTGTATAAGGGAAATGAAGCTGCTGATACAGCAGCAAATGAAGCTAGTTTATATGCAATGAAAATATGCAGTATGTACACTTTAGATGCAGATGATGAGGTTGAGATACAACACTATGAGAATATTTCTACAGAGGCATTATTAGACATTCAAAATGCAGCACCACAACATGAGAAAGATCTCTGGAAATCAAGGGGAGGAGTGACTGGATTTCCAGATCTCCTTTATAGATCAGCAACTTCAGGTAAAGTTATAATGCCTCAGTCACTACTTATAACAGCCCTTCGACAACTTCATTTACCAACACACAATTCTAAAAGAGTAATGATGGATGAATTAAATAAAAGCTGGTTTATCCCTAATCTAGGAACATTAGTTGATGTATTCCTAGCTTCATGTCATGTGTGTTATCAGTAGTCTAATAAGAGGTCTCCAAAAATGCCTTCATCCTCCATTCCAAGACCAATAGGTCCTTTTATAGAGTTACACATAGACTTTGTAGATATGATACAAAAATGTAACGGATATAGGTACTTGTTAGTAGTGGTGTGTCCATTTTCACGATGGATTGAAGCGGGACCCTGCTCCAGGCGTGATGCTGACCAGGCAGCCAAATTCCTGGTGAGAGAGGTCATACCGAGGTGGGGGGTTCCGGTGGCAATACGCAGTACACAGTATTGCAGCAAATTACTACACTATTAGGAGTGGAACACCAGTTTACCTCAGTCCACCACCCAGAGAGTAATGGAATTGTTGAGAGGATGAATGGCTTATTGAAAAGCAAAGTGTCAAAAATTTGTGAGACACCGAAAAAGAATTGGCTTTACTGCCTTCCCCTTGCTCTGTATGACATTGAGAAATGCCCCTTCAAAGGATCATCATTTGACCCCTCACCAAGACGTAACAGGTACGCATTCTAATTTTTCCTTTAAACAAAATCAAATGATTCGTTCTGATACTAAGTCTGCATCAGAAAGTGTTTGGCAAGAAATGAATGCATACATGTCTGCCTTAACCAAAGCTGTACAGGTTTATTCTAAACAGGTTCAGCTGCAACAGGCCGACAGTACTGCACCACCCCTGCCTTTGTCTACAGCCATCAGCATCGGTTCCTTGGTCTTCGTGCGCAACTTCGTGAGAACATGGAAAGACCCCAAGTTTCTAGGCCCCTACCAAGTAACACAGAGCACGCCAACAGCAGTAAAAGTGGAGGGGATGAGGAACTGGGTGCACGTAACGGACCTTATTCCATTTTTGGCCTCACTCCTGCAGAGAGGGGAGGAGGCAATGGTCCAAGAATAAATGATACAATGAAGAGACAGTTAAATGATATTTTTCATAGTATAATAATGAGTTCAGTGGTTATGATTATTACTCTGATAATTTGTTTTTGTATTATGTGTTATGTAGATGCAAAAGATCCCACCCACAGGGAAGAAATATTACGCTTTCGTAGAGCTGTTTTCAATTAAACATATATACATCCTGTGCATGATTCATTACTTGATGATTTGTGGTACAAAAGCATGCATGATATAAGTACCAATACAAAAAATGATAGTTGTTATGTATGTTCTCTTATTCCCCATGCCATAGAAACACCACCTTTAGTGTATCCTAAAGAAGTGCCTGTTAATATAACAAAGTGTTTATTGCACCTTTTCTTGTGTAGGATAAAATCACAGTTACAGCCAACTCATGTTAGTCCTATGACTGCCAGAGTTAATACAACTAGATTTGATACAACCCCTGAAATTTTGCAAATTTTGACAGATAAAACATAGATAATGAAAGAGATATCCAGAATGAAGGGAGCAGGGCAGGCATATAGTTATGTAAATTGGGAGGAAGCACTAATGGAACGAGGTATTCTACGGTGATCTAATCCACCGTTCACCTGTAATAATTATTCTGCCAAACCACTGCCCCCAGATTGCGCAGCCAGGCCAGTATTAAGTATTGAAGCATCAGTATTTGCCAATAATAAATGGTTTACTGGAGCTAGGTTTTCATGTAGGGCCATATCTTTATGGAATGGCACAGAAACAAAAGATCATTTGAGATTTGATGATATAAAAGCATCATGTCAGCAAGTATGGGATGAAAACATACAGAGATATACATGGACTGGAACTAAACGTCGTCCTAAGCTGGCTGTGAAACTAATGAGATTTTCTCTTTGCTTTCAGGGAAATGGGATTGTTAAAGTGGGACGGAATCCCAATTACAGCTCAACTATTTACAATGTCGATATGCAGGGCGGTACCTCCAGCCTTATGGATTTTTTCTGGCAGTGTGGAGCTCGACTATACACTCAATTACCCCCTGACTGGAGCGGAATCTGCTCTCTGGTGACTTTGCATACCCCATCTATGGTAATACCAGCAAAATAAATAAAAGATTTGCATTTGCATTCCATGAGTGAAGCATCAACTTTGCTGCATCATCACAGAAGAAAAAGGATGGCTGAGTACTTTGGAACTTCAGTGTGGCAGGATATGCCCAAAGAGTATAGGTTGTTCAATGACGTCCAAACATTTTTTGGGAGTCTGTTACCTATGTTTCAAGCAAAAGCAACTGCTCGCTGGGTTCAGATCACCCGGTGGGAATTGATGAAAGCAATAGATGCTACTGAAGATGGCTTTAATGCAATTAAAGATGAGCTGCGTTCAATCAGACTTATGGTAATGGAAAACAGATATGTTTTGGACGTGATGACAGCAATCGAAGGAGGGGTATGTAGAAAAATTAATTCTGTATGCTGCCCTTTCATTCCGGCAAATGATGAAGATGAAGGAAATCTAACTCAGGCCATATTGACTTTGCATAATTTGCATACACAAATGAAGAAAGAAGGGGGTGCTCCAGATGAGTGGTTCACTGGCTGGTTTGATTGGGTGCCGTCTTGGATGTCGGGGTTGTCTAAGGCCTTGTTGCCTATAATAGTTCTGTTGCCATTGATGTGCCTAGTATTTCAGGTAATCTTAGCATGTTGCAAGAGGGTTACAGCTAAAGTGGGAGGTATGTTTCCTATAATAAGAAATAAAGAGATGCAAAATACAGAATTGGAAGAAATGTACAGGGGTAGTGAGGAAGTAGACGAAGAATCAACTAGAGAGGGGAATGAAAGGAATCAAAACCCTAATTTAGATTTAGGCCCTAATTATTCTGTTTTACCTATCACTTGCCCACAAACTGTGAAATATCATGTAAAGAAAGAAAAACAGTATAATGTGGTTTAAATGTGTGGTTAAAAGTGCATGTTTAAGTTGCACATTTGTATCTGGAAATAACCTACAGCCTGCTTTCAAAAAAAGGTCTAAATGCGGTCTGGCTTAAGTGGTTTTTCTTCTCATTGTGTGTTTGCTGAGAAACTTCCTGTCTTGCATATGTAACAGGAAATTCGGAGCAGCAAGAATGTTCCAATTGTAGTCTGTAAGTGTGGTGTGACTTAGTCACGAACACAGGAAAAAGCTGCAGGAAAAGTATGTAGTCTGGGTGGGACATTACGGAAAAGCAGGAAGCTTTTTCTATTGTTCACATTGTATTAAAGTTATAGAAGTTAGCCAAGATTAGTATTATAAGACTAGACTCGCAGCGTTTGTAATTTGAGACTGACTTGTGCTTTTCTTAGAGCATGGTCGCTCTCCCGGCTGTATTACTCTGGCATATGCAATAAACCTATTTGTGCTCCTTTTGTTGTAGATGTGGTGATTAAATGTTTTTCACTGCTTAAAGGATTTTTTCCCCGACAACACGATGGTAGAAAATAGGCAGGATTATGTTTTACAAGGTGTTAGGCAGTTTCTTTGTATGCTTTTTATTATTTGTCTGTACTAGTTCTCTTGTTAATATTTCAGTGATTGTTTGCCAGCACTAGATTAGTAAATACAAATATTTTTAGATAAAGTCTGTTTGTGTTCCTTGATTTCCTAAAATCAAAGTGAGAGTCCATTTTAAATAACCTTGCTCGGGTCTCTGACATGTCTCTGCAGTCTCCAGTGTAGCCATTATTGTGTGACAGCGCGAAGGTAACAGAGACCTCTGTCTGTTCTATCAGCTACACAGATTCACAAAGTACCTCCAGAAACCTGGGGCCAAAAGAGATCTACCCAGAGGAACAAACATTTGGCTCCCACCAGGCAGCCTTTCAGTTGCCTCATACCATAAAGGCTCACTTCAGCCCCACTTCTAATGATCCCAACATCTCCTCTTCTCCACATGCCGGTAAGCAAATTCTTTCAATTCTAATACAGGCTCTGATTTTACCTTCAGGCCCAGTACGGAAAAGGAGGACACCATTCAGATCCAGCTAGAACATTTCTGTCCAAGCAAGACTAGCAGCTTAGAGAGTGCCACCATAAAGAGTCTACATGGGAGCCTGTTGCAGACTATATTCCTCCAGGACAGCCAGGACCACTTCAGCAGCCAAACAAAATGCATAATACTGGCAGCAGCAATGGGACAAAGACAGGATTCTGCACCCATCCTGAGACCAGAGATGGATCTAACGCCCCCAGCCAGGACACAGGTACTTTCCCCACATATATGTGTCTGTCTTGCCACAGTCTTCCCAAGGAGGTATCTTCCAGTACAGCCCCTGCAGCCAGCCATATATATGAGAGCAGAGGAACATGCATGGATATGTACCTGCGTGTCTATTTATTTAGAAATGCCTAAAAACTCATTCAATTTTAATCAGATGTTGCTATGTTGAGTAAAGGAGTAGGGATGCCAGGCCCCCTTGTACCATTACATTGAAATTCTATTCCGCTTATGCCAGTGGTACTAAATTTCTTGAGAGTTCCCCCATGGATATTCTCCTTTAATGATGCTTTAGGTTCCATACAATTGTGCATAAAGTTATGTTATTAACTAGTCAGGAGAACGTATTCCACAGTGCCCCCTAAACGTACTTGCGGCTACTGGCCTATCATAACCTGATCATTGTGATGTGCCTGTGGCTGCTGGACCTATAAGCACTATAGATCAGTTTCTGGTGCAGGCAGTGCTTACTCTGAGTTGGTAGTTGCAGGTGAAGCCTAAAAGCACTCATTTTTGGTGACCAGCACTTCTTTTTCCTTCTCAGGTTTTGACCCAGAGCAAGATAGTGAAAAACATAAAAGAGGAAAAAAAGAAGAAGGAAGAATAAGACAGCTCAACAGTGACAAAGAAAGCATTTATGAAAAAGAACCAGGAAGAGTGACATAAAGGAGCAGTGAGTGTCTGGTGGTGGATGAAAGAGGCATGAGGAGTAATCAAGACTACGCAGCCTTTTTATGTGGCCACCACGACATCCGATACCGCTGGCCACGGGCTTGTGATCATAACTTTGGTTCACGGCGCTTATTCTTTTAGAAGGTAAGCACTGGTTGCAGATGTGAAGAGCAAGTGCTTCCAAAGCGCAAATCTTACTTTGCAGCTGCACTTAACATGAGACAAAACTGTGCACCTACTGCATTTACAGAGGCACCCATGCAAGCAGAGGAAAAAACCTATCTTAGAAAAGAAGCGGTTCATACCTGCAAATGAAGCTGAGGAGGTTGTAGTTATCCTTGGGAAGGAGAGATACCTGGTGCAGGAGCTCTTGCCGTGCCTGTAAACAGAAAATAGTATGTGCAATGCATGCAGAGGGAATTCTTTCGCGGTGTAAAAACAATTATTTTCACTGTCATTAGTGAGACATTTCTACCTCCCCTAAACATATGAGCAGCACCTGGTCTACTTCTACAATTTTTTGATAATTTATTTAGTAAAGTGTCTTCATGAATGATGCCAGTCCTGGCACCTCTTTAAGCTAGGAAGGATGCTCTGGTTTACAAAATATTTTGTCCTGGCTTAAGCTACTCTTAAATATAACATGAAGACGTATTCCTGGCTTATGGTATAATTTAAGAATGTAATTTCTAAAACATAGTCAAGACTGTCTTCTGGAGAGAAAAAAACAGCGTAGTAAATTTTTCCTTGAGTTGCATTTACACTAACTTAGTACACTAAATTAGTCTCTCCCGCCATTACTTCTCCGGATATAACACAGGGGCTACTGGCCAATCTACATTGTGAAAAATACTGCATGTAAATAATGTTTGTTACTTTAAATAGTTGGAACCAGGGGAAAAAGAAAAAAAGATAAAACCTTTTTTAACTTTAGGGAATGCGCATTTCATTTTTTATTGCGTGAAGAATAAAAGAAGCTCATCGTTATTTAACCTCACACCAAAAATTCCAATTAATAAAGAAATACCAAGAACAAAACAGACTACCTTGAACAAAAGGCTACCTACAATGAAGAGATAGGACAATTCTGGGTGGCACGTAGGTTCAATTTCAACGTTTGTCATAGACACAAACACAGTTTCAGTTATTGGCTTTGGGTTAAAATAAATGGATTCTGAATTTTGGAACTCAGACCCCTTTTTGTTTGTGTTCACCCACCCCTATTAGGTAATCTGTTTTTATTGCAATAATTAAAAGCGATAGCACACTTCTCAGAAAACAACAATCTACTCTAGCACCCCACCCTTCCAAAATCGTGGGCGCTCTGTTGTCTTCTTCTGCAGGGTGAAACCATTGTATTCAATGTATGCAATTTCGTAAAGCTAATATGATGCGTTCTTATGTTAGCTGAATTTCGTAGGCCTGAAGTGCAGTTCCCTTGAAACTCTTGCTTTAGAATTAACAGTTTGAATTTCATGTGTGCTGTGGAATTTGTTCTTTCTCACGTTTTGTGTTGCAGGTGAAAGAAGCACTCTTGTTAGCTACAATAATGTCTTTATTTACTAGTCAGGCAAGCAGAGAAGAAGTTATAATCGTGTGGCTTGAGTCGATAAAGGAAGGTCATTGTGATTCACACAGGAGAAGGCTTGGGAACCAAGGACAAAATGTATCGAGGAAAGACCACTATTGTCCCATGGAATAACACCTTCAGGCTCGAACTTAAAGCAGATGGTGTGAACCATAATGGATCTTGGGAATGTCACCTATGAATAATGTGTTGTTGGGAGTAGGGAAATCGCCCACTTCTTCTTTTGCCTTTGGAGAGCATCTGAGAGTGAGCTCTGTCTCAGTAGCTTTTGTGCTGCAAGACCCATTGATGGTGGAGAAAGTTCTTGGGAAGACTCTACATGCTGACACCTTTTATCCTTCTTCCTGAAAATGCTTAAATAAGGATGTCATCTTAGTGTTAGTGTAGGGATAGATTAATTCTTTTCATTCATCAACCCTCAATGCAGAGAAATTTGGACTCATGCTTTCTGATCCTCTGCATTCTGATTCTTGAATTAATTGTATTATTTATGTTACATCGTCTAAATTGGATACCCAGATTTGGCTTCATGCTAATTCCTATGTATTTCTACACCCTCATATTGAGGTGTCCTTATGTTCAATTATTTTTGGCTTTGTAATAAACAAACTAACCTTAAGTAGTTGTCTGTGGTTACTATGTGTCCAAGCGGATTATTGTTTTGTTGATTGGTCACCTAATGATTCTTCTCCCCTCTACGTTTTCATGCTGTGAAAAAGAACCATTGAATTGTGTCTCTAGAATAGGTCCAGAATTTATAGGCCCGGCCCTTTCATTTCCAAAGCAAAATAAGTTTATGAGGTGAGAAACAGGTTGTGAGATGGTGTCTGATGATACAAGACTTAAGGTACAGTACACAGTAGTCATCAGTTATTAGGTGTTCTTGACCAGGAACATAAGGCAGGAGTGTAGTGGCAATTTTCACTTATTGGGCGTGCATGGATATGCTTGGTGATGCGGGTGACTGAAGCTTACAGACTTGGTCTTAACACAACCCTCCTCAAAGGGCCCATGTTGCACACAGTCACTAAATTATAGCGCACTCATACCCTAGGCGGGATCTTTCAGGCTTCCTCCAAAAAGCAGTTTGGACACTTGTGTGGGTCTGATAAATGCCTTCCATCAGCATGGTCTTCGGGAGCTTGTTTTCCCCAAAGTTGTCAATAATGGGAGCATTTGTAGGCCTTAAGTGAACGGCATCATTGAAACCTGTGAAAATTAATCTAAGCCCCCTTGAGCACTCTTCTGGAATAACCATTGAAGCTGGGACCCCTTCAGTTACAGGGGACAAAGTCTCTGTAATGACACTCCAGGAGTCCCTCTACAGGAGACACAGTTATGTCTGTATTGTTGCAGTGTAGGGGACGTGAGACTATTTTCCATGTGGCGGGTCCCTCACGCTGTTTCACTTTCAACAGTGACAAAGGTGAGACAAGCCTGTGGCTGACTGCACCCCAACCCAAAGAAACTTTTCAGAGTCAATAACTTTTGCCTAAGCTCCCAGATTCCAAATAGGCGAGCAGTGTCCTACAGGGCGCCCAGTTGATCTAGCTAATACAAGAACAATAAGTGTATCCAAAGGCTCTTTTGTATTAATGCATCACATTGCAACACAAATGTGGCCATAGTTTACCATGGACTCAGAGAATGGGCAACTTCACTGCACACTACCTGCTACAGCCTGAACTCTTACCGTGCATGGAAAGAAATCTGTGGACCTGGTGAGTTACTAAGTTTGCGGACGAAAAAGAAGACTTTGCCAGCCAAGCCAACTATGCTCACTGAAAGAGAACGGATGCCTCTCTGATAAACCTACACAAACCTGTTCCTCTACATGACAAGGGCCTATAGGTCCAGTCATTGCTTAGCAGGTTGCCAGATATTCTCCAACTTTCCTACGGAAAGACCATGAAATATTCTATGTGGCCATCATAAAGGCACCAGATATACACTGATCCATACATTCTTAATAACCTGTAAGCAATAAACCGATTGGTAGGTTGGCCTTTAATCCCTGAACCTAGTTTGATTGAATTTCAAGTGACACCTACTTGTAAGACAGTTCACAGGCTGAGAACTGATTTCGGACAATATCTTCTTTTTCTGATTAGTCTTAATAATAATCCCTTTGAAGAACATACACATAATTTGACAAGGACCTGATAGAGAGTAAAAATATTAGACCAACAAGACTTAATTAACTATGTTAGAAATGTGCCTTAAAACGTAGGAAATTGTTTTTAACCCTGGCGTAGAAAATTGCATAAATATATAACAAGTAAAGAAATATGCTTGCTTAAACATGTAGAATAACAGATGAAGCTTTAGATGCAGAAGGCTTCCAGTTTTCAATGTGCTTCTATAACTAGGCCCTGATTTCTTTCGACTCTTGCTTCAATTTTTTAATAAATGTCTCTTTAGAAATGTTTGCCCTAGCACCAGCATTTGACTGCAGAATGTGCTGACTTACAAAACGTAAACATTGCTTCAACGCACCATATGAGCTCATTTTTGCTTAGACAATGTGCTTTGCTGTTCCCTTTATAATGAATAGAATGTTAGTATAACCAGCATATTGGAAATATTATGTTTATGCTTTGGCCAGGGCATTGTCAACAGAAATGTTTCATTGCATTAGGCTAGCCCTTTGTGTTCGCAATGGGACACTGAAAGCAGCTAACATTGTAGGTATGAAGGTTCTCATGAGATCTAAGTATCTAAGTGCAACATTTTAGAAACATTTAGTTCAGCTATGCACCGACGAGAGTGTATACGTGGGAATCAGGAGGAGAGGCGACAGATAGCGACGAGACCATCGGATGATTGGTTCCTACTGGACGAAGATGATTTACCTGCTAACCTGGAACATGAATTGAGTGCTTTAATAAATATCCATGTTTCTGGTTAGAGAAGCAGGAGTGTGCTTCCTGATGCTTTGGATGTTTTAGGCTTAATGCTCGAGTCTTCATGCTTCATCCCCATCCGCTCTCTATGCTTACCGACTTCCCTGTCCTTCATTTCTTTAAATTGCTGTAAGCTACTGCTAACTGTGATTTCTCCTTGCCAGACCCTTTTTGGGAGGAGGCTTTCTCCTTGCACCGATCATAGCTATTGCTGTGACTGTCTTTCTTTGATTGGATTCAATGGTTTATATTGCAACTGTTGAGGGAACTTGGCTGAGTTTCCAGAACTGCTCTTTATGAGGAGTTATTCTTCTTGATTATGCCCCCGAATTTCATTCCAGAACAAACTCGTTATGGGTTTTCATTAGGTTAGGTCCTACTAGATTAAGATAGAGTCTTTTTCCTTCATGGAACACACTGTTATTTTACATGCTGTCACTAACCAACCTTTTCTCAATATTTCTGCAATTGAACTAATCTGAATAAAAATGATGGAAAAACAATTACTAATCTCTTAATGAGAAATAAAGGTTTTAAAACTATTTCAACCCTCTCATCATTGACTGAATATTAAGAGCCTGAAAGCTGATGATACTTGGAATGCATTTCTTTACAGCTCCATTCTACTACGGTGACAAAGGTCCTTTGGCCTGAGGACAAAGTGCCGCAGTAATCAAGGTCCGTTTGTGAACAGGTAATACCACCGACCAATCCTTGGCACTAACAGACCCGTTAGTGATTCTAAATTCGAATTCTATTCCGACCCAACATTGAAACGTCTTGGGTCTGACTCTGTGGTAGTGGCACAAAATGTCCCAAAATCTGCAGTTGATCGAAAGGTAGGCATGGAGATAATAGGAAAAGAGAAATATTTGTACCTTATCTTCATCGGTGTTCATAAGTTGACCACATGACAGAAAATCCTCGTACTGCGACCAGGGTATGACAGGCTCAGGAAGCTCACGCAGATACAATTTGAACAGGGAAGCCACAGTGTGCACATCAGTGTCTCTGCATGACAAGAACAAGAACAAAATAGTGAGGAATGGGGTGAGAGAGGAAGTACAGGTAAAATAAGTACAAATAATACCGAGTTCAACCAATTTCTACATGCCAGAATCTAGGTCTTGCCCCCCAGGTTTGTACTGAGGGAATAGTGTAGACCACAGCTGATATTGGGCCTACTGGTTTATTACTTATATGTGACAGAGTCATATGATTGAAGTAAGCAGTGAAACCTGCAGTCCTTGGCCATATCATATGACCTATCCTCATAGGCTGATGGGCCTGCCGTATCCCTTGAATATCCAGCCTGGTTAGAACTGGTTTCCTGTCAGAGCTGTCACACGGGTTCAGATTTGGAGACAGAAGGATGAGGATGACACAAAAACCTATTCTGTATGTGTTCTGTAGGAGAAGCTTTCTTCAGAAACAAAGGCACAGTGTTGAACCTGCTTAAAGCCCTTCCTTGGGCCTCTCTCGTGACAGACATGGGGGTCTCTAGACTCTTGGACTCACGCCCAACTCAGCTGAGTCTCTGCTTGGGGTATTAAATCACCAGTGGTGAAAGGGCAATGTCAGATGCATCAGCTTTTTGGTGGGCCTCTGGGATCCTTATAAGTTTCAGTGTTTCAATGGCCCCAAAAATGCACTGATTGAGTTCCATAGTCTGGGACCCTATGTTCCTTAAGAGGCAAGCACATGTCTATTCCAGTTGTACTTCTGTTAGAATATGATCTGTGAATTCAATGTGTGAAGGTTTCTGGTAGGAGCATTATGCAATGGAGGAACATTTTGTCCACAAAGCAGTTGGCTGTGAATTTTGATGGTGCCTTCCACTGAGAGCTAGTGGCATGCATTTAGGGAAGGTTTGCTAAGGCATAATTTTTTAGGTTGGATGTCTGATTTTGCACCCTCTGCAGCCAGTCCATACGCTTTTCAGGAGCTGTTGTGCGTGCCCGTGTGTATTTCACAAATGCCTCTGCCAACCCTTTGGTAAGTACAGAATGTTTACGTGTCCCTTCCCTATACCGCTGGGTGTTCTATATTCAGTATGTACTGTTGTTTTATGGCAATATTCTAGATTCTCTTTGAATTGTTCTGGTCTCTGGTCTCACATGCTTTGCTGTGTTGGAGCTCCTAATTAAAGGCCTGTTCTTTCACTGAAAAGATCCTGTGCCTACTTCGGGAGACCAGTGCACATTGGTTTGCTATGGTCTCAGTGTGCATTGACTAGGGAGCTGGTCAGGTCCACCCTATGATTTAGTTAGGTAAGTGATAGAACTGTACAGCGCAATCAAAGTTAAAGATTGGGTCTCTTGACAACTATATTAACATGCAAGAGAGGTTGAACATAACATCCAAGTTTCATACTTAATTGATTCAAACTGGCACAGGTCCCAAATAGCAGGGTATCAGGGACATTTTGACTAGGGCAGTAGTGCCTTCAGAGCATCTCAGTACACAAATGTTTTTTAGTTCAACTGGAAGAGGGAGAGCTCTTTTACATCGAGTGATAGCTGTGTTCCAGTTCCATTCTTCTGCCGGTGATAACTTGTATCGCTATCATCTGTGTAACAACTTAAATTCCAGTCCTTGTTTATCAATGATATTTAAAAGTAGGGGTGATAGAAAGGGTCTATATGGCAGACTAGGAGATGTGAATGATCCAACCCTGTTCGCTTGGCTAGTCCTGTCCAATACCTCAGTCTTCCTCTTATAATATAACATTCTGTTGTGTCGTATACTACAGAAAAATCAAGCAAAATGATGGTTTCTTTATGTCTTTCCTCCACGCTGGTAAAGAGCTCCTGCATATTGTCACATCACCCACCCTCATGGGTCTGAATCCTGACTCATATGGACCCTGTCTTATGGTAGTGGAGTTATCTTGTTTTGTTCCGCAAAGTCCTTAAGTTTTCTTGTTACCGTGGTCTCTACACCTTTCTAGGGTAGGGGAGGTTTGAAAGAGAAAATGGAAAGAGCTAAATATATGTTCTTAAGGCTGCCTAGCTCCACGAAATTCAGGCTTAGCTGCTGAGTTACAGAGACTTGTGCTAGGACTGGAGAAGAGTGAGGTAGCTGAAGATGTGCCACCTTAGTTTTCCTTAAAAAGGGGCATTTCTTATTAAATAATATATAAGAAATGAGCAGATGTAACATGCACTTGTAACATAAAATCATTATGTTTTTTTTGTTTTTTCTTAAGTAGGTGTTCCTGTACTTGGGCTGCTTACATACAGGTAATTTAGCTCACTATTATTAGGCCATAAAGCATATACAAAGCATATAAGGTAATGGCTGCAGTACCTGGCCAGATGAGTGCCAGCAAATTCTCCTAATGCTTCCCAGAGAATCTGCTCCTCACTTGCAGTCAGGTGCTGACATGCAACTGTGCACCACTCATGACCTGCCAGGAGAGCGGGTACTCAGGAAACACAAAGACAGAGCAGACTTGGCATGCCAGTGGCAAGCTGATCCAGATGTGAACAGTGTTGGCCTTACATTCAACCCTGGCAAGTTCCTACAGGTGCGCTGCCTGATGAAAGGAAGATATGGAAGGAGGAAGGGCACCTGCAGATATTCAGCTGTTACCAGAACTAGCTGAATATCTAAGGATATAGGAAGTAAGCCAAGCTGCTTGCTAGTGAATATGAACAATGAAGCTCTTGATCATCCAGCGAGGCAACACTATATATTTTTGTATTTACGGTATTCAATCATGTCGTTAGATTAGAATGTGGTCCCACATATAACGTAGTTTTAAGCATTCGTATTGAACAAGTTCTAGGATGATACAATTCGACTGGTTCCTCCTTTATATAACCATGAACAGTTCGGTACTCAAGCGGGGAGTTATTCTCAGCTCCAAACTGTGATTCACCCCCAATAAAATGACTAGAACGATTTCTGCTGCCAGTTAAAGTGAGAATCAAACTAAAATCTCGCCTCTTTAACCTCTTCCAGTACTAACCAGTATTTGTACAATCTTACATCAATGACACCAGGTCTATCTTAGATTCTTTGGTGTCAGTAGATCTATAACTACCTTACAGAGTCCTCAATGAGAGCAAAATCTGGACGACTCAAAAGAGTCTACACTTCAATAGCTACAACATGGAACTTATTGTTTTTGGGATAGCACAGAGAATATTCTTAATAGGATTACTACCCCAAACCTCCAGGGCTTTTTGGCTAGCAAATTCCAATAACAGAGAAGGTAAAATATCTGATCTGAAAATTGTGATCTTTGACAACAAATTGTCTGTTAGCAATCAGATCCGTACAGTACTTAGAAGGTGTTTCTTTAAACTTAGTAAACTAACACACATCCTCACGCAAATTGTGGTGGGTATGGAAGATTCATGTACGCTCAACAGAGATGTAGCTAGTTACTGTACCTATGTCACTTAGGCATCATTATTGCAAGTGTCCAGGAGTGTGAAGGGCACATTGCACCCCAATTATTAATGATTTTCACTACCTAAGTAGAGGAGCCCATTTCCTTGCCTGCTTAGGAACTTATGGCACCTTTGCTATGGCACAGAATCTAATCGGTCTAACGAGTGAAAATGACCATCTCAAGGTATGATGGAGCCATAGGCAAGGTGCAATTTTTACACCCTCTTGAGCTTTTTTCATTCACATCTCTAAAGACATACTACAAAACAATGCAGAGCTAAATGTTGGCACTAGTTATGAGAGCCCCATTGAGAAGGGCCTTTGGTAACTGACTCTGTGGCCTAAGTATATAACCATCCCTGAAAATTGGAAATCTTCTCATTTGTTCTATATCATAAGATTCCCAAAAGACATATTTTATGTTTCACACTAGAAAATTCTGTAACAAATGAAGGAATATCTGATGTAAAATTGTGTCTTCTTTATGGATCAATTCTCTTTTATTGGTTTTATACTGAAGACAGAGGTTGGTAACGTGTAGGACACAGCTGTATCACTTACAACCCGGAGGCTGGCAGCCTCAGTCATTGAACATGAAATAGGACACGGGGAAAGAAAAAACAACCCCAACAGTCCCCCTCTCTCCTCAAGATCAGAAAACTTTCCCTCCCCCCTTGTACACCAGAGCTTGCCTCACGGTTTTACCCTCCAGGGGCGGATGTGCTAGGAGATCGTAGACCTCCGTTATGAGACAGTTGATGTTATCTTTTGTCAAGGACCACTTCTCAAAAGGGGTTGGATGCCTACTAGCCTGTGTTTTGACCATGGGGTGTGTCGCCCAGTTTCGGATCTGCATGTATATTTTTCGGTCTGTTTCAAGAAGTTCAAAATCTTTTTTAAGGCTGTCAAAAGGGATAACCTCATTTACGCCAAACATGCAGCCTAAACGCTTCCAGCCCCTAGTGCATCGTAGAGAGTGATCTGCATTCAAGCTCGGGAAGAAATCAGGGTTGGTGAAGATGGGGGTCATCAGTGAGAGGAAGGTCATGTGGACTTCGCACATTGCCACAATGTCCCTGGCCGGCAGTGAGATTTTAGTTATAGGGGAGGTATATAAGCTCTGTGGTCTATGCTTGCGAGGTAGCCAAGGTTCCTTCCATATGTGAATCCCTCCACCTGCATGGTCCATGAAGGAGCAGTATTTCTCTGATGCTTCTCGGCCCCACTCCAACAGGAATCTGAGCTGGTTCACCTGGAAGTGACATCTATGTGACACTGGGGTCTCCCAAACCTCCCTCTGACAGCAGTCTGTATGTGAGAAGGTGGCTCCTGCATGCCCTCCTACCATCCCAAATACATAAACCTGTTCAATTCTGCATGTAGTGCTTGCAACATACTATGGGGGGGCAGGGGATGGGGGGTTTGACAGGGGCAGGACCTGGAATATGAACAGGACCTCAGGTAGGATATTCATTTTAAGCAATGTGTCCCAGCCAGGATAGGCGATATTGCCTCCAGGTGCACAAATCAATGCTTACTTGTTTAAGGAGCATGTGATAGTTGATCTCTGATGTTTTAGACGCTGTTGGGTAGAGCTATACTCCCAGGTACGGTATGGACCACTCTATCCAGGATATTGGGTAACGAGATCTTAGCTGATGTTTGTGGGCATGCAAGAGTTTTAGATTTAGAATCTGGGATTTCACTAGGTTAACTTTGAATCCTGACACCCATCTGAAGCTCTATACTTTCTTGATTAAGGCTGGGAGGGAGTCTGTGGGGGTCTGATAGTGCCACAATTATGTTGTCAGCATAGAGGCTAATGGTATGTGGTGTGCCTACTAAGCATATCCCTTTAATGTCTGGGTCAGTGTGATTTTGTTGGGCCAGGGACTCCATGTGGAGTGCAAATAGGAGTGGGGACAGGAGGTACCCCTTCTGTGTCCCTCTGCGTATGGGGATGGTGGTTGATGAGACCCCTTTCACCCTCACAGAGGCTCTAGGCTCCTTGTAACCACACATACTCCAGCGACAAAACTTGCTCCGAATGACAAATGGTGCTAATGAGGTAAGGCCAGTGAACTCTATTGAACGATTTCTCAGTGTTGAATGCCAGTAGTATTGCCTAAGCCTGGAATATCTGCACCTTGTCTATGAGGTGGAGTATTCGTTTGGTGTTGTCCCCACAGTTTCTATAAGGAATCAAGCCCACCTGTTCATACTGGGCTTACATGGGTTTAGCCAAGAAGCTAGAATGCCTGTGAAAAGCTCTGTGCCGATGTTGATAAGCGAAATGGGTCTATACGAGCCACAGAGCTGGTTGCTCTTCCCTGGTTTGGGTAGGACTGTTATAGAGACCGCTAGCACGGACTATATGAGTGTGCCGACGTCTGCAGACGAGTTAAATACCCTGGTGAGAACTGGAGCCGAGATCTGACAGAAAGTTCTATAGAGGAGAGGCGTGAAACCATCTGGGTCGGGATTTAAGGTTGTGTACAACTGGGTTGAGTAGGGAAGAGGTTAGGTTAGTGCATGGCAGTAGACCAAGCCCTCCACCCAGTGCTGTGATATGTGGCCAAAGTCCATGCACAGTCCTTTTGGATATGATGCAGCTGATTTCTGTATATCATAAAGAAACAAAGCAATCCCTCAAAAACCTTTCTAAAAGTAAGTCATTTTTGCACTTAAAAACCTCAGAAATTGCATTTAAAAAACGACATCTAAAGTAACATTGTAATTATAATGCAAAACCTATAACACAGATGTTCCTCAGTTACCGTATTCTGTGACAACTATTGTGCCACAGCCATTCACTGCACATTACCTCAATCACGAGATCACTGATGATATCTCAAATGACAACACTGAATACATTACTGATTACATCTCAGATGTAGTGTGACACTACAGGGGATGTGCCCCCTATCATGACCATGATGTCCATAAGTACCCCAGATTGTTGACAATTTTGAGAAGCAAAGGTATGAGTGAATTTCTGCACTTATATGTGGAGGCACTGTTCTTATGGTTTACAGTATCAATTTAGACACCAGAAATACACACTATGCTAGTAAAGTTGCAGTGCCCAATAGTGGGGTGAGTATTGCTGTGAGAGTCTCTTCAGTTGGGGAACGCGTCATCAATGAGACTTGAAAGAAGTTATCAATGTTGATAAGTACTTCTCTACGATTTTTCATTTATTTTTTATCTATTTTCATGTAAACGCCTCCTGTAGGTGCCTATGTTGGACTATTACAGGCGGGTATGAGAGCTTTATGTCTCATTTACATGCATGGGAGGTATACACTAGTTAGGCAGGGAGTTCCCAAGCCCTGAAAAAGACAGTTGACCTGTATAGGTTTAGATACTAGTTGAAACATGTTGGCAACTATATGTGCATAGGTGAATCACTGTTCTTCACCATTTACCCACTTAGAGCAGTTTTTAACTATACTAAGGGTATCCGTGAATGAAAGGAAACTCTTTAGGTATACCCTTAGGAGCTTTTACTTTTCACCTGGACCCTTACTATTATCCTGACAAAGAACATCTAAGAACTCCCTATAAGTCTGAGTCCACCGGGGCAGTATTGTCCTACTCGGGTGAAGCATGCATGATAAGTTGTGGGCGAGGTGACCTTTCAAATAGATTGCTTGATCCCCTCAGGTGACTTTTTCAGTGAATTGCATATAGGTTATTCGCTACTCAAGCATGAGTTGTGATATATATGTTGAGTTAGGAGGAGTTGCTTGGGTGTCTGACCTCTCCCTCACTTTTGGTTATTTATACAGTGGCTTAAGTTCACAAGTGGATTTAGCGTAGGGTCCAGCCGAAGGCCAGGCCCTATGCTCAACTCTTGTTTTATACAGCTAAGGGCTGTATATCTGCATTGGAATGGGTGTCCAGAAACTGCTGTGAATGTCTTAAGGCCATGACCTACTGGGTTGGCTTGGACAGGCACTGGTGTAGAGCCTGGCTGTAGGCCAGGTCTTGTTTCTGGTGCGCTCTTGAAAAAACTGTGCATAGGTGGTTCTTTGGCATGGCCAGTCCAGATCCTGCTGAACACAGCTGAAGACCATGCACACCTGGTTCAGGGGGGTGGGAGCCAGGAATAAGAGCACAAGGGCAAACTCGCAGTGCTGCTAGATGGGTGGGACTGAACCCATAGGCTGGGCCCTGTACCAACAGGCTGCTACACAATGCTGAAGGCCTGCGTATCAGGATTGGGTTGGACAGGGGCTTTGCATATATTCCCCGAGTTTGCTGCACATGGCTAAATTTAGTCTAAACCTGCTTTTGGTGGGAAGAGAACATGGAGCGCATCCTGACCACAGGTCAGTCTTGGCACCCCGAGCCGGCTGCGCATGGCCAAAGGAAGTGCACAGCAGCGCTGGGTTGGAAAGGATGAGGGCTGGCACATAGCCTGGCCACCAGTTGGCACATAGCCTGTGCACCAGCCACTGCCGCAACTAAACCATCTGTCAATGTCATGGGCTCATGTGCAACAGACTCTACGTGAAGGGCCTGGCCTTCAGCCAGATCATACATCAGCCCTGATCTTGCACAACCCAGCGACACACCCCCTTTAACCATGTTCAGCGGATTCTGGGTGAAGGGCTTGGCCTTTGGCTCTGCACCCAACCACAAGAACACGTGGGCTCGGTTCAGTACAGAACAAAAGCCAGGCCTGGCACCATAGAACTTGGTGCCTAAGCCCCATAATCTTCCAAACATTCACTAAGCAATCCTGAAACGTGAAAAACTCAAGAAGAAGCATACTTGTCGAAAGACGGGCGCTCCCCTGCATCAAAGGCGTTCCGCAGCTGCTTGACCAGGTTGTCCTGTCCCGGAAGTCGGAAGATTCCCTCCTCATTCAATCCATTTTCCCTGAGGAAGTCAGCACATTTCTCCATGAGAATAGGGACCTGGTGTTGCCCGTACTTCTGCTCATAGGCCACTGTGTCAGATAGCCTCTGACCGAATACAACTATGCAAAAAGAGAAACAGAGTAGCATGAGTGTGCCATGCCACCACTTCGCCCTTGAAAGTCTACATTTCTGGACACAAACTGGACACAGAGTAAAGAATACATTTCACTGATCATTTTTTTGATTTTCTACTGACAAACGTTTAGAGCACATTAAGTTAATACGAACAAATGTTTTATGTTTTCAGTATATTGTTTGTTAATAATGGTGTTCTTTTTATCAGTTTCTATACTCAATTATGCGTTGAAACAACAAATTTGAGAGAGCTTTCAAATTTCATCTGATAGATATACACAGACAGAGTTTCTTTATTTTCTTTAATGTCTGTTTATCTTTAAAATATAAGGGAGCATGCATTATAAGGAATAAAGTACGCCAAAATGTACAAAATAAGGATATATTGCAAGTCATCTTAGAATTCCATGACCTTAAAAGGCAGCTGGCCTTCGGACTCTTCCCTGTACGCGCTCATTTATAGTTACCTAATATTGTGGAGACTAAGGCTCTCATAATGAGTGGCCAAATAATCCTGATGGGACCAGAAACACCTGTTACCAGCCACAATGGAATAACTCTGCCCCCCATGTTACCAATGCTCCCAGTATCGGTAACTCCCGCGCAGAGTCGTTGCCTGGAACAACACCAGGGCTCTCAGAATAAGACCCTGGGATTGCACATGACCCGCCTCTGGCAACATAAAAATGTCAGCGCATGCGCCCAACTGAGCAGCCTGCTTCTTTCCCCGGCTTAAAGCAGCTGTTGTGCTGCATAGATTGTTTTTATTGGCCAGAACAGCAGGCACATGTACAAGGGTACTACAGTGCAGGTGTTTGTAGGTGGGCTTAGGGGGGGTCCTATGTTGGTGCCTGGAGCATGAGGCCCACACGGGAGCAAAAGCAGACGGACTGTGAAGGATGAAACTAGAAGCACAGCTGCTGTTAGTAAGCGCACAACGTGACATTCACTCCTCCCACTTCCATCACCTTTCCTCCCCGCCGTGCCCAAGAATTCTTCAAGTCTGGGTATGTTGGCCAAGGCGTAGCCTTTTTATTCACATCAAACCATGCAATTCACCACAAACCAATACGAGAGTAAACGTATCCTACTTGGATATATAAAATGATACACAGCATCACACTTAATAGGCATCAACATGTGAAGGCAGTGAGGAAATTAGGCACGACATTACACTTGAACTTGGCCATACACTTGAACTTGGCCGTCTAGGCCCACCAAACACCCACTCTGCTGCGCACATTGTGCCAGCAGGCCCCAACGCGCTACAGCAAACAGTTGCACGACTTGAAATCCAGGGCACCGCATAGCACACGGGCCCACAGGGGGACCTGAACACAGGCAGCCTCCCCAAGATTGTATTCAGTCCATACGTTGCGGGTTAGGGCAGTAGAGTCCAGGACCACCAGCAGGTCAGTCCCTCCTCCCCGCCTACCCTCTGCACACATCGGTCCTACCCCCTCCTGGGGTCCATCCAGTCACTGAACCTCCATTGCTGTGCATCCCCCTTTGTTGTTAACCGTCAGTGCTCCGCGAGGCCTTGTTGTTCTGCCGGGTGGGTGGGTGGTTGACGACGTGCCCCTGCAGCTCCCAGAGGTAGAAGAGGACAAAGAGGTTGAAACCCCTGGGGCGCGGCCTTAAATAGCCCACCAGGAATTTCCTGCGCACCCCGATGACATCACCTGACCCCTTCCTTGTCCAGCCCCCCCTGCTTGACCCCGGTGGAGGCTCAGCCCCGTGGTGCTACTAAGGGCGCCACTCCCCTAGGCGTGGGGGGGCGCCTGTTCATTGTCTGTAAAGCAGTACATGAAGCAGCTGGTGCCCCATACAAATTACGGGCGACAAATTACGGGCGACCCATTATTTTGGGGGGAAAATGTTGTGAAAATTACTTGAGGTTTTGTGAAATGTACTTGCCAGTATCTTGCAGTAAAACCGAACATTAGGGTAAACCTTCAAAAGCCATGTGCGATAGCAAGAGAGTGGTTCAAGGAGAACATGTCTCTGCTCTCTCCTACTGACTGTCCCCGCGAGATATTTTCAGCTCAAACACGCCTTCTGCAGGCAAAAATCACACGTGAAAGTTCACATCCGTAAAAAGAATTTCACAAGATTTTATTTGCATGAGAAAACAGGCCCGGGATCAGCACAGCTGTTAGTGAAAAGGGTCCTTCAGATCATGATGCATGTGCATGTAGCCACAGCCACTAATACCAATTTTACCCCAGACCCGAAGAAGGGACTGCATACATGGAGATGTGGAAGTAAAGCATAGATTCCTTGCAATGGGGCTTGCAACTTAAGGGAGTTGCTAGGTAAAATGCCCCCACTTTGAATCATGCCCAAACAGCTCTGAATAAACGGGTGAGGCATGAGAACCTGCCAGATGTTCGGCAGAGTGCTCCCCTTGAGGAAATTCTACAATTCTTAGATTTGTTTCACTCTTTTCCTCATCCTTTTTTCTGTCCTTTCTCCATTATTATTTCTGTCTTTTTCCATCTAGCCTTCATTCCTTCTTTATTTCTGTACTTCCGTCAGTCCACCCATCTTTCTGCCTTTTCCACATATCCCTCTTCTCCATCTTTCTTTTTATCTATGCTACATCCCCTCCATCCTTTTTTTACTTTTTTGCTCCATTCCATAACTTTCCTTTTCATCCATCCATTCACCTTAAGTAACTTCCATCCATCACTATCTTTTCTCTCCATCTATTAATTTTTCTAGCAATCCATCCACCAACCTTCCTTCTCTCCACCTATCAGCCATCCTTCTTTACATCATCCATTTCTCCATCCATCCATCCATCCTCTCATCGTCTGTCCTTTTCTCCGGTCTTTCTTCCCTCCCTTCCTTCCACAGAAAGAGATCGTATTTATGAGCAAGTGAAAGGTGCCATAAATAACATCTTAAATGTTTCCTGTTACTCTGAACTGTCCAGTGACATCCACTCCACCTCCCCCGATCAAGCTGCTAAAGTGGGGTCTTAGTGATGCCCCTGGGTGCTAGCAAGGTGCTGGGTTTTTACAAATCAGGCCAATTTGGTATAACAGTGTATACATACCTCACCAATGTAAATGTTGGTATGATAATTGGACTGTACAAATTGGGGCAACATACATTATTGCAATGCAATCGTGTTTTCTTAACTCCACAATGTGGCTTCTCTGACGTTGGTGCTATAGGCATGGAAAATGCAGAAACTGCTATGGCAAAGTTAGCTTTTCATATTAGGGCAGCCCGGGCGCTGGCATCATGACAGTACCTGTAACTTAATGGACATGACTAACGTGTGTTGTCTGTGCCTCTTTAATAAGTAACCGGCACCAGTCCTAGTGAATATCAGCATAGGCGCACCTGTGAGCTGTCTCCATTCACCGTGACCAGCGGTCACCTGCCACAATGACTCCTGCCACAGTGAGCATCAGTGATCACATCCAGGGGCGCAACTAGAGCCAAATTTCGGGGGCAGCTAATACTTCCAGCAATGTGTCCTTGTATAATGTAACTGGTGCTCAGGCAAAAGTGCCTCAATACCTTCGGGTGGAGTTCAGCTGTATAAAACTGCAAAAAAATAAAGCCAAAGGACACTTTTCAGGAAATGCATTCTCACACTGTGACAGCAAAATCAATTTGCAACTTTAAGGAATAGGCAGAGTGGAGATGCAGGGGCTCTAGGAACGGGTAAAAAACAACAAAGCCTCGTTATCAAGTAAATGGTCTTGACCTGTGAAATACTCGGGTGCTGCTGCGATAAGACGCCAGCCCAGCCAGCCCACAGTAGCTCAAGAACAGTCTGTGTGTGTGTGGGGTAGCTGTCAGAGCCAGGGCTGACACACACGACGGAGGGGGTGGGGGGGTGCTGAAGCCCATTGAGCCCTATGGGCGTTGCGAGCCCGACTTGATCACACCTGGCAGGCTGAATTTTGGGCACGACTCTCCTATATATGTGGGCAATACCCATGGAAGGCTGGCCTGCTTTGCTTTTTTTTTTTTTTCTTTTTTTTTTTTTTATTTAGCCACAAGATACATTCTAAAGCACATAAAATATACATCCATTATTCAAATTCCATCCGTACAGCCTTTTAAGTTAAATCACTTGTAACTGATTCACACTACTATTGTTATCGTGATAGGCCAGCTAAACATAGTCAGATATACATAATAACAATCCAGCATTTTAGCAAGTAAAAGAAAGCATAAAAAAAACACACAAAAAACACATTATTGCTAACTAACCAATTCCCATCCGATTTGCGGGCTCCAGATGGCCTTTTTTAATCCAACTAGTCATAAGCCCCCATATCTGATGACCTTTCTCTTTGCACGCCAGCCCTTGCAGTTATATAGAGCCATTTCCTGTACATGAATGTATAATAACCGATGGAGCCAAGCCATATACGACGGAGGTTCTGTGTCTTTCCACCTCGTAGCTATCAATAGCCTGGCTACTGCAGTTGTGATAAACACAAAATCCCTATGAGTTTTAAAAAGCTCAGCCCGGTTATCGTATCCAAATAACATCATAGACGGGGTGATGGTAATCACTTGGCTAGTTATTTCTTGCCAAAATTTCTCAATTCCCCTTTTTAATAAACTAAGAGAGTTACATGAAAAGAACATATGGATACTATCTGCGGGGCCCTGACCACATCTTGGACATTCGTCCGTCTCTCTTTTCCCCACTTAAAAAGCTTAGCTGGAGTATAATACAAATTAAAGAGAGTTTTATAATGTTGTGCCTTTAAATTAGCAGCCAAGAATATGTTTTCCCCCAATTCCAAAGACATATCTAGATCCGTCTCTGCATCCCCAGTTTTCTCAGCCCATCGGGTCTCCATTTTTCCAAGATCATCTGGTATAGTCTCCATCAATATATTATAGAGATCCCCAATCCGGACCTCCCCTGATATATTTGATCCATTATAGGTATAGGTCCTAGATTAAATGAACCCCTCTCCAAATTTTTGAGACACCCCTTTACTTGTATATACTTAAAGTAAGTCCCTTTATCAATTCCAAATTTCTCCACCAAGTCCGGGAAGGGAATTATCTGAGCTCCATCATTATATATACAGGCAGCATGTAGTATACCTGCCTGTTCCCAATCCCTGGCCATACCATCCATTATTTCAACTGGAAACAGTGATGACCCCCATAGCGGAGTATATCTATTGAGTTTGGGAATTTTCAAGATCTTATTGACTTTGACCCAGACCGATCTTGCTGCTTTAATACAGAGAAAACGAATATTCTTATAATACCTCGACTCCCATTGCCTAAGGAATAGCCCTGTTGCTTCCCTCCCCATGGACAACTGATATATAGACGGCAGACCATCCTCCCTACCCGCCCTCTCCTCTACCAACAAAGTGCCCATCTGTTGCAGAGAAGCTGCCCAATAATATAGAAGCAAATTTGGGGCGGCCAAGCCCCCTATCTCGCGGAAGGGTTAATGTTCTCAAAGCCCGTCTTACTTTATGATAATTCCATATAAAATTCGAAAACATAGTATTCACCTTCTGAATTATATCAGGTGTAAGCTCGAGGGGGATTGAGCGAAATAAATACAAAATTCTGGGGAAGATCTTCATCTTCAAGACATTAACCCTACCCACTATAGTTAGATGTAATTTGTCGATTCGTCGAAGCTCAGTACTAATATCCTTAAGCATAGGGTCGAGATTATTTGCCCATAGTTGATCCAATTTAAATCCAATCTTTACCCCCAAATATATGGCTATATCAGTCTGTCGTTGATCTTGGAATTTACATTGTCTTGAACAAATTATCTGGGTCTTACCCTTATTAAGACGGTAGCCAGACCAGCTCCCAAATTCCTCTGCCATGCTTTCGATCTCCTTAATTGCCACCTCTGGCCTAGAGGTAACCACAGCAATATCGTCCGCATAGGCCAGGACTTTGGTCTCATAGCCATTAGCTCGATATGGTTCAATTGCGGGATTTAAAATTAGCTGGTTAACAAAAGGATCGATATATAGTACAAAAAGGATTGGGGAGCATGGGCAACCCTGCCTAGTACCCCGTGCTACCTGTATTGTGTCAGAGGTACTCCCCATCACTCGAACCTTTGCAGTTGGATTATAATACATTGCCCGTATTGCCGTAATCAGCCGCGGGCCGAACCCTCGTGCAGCCAGTATTTCCCAGAGATATTGCCAAGTCACCCGGTCAAACGCCTTTTCGGCGTCCAAGAGAATCACAGACAAACCGTCTCCCTTAGCTTCCGCTATATCTATCAAAGAGATCACTCGTCGGATGTGATCCGTAGTACCCCTACCGGGTATAAAGCCATGTTGCCAGGGTGAGACTAATTTGGCTATGATCCCCTGAAGTCGATTCGCCAGTACCTTTGAATAGATTTTTGCAGCAGAGTTTATTAATGAAATAGGCCGATATGATCCAGGCAATTCTGGAGGTTTCCCTTTTTTGGGGAATATTACTATATCTGTGTCCTGCCAAGATTTAGGCGGTATCCCACGATATTGTACGTCTAAGAATAGATCTTGTAGTATTGGGGCCAAAATTAGCTGGAGTACCTTATATATTTCTACAGGAATTTTATCAGGGCCAGCAGCTTTCCCCGAAGCCAAACCATTTAAAGCTGTCGCTGTTTCTTCCAATGAAATTTCCTCTTCCAGTTCCGAACAAATTTCTGCCTCAAGTCTACTAGATCCAAAGTACTTCCTCATATTTCCCATATGTATTGTTTCACTGGGATCCATCTGATATAAATTCCTGTAAAATTGCTCAAACACCTCCGTGATCTTTGCCGTGGTATTCACCAGTTGTCCCTCGGGATTCTTTATTTCAACGATATGATTCTGTGAATCCTGCTGCCTGATCCTAAGGGCTAGGAGTCTGCCAGCCTTTTCCCCATATTCATACCTCTCAGTTTGATGTGCCTGATATACCTGGGCTACCTGTATCTGAAACAAGCTATTAATTTCTGCTTTAGTTATTGCAGTCTCTTCGCTGATCTCACTCAATCTCTCCATTTCCCCTGTCCTAACCTCTCGATCTGCTCTGTCTCCAGTTGTGCTAGTTTAGTCATAAGAGCCGTAATTTGATCTTTGCGTTTCTTCCGCTGTTGGCCTACAAAGCTTATCACTTGCCCCCTAAGGGTAGCTTTAAATGCATCCCACACTATCGCGCGGGAGGCACTAAAGCGATTAGCGTCAAAAAATTCCCTGGCCCAGTCTTTAAGAAACTTTAAAAAACCATCATCAGCTATTAGTTTCTTATCGAAAGTCCATGGACAGAGCTTCGGTTTGCTACCCTGGTATGTTATTCCCAGCAGAAGAGGGTTGTGGTCTGAGAAAATTTGAGGAATTTTAGTAATTTCTGCCTCCCCTAAGATTCGTGCTGAAACCAAAAAGTAATCCAGGCGTACACTCTTTTGATGTGGAGATGAAAAATATGTATACCCTGGATCACTGCCCTTCTTAGCCGTCCATACATCCACTAGTCCATGACTAATCTTAAGCGTGTTTATAGCCCTATTAACTTTTGGTTTCCTCCCATTATACCTTATGCCTACCCCTGATGATATCCCAATATGAATATTAAAATCACCACAAAGAATTAGTGGGGTCGGCCATGTAGCTAGCTCTATCTCCAATTCTTCCCAAATTTATGGGTCATCCTGATTTGAGGCATAAATAGTCCCTATTGTAAGTCCCGTATTTAATGAAACTATTGCCCATCGCCTCCATTTGTCTGCCAAGACACGTTTACTAATCCCCACATGTTGCTTAATAAAAATCGCCACTCCTCTTATCATGGACGTCTGTGATGAACAGACAGCCAAATCGTAACCCTTAATCTGAAGGACAGCTCGATTACTCCATGGAATATGGGTTTCCTGTAGACAAATTATTCCTGGACTAATATATCGCAATATTTCATAGATCTTATCTCTTTTAGCCCTGTCATTAAGCCCTGCCACGTTAACTGTGCATATTGTTAATTTATCCATATCCAACAGCTTGGGGTACCCAACTAATTTGCTCCATAATATTTTTACTGAGTCTCAATTTACCTATTGCGTACTCTATGTACCTTGTCTGGCTTTTTCCCCCTGTGCCCCCTTTATCCCTCCCTCCCACCCCCCACCTGCCACCCAACACCCCCACCCACCCCCCCCTTCCCCCGTACCACCCCCTCCCCTTGAAAGCTGCTAGACACATAGTCTAGTAGGTGATGAGGCAGCGTTACACCACGGACCTTAGACACCTCTCCTTGTACCTCCTTATCACAATGTCCAACAATATTACATCATAGCATTGGGTTACCTCTCCCCCGCTCCCCCCACATATGTACGTAGATTTCCTTCAGTCTCACGTATTCCTACTTCCTCCCTTTAATTCCTCCAAATACTCTTTGGCCTTGATTTCGGATGAAAAATACCGAGTATTATCCCCTATTACAATTTTCAGCTTTGCCGGGTTCAACAAATATGCCTGTGCTCCTATTGTTTGGAAGAGGCTTATCATCTGTCTAAGCCTCCAGCGCCGCTCTACAGTTACATGGCAAAAGTCAGGGCGCGTAAAGAACTCTACATCTTCCAGTTTGCGTTTACGGTCGGGTCTAGCCTTCTCAGAGATGATCTGCCGGAGGAGGAAATTCCCAAAATAAACTAGTATCGCTCGGGGTCTGCCATCTCTTTCAGGCGATTGTTTAAAGGTCATAGGCACCCTATGCGCTCTTTGGACTTCATGGGCCCAATTCCATCCTACTACCTCAGGAAAGCAAGATGGCGACAGACTAGTTCGGCTTGTCGTTGCAGCAGAAACACCGCGGCCCGACACTCACACAGATGGAGTAACAGAGAATGACCTCGCCCCTGCAGAACTCGGTATTGGGAAACTTATGGGCGAAGATAAATAGTAGCATGCATAATCTGGCAAAAATCTTGGATGCAGTAGAGATTCAGACTGACGTGGTTCTTACCTGCTGTCGGATATATCGGCTGCTGCGGGGCTCAGACTGTTATAATACGGAGCAAGCTGGTTTCCCGGAGAAAGCTGATCGAAGCCGGAGAGGAATGGCCCCGAAAGTACCCCCATCAGTGCGTCCCAAAACGGCGACGGGAAAAAATGAAAGGCCTGGCGTTTTGGTCCAAGGTGCCGCGACGGCAGAATCGGGCATAGAGGCTGGCGCTGTCGGAGCAGGAGCAGAGGCAACCCGACCAACCGGACGCCGTGGTCAGAACATGATCCGGAAGAACTTGACTAACGAAGTGCCGATTCAGAAGCGGCAGTCCGGTTCAACAATTGTCGAGCTGTTTGCAGGGAAAAATCGGCCAGAAAAGGGCAACAGTGGCAAAGAAAAGGTGGGTTCAGGTGGTGAAGAGGTGCTGATTGAACCAGCATTGGAAAACGGGAAAGCAGTGGGGGTAAACGAGGAAAACCTCGGGGGTGCCCTGACACGCCTCATAACGCACACTGCAAGTGATGTACCTGAATTGGTGGAACAAGCAAATGTAACCCTGGGGGAACTTTCGGAGACCTTGGGGGACATAGAGGCGATAAAAATGATGTCTGGAAATCAGGGGGCAGGAGGAAAGCTGGGATGCCCAGATCTCTGAAGAGGGGAGACCTAAGGGCAGTATCACACCCAAGTACACTGATCGGCCTGAACCTTCTACAACTCAATATTTTCATTTGGACAGTGGGCCGGCGGATTCTCAAAAAAGAAATAAAGATTTAACTATAGGTACAAAGAGTGTGGACCCATTGCATGTAAGAGCTAAGCATTTTACTCAGAAGAAATACAGGGAGAAGGAGGCGGACATTGAAAATACTGAGTATTTTTATTCACTATCAGACGACACAGAATCGGTGGAAGGCTCCCTTTCTGTGACTAGTGCCAGTGAAACGGAAAATGAGGACCTGCAAGATGCAAGCGGGGGGAACCCCACTGCGACGATACGCGGAATTAAGAAAAAAGGTTCTAATCCTTTAATACACACTAATACACAAGAACTAGAACTAAACTGGGACTATTCACCGGTAAACCAATTAGTGGGGGGCAAAAGTAAACAGACTTTGGAAACAGAAGAAGCCCCCTCTGCCATGTTGGACGCAATACTGCAATCAGTCATGGCTCATCGGGAAGAGGCCCGACAGGACAGCAGGCGATCTCAAGTAGCCATACGTAAAGTACAGGGCTCTGTACGGAAAATAGCGAAAGTATGTACGGAGATCGCGGACCGCATGATGGAACTTGAAACCCGAACAGGGAATATGGAAGCAGATATGGCATCAATACAGGAGCAGACGGCATTGCATGAGGCTAGGTTTTCTGATGTTCAGTGGAAACTGGAAGAGCAGGAAAACTACCAACGAAGAAACAATCTGCGATTTCTTGGAATTCCGGAGGATAAAGGGGGTACTGATATCCGTCTATATATGATTGATCTCCTAGCTAAAACCTTTGGCTGGCATGCTTTACATCGGGTTATTAGCAGCACAATATTTTGATAGACTCTTCTCTGGCAGACGAACAGTGATGGGGCAAAGAATTTTAAACGTGTGATGTCTTCTTAGTACTGTATTTTGTGTGTCATGTAGTCTATGTGGCACACTTTATCACACAGATGAAGCATCTTCTGTGGGACAAAAGATTGCTTGATTTAGATCTTGGTATTTTTAAATCTGGCAAACAATTTCTTTATAGAAACAAAATTATTTTATTTGGAAATATATTGTTCCTGAACATAGTGGAAGACAGTGAAGTACTGCAATTTCTTGTTGGCTCCACTTCAGAACTCCCTGTAAATCCCATGGCTTTTAAGCCAATATGCTTGGAAAATGTTGCTGTATAATGCGCCATTCAGACACTCTTACCCATTTATTTGAGGGGATAAATGCCTCCCAAAAACCTATGTGCCCCACAGATCAATGTAGAGGGCCAGGCTCGCTCACTGGCTTGATGTAATATGGGGTTGGCTTGAACATTTTTGCTAGGATTGGTTTCCATCCTCTCTCTGATCTCACACTCTCCCCTCTTCCTACCAAACTGTTTGAACAACATCTGATACATGGTGTAAGGGCAATGTCTCCACCATGTGTCCTTTGCAACAGGCCTCTTGTCATTTATAAACTGTTTCTTCAAATACTTTTCTACTTTAGTCTTTAGGAAGGAGAACTAAAACATTTCCAGCTAAATTAATACAGGGTATTAACGAAAGATTCATTCCTTTGCACTCCCACATATTTCTCCATTCATAATATATTGTATCTGTTCTACTTAGGAGATCTTATAAAATGGGTATACCTGTTAGTAAGCTATATTTACAAATACGCATTGGTAAAGTCTGCCCTAGGCAATCTGTTACACATTCTCATTTTTTTTCACTGCAAGCATATGCCACAAACATAAAGATAAGAAAAATGTGAAATAAAACATAATGGCCATATGCTTGCTATAAAAAATACATTGAAAAATAAAAGAACCAGCGATTATAACTTTAATAGACCAGTACATCTGTTTCCCAGGAGGCAGAAGTTATAAGAATAGACGTAGAAACATGTTTGAGTTTTAATGCACATTACAGAAAAATAAGATTCAAAGTGAGTCAAAGAAAATACCTTATTGGCTTTCAGTTACTGTTTCAACACACAATGATGACTGAATATTTTTCTAAAAAATGGACAAGAATCGAAAGTAAAAACATTCAAAAAGTAAAGTATTGGTTCAGCATTCCTCCACTCTTCTTTTTAGGTGGCTGTCACCTGTGATCAGGTAAATAGTAAATACCACCACTCGCACAGCAATAGAGCCAGCAGCGGATGTGGTCTGCCCCATGATGTAAAGTGGGGTGGGTGGAAGGAACATGTTGTATGACATTTAACAAATGAGAGGATGAAGAAGGCTGACCCAAAGCCCGTCTGTACATGTATATACGTATATACGTAAGTGTTTTAATTTTTTTATTTTATTTTTTATTTACGAATATAGTGAAATAGCTAGAGCTCTCCCTAGACAGACGTAAAACATGATACATGTCAATGGACATATAATGCAAGCGTGGCATATACTCACTACTCACAAATGTTAGGTTCCACCTCGCCTACATTTTGAGCTACCATTGACGCCACAGTACCTTTCCTCCGTGTGAATATCTTCTTCCGCTTAAACTGCAGCTGCAGGAAGCGCAGCTCCCAGCCCCGCGTGCAGCACCAGCCGCGTTGGCAGTTGAAGTTGCCTGTCCTTTCCGGCATGGCACGTGCGGTGGCCGGCAGTGGGTCGGCAAGCAGAGCGCAGGGCAGCACCAGAGGAGGGCATGCCTGCCCGCCAGTCCTTTCTCATGGTCCCGAAGTGAACTTCATCTCTCATTGGGCGCTCCAAACACTCTCGCGGGCACCACAAGACGAGCCCGCGCCTGCCCTTCTCGACAAAAGGCTCCCTTTGTCTTACCTGTAATAAGCACCAACCTGTCTGTCACTGCAAGCAATAAAAAGAAATGGCATTTTTCCACCAGCTAAGCCGAAGTTCCCGTTCAGTTAATGCCCGGAAGGCTTCAAAGTCCATGCCTCTGCCAGGCAAAGCTCTCTGTCTGCTATTGATTTTTCATTATAAATGAAGGCGTTTTATATATTAATTACAAAGCAGAGTCTCTCGATTGGAAAACCTCCGACTGGACTAACAAAGTAAAATGCCCAGGGACTTTCGGCAGGGCCACTGGAATTATGCAGCAGGGGAGGGCCAAATTATGTGGCAAGGTTGAGTAAATTATGCAGCAAGAAAAGGCAAATTATGCAGCATTTTGGGATAATATTACTTCATTATTTTGTCATTTTTGAACTTGTTAACACAGTCTTGGCATTAGTTGCAACTCATTAGTAGCAGCTTAATACCCAAACACAACAATAAGCTACAGAAAGGTGACCAGTCAACCTTTGCAAAGGGCCTTCCACTGTGTGGCAATACGTGTCGCTACCTTTTTAGTAGCTTTTGAACCATTTGATCCAGAAACATTTTTTTTTGTTAAAATCCGCAGATGATGTAGCAGATGATGGCTTATGAGGTAAATGCGACAAATGTACAATTATGCGAAAATCGCCACAGTCTCACAATCGCATCATTCCAGTGGCCCTGCCTATGGGTAGTTTCATTGTCATAGACTTTTTCTGGTTGTGAAGAGTCTATCCTGAGCTCTGCATTTGAATGGGGTGTCATATGTTTCAGGAGGTGTCCACTAAAGACACAAATTTAAAACACGTCTGCATGCTCCTGCACCATGAGTGGGGAAAGATTGTGAGTTTCATATTTTTATAAAACCCATTTGCAGCCCAGTCATCACCCGAAAGGGCTCCCGCCGCTGCTTAATTTGGGCTGGTGGCTTAGTTGTAGGTGGTGGGCACAGGCACCAGGACTTACTACAGCATCAGCAAACTTTAACTCAGAGCAAAATAAACAGAAAAAGGAGAACATGGGGAGAGAATTGTAGGAAGCTGGCTCTCTGTATAGTGTATTAAAACGAAATACGCTGTAGAGGGTCCAGTGAGTCCCAGATTGGTACACAAAGGCAAATGTAGATAATATTAACACTCTATTTGTGGTACTGTGGGCGAGCAGTAAGGCTTATCAGAGGGTAGTGCTAAGCATTTGTTGTACTCACAGAGGCAATAAATGAGACACACACAAGAATAAATCCGAGACCAATTTGCAAAAATAACACTGATTTTAATATAATTTTTAAGACCAAGAACATCTTTCACAGGTAAGTCCTTTTTAAGTTATGAATTTTCAAAGTTTGGAAAATAACTCACAGTTGTGTGCAATTACGCACAATAGAAGTCTATGGAGAAAAATAGAAAATCGTACAGTTGGTTCTTGGGGTTCACCTTCTGGATTTAGGTAAGTAGCAAGGCCAGTCCTAAGTTCCACCAGCGGATCGTCGGGAGCGTCCCAGATTTGGCCGGGAGCAGGGTGCTGAGGTTGTTGGTAGCTGGTACACTATGAAGAAGAGGGGCCACCTAAAAATAGGCTGCACAGAGGGACTTACAGGTAAGTTGGGGGACCCCAAATGAGGGATCGTGTCGCAAGGGCCTCAGGACCACGGGAGCACAGCTGGTTCATGGGTAACCGGGCCCGGCGGGCTGGGTGCAGAGTAGATAGGTTAGCCGGGCTCTGTGTGTTGAGATGGTCTACGCGGTCAGAGGCAGGCAGGTTGCAGGGACGATTTCCAGACAGCTGGGCCACTCATGAAGTGGTGGTTGCTTGCTTCCTGGGCAGTTGGAGTCCTGATTGGACTCTTCGACTCAGTGTCAATTGCAGGTGGTCCGGTACCTTGGGTATTGCTATAGCACAGCTCTGGTAGGTCCTGGTGTCCTCTCACTCAAGGGGGGGGGGGGGGCAGATCTGACCCTCTGGAGCTGTGGTACCTCTTCTTGCTTGGCTGCTGCATCTGAGTTGCCGGGGAGCAGCAAGTCGGTAAACTGGACTCTGTGGGATCGGTGCCTGTGGACTGCAGGGGAGTAGTTCCTGTACTCCAAGGGAGTCCTCTGGCAATTGTCAAAGGGTTGGAGGTGCTCCGGGATTCATGGAGTCCTCACAGCAGCAGGACGACACAGCACACCACGATGGTTGAGTCCTTGAGACAGCATGCAGGATTTAATGCCAAAATGATGCAGCAGGTCCTCTGTTCTCAGATCAGCAGCTCTTATTTGTCCGTTGTCTTCTTAGATCCCTCAAATCTAAAGTTCAGGGTCCAGGGGTGCCACCTAAATACTAAATTGAGGGGCTTTACAGAGGGAGACAGGTTGTAGCCAATGGGCTACCTACCTTTAGGGTGTCTACGCCCTCTATGTGACCACTTCCTTTGGATAGTGGGCACAACCCTGACCCTAATTCCCTCTCAAACAAAGTGGAGGAAACTGAAAAGTGGGTTCTACATTACCTACCCCCCTTAGGGGTGCTGCTTGCTGAATGTGGGCCCACCTCCTAATCTAACTAATTTCCCCACCTGTCCTCCTGCCATAAGGGGAGCAGGACAGAGGGGTTGGCATCCTCCACTATCTGGAGATGCCTGGGCTGCATTTTAAAGGTAGCATCGCATTTGAAGCTTACCACCTTGGAATACTATTCCGGCCTGGAGGAGGTGTGAAGCACCTCCGCCCAGAGAAGACACTGTTCCCAGCCTCTGAGAACGCAGGCTCTCACCCCATGAGGTCAGAAGCATGTCAGGTGGTGGCCGGCTGGCTAAGACTAGTCAGAGACCACACCAGTCTTTGGTAGATTTTCAGGGGACCCTCTAAGGTGTTCGCTAGCAAGGTGTGAGGACTAGCCTCTAACTCTTTAACCAGGTACCAGCCTCTCGGGGGCGCACCCCGCCATGTATCTCAGTTCGTGTAGAATGTCCCATAAAGAATGAGTCTCTTCCACTTCCCTCCCAGCGTTACATCTCGGTACAGTCTTACCAATTGTCACCCATCAAGCGTAGTCTGTTGTAGTTAACAGTTCTTTTCTCGTATCTTCACCTCGTGTCTCTGCTAGGCATCTGAGTCTTCGTTTGGGTTGCTGTTCAAGGGATCTCCGGGTGAAGAGGGTCTAGAGTCCGGGACGACATCCGACGCCTGCAAGGTTCCATCTGGACAAACCCATATTCTGCTTGGGCTACGGCTTTTGGCGCTGCTTTGTGATTGTATATGTTAACCCCGGTGTCTAGGTTGCCTGTGAGACCCGGATTTCCTCGGTGTCATCGTTGAAGGCACCAAACAGGTCCAAAAAAAAGAGATCAAACAGGGGTAATCAGAGAAAAAAGTAGGGAGATAGAGCAAAATCTAGAGTTGACTACTGAGACAATAAAACCATCCAATTATGAGGAAGAGTCTGACCCAAAGCCAATTCTGAGCATATTTGATATAATGGAAACAGCAGGTCTGCTAAGGCTGTATTTAGCAAAGACCTAAAAAGAGATTTATTAAACCACTGCCTTGAACCACTTTTTTATGTCATTGGGTTTTTGCAGTACTTTAGTAACAGCCGGAGGATTTAGAGTTTGGCAGAGAGGGTACTTAACCATGACAGAGTACCCCCTTCGACAAACTGAAGATCCACCTACCTCATTTAGAGTCGGGCAGACCTCCATTATGTCGACGGCAAAGGCTACTCCGTCTCTACTGCTGACATAAACCTCCAACAGCCTGACAGAGTAAGAGCAGTCAGACATTCAGCCATATGTCTGCCCACCCAATTTAGAGTGGGTGAACACATGGCTAGTTTTCACTGTCCATCACAGCCAGATAAAACCTGGTAGTAAGAGGCACTGAAAACTGCAAAATGCACCCCTCGCTATGGGTGAAAACTCCAATGGCAAAGGGGGCATATTTTTTTTTCCAAAACAAAATCCCACTTTGGGTTTTTGTTTTAGAAAATAAAAGAAGCATTGTAAGTTTGCCATTAGACTTACAATGCATTGACTGGAACCGCTGTCACAGCAGTTCCTGCCAATGCTAGAGATGTCCACTGGGCCTGGGACATCTCAGAATTTGGCAGGCGGGGACTCCATCATGGTGACAAATGCTTTACTCCGTCACCCTGACGGAGTAAACAACTGTCAGCCAAACTCTAATTCAGGAGGTGCAGTTTCAGGAAGGCTAGCCCTCGTGACAGAAGCAGTTCTGAATTCTCCAATGCAGTTTGGGCTGTGCCAATAATATGGCTCCAGCGATAAATGTGGACTGAGACTGTCTGGACCTTGAGGTATTGCCCCAGGTCATATTAAGGGTCCAATGATAGGCTGAGTTTCTGAGTCTCTGGAGATGGAGTGTTAAGAAAAGAAGGTACTTTACATTGCAAAGAGAGAATACTTTAGAGGAAGGCGTGCATTTTTTCCATTTACATTCAAAGGTTTTTTTCTTTGTTCATTAATTTGTTCATTAATTTTTTAATTGTACAAGTGGGGATTTGGTGAACAGCGTTAAAGACAGTCCAGTGTTGGAAGGGAATCTTCTGGATACAAATTCAAACACATTCAAATGGAATATGTGACGTTTGTCGGCATGCGTTTACAACGTATGCCATTACAACGTGGTCGTTACAATGACCGCGTTGTAACAACACATACCATTACCCCGCAAGTCGTCACAACGACTTGCTCTGGGTGGGGGGGGGGGGCGCTGGATGTTGGAATAGTATAATTTACTATTCCAACTCCAGTCTGTGCAACAGTAGGGAAGGTGTTGGATTTTAAATCCAACACCTTCTGCCCCCCTCCGCAAGTCGTTGTGAAAATGGTATGCGTTGTTACAACGCGGTCATTGTAACGACCGCGTTGTAATTACACGCGTTGCAAAGGATTCGTGGTAAGTGCTGTTTACCTTTCAAATGTGCTTATTCTCAGTAAAACCAATCAAACAATAAAAAATGCACACTACATATAAGGAAAGTGTTTATTAAAACACAAGCACTGGCAAAGTCAATAGGTCTGGCATTGATGGCTGACCTTTTGGATTACCCAGAGCTCATTTTGTTTGTGAATGTTCATTATATATAGACATGTGACACACCTGTGGCCCGGTAGCAGTGGTGTGGAAGATGCTAGATCCTCACCTACATGAGACAAGCATTGTCATTTTTTTTTTATGTAAAAGCATACATAACACCAGTAGCCCCTGGCACTAAAAGTTACTACTTGTGCGAATGTGAGGATTGTACAACAGCAAAGTTCTGTCACTTACAGTCAAGTAAGTCATTGGCTGTAGTGGGCTGACACTGTGTATCATGCTGTATGCTGTGGTAGGAAGAAGCAAAATGTGAATGACACTACAGTAGAACAACGGATGGATAGGGTGAAAAACCCCTCATGGTAGTGTCAGGCCTGTCATCTTTAGGGTGGACAGCCCCCAAACATTGTGCCTTACATTGTCGTGTAGTTCCTATAGTACCCATGCAGGACCTGTGCGTTTGGATAACATAAACTGTGGGATTGGTGGTAAACTGATTCTGTGCACCCCCACCGTGTATGTTAGCCGGATTTGCATTAGCTAGCTCACAGTGCCACTAGAATCTCCTCTTATCGGGGAGAGATTAGTTTCTGGCAACCTTAGATCAGGACAACCCTGATCCCTCAGAATCGTGGAAACAATGTACTACTTTTCGCTCAGTCATTCGTGCTTACTTATTCGGTTTGTCTCAGAGAGTTACACAGAATAAACAGTCTGGGCATTTCAATAAGTATTTATTGAACAGTTGTTATTCTAGTGTAAAATATATGTGCTGCAGTAACCAGCAGACAATAGCAGAGATATATTATCAGCAGTACAATAAAAGCGAAAGGATAGTACAGTTCTACCATATTGCAATAATCATGAATACATACATGAATATAAAATGCGTAATAGAATGTCACCCAAAAGTGCACGTACACCTACGATGCGTAACTAGATGTACCTAAGTGTACCTAGCATGTGTGTAGGTCTGAAAACCTAAGAGCTAAGAATCCTTCTAGGATTTAGTCGAACCCCCATACCTGAATAGAGAGAGTGTGGGACCCCGTCCTGGTCTCGAGTTAGACACCCCGCAAGGGCTGTGCTAGACCACTGTCAGCTGGAGCGACTGCATGCAGGAGCCTCAGCGTCTCTGGTCAGTGTGTCAGCATGGAAGTCTCGATTCCCCTCTATCTTACTGTGGCAAGATGTCGTGTATTTATACCCTAAAGTGTCTCGTCCCTGAGTATGGTTTGTATTGGTCTTTGTTAGACATGAGGAAGACATCAGGGGTGAACTTTGTACATACATATTATGCGGGAGATGTAGCTGGTGAATGCTCATGCATAATTTATGAGTACATTGTAGGCCTGTGTTCGGGAAAAACCCTGCAGTGTTCTAACCACAGACTAGATAACGTTCAACCCTCAGAGCTCGTTGTGTACTGTAGGGAACTAATGTAGGTGAAAGATCATGCCTATATTAGGGCATAGGAGATCATGACCATAATAGGGCATAGACGGTTATGACCATAATAGGGCATATACGAATATGACCATAATAGGGCACATACGATTATGACCATATACGGCATATATGAACGTGTCTATATTAGGGCCTCTATATGAAACATAACACCCACTCCACTTTCGAATTGGATGACAATGACCATACTTAAAATCAGGACAATTTTAAATTTTTCTTAAAAACATAGTTTTAAAAGGACATTTAAAAATGATTAAAAATGTTAAAAGTCAGCTATTCTTTTGTTGCCACTTGAAGAAGTCAATTCTGTCTCACTTATAAAAGTTGCATTACTACAAGCAGAAGAAGGCCAGTCTTTCTCAAGTGAAAGTGTCAATTTAGGAAATGTTCCAAATTTAGTTCGTTTATTTATGAAACGAAGTGGAGAAGCCGAATTCTTTCCCAGGACGCGATGAGCCAATTCAAGATTAAGTGTCCTGGCTTGGTGATACAGCATTATCGGTGTTAGCTACTGCAGACGACAAATCCAACGCTTCACAGAGAACGTCAATCGCACATAGATGGAATTCAGCACTGCCAAAAGTCGGTGCTGCGGCAGCTTGTGTGGCAGTTGTCACCTGAGTGCCCGTGGAGGAGCCACCTAACCCAGCAGGAGCAAACGGCACCTGTGGATTCTCAAGGAATGCATTCATCAGAATTGGAAGACGCTGGGGACAACGCAGAGCATGGGCCTGTAGGGGGTCCAGCATAGCATCCATGTCCGGAGGCGTATCTGATGGAAACGTTAGACAGAGATCCAACATGCATTCTTCTCCGCAAAACAGGTATCGAAGAACAGGTAAGATGCAGTCCACCCAGACTGGTCTAGACGATAGGAACCAAGAGGTGTTCAGTTCTCTTAGGCAAGGTATACCCAGAAGCTGCATCATGCGTTCACGGTATTTCCGCTCCATGAGTACGTTCGCCATTTCCTCAGAAATTGGGCCGTCCATTGCGTAGCAGTAAGATTACAATCAGGAATCCTGCAATTAGGAACAGGATAAGCGGGAGACCTCCAAACACGCTTCCCAATACGGAGTGTATAAAATTTGGGATTACTCCGAGGACTGTCTGAAAGGTGCTTAATAGTCCTGACCCTATGGTCTTAAATAGGTGTACAATACCGCTCGTATCAGACATGTTAAAGATACGACCCACCATTTCTGCGAAATGAAAGGGGCAGGTCGTACGTATAAGTGCCTGTATCTCAGTCGAGGTCCTTGCAACTTGAAGTTCATAGGTTTCTCGAGCGGAGGTTAAGGGCACGGGTTGCTGTAAAAGCATGGCTTTCAGTCTGCTCTAAGTATCAAATTTTATAAAGGAAACATTCAACGAAGGCCATAACGGCACCTCCCTGACTGTGTTCAGTGGCGGAAACAATACTTACATACAGCAAGTAACCCTGGAGTTAACAGTGACCAGATAGGCGACGCCCGGAAGCATCCCACAGCAACCTTGATCGTTTACCATCAAGTAACTCCCATTCCAGAGCAGCTGGAAAACCAGCGTGATCATGGCCGCTGGGGTCCCTGACATGTGACAAGATAGATTCGCTACCGAACCACTACATGCTCCGTGCAGGGAAATATCCTGATACATGAGAGAACCACTTAAAGCATTCTCGCAGTTTGTACCACTCAGAAACACTTCTCGATCCCCATTCCGGCATCAATATCTATATGGTAACTCCCAAGTTTCCTTAATGTAACCCTTACCCATTTGTTCATATTTGCCTGCCTGCCTTTGCTCAAGGCAATATTGAAACTGAAACGTAGTGACCGGCAGAGTGATTTGGCCATGAATTAACCATTCAGTTGATGGTAATTCGGCTACAGTGAATGGTAACCTTTCCAGTTTCTCAATACGCAGCATTGTATATTTGGCTCCCCTTTGTGCCATTTCTGTCTGTGAATCAGTTAGATTGTATTCTGAAAACAGAGGCGTGGTGTTAGACTTGGCATCTTTTGGCGTGTCTCCCCTGACTTTTTGCTTTCTGACCTCCCGGTTTTGACTCTGTTTTTGCTGGTGTAATGATTCTGCGCACTTTCCTCACTGCGGTCCAGTGGGAAAGTGCAAGTGCTCCTGTATAAAATGCGTTATGGATTGGTGTTTCCATGATTGGCCTATTTGGTTTATGTGTCAGTCCCTTGTAAAGTGCACTGCGAGTGCCAGGGCCTATAGACCAAATGCTGTTGGTGGGCTGCAGCACTGGATTGTGCCACCCACGCAAACAGCCCGTAAAGTGTAACTCGGGCCTGCCACCGCAGAGCCTGTGCGCAGCCTGGGGCTGCCATGTCGACTTGGCAAGTGCACACACTTGCAAGTCCCTAAACCTTCCCTTTGCTACCTGTTAGTCACCCCTAAGGTAGGCCCAAGGTACCCCTGTGGGCAGGGTGCGTTGTACGCGAAAGGTAGGACATGCCCTGGTGTGTGCGGCATGTCCTGATAGTGAATTACAGCCTAGTTCGTTTTTCACTATTGCAAGGCTACCTGTTCCCCTAGGCCAGAACGGGCAGTTTTGATTATTACAGCTTATAATCCTAACTGACCCAGGGAACATGGTAGAAATTCGAGTTTAGTATGCCTGGACTCTGAATGATAAAATGCATCTTTTAGTGAAGTTGGTTTTAACATTCTGTGTTTGAAAATACCACTTTTAGAAAGTGGGTATTTTCTTGTCTAACCATCCAAGCCTGCCTCTGCGCGGTTGTGTATTCCTTGTCTGGAGTGTGAGTGACAGGGGCTGGGGGATGCCAGGAGACAGGGTGAGTCAGCACAGGGCTGAATAGCAAGATCTACATGTAGATGGGTGGGAGGGGTCGCACCTGGGCCCTGAATAGGACAGTGCCTTCCCTCCACAATGCTGGCTCCACCTCCTGTGGTGCGTCTGATGTCCCTGGCCTACTCACTGAAAGAAGGGACGGAGACTTGTCAACAAAGTGCTCCAGAACTGGTTTGGACTAGGCAAAGGCCTCTCTGCCTTCAGAGAACAAAGGAATTTGGGATATAAATATTGGGGCCCTGACCCCATGAATTTAGATCTCGCTGGAATCAAGGAACCTGCCAAGACGAAGAGCTGGAAGAGCTGCCAGGAGGAGTACTGCCCCTTTGCTGTGTTGTTGCTTTGTTGGGTTGGCCTGCAGCTGCTGCTTCTGCCTTGGGCAGTGAAAGGACTGAACTTTCTACAAACTTGTGCTGAGTATCTCCAAGGGCCTGGAACCGAGCTGGCCTCCTGTTAAGAAGTCTCAGGGACTACAAAGACTTCACAAGCCTCTGGGTACCGCTTCTGGAACGCTGTTTCAGTTGCCACAGAGGAAGGGAACTGCAACCGACTCCGTCAACCGAATCCATCCCTGGCCGGTGACCTGTTTGCACCGCAGACCGCATCGCCCCGCTTCGCATCGCAACCCTGGTCTCACCGTGGGCGACGTCCGACGCCGCCAACACCGAGCCGCTGCTTGCACCGTGACCTGTGGGCACCGCAGTTCGCATCGCATCGCTTCACTGAACCAGCCGGACCCGACCGACGCGGTCGCTGCAACTGGCTCAAGAGTCGTGACCGCACCGCATTTGGGGCACCGCTCGCACGTCTGCGACGCACCGCTCCGACTCGCACCGCTGTCCGACGCCAGCTCCCGCACTCCGGCTTGGTCGCCTGCATCGCAACCTGTCAGCACCGCATCGAGCATCGTCTCACCCCTGCATCGCACGCCTTGGACTCACCGACTCCGTCTGCACGACGCTCATCGAGCCGCTGCCTGCACCGCATCGAGGGACACCGCACCTTGCATCGCTCCGTCTTGCACCGCAACCGCGACGAACGCCGACCGGCTCGTACACTCCGTACCAGCCACAACGAGAAAGGTACTGTAACCGAGTCTGTTCACGACTCTGCTGGCCCGTATCGACGCGGTCGACTCTGTGGTTTTCAGCATCGCGGTAGGCTCGGACGGAGCTACCGACTCGTACGAACTTTGTTTTTGGACTATTCCTGCAAAGAAGAAGTTACCTTATCAAGTATTCGTTTTTAAAGTATAGTATTGTGGATTTTTGTCGTAATTGGTCTTGTCTTAAGTAGATAAAAAAAATTTATTTTTCTAAACTGGTGTGGTGTCCGTTTGTAGTGCTTACACTGTATTACTGTTGGTTATGTGCAAATGCTTTACACACTGCCTCTGAATTAAGCCTGACTGCTCGTGCCAAGCTACCACGATGGTGAGCAGGGGTTACTTCACGAGTGTAACACCCTTACCCTGACTAGGAAGAAGGGTCCCTACTTGGACAAAGGTGCAAGCCCTTGCCAACTAGAGATTCCATTTCTAACACGTGGTGTTTATAAAACGCCAGGGCACATAGCCTGCACGCAAAGATTGCAGCGAGCAGCTTAACATCATAATAGAACGTAACTGTGATTGCCCGTGTTGTAACAAGGCCAGATCTTGTTCTAATATGTCAATTGCCGAAGATACAATGTTGCCTAAGGAGTAAATCCTGGAGGTCAAAGTCGTTAACCCATTATCCACTACGGCTAATGCCTTCTCCAGGTTAATACGGTCTATTTCCCGTATTCTTTCTGCGGCCTCCTGTTGGGATATTTTCCAGTTTTCATTATAATAGACATAAATGCCAGCATATATGAAACGTTTCTGACGTGTTTTCCTTGGGCCTGACAAGAAATCCCTAAGGTCCACATCAGGTGTGAGTAAGGTCAAGTGATGTTTTACTTCTGTGAGTGTTGAGGTCTCTAGCCAATCAAGGCACAAGTTCCCAACACTATAGGAGGTCACTACCCCTGGGTGTTGTCTCTGTACATAGCGTGTATCTGGCCTCCTGATACTAAACCCCTCGGTTATACCTAGGAATCTCTGTTGACATGTGTTTGTGTCAATGGGCCAAATCAGCCAGTCTGTCCAATTGGGATCTGACCTGTTGTACTGGAGAATGTCATCTAATTCTTCCCCATGTGTAGTTGAATTCTGACCCCCACCCATCTGTGATGGTGCTGGAAACCCCGGTGTGTTCATTTCCTTATTCTTGGCTAGTCCAAGACAGGATGTCTGTTGCACAGTTTCATTTAGAAATATCATCTGCTGTGGAATGAGGCATGCTCTAAAAGCGCTTCTGTTCCCTGGACTTGCCAGTCCCTAGAACCCCAGATTGATTTTAACTCTATAGTGTTCTTCCATAGGTCGAAACCCAGTGTAGACAACTGGGCCATAAATGAAGCAGAGTAAATCTGTTTGGTGTTAGTCAACATAATTTTCTGTGCTGATGTTGTTGCCACTTTGTAATAAAATGACTTCGGGTCAGATGTATTAAACCCTGAAAAGTATGTGAATTTCTGTGCAAAAGTTTGCGAACTACCTTTTGGAGATGTTGGGCAGTGTTCCCACTGGTGGATTCAAATACATTTCTAGGTGTTATAGATTTGTGCAAGAAATGATGACCATGATGTTGGTAACAGTACAATGTATCATAGTCTGAAGTACCTTCTAACATTTCATTGTTCGGAAATGCTGCAGTTTTGTCCAAATCAGACATCATATTATTTACAGTTTCAGTGTCCCAATCATCAGACAATGTACTGGAGGTAATGATATCACTTAAAGAAATTTTAAATACATGTTTAAGCTTTAAAAGTTCAGTTGGACCGAATATATCGAAATCAATCTTGTCCCATACTATACCGTCCGGTATAGGAACTGCTGTGATGTTCACTGAAGACAAGTCTCTTTGTTCACGATGTGAAGACTGGTGTGGTTTTAAAATCAAATTGACTCTTTGGGCTGTAGAGCTATGCTGGAGATATCGTCCATTAATAAGCATACTAAAAGTTATAGTTAAACCTAGCCAGAAAAGAAAAAATAGAATCCCAGTGATATACCATAGTTCTATCCAAGGTGACACCAGGTAAGTCTTTCTAAAAAAGTTCAAAAAGTCAATGAGTTTCTGTTTGTGTGATTTTTGGGCTGGCGTTGTTTCTGGCTCGCTTGGATCCAGTGAAAACGTATCAAGGTTCATGAAATAGCCAGAAGCAGTTTGATCAATTGTTGGAATTGCATCGGGATTTGTTGAAACCGGATTTTGCTCTTCACGAGGAATGTTGACGTAGACGTCTGTAGTCGGTCTTATTGCAACTTGGTTGTTAAGTTGATTTTCTTCTTGAAGTTGAACTTCTTGTTGAAGTGGAACGAGTTCCATAGCATTGTTGCTTAGTCCTTCATTCCGTACAGGTGGCTCTTCAAACGTGATGAGTCTTTCTGTTTGAACTTCTTGGATTGTAGCGAGAGGAGGGCGTCTGCTACTGTGGAGTCCACGAGGCCTACTGTTTAGTATCGGCCACATAGTGTGGTTTGATTAAGTCGATTGAGACAAATCTTTTCTCCTTTTTCCCGGCAAGAGGTGGCAGAAGTACAGTTCTTGTGCCTTTGATTGCTAGTACCGGTACAGCTGTTCTGTAGGACGGTCCGAATTCTTTCTTGTCTGCAATCTTTTCTCTGACCAGATCCCCGACTTTTGGGATCCAGACAGGTCTTGCTGTTACTGCCTTGACTTCCTCAGTAGTGGTCTGTTTTAAGTGGACGTTGCTTTGTTGTGTCCTGGATTCATCTAGAACCTGTAAAACAGCCAAACGATCATGGATATCAAATGGTTTTTCAACCGCCACTGTGCCTCCACAATCAAGATCAGGTACCCACATTCTTGTCCCAAATAGGACCTCGTAAGGAGTGACACCCCCTAGAGAGCTTCTTGGCTGATTGTTTAGGGCTCTTTGTACCCCATATAAGTGATCGACCCATCTACCGCCCTTGCCTAATACCCTAGCTGTCAAAGATTGCTTTATGTCACGGTTTTTCCTCTCCACAACCGAATTTCCCTCAGGATGGGACAGAGAGGAGTACCGCAATGCTACGCCCATTCCTTCCATGGCCTCTTTGTAAGCCCGAGAGCTAAACGCCGGGCCACGGTCAGAATGTAACGTGCCAACTGCGTATGTGCCGATAAAGACTCGCAAATCTTTTATAACAGTTCGAGCGTCAGCACAGCGCTGAGGCCAAACCCATAGGAATCTAGAGCAGGAATCCACTGCAACCATGATATATTTTTTGGCCCCATCCGATTGTAGGGGTCCGCAGTGGTCCAAATAAACACTTGCGAGAGGTTTGTCTGATTTTAATAATGGTGTCTGTGCTGTGTTACGGTGGAGCCTTTCATCTGCTGGCAGATGTCGCACTTTAAGACATAGTCTTTGGTCTGCTTTGTTAACCCTGGCCACCAGTAGCGCTGTTTCAGTAAAGAAATAGTCGCTGTGACGCCTGTATGCGCAGAACCCAAACCCTCGTGTACTGCTAGAATTAAGCCTGGCCTACGATCCATATTTGGTATTACTCTATCCCCCACTCCAGGAATCTGAGTGTATGGAATGTTTTGTGCATCTAACTTGTAGGAGTACTTGAGTGGAAATTTCTTAGGTACTGCTGTGCTGCCTTTGCTTGAAGCATTGACAGCTACCATAGTCTCGCCGTCTATTCTCTTTTTTGAACGAGTGATTGCAGCTACGGACGCTGTGCGTACAGCCCCCTTTGCGGCTTCATCAGCCAATGAATTCCCTTCAACGTGAACGCCATCACGCTGATGACTCAGTGTATGTATCACGTGAGCCCTTGGTAGTTCGTTTCTCAACTCCACTACCTGTTCCCATAGCATTTTATGCTTAATTGTGCCACCTTTCGTGTCTTTAAACCCGTTTTGTTCCCAATGATGTAAATATTCATTGTACGACTGTACACAGTAAAAGGAATCACACACAATTAGTGTGGGGAATTAGTGTTCCGTATTTACAAGTGCCAGTATCAGTGCTTTTAATTCTGCCAACTGAGCCGTGCAGTCTCCTAGAGATTGCGTTTTAGTGCAACTTGGATGGAACTTCCCATTGCGCATGCAACCTTTAATGAATGCACACGCTGCGCTGTAAGCTTGCTTACTCCCTATGGCCGGTTGAGCAGATCCGTCAGTGTAAATAATATATTCATACTGATCTAGAGGCAAAATCTCATTTGGAAGAGGATATTCTTGTTCGTATTGCAGAAATGCTTGTGTTTTTAAACTTGGATCAAAACTGTATTCAACATCCGGAGCAGTAAGAGAATTAGCCCATTGTATCCATCTGGGATGTAAGGCTTTCGCATTTGGAATGCTAGCCTTTGTAACAGCCTCCAAGGCTGGTACTGGGGTCACGACTATTATGCGCTTTCCCTGAGCCAGAGCTCTTTCTCTTGCTACAACGGTCTGCACTGCTGTCAGGATTTTTTCTGTTGACGTGAAACGCATCTCTGCGTTTGTGTACAGGTGTGATTTGTATGCGATTGGTACTGTTTCGCCTTCATTGAAAGTTAAATAAGTGTACCCGCAGTGACCCGCTATTACTCGGATCACTAAGTTTCGTACGTTTACGCATGTCTGTAAATGTTTTGAAGCTATCATGTCTTCCTGTAGTGAACGTAGGATATTTGTATGTTCCTGTGTCCATTGTTTGACTGAAAAATCAGGTTATATTAAGTCGTAGAAAGGTTTTACCCTTTCTGCGTAATCCAAAATGTATGTTCAACCAAAATTTAGGAATCCCAGAATTGATTGTAAATTCTTAAATGATATTGGAGGTTGGAGCAGCGCACACTTTTCTAAAAAGTTAGCTGCTAGGCTTTTTCCTTCACTTGACAGCTCATATCCCAAAAACAGGACATTGAGATGGGCAATTTTTGATTTTTTGAAATTAAATTTATAGCCCTCAGAGGCGAATCCCATAATATTGGTGCTCACCCTGGTCAAGTGCCTCGGTAAGTCATCGTCCGTCAGATAAACATCATCCACAAAGGACAATGCTTCTTCATCCAAATTTTGGAGTAACTCTGTTACCCTTGCTGAAAACAACCCCGGGCTATTCTTATACCCTTGGGGGAGTCGACAAAATTGCCGTTGAGACCCTAGCGCTGAGAATGTGGTCAAGTACCTGCTTTCAGGCGCTATATTTTGGCAGAAAAATCCATTTGAGATAGCAAGTGTTGTTTTGTATTTTTTCCGCAAAATATTATTCATTAATGTGGCACTGTGTTCATTTTGAACTGCAAATGTCTTTGTGCAAGTGTTTAAATGTCTGTAATCTAAAACTAAACGATATGTGTTGTCAGGTTTTGATACGGGAAACAAAGGATTGTTCATTGGTGAGGTGCAATTTTCTATCACCCCCTGGTATTCAAGTTGATCTAGGATCTCCCTGACTTGGTTTTTAGCTTCCTGTTTTATAGGGTATTGCCTTTGAGCATTTGGGGAAACTTTTAACGGGATCACGTGGTGGGTTGAATCCTCATCCCACCCAGCATGATTTTTGTCCAATGCTGGAGCTAGGGCAACTGCCCACTCCTGCGCAAATGCATATTTTAAATGTATGGGAACAAAGTTGGAAAATGCTGGAAAAATTATTGTTTCTCCCTTAGGGCACTCCATGACGAATGCTGGTGGCCAGTCTTGCTCTGCTAATAGGATGTCATATCCAGATGACAGATTTTTCCAAAATAGACCTTTAATTTTCCTGTGCTTGTCCCCCTCCATCCGCAGTGTTATCTCATGTAACTTATGTGGGACACCTACCCGAGTATCAGGTGTTTCCACCGTGATATACTCCCTCAACTCCGCTGTCACCAGAAATTCCTTCAGGTTCTGGTGAGCTATTGTTATTTCTGCCGCGCTGTCTAGCATCGTCAGAGCCCATTCCCCGTTTAGAAGCTGTGTCCTCAGAATTCTGGGCATGTCTGATCTTAAGACCTGCTACCTTCTTCTTTTTGAACTGAGGTTTTGATTTTTGTTTATCTTCTTTTTTAGGTGCGTAGTCCGCAGCGCGTTGCGTGTCTCTGGAGTTTGTACGCTCCTCTGACCGTCCTTCCCTCTCGGAGTTTTTTGATGAACCCTGAAAGGAACGAGACGAACATGTATCAGTATCCTGATACCTGTCAGGTTTTTTAATATTATCCCCATTCCTATGGTTATACCTTCTTTCAGAGGTCTCCTGTTGAGGAGACCTACCTCTGTATTGAGATCTGCTGTCTTTAGACTTTTGTTGTTTTTTATTTTCCCACTTCTTTTTAGAAGAAGTAGGTGTCTGCTTTGTAGTGTCCTTTACAGGACTGCCCACCAGTTGTGGTTTTAATGCTTTCCCACCTAAACTGTCTCTGCCTAGTTCTGCATATACAGTTTCAATTATTTTGGGTAGTTCGTGTGGTTGATCTACTGGACTGAACTCCCTTAGGCGTTGGCGGATCGCCACTAAAGCTGCTTCTCCCTTAATGTTAGCTAGTATTATGGCTGATACCTGTTCGTAGTTACCTAGTAACTTCATCCCTAAGTTAAGGGCAGGCTCTGCTCCGTACTCATTTTGTATCTGTCTCAATACATCAGGTACTACTGCCAATGACGGGATACCATGCGTTCTGGTATATATGGCAGCAAAGACTGTACCCCAAGAGGTGCAGTCCTCAACTTGTGGTGTGATCCCCATGGGCAAGCAGATTGTTAGTATTCTGTGTTTATCACAGGTGGTAGTATTCGGGAATACTGCCTCAAGCTGAGTTATTTTCTGAGCTATCCAGAATGGTATTTGTTCGCGTTTTGCAGGCATTTTGCCCATTTCCGCGTGTAATGTTTGAGGAGTAATTTTATTTCCTGTACCCTGAGCTGGAGTACTATTTGCTGCACCTGGTGCAGGTTGGATTGTTAAAGTCCTCATGACAAATTGTGTCAGGTTTCTGTAGATTTTAATTAAATCTGTGTGTTGTATGAGTAAGTCTGGCTGTGGCATTGTGCCAATGTCAGGATGCGGTGTGTAAGCCGCTAGTATTGGCCATGTGGCCCCGTCTCCTCCGAGCGGGCGTAATCTTACTCTTTCTCGTACGTGGGGTAGGGCGCCATTAAACCAGTAATAATGTTCCTGGTAAGTGAGTGGCATCTCTATGTCCTCAAATGGACAATATTCCCGTGGTGCATCTCCTTCTATATAGTAGTGAAATGTCTTTGTTATTGCATTTGCTGCTGGGAGTGTAACCCATGAATAGAATACCTCTGTTTTGTTTGATTCGTGTGCCTCAATCACGAAAACTACAATGCCACCCTTGGCTTGTAAGCCATTTTCTAATAGTCTTATTGTGACTGTCCTTCTGAATTTTGGTGCAATCTGTATTGCATCCTCGGGATCTTCTTCCTCGTCTGACGGGGGCAGTGGCATTTGTAGTGGATTTAAGACCGCGGTAGTCATCGTGTATAGAACACAGACTAATGTTTCAAAGAAACTATGATAAGGTTTTAGGCACAATTTTAGGAACACTATGTCCTTTCAAGCTTGAATAACCAACAGCCAATAAATAATATTTTCGTACTACTCAGCTGCGGCGGATTTTGTGCCCACCCACTCCAGACATCTCTGGGGTTTTGTGAGTAGGTTCTCTGAGAATAGCACGACTGAACTACTCAGATTCTACTGTTAAATAAGTACCCAACCAACGTTGGTGGCGCCATGTCATGTAGTTCCTATAGTACCCATGCAGGACCTGCACGTTTGGATAACATAAACTGTGGGATTGGTGGTAGACTGATTCTGTGCACCCCCACTGTGTATGTTAGCCGGATTTGCATTAGCTAGCTCACAGTGCCACTAGAATCTCCTCTTATCGGGGAGAGATTAGTTTCTGACAAACTTAGATCATGAAAACCCTGATCCCTCAGAATCGTGGAAACAATGTACTACTTTTCGCTCAGTCTTTCGTGCTTACTTATTCGGTTTGTCTCAGAGAGTTACACAGAATAAACAGTCTGGGCGTTTCAATAAGTATTTATTGAACAGTTGTTATTCTAGTGTAAAATATATGTGCTGCAGTAACCAGCAGACAATAGCAGAGATATATTATCAGCAGTACGATAAAAGTGAAAGGATAGAACAGTTCTACCATATTGCAATAATCATGAATACATACATGAATATAAAATGCGTAATAGAATGTCACCCAAAAGTGTGCATACTCCTGCGATGCCTAACTAGATGTACCTAAGTGTACCTAGCATGTGTGTAGGTCTGAAAGCCTAAGAGCCAAGAATCCTTCTAGGATTTAGTCGAACCCCCATACCTGAATAGAGAGAGTGTGGGACCCCGTCCTGGTCTCGAGTTGGACACCCCGCAAGGGCTGTGCTAGACCGCTGTCAGCTGGAGCGACTGCATGCAGTAGCCTCAGCGTCTCTGGTCAGTGTGTCAGCATGGAAGTCTCGGTTCCACTCTATCTTACTGTGGCAAGATGTGGTGTATTTATACCCTAAAGTGTCTCGTCCCTCAGTATGGTTTGTATTGGTCTTTGTTAGACATGAGGAAGACGTCAGGGGCGAACTTTGTACATACATATTATGCGGGAGATGTAGCTGGTGAATGCTCATGCATAATTTATGAGTACATTGTAGGCCTGTGTTTGGGAAAAAAACCCTGCAGTGTTCTAACCACAGACTAGATAACGTTCAACCCTCAGAGCTCGTTTTGTACTTTAGGGAACTAATGTAGGTGAAAGATCATGCCTATATTAGGGCATAGGAGATCATGACCATATTAGGGCATAGACAGTTATGGCCATAATGGGGCATATACGAATATGGCCATAATAGGGCACATACGATTATGACCATATACGGCATATATGAACGTGTCTATATTAGGGCCTCTATATGAAACATAACAACATCTACATGTTTTTTAGATCTCGTTTTTGTTGGCCTTAGGACTCTGTGCGCTTTACCACTGCTAACCAGTGCTAAAGTGCATGTTCTCACTCCTTAAAACATGGTAAGATTGGCTTATCCCCATTTGGCATATTTAATTTACTTACAAGTCCCTTGTAATGTTGTACTACATGTACCCAGGGCCTGTGAATTAGATGCTACTAGTGGGCTTGCAGCACTGATTGTGCCACGCACTCAAGTAGCCCTTTAACCATGTCTCTGGCCTTCCATTGCAGTCTGTGTGTGCAGTTTTAAACAGGGCAGTGATGCAGGCACCTTGCCGTAAAAGAACAACAGGCAAGTCGTCCCCCTCCCAAATCCACGTTGGGCACGGTGCAGTCGGAATTCAATTGTTTATCATCAAAGACACAGACACATGGGTAAATGCTCAAACTAGGCATCTGAGTGATATCAATCATGCGCCCGCACGGTGCCAGAGTTAATTTCAGCATGTTAGGTGTAGCAAATGTGAAGAAGAGTCAAGAGCCACTGCTAAGTATACAAGTGAGAAGGTCGCTTTCTGCACAGCACACTCATTGACAGTGTGATCACTGTTAAAATGCAGCTCTCTTAGAGCTCGCCTCTTGGTTGGTCAGGAATTGCATGACTAACTGTGGCAGCTCCTCCGCTAAGGCGGAGGAGCGTCGCCCCACAGGAAAAATAAAATGCTAATAGCTCCATGTTATTATTATGTTATTTTTCTCTAGTGGCCTTGAAGGTGCGGGGTGGGGCAGGGCTAGTCTGCCCACAGAGCAGGGGGGGCATGGTGGGCACTTTTTAAGTGTGCATGACGGTTTGGCCGGCCGTCTCGGGCCGGCCAAACAGTCATGCGCACTTAGCATGTTCTCCACCAGGCTGTATTGCACAGCCTGGGTGGAGAACATGCACAACCTCCCAGTCTCTCTCTGAGCACTGAACCACGGTGCTCAGACCAATCACAATGCTGCTATATGCAGCGTCGTGATTGGCTAGGGGAGTCTGGGAGCCTGTGTGCTTCTGGTTTCCTGCGACCAAAGAGGACAGAGGAGAGGCGGCCGCCGGGAAGGTGAGATTTCATTTTCCCTTTTATTTTTTAAAACCCCTCCCTCTTCTCCACTAGTGCCCCGTAGCAGCCGCTACTCGTGACTAATGTATTTTAGTGAGATAATGCGAAAACCAGCACTAAAATGCATTAGTCTAACCCCTAATGAGTGGTACTTGGCAGGGCTGATCTTGCACGCCCTGCAACAAATGGGAAAACAATGAGGCTGGCATTGTTGGATTAATTGCTCTGACAAGTTTTTGGATATGCATCAATGCACTGTGCATACTTAAGGAATTACGGTACGTTAAAAAAAAATCATTGATGAGTCACACTCCTTAGCTAATTTTTATCTTGTCTTGGAGTGAAGTTAAGAACCATTTCAGGGATAAACCACCACGCATTGAATAACTTGAAAATAATTTGAGGTGTTTGCATTACCTAGAATCACTTGACATCCTTAATTACATTCCAAAGATACCATAAAATCTTGATTCAGAACTTTCTTTATGTACGACTCTACAAAGATGACATCAACTGTGCAGTTACAATCCAAAATTGAAAAAATAAAATGTGACATAACCATAAATCACCAAAATAATGAAACCTCATGTCACCCTGGGAACATTGCAACTTGGCAGACAGCAAAAGAAACTGGTGGTCACAATAATAAAATAATTTGCTGCCACCTGCTCCTATCTTTTAAAAAATGATGAATGGCTGTCTGGCACAAGGGTGCCCAATATCACAGAAGTATGACCAAGTTACCCTCATACTAATGCCAATTAACAACAACTTATCTGATTTCTAAAACTTAAAACCAATCACCAACGTCCCATCCTTAGGGAAGCTCATGGAAAACGTATTTTCCTCTCTGATATACAGCCACATATCTGTCTATATGCAGCTCAGAAACAGCATCTGTCTACATGCTAGAAGGTGTTTCACACATTCATGATGAACGCTGAGCCCTACCTGCTGGTCCTCTGAGAATCTTAAGCTACACTGAACACAGATGACCAGAACACCCTGCTGAGCAAACTTGCATTGCAAACTGGACGGGACACTACTATGTTGGAGTGGTTCTTTAGATTTCTTTCTGACTGATCTCAGGTTGTAAAGATGAACCATTAGATTATTTTCCCTACGACTAATTTGAGTGTTGCCTCGGGATACCATTCTTATCCTGTACTAGCAAGGAGGAATTGGGTTGCATTTTGGCACTGATATTGACAGATGAAGCACATATAGCAGTGTCAGATTTCCAGTGTGCCCTACTTAGAGTTTAAAGGACCTATAAAACTCTGAATAGGGCCAATAGGCAGATGTCTCACATCTGCAAAACTCTAAATTATACCCTAAATCTATGTTCAACCAGTGGTGTATCGAAAGTTTAAGGGCCCCCCCTGCAATGTACACAGAGGGGCCCCCGCTCCGGATTTAATACGGAGCACTCAGGCCTAAGTACTGTGCTGAGGGGGCCCCCTGCAGCTCGGGGTCCCCCTGAACCTGAACCGCGGGGGAGGCGGGGGCCTGTGTTACGCCCTTGGTTCCAACCGCGGGAGTTTTGGATGGCACAATTTTCTCTGAAATTCATCCAACCAAGACTGAATTCTTCTATTTCACCTCAAGCGCATGCTCCTAACCAGTTCATCCCTGGCTACCATAGCTGCCCCCTATACTGTGGAGAGAGCCCCAGCCTTCAGCCTTGAAGAGAACCAGGCCCTGCTGGACAGCCTACTTCCACAGTACAGCAAGCTGTATGGGACACCAGGGGAGCAGGTGAGTGTTCTGTGCACTGCCTTTCTGAATGTGCATATTGTCTGACTAGCAAGGCTGAAAGTCTGCACGCCACTGGCTAGCAGGCTCACTGAGTAGTTGTCACCCCCCATAGTGTGTAGTGACATGCACTGGACAGGTATGGTGCAGTGACAGTGCATTTGAACAAGGTTTTACTTCCCATGCAATGATACCATGTAGTGACGTCTGGCAAACTGTCCATGGGCAGCTTTGCACTGCCTGTGTACATCATGTGCCCCTGTGATTGAGACATGTATATACAACTGTGTCATGCACGGATATGTTGCATGTGTAGTAATGGCCTTTTCACTTTGTCATCCTGACAGGTTAATGCCCATCGGAAGCAGGAGATCTGGAAGGACATCGTCCGGGCCGTCCGGTCCGTGGGAGTCTACAAGCGCCGGATCCGTAACTGCCAGAAGAGGTGGCAGGACCTTCGGGGCTGGACCCGGAGGATTGCACGGGTCCAGCTGAAGCTGTCGCCTCCTCGCAGGAGGGGCGGACCACGGACCCTGACCCCCCACATGCTCCAGATCCTGGCGGTGGTGTTTCCAGACCTGGATGGGCAGCTGAAGGCCAGACAGCAGCAAGGAGGGGGTGAGTCAAAGACTGCACTGTGAACTCTGTATTACATGCTTTGTGCCCTCCTCTGGCCTGGTTCAACTGCCACAGTGCAGCAGTCATGTTGTCCAGGAGCCATGTCCCTCTATTGTGCACTGCCCACTGCTCATCTGATACCCAGGTGTGGCCCTTACATTCAGGGAATTGTGTCACTTGGGACTGTGTCCTTGCAGTTTGCTTCACTAAAGGTGGGGGACAGCATCTGTTTCCCTAACTCTGTTGTGGGCATCATGGGTGGGTCCATTGTTCACACAACGCCTGTGTTCGGACATGTGATCTACGTGTTGCTTTGATATGCGGTCCACTTGCTGAGCTGAGCCACCACATGTGCCTGGGGTATGTGGCACACGCCCATGCAGCGGGTGGGAACAATGTTTGGGCCCCAGGAGTGTGCAGATTAAGTGCGTCACACATACATAGCCAGCTATCCACTGTCCAGGGCACATCCCTCATTCATGTGGAGCAGGACAGTCATGCCTACTCCAGGCCATGCAATGCACTCTGTACTCCCACTCCCGTGTATCAGCTGACACATTGTGCACAGTGATTTGACCCCTCAGGTGTCTGCCTCTGTGTCAGTGTGCTGTGGATTAGTTGCCAGGACTGCTGGGGTGTTTCTTGGTAGGGGCTCAGCATGCCCCTGGAGATGTGACCATAGGAGACGATACTTGTGTGTCACAATAGGTGTTTGATCAGCTGCCCGTGCAGACTGGGGTATGCGAATGTGAAGTTCAGGCAGCTGTTCCCCATTCACAGCAAATTGTGAGGGGCTCAGGTTCAGAGGGTAGTGTCACAGGTCTCCCATATGTCCAATAGGTATGACCTGGACAGATGAGGGTTAAGATGATGTGTTGTGTGGGGGATGTACATGTGCACTTGTGCAGCTCCAGGACTTGCATTCCCCATGACCTACTATTGTGACACAGTGCATAGTGTTGTTGTCTGGCTGCCAAGTCATACATCACTGAGACAGTGATGTATGACTTAGCAGTCATGCCTCTGCCATGGCATGTGTCAACTTATTGGTGGTCCTGCAGGGGAGTGACATGTGCTACATGCACACCATTGTGGCGATGGCTATCAGGACATGGGTGCATCATGGTGTCTGTCGCTGGTATGCATCACATGCATTTCCTATTTGACTCTGGGCATCCCTTTCATCCGGAAACCTGTACTGACTCAGTGGCAAGAGCTGTGATGTGTGCATGTCCACATGCCACACCGTGTCCTCTGCACTGTCCAACTACTGTGTACTTGGAGCATGTGTCCACACTGGGGTGTTGCAATCCAACAGACACCAGACAGATGGGTGCAAGGCCATGTGGGATGTGAGTGCCATGCTTGGCATCAGACTGACAATTGGCTTCTCCTGTTCAGTTAGGGCACTTTTAGCAATGTACAACTAATGATGCCAGGGCTTGCTCTGTAATGTGCTGTGCTCACAGTGGTGTGTGCGTTTGGTGCAGGTGACTGATGTCTGTCTGTTTCCCCATTGTTTGCAGATACATCCACGGCCACGGAAGGGGACAGCTCCACGGACCAGGAGGAGCCAGAGAGCCAGACTGGGTCAGCAGCCGAGGAGTGGTCGGAGGGACCCAGTGGCACGGAGGGCGAGGGGAGCCACACCGAGGAGTCCTCAGCACCATCCACCTCAGCTGAGGACCAGAGCAACTCGGAGGATGACTCCCTTGTGGAGGCGGGTGTCAGCAGCCACCACACCCCAGCTAGTGTTGCTGTCCCCGCCACCACCAGCACCACCACCGCCCTCCCATAGGCTCCCATTCCCCAGGTCCGTGGAGGCTCCCATGTTCGGGAGCGTGTCTCCTTTGGGCCAGGCACCGCACCCCTGCCCCTGTGTCCCCTGCTGCCCTGAGTGAGGAGTCTGTGTACCTCCTTCGCCAGCTCCATGTAGGGCAGACAGCCATGCTGAGTGTCCTCCATGCGCACACCGCACTGTTGACTCAGCTGGTGTCGTTCATGGAGGGCATCTCATCGGGCATGTCTGACCTACAGAGGGGCAATAGGTCCATGGACTCCTCCCTGACGGCAGCAGTGTCCCTCCTCAGACAGTCCCTCACCCCTCCTGCCTCTGCTCCATCCACACTCCCCAGCACCTTACCCGTCCCAAGCACACACACACCGGCACAGGCATACACCAGCACACACACGTCCAGCACACAGACACACACGCCACAAACAAAACGCACACGCACGCACAGTCAGGGGACTGAAACCAGACTCACAGGGGATGGGGCCCTGGTACACACACACGCATCCACGGGCACTGCGCAGTCCTCAGTTGCCTCTCCCTCCAAAGCACCCTCCTTGCCTCACCTGCAACCCCAAAGACCCAGCGCCTCTTCCTCAGTGACCTCGGCCTCTTCCCCTCCGATCCAGCTGCTCCAGCATCCAGGGTGAAGAGGAAGCCCCCCACACGGAGCAGAGTGCCCCTCGCCCCCGGACACCCTCCCCAGGCGCAGACAGACTGAGGCCCCCACCCGCAAGTCCCCCGGAGTGGTAAGAGCAAGACCCCGCCGCCGCCCTGCAGCTCAAGCACCAGGTCTCCTTCCTCCATCCCTCAGGCCCCCACTCCACAGGTGCCCCCACCACACCCTGCCCCAGGTTCCCCCACCCACAGATATACCATCCCCAAGAGGCTCCGGCCTTCTCCCCCTGCCACTTGCTCTCCCGGCACCACACCCCCGCTGCGCTTGTCTGTGCCACTGATGTGGTGAGGGTGTCCTCCCCCTCTGTCCAGCCCACCTTGCCTGTTCCCCATTCTCCTCCCCTGGTGGTAGGCACTGCAGTGGAGTCCACTACCACCCTGTCTGACTTGGGCACTGCAGTGGCGGACCTGTCCACTCCATCTGCAGGGTCCACTGCAGTCGTGCCGGCACCCACAACATCTGAGCCATGCCCCCCAGTTGTGCCGGCACACACCATGTAAGACACCTCCACTGCAGTTGTCAGTGGCTCTCCAGCACCCACCACCCCTTCCCTGCTTCCTCCTGGTGAGCCCTGATCCTGTCCCTGCGGTGCCTGGCCTACCCCCCGGTTGCCCCTCCTAGTGGATTGTCCCTGGTTTTGTGCAGGCATGTGTAGGGTGGCATCTGCCACTGTCACCCACTTGTGACTTTGTTGATGGACTGGCCATTGGCCTTTGTTTATGTTCTACCGGACTTCTACTTTTAATGCCACATATGCTGAATAAAGCAACTTTCTGTTCTCTAGTGCTTTTGCTTCTGATGTACATGATGTTGATGATGCTAACCATGCCCTTGCTGCAGTGATGGTGATATTTGGTCTCATGATAATGAAGTGTTACTGTGCAGGAACCCATGTGGTCCAGGGGAATGTGTCCTATCCTGTGGTGTATCCATGTCATCCATAGCAGCATCTGAGGGTGTCATGTGTTCAGTATTTGGCAATGGGATTTCCTACTTAGATTGGCTATTTCACATCTGTGGCTTCCACCCCTGCACATCTGTTGTGCCTGCCATTGTTCAATTCGTCTACTTCCCTGACCGTGTGGCCATCTCCAGTGGACATGCAGGTTTGGGCATCAATGGGGAAGGACTCATCTGTGTTGTCAGTGCAACATTGCTATACAAGTGTGTTGGATCTGTGCTGATGATTCCGTTGGCACTTCCATGACCAGGCTGATGTTACGGGAGCCCTCATTTGGTGCTAATTGTTGATTGTGTGACCAAGTGCTCAGCTGACATGATGGGGCCCTACTGAGGCAACATATGGCACAGCTTTCCTCACACAGGAGTGGAGACCCCTCATGGCAGTGTGTACTCCTGTGACATTCCCTGCGCCCACGGTGTGTGTTGTATGTGCATGTCTGTGTGTTGACTTCCGTTTAGCTGTGCATGCTGTGATCCCTAGTGTTGTACCTGTTTGTGATGCTAGCTGAGTTGAGCTATGTTCCCCCAAAGTCTTCTCCCTGGGTTCTCTGTGATGTGGGTGCATGGCACATTACTGGTCATCAGGGTGTCACCCATAGGTGTGTTTGCTGTCAGGGCTGAGTTTGTGTGCAGGCGCAGATGGGTCACAGTCAGGTTTCCCCTTGGCACTTGTTGTTTGCCCCTGTCATGTGATTTCCAGTTTGTGTTATCTTTCAGTGATTGTGACACGTTGTGTGTGTGACTGCTGGCACTCCTCAGGGTCCGGGCTGCAATGTTGGTTGTTGTCTATGTGTGTTCTTTGTGGGTGACCTTGGCTTCTTCATTGGTGTGTGACTGTGGCTGGGATCCCATTGGTTGGTGTGGTATTGCCGTCATGTCCATGTACAGCGTAGTGTGCAGTGTGTCAGACATTCAGGAGTCTTGTTGAGTGTCCATGTGTGATGTGTTTCTGTACCTTGGTTCCCACCCACCACCCTGGAATAGTCATGGGTGCATGTGCAATGTCACCAGTGCATGTGTGCTTCACTGCTGCACATTGTTGGAGGTCGAGGGGTGTGGTGTTGAGTGTGTGCAGATGAGAGTTGTTGCCCGGCTAGGCCCCTGCCTCCATGTTGGCCTTGGCTTACTGGTCATGCTGTTTGATTTGTGCTTGTGTAGGTGTGATGGTAGTTAGTTGCTCAGGACACATGACTGTGGTTCACAGTGTGAACCACATTTAGCTTTGTCATCACAGTGGGATTGTAATGCAGCCCAGGGTCACCACATTGTGGGGGCCCTGGGGGTGGTGCTGTGGTGTGTCTGTGTCTTGCTGTGTCAGTTGCTGTCCCTACGTGCCTGTGTGACATGTGTGATTTGTGCTCCCTCTCATCTGACAATGCCTGCTTGCCCACATAGGGGATTTGGATCCATGAGTTACCTTTGTGTGGCACTGTACGCACATCTGTATGATTGGTATTCAGGTCTCCTCATGTGTTGTGTGGTTGCCTGGGGACACTGGCACCCCCCTCACCTGTTGTGTATGATGTGCAGTGTGGGTCTGCCTGTTTGTGTTTGTGCATCTGCACCACTGCATTGGCATATCTTGGGTGTGCCATTGGCTGTATGTAGTTTGGTGGGTTTCCCCTGCTGTCCCTGGGACTCCTAGGTCATCGGTCAGCACAATGATCATGGTTTGTGTGTCCCATTGCTGCCATGGTATGGTATCTGTTCACCTCACATCTGCAGTCTCCACAGGGTATCTGCATGTGTGTGCCCATTGGTGCAAATATGTGGGTCTGCATTCTGATGGTCACTTCTGTCATTGTGTCATTGATGATTGTTGACAGTGTCAGCCCCCATGGGTGTTGTTTGTCTGCACATGGCCAAAGGTATGTCTTATTTGCACTGCAGTATTTGGCTCCCCCAATTTATGTTGCAATGGGACACATACACTACTTTGCCACTGATGTGTTTGTTGTTCTGTGACCAGGAATCATCCATGCAGTTTGGCAGTTGCACCTCTTTCTTTGTCAACACTTACCTTTTGGTCACTGTGATGATGGGGGTTTGGACCCCATTGCCACAATGTTCGAAATGTGCTTCAGCTATGGACCCCACACTTACCTTTTGGTCACTGTGATGATGGGGGTTTGGACCCCATTGCCACAATGTTCAAAGTGTGCTTCAGCTATGGACCCCACACTTACATTTTGGTCACTGTGATGATGGGGGTTTGGACCCCATTGCCACAATGTTCAAAATGTGCTTCAGCTATGGACCCCACACTTACCTTTTGGTCACTGTGATGATGGGGGTTTGGACCCCATTGCCACAATGTTCAAAGTGTGCTTCAGCTATGGACCCCACACTTACATTTTGGTCACTGTGATGATGGGGGTTTGGAACCCATTGCCACAATGCTCAAAGTGTGCTTCAGCTATGGACCCCACACTTACCTTTTGGTCACTGTGATGATGGGGGTTTGGACCCCATTGCCACAATGTTCAAAGTGTGCTTCAGCTATGGACCCCACACTTACATTTTGGTCACTGTGATGATGGGGGTTTGGACCCCATTGCCACAATGTTCAAAATGTGCTTCAGCTATGGACCCCACACTTACCTTTTGGTCACTGTGATGATGGGGGTTTGGACCCCATTGCCACAATGTTCAAAGTGTGCTTCAGCTATGGACCCCACACTTACATTTTGGTCACTGTGATGATGGGGGTTTGGAAGCCATTGCCACAATGCTCAAAGTGTGCTTCAGCTATGGACCCCACACTTACCTTTTGGTCACTGTGATGATGGGGGTTTGGACCCCATTGCCACAATGTTCAAAGTGTGCTTCAGCTATGGACCCCACACTTACATTTTGGTCACTGTGATGATGGGGGTTTGGACCCCATTGCCACAATGGTCATGGCCTGCTTGCATTGTGGGTGCCACACACATATATGTGTGGCACATGTGCTAGAGGGTCACATTGTATGTTCAAAGTCATGTTCGGTGTTGTAGGCATTTGACACAGTCTACACACGCTTGTCATGGTGTTGGGGGATGTCTTCTTCTTGCATTCCCTAGGTTGTGGTGTGCTGGTTGTGTCATGCATTGTCCATCCTATGAGTGGGGGTGGTATTAGTGGTAGGCATCCTGCCCCCCTGGGTAAGGGTGGTAGTAGTGGTAGGCATCCAGCCCCCTGGGTGAGGGTGGTAGTAGTGGTAGGCATCCAGCCCCCCTGGCTAAGGGTGGTAGTAGTGGTAGGCATCCAGCCCCCTGGGTGAGGGTGGTAGAAGTGGTAGGCATCCAGCCCCCTAGGTGAGGGTGGTAGTAGTGGTAGGCATCCAGCCCCCCTGGCTAAGGGTGGTGGTAGGCATCCAGCCCCCCTGGGTGAGGGTGGTAGTAGTGGTAGGCATCCAGCCCCCCTGGCTAAGGGTGGTAGTAGTGGTAGGCATCCTGCCCCCTGGGTAAGGGTGGTAGTAGTGGTAGGCATCCAGCCCCCCTGGCTAAGGGTGGTAGTAGTGGTAGGCATCCAGCCCCCCTGGGTGAGGGTGGTAGTAGTGGTAGGCATCCAGCCCCCTGGCTAAGGGTGGTAGTAGTGGTAGGCATCCTGCCCCCCTGGGTAAAGGTGGTGGTAGGCATCCAGCCCCCCCTGGTTAAGGGTGGTAGTAGTGGTAGGCATCCTGCCCCCCTGGGTAAGGGTGGTAGTAGTGGTAGGCATCCAGCCCCCCTGGCTAAGGGTGGTAGTAGTGGTAGGCATCCAGCCCCCCTGGGTGAGGGTGGTAGTAGTGGTAGGCATCCAGCCCCCCTGGCTAAGGGTGGTGGTAGGCATCCAGCCCCCCTGGGTGAGGGTGGTAGTAGTGGTAGGCATCCTGCCCCCCTGGGTAAGGGTGGTAGTAGTGGTAGGCATCCAGCCCCCCTGGCTAAGGGTGGTAGTAGTGGTAGGCATCCTGCCCCCCCCCTGGGTAAGGGTGGTAGTAGTGGTAGGCATCCAGCCCCCCCTGGGTGAGGGTGGTAGTAGTGGTAGGCATCGAGCCCCCCTGGCTAAGGGTGGTGGTAGGCATCCAGCCCCCCTGGGTGAGGGTGGTAGTAGTGGTAGGCATCCAGCCCCCTGGCTAAGGGTGGTAGTAGTGGTAGGCATCCTGCCCCCCTGGGTAAGGGTGGTAGTAGTGGTAGGCATCCAGCCCCCCTGGCTAAGGGTGGTAGTAGTGGTAGGCATCCTGCCCCCTGGGTAAGGGTGGTAGTAGTGGTAGGCATCCAGCCCCCTGGCTAAGGGTGGTAGTAGTGGTAGGCATCCTGCCCCCTGGGTAAGGGTGGTAGTAGTGGTAGGCATCCAGCCCCCCTGGCTAAGGGTGGTAGTAGTGGTAGGCATCCATCCCCCCTGGGTGAGGGTGGTAGTAGTGGTAGGCATCCAGCCCCCTGGCTAAGGGTGGTAGTAGTGGTAGGCATCCTGCCCCCCTGGGTAGGGGTGGTGGTGCGCATTCAGGCCCCTGTGTGCATATGTGGCATTGGTGATGGGCATCTCGCCCCTATGGTGCTGCTGTTGCTGGTGTAAGTATATTCTGCATCCCTCTGTGTGTGTGTGATGTGTCGTGTACGTGTTGTATGTGTTTTGTGGTTGGTGTCTGGCTTACCTTCTGCGCCGTACGCGTCCGTGCCTGTTCCGGTAGTAAATGTAGAATATTGGTATGATCGGGACGAAGGGATTCATGGTTGGTTCGTGTCGTTCGTCCTTCTCGTTGCTTCGCGTCGTCCTCATCGCTTCGCCTCGTCCTCGTCGCTTCGCGTCGTCCTCGTCGCTGGCGTGTTCGTCTCGGAGCCATGGATCGTGTTGTGGCGCGAATCGGAGCTTATGTGCGTCTCTCCCGGATGCTTTGACGTGCCGTGCGTAGCGACGGGTTCGGCGCGTACGGAAAGCGCATCGTACTCGTTCGGCCGGACGGAGCTGCATTTTTCCTTCCGTGCGACTCGATTCGGCGTTTCCAGATTCGCCTCGGTCGGGGAACAGGTCCTGGTTTGGGTGAGTACGGCTCGGCCGGATTCTTTGCTGTTGTGCGCATCGTACTTACTCGTTCGGTGTGCTGTACGGATCGGTCGGGAAACAGGCTTTCGCATGGCTTTTTTCCCGACCGAATGGTGTTGGGTGCGCCTCCGACCGAGATCGGAATCGGCCCCAGAATGTTTCAGTAGTATGCAATGTCTTTAACATGTTTAGAATTGACTCACGCACATTTAACCTTATTCTCTCATGTGCCTATAAATAGATGGGCTGATGCAGTGTACAACATGAAGGAGATGGGCATTGTTGTGATGACCTGTGTTTATTTATTATTGAAATTAATCAAAAGAGTAAAAAAAAAAGTCAGATTCATCACAGGTCGACATGCAGACTTTTTACAAGTCTGGAATCTGTACTGAATATAATCAAGATGCAGTACCTGGCATAAGGAGGGACTTTAAACGGCGGCATAGTAATATGTTAAGATAATTGCAAATTCATGAGATGATGAATGTTTGAACATAACAACCAGAATATAATCAAAATAGACTCTGAGCACGTATTATTAGTATGTTGGTGTTCCAGAAGCAGCAGAGGTGAAACATACAAGACTTTTTGTGAAACTGTAACATGAGTGTCGAGGGGTTGCCCTTGAAAAACAATTATAAATTGTGACTAACCCACTATTCTAGGGAGCCTTTAACAGTATTTATTTAGACTTGCCACTGTTTCAAAGGGGTGATATATTATTCTGTTTGAAAGAAAGATTGAGTGGGATAACAGCAATCAACCACTTACTTCTGTTAAAACTTTTCAAAAACACAGTAAAAATGCTTCATACAGTGTTTATTTATCTGGTCCACACAGGTAATGAAAACAAAGTTTAAAATTCGCAAACCAGAAACGCTGTTCATCGTTTGTAGAGGTACAAAACAAACATGCACAAATTGACCTCTAGATACAGACTTTTCTAAAGAGAGTTTTCAGGAGCTCTCTGTTTATGCAAGGGGAATTAGTTTTGACTATAAAGTGCTTGAGTTGTTTCATTACAGGACTTATAACTAAGAAGCAAGGTGTTAAAGAAGGGTACCAGATCTTGATAGCTGCCACCTCAATCCTTAGTTGTATTAATTATACATACCAACCTCTTTCGACATCAGCAAAGAGATTATTGCTGCGACTAATAAAGGTCCTAAACATTTAGGGAGCTTTTTAATATGATAATAATATAAAAATAAACAAAGTTCAAATTACTTTATTCGAATAGGACCACAATCATATTACAACAGATTAAAAATACACAACTTCATGTCAAGGATAAAACAAATTCAATAAAACATTAGTCACAAGTGACAGATATGTTAAATACGCATACAGCAAGTTTCAAGAAGGAGCCCACGCAGTTCATAATAACCATTTAAAAACCAGTGCAAAAATGCATTCTTCATAAGGTGCACATCGTGTTGCGGGCCCGTACATCAATTCTCAAAAAAGTGCCAACTCGAAAAACGAATTCATCATCTTCCGGTTTAGGTATGTTCCTATATGCATCTTCTAAATGAATAGGCAAGGTTTTTAAAAAAAACGATATTAAAAGCCATTTTGCATATTTTATATAAAACTTACAGAAGAATAAAAATGTTATGTCGTTTGGCCACTTCAACCATCACACGGGCATGGCAAGGAGTCTAGGTTGGCGTTGTACCCAAGGGGAAAGCAGAGCACGAATTTTACTGTGCCAGCCCTTAAACGGAAAAGGAGTACCCTCTCCCAACGACATATAGGTTTTGTGAGATAACTAGGCGGCAAGTACGAGGTGTGCTCAATGGTCATAAAATTTGCAACAGTAGGTTTCCTAGACTCCCTATAAAGTCTTGCCTTGCTATAAAGTGTGTATAATGCCGTCCTAAGGGCTTTTTTGTGTACAGTATCAGTTTCGTATGGGCTTGAAAAAAGCCGGCCATAATTAACACTACTTAAACTCCGGCTCACCGCGGCAAGCCACGAAATATCCATCCCCTTCTCACAATTGAGGCAGTCTCCTATTATCTCTCTTGTGAGGGACACTGCTGGATTTTTCCATATAGCTAACCCAAATAGAGCAGGGCGAGCCTTTATAAAATCTTCGATGTAGTGTAAATTCAGTTCACTATCGCAAACGTAATGAGAGGTGGAGATTGGTACACCCAATAGTTTCCGGCAAAATCTGTTTTCCTCGCACTGGATACTGTAGCTTTTTGAGATGCCCCAACCCTCTGCGCCATAGGTAGCTGAATGTATGCACTGCGATTTAAAAAAAAAAAAATTTGCTAAAATAGCCCCTGTCCTCTTCGGCCGGGGGAGACTGAGGATCGAATTGGTAGCCTTTAAGAACTTATTCTTACAAAACACCACATGATCAGACCAGGTGCCGTTCGCAGCAAAGACCAACTCTAGATAGGGAAAAGTGCTAGTGCATTGTAACTATTGGTGGCCCACAGATATAGAGTTTAAGGAATGTTTTCTCGGCCCACAAGACATTATAAAAGATTTAAACAAATATCAAAATAGAATAATAATTTGATAATAAATCAAATGTGAGATCAACAGCTCATAGGAGTACATAATTTGTTAAATTTATCCTCACAAACTATTTTCCGGAAGCATTTCTTTGGTCGCACTGCTTTATTAGATAAAAAGTATGTGGTTGTATTAGTATTAAATCTCAAAACAATGGAGACCAAGTGGACACCCACTGAAGGCTGTCAGTCAATTACTATCTACATGGAGAGTGATTAAACCATTCTAAAATTGAAAAGAATCACTAAAGGGTGTTTTTTAGTAGCAGTTAGGATTTCTAATTCGAAATAAGGTATTCTTCTAGGAGGTAGGTAGGAGTTTCAAGGGATTGGAGAGTTCTCTGTTTTTCCTAACAATGATTTTAAAGGTCATAGAGTGGGTTAAGGCAGAAACAATACTCCCTCGTCCCCCTGTCCGGCACTTTCTTTTTGGTGAAGGATGAATTAAAGGTGGAGCGTTTCCTAAACGAGATTGAACCTGTGCTAGTTTAAAAGCTCTACCTTCAGTTTTGTTATGGCACCTTTCCCCTGTTCTCCTTTACCTCAGGTTGAGACATGTGGGTATGCCCTTGCTGTGGTTACATCAAGGAAACTGTGGAGCACGCAATGTACTTCTGTCCTGTTTATGTGAAGGGGAAGAGCAAATGGATACTCCCAGTATGCCAGTATTTAGGGGTTAGGAAACATGTAGATGCCCTTCATATTCTGAGATTCGGCATGAGACGAAGCATTGTCTTTGCTGTCTCTCGATACCTTCTAACGATGGAGAGGACTTGGGGCATGGTGTTCCAGCTTAACCCTGGTCCTAACACAATAATAGAACAGAGTGTGTTTAGTGACTCTGTTTCACCTCGTGCACCAGCACTTTGAGAATTTATGGTCCAAGACTGTATTTGTCCATTCTCGTGACCTAATTTATTGAGCTTATGTAATGCTTTGGCTGTACTGATCTTACCAATTAACTTTTATCATGGTGCTTGTTTGTTCAAACAGGTTTTATTGCTTTCTTCTGGTGGATGCTTGCTCTAATTTTAATATTTTAATATATTTGATATTATGTTCTATTGTACTTTTATGGCTTGTAGTGGAAATAAAGATCTGAATGGAAGGGTAAAGGGGGGATTCTTCATCCTTCTTTAAAACATGATTGGCTTAGGGGTCCACAGTTCTTGGAAGGTAAACTTGAAGGACCTAATAGCTTCATTTAGGTTTACTAATTATGCAAGGCTGCAGTATTTATGCTGGAAAATGCAGTCTCTCAAGCAGATTATAATAAGAACCATTTGCTGAAAGCCAAAGTGTTCATGGTCTCCCTCTCTAAATATAATTTATCGTCCAGAAATGAATCTGAAGCGGTCGGGATGGGATGGCTACTCGCACAATAAAACATATTGGACTTGAAATGGGACGGATGAGTACTCTGGATTGGTGGTCCCAGACCAGGGGGCCTTAGACCCCCGTCTCGTATCATCTTCCAATTTCCCAGGCACCAACTAGGCTTGCCACCTTTCTTACCAGCCTGCACTTAAACATAGGTGAGGGCAGCAGTAAAAATACGGTCACCTTTCTTATCAGCCTGCACATAAAAATACAGACCAGGCAAGTAAAAAAAGGGCCTGGTGGCAACCCTAGCACCAGCGCAGCTCAGCCATGGGAGAGAAGTGCAAACATGGCTAGCAAGATGTGAGCGCAGCGCTGTCTTGGGCCATTCTGCAAATTTAAAATTATTCAGGGTAAGACCCCATGCTTAATAATGAATGGATTGGCAAAAGGCACAAGGCAAAAAAATGTAAATATGAAATGCAAAAATATGTTACTTGTAAAAGTGGTGAAAAGTAAAGAATCAAAATGTAAAAGTGCAAACTGTAAGGTTTTGGGAATACCCCAAGTATTAATAACTCCGGAGGGCCTGGACCCCTTTTTACGGACCTTGTTTGTACCTCCTGTATGTATAACCTCTTTATTTTACAGGTCTCATGTGCACACCTTTTTTCTATTGGTTCTGTGAGGCGATTGGTACTTTAGTGTGACAGACAGTTGTAGCTGGGTTGGTAGATTAGTAGGATTGGTGGCACAAAAATAGCACACCTTGTTGTTTTCCCACATGTGGCAAGGAACCACAGTGCGTGTTCCAAACATGCCAAGTAGGAAGCATCTTTATATACAATTTAAAATCCTATGAGGCTAAGGAATACTTAAAAGTGTGGTTTGGTGGACTGTTACCTCCTGATGGAGTTCCCGCTGCCCGCTTGAGGGCCTTGATCCACTCCTCCATCTCACACTGCGAATTTGCCATCAGCACATAGGCATCTTGTCCGGTGCGGTTTGGATCACCCACGACCCCTGCTAAAAAAAGAGTACAGTACATAAATTCAATCTCTAGAGTTTCATTTTGTCACTGACCTGAGTGTGTGATGCTGAGCACGGTTGTTATCATCCTTCCATGCCAGGTATTATTCAAAACAAAAACAAAGTGTACACTACATCAGAAGACGAACGATTTTTAAAAGGGTAAGCCATTTCCATGAATGTAGACTCAGGAGAACCTGATTTGGGCACACATTTAATTGTCGAAAACAGAAAAATCAGGACTTAAGGCACCGCTTTGCTCTTGTTCACCATTATATGCTTCTGGGTTCTAAAGGGTGTCATTGTGTGAGTTAATGAAAAATAGTACTTGTCATTTAGGAAAAACGCTGGTGTACCATGTTTAGCTGTTGAATTTTCATTATGCTACACAACTCAAGAAAGTAGGAATTTTCAAATATAAAACACAAATTGACCCATTTTCTACAATCCTACTCTAAATATTACACAGCCCAGGTGTATTAACTTAGCCCAAGATGGCAGTCCTCTTTAGAATTCCCCAGTGACCCTTCCTTCTACTTGTCCGCTACATGAACATGAGTTGGCATATCAAGCACAGGGTATGCCACCATTACATCGCAGATTTTACTTTGTAGGACTGTAAATCACAGGTAAGCACACAAGGGTCTTTACATCGTAGATGAGTTTATCGGTACTTTAGATTGCAGTATTTTTTTGACTGTTAAAAGTCATACCTGTGTCTGTGTTTATAAAAAAAAATGTATATATATATATATATATGTTAATGTATAGGTGTATATATAGGTGTTTAGGGGTATTGTTTTTAGGGTTCAGGGATCGGTAGAATATAGGAGTAGAAAAAGGTTTTTAGGTTTCAGGGGTGAGGAGTGTATAGGGCTATTAAAAGGGTTCAGGTAAATGTAGTGTGAAGGGGTTCTAACATTTTTATAAGGGTCAGAACTGTATGGGGTTATTAAAGGAGTTTTAGGATTCAGGGCTGGGTAGTGTATAGGGTTAGTAAGGTGCTTTTAGGGTTCAGTGGTTGGTAGTGTATAGTGATAGTAAGGGGGTTTTATGGATCAGGGTGGACAGTGTGTAGGGGTAGTAAAGGGTTTTTAGGCTTCAGGGATGAGTAGTGTACAGGGGTAGTAAGGTGTTTTTAGAGTTCAGGGGTCAAGACTGTATAAGGGTATTAAAGGATTTTTAGGATTCAAGGCTGGGCAGTGTATAGAAAGAGTAAAGTGTTATTAGGGATCAGGAATGAGCAATTTGTAGGGGTAGTAAGGTGTTTTTAGGGTTCATGAGTGGGTAGTGTGTAGAAATAATAAGGGGGTTTTAGGGTTCAGGGGTGGTAGAGTATAGGGATAGTAACAGTGTTTAGGGATCTTGAGTGATTAGTATGTAGGCTTAATAAGGATTTTTTAGGGTTCAGAGATAGGATTATAATTATACATTATTTAAAAAAAATATAAAATAATTATTTAAATAAATATAATCTATTTAAAAGTAACAATTTGTAATGATGATTAATATTTAAAAGTAAAATATTATTAGAGCAATATGTATTCATTTTCAAATTGAATATAAAATTAGTTTAAATATAAAATTAAAAATACATCTATGTATATTAAAACACACTTCTATATGCATACCTAAATATATATATAAACATATATTTATAAAAATATATCTAAAATATATGTGTGTGTATATATATATGATTCCACAAAACTGTCTCAGCGCCGTACGCCTGCCCTTCGTTGTCGGTGCCAGCCGTGGTGACAGAGGCCACAAATGCGAGAAAGAATCCTAATCCAAACTTGACAAAGGCCGTTCTGGCCGAAACCCGTTGTTTGCACAAATAAACCACTCGTGAACTGAATTGGTGTGCCGCCTCCTTTCCATTGGATTAGGATTCTTTCTTATATATATATATATATATATATATTGCAAAAACAGTCCAGCCTTACTTCCGATTACTTCCACCTGATGGGGTTGGTGCTGACCGGCGGGCGCTGGACCCGCTATAATTTTTGAAGTATTCTCGCGCTGCCAGAGCGTAAGAAAAGGTCGCACTCAGGTTTTCAAAATTGGAGTAAAGTATTTATTGACTTGACGCGTTTCGACAGCACGGTCTTTGTCAAAAAGTCATACAAAGACCCGGAAGTGGCAGTGACCTTTTAAGCATTTCCTGTGTTATACAATAGACATAAACAATCTATGCAAAGTGGAAAACAGACTTAAAAACTTTATCGATTCGTTATAAAATAACAATACGTAGATAAAGAGAACAAGGATTATTGAAAATCTTGCATTATGTAAAAATAACAATTTATATAGTCAAAAAATTAATTAAGACTAATTCTCTATTTAAACAAAACAGCCATGGTTACAGAGCTGGTAAGCCTGTGGCAAATACCACTGATATTCCACTTGCATGTGCTTGAAGAAATAAACGGGCAAGTGCCCTTTATTTTTGGTATCCATACTTTCTAAATATATGTAAGGATCTGCTTAAATCATAGGACACTGGGTTAGGCCCACTGCGGGTCTAATATCAAAAAGACAAAATTTTAAGGTACTATTGAAAAAGGCAATAAGGTGGAAAAAGAAAAATAGAAAAATATTAATAATGTGATCTAAACAGGAAGGGGGCAGATCTATACAGATCTACAGAGCAGCCGCTCTAATAACATGGTCAGTAAATGCGCTAAGAGATGTAATGAACTGGCATTGGGAAGTGACGCTAGGATGTATGGAGAAACTGAATAGTGTACGGTTGGCAATTCTAACAAAATAAAGATGATGTGTAGTCTCATTACACTAGCCTAAATGCACATGGAGGTCCTCCTCATGGTTGAGGCCTCCCGGGGTCTTGCTTTGTAGTCTCACTATATATTCAGATTCCAGGCGTCGCAGATGACGTTCCCGATCTCCTCCTCTCGCTGATGCAGGGACCCTGTCAATGCCAAAATAAGAGATTTTAGAGCTGATGTCGCTGACATCTGAATGCACTGATGCACAGTGTTTTGCTATGGCATATGACATATCACCATTCCTGAGGGCGCGCAAATGCTCTAAAATGCGTTTCTTCACCGGGAAAATTGTGCTGCCAACGTAACACAAGCCACAAATACAGGTTAAAACATAAACAACATAGTCAGAATTGCAATTGACCCAGTGTCCTATGATTTAAGCAGATCCTTACATATATTTAGAAAGTATGGATACCAAAAATAAAGGGCACTTGCCCGTTTATTTCTTCAAGCACATGCAAGTGGAATATCAGTGGTATTTGCCACAGGCTTACCAGCTCTGTAACCATGGCTGTTTTGTTTAAATAGAGAATTAGTCTTAATTAATTTTTTGACTATATAAATTGTTATTTTTACATAATGCAAGATTTTCAATAATCCTTGTTCTCTTTATCTACGTATTGTTATTTTATAACGAATCGATAAAGTTTTTAAGTCTGTTTTCCACTTTGCATAGATTGTTTATGTCTATTGTATAACACAGGAAATGCTTAAAAGGTCACTGCCACTTCCGGGTCTTTGTATGACTTTTTGACAAAGACCGTGCTGTCGAAACGCGTCAAGTCAATAAATACTTTACTCCAATTTTGAAAACCTGAGTGCGACCTTTTCTTACGCTCTGGCAGTGCGAGAATACTCAAAAAAAAAATATATATATATATATATATATATTCACTGAAAAAACCATAGGTTTTAGGGACAGTTATAGTTAGTTGGACATTGCACTCGTACAAAACCCGTGAAATTCCCCGTTATAGTTAGTTCAGCTAACTATAACTCGCGCCCCGCAATGCACTGCTGATGACATCACATACTACATCACTCATGACATGGTCAGTGACATCACTGATGACATCACTGATGACATCTCAAATGACATCACTGATGACATCATGCAGTGACTGTGTGTTTCTATAAAGTTTAAATATGTTTAATATATATGCCAAGGTGTATTGAATAATGAGTGGGTGTATAAGTGTCTGGATGGATGATTTAGTAGGTGCGTGACTGACTCTATAAGTGAGTGATTAAACATATCTTACTAAATGCATGGGTTAGTGACTAAACTGTGTGAATGTCTTTATCCGTCTGTCTGTTGGTGTGTAAGTGGCTGCATGGGTTTGTAAATAGCTACATGAGTGTCTATATGAGTTATTGATTGGTTGCCTGAGTATCTGTATGGGTGCCTGAGGGTTTGTGTGGATGGGGTGTGTGTGACTGCACATAGATGTATCAGTGGGTGATTCACTGGGTGCATGGTTTCAAGAGTGCATCTGTGATGGACTGTATGGGTGGGTGAGTGTGTGTATGGGTGTGTTAGTGAGTGAATGTATATCTCAGTGGTCATGTGTGAGTAACTACATATGTGAAAGGCAGTATATATGTGTGTGTTGGAGTATATAAATGGGTATAAGTGAGAGTGTGTGATTGTGAGAGTGGCTGTATGGATTAGTGTGTACTTGTATTAGTGATTGTATAAGAGCGTAAGAATGTGCTAGTATTTGTATGAGTAAGTGAGCTGGTGTGTGTATAACTGTATAGGTGAGTAAATGGCAGTGTGATTCATTATTTGCATGACTGACTAGGTGTGTGAGTACCTCTATGGATGAGTGGTGGTGTGTGAGTGTCTATGTAGGTGTATGAGTGCATATGATAGTCCTGTACTGAGTGACCGTAAGTATGAGTGACTGTACAGGTGAGTGAGTGGATGTGTGTGTAGACCTAAGAATCAGTGAGTGGGTATGTAGTTATTGGTGTTGGAGTGTCTATGGTTTTGAGAATGGCAGTCTGTAATTTAGAGTGGGTGTATCAAAAGTTATATTAGAGTGTGAGAAGATGCATGAAATTATCACATGGATGATGTCATCAGTGATGTCATCAGTGATGTCATGAGTGATGTCACTGACCATGTCATGAGTGATGTAATATGTGACGTCATCAGCAGTGCATTGCGGGGGCGCGAGTTATAGTTAGCTGAACTAACTATAACGGGGGAATTTCACGGGTTTTGTACGAGTGCAATGTCCAACTAACTATAACTGTCCCTAAATTTTTCAGTGAATTTCAAAGGTTTTTTAAATGCAAATTTCTAACTATAACGTGTCTGAAACCTATGGTTTTTTCAGTGAATTTCAAAGGTTTTTTAAATGTTAATTTCTAACTATAACGTGCCTGAAACCTATGGTTTTTTCAGTGAATTTCAAAGGTTTTTTAAATGCTAATTTCTAACTATAACGTGCCTGAAACCTATGGTTTTTTCAGTGAATGTCAAAGTATTTTTAAATGCTAATTCCTAACTATAACATGTCTGAAACCTATGGTTTTTTCAGTGACTTTCCAAGGTTTTGTAAATGACAATTTTTAAATGTATTAATTGTTATCTTTATTTTTTTATACTGATTTACTACATTTTTTTAAACTATTTATTTTTAGATATTTTATTTTTTAAATTACATTGTAATTACATTATACATTACATTACAAAATATACTTTCTCAGAATGAATTACTTTAGTTTAAATACTTTGCAAATAGGCAATAGACTTTTAAGTACAGTAGTTACAGTTGTTGCAATGGGCAACACAATTTCAAACACAATGCAACATTGAGCTCAATGTGAATTTCTAGATAAATGCAATTAGTTACTTTATGGATTACTTTTCTAACCACAGGACTGGATCCTAGATTCAGTCCTGGGACATCTCCTGTAAACAGTTGAGTAAAAGCGTTTTGTTTACAGTAGTGATTTTTATGGAATATTATTGTATTTTAAAAAAGTTGACAGAAACTTTTTCACATAGAATCACCAATGTTATCCTATGGGAGGAAATTCACTTAGCAGGTAAGTAGTGTTATCGTTACTTTTTCTTACTCAGTGGTGGATCCTGGATCCAGCACTGGTGCATCTCCTGTAAACAGTTGAAAGAATGCGTTTAAGTCATACAGGCGATTTTTAAGGAATATTTGTAGTTTGTGAAAATCGACACTTTGAAACTTTTCTGCTGAAAACCAGACAATGAATTCCTATGGAAGGAAATACAAGTTACTGGTAAGTACGGTTAGAATTACTTTTCAGGGTCAGTGCTGGGCTAAAAGATGCAGCACTGGGTTCTCTCCTGATAACAGGTGAGTAAATCGGAATTTGTAGTTCGGCTGATTTTAGAGGAATATTATAAAGTTCCAAAACTCCACACTTAGAAGAATTTCCAAGTGAAACCAGTCAATGTTAGCCTACGGAAGGAAATTCAAGTTACTGGTAAGTACGGTTAGAATTACTTTTCAGGGTCAGTGCTGGGCTAAAAGATGCAGCACTGGGTTCTCTCCTGATAACAGGTGAGTAAATCGGAATTTGTAGTTCGGCTGATTTTAGAGGAATATTATAAAGTTCCAAAACTCCACACTTAGAAGAATTTCCAAGTGAAACCAGTCAATGTTAGCCTACGGAAGGAAATTCAAGTTACTGGTAAGTACGGTTAGAATTACTTTTCAGGGTCAGTGCTGGGCTAAAAGATGCAGCACTGGGTTCTCTCCTGATAACAGGTGAGTAAATCGGAATTTGTAGTTCGGCTGATTTTAGAGGAATATTATAAAGTTCCAAAACTCCACACTTAGAAGAATTTCCAAGTGAAACCAGTCAATGTTAGCCTACGGAAGGAAATTCAAGTTACTGGTAAGTACGGTTAGAATTACTTTTCAGGGTCAGTGCTGGGCTAAAAGATGCAGCACTGGGTTCTCTCCTGATAACAGGTGAGTAAATCGGAATTCGTACTTCGGCTGATTTTAGAGGAATATTATAAAGTTCCAAAACTCCACACTTAGAAGAATTTCCAAGTGAAACCAGTCAATGTTAGCCTATGGAAGGAAATTCAAGTTACTGGTAAGTACGGTTAGAATTACTTTTCAGGATCAGTACTGGGCTCAAAGATGCAGCACTGAGGTCTCTCCTGATAACAGGTGAGTAAATCGGAATTCGTAGTTCTGCTGATTTTAGAGGAATATTTGCACAATGGTGAAAGAAGGGGGTGGGGCCTGAGGTGACATGTCTGCAAACACGGCCTGTGGCGCGTTTTAAGTTGGAGAATTAATTCCTCCTCAATCCCGAAGGTCCCTAGGGGCCAACTGGCCCACCAGATACCTCCAGTATGCGCCAGAGAGCTGCGCTGCAGAGAGGTGTTCAGAGGCCATGCCCCTTTTTACAACACTCTGCAACGCAGCTCCGTGGCGCTTACTGGAGGTACCTGGTGGGCTAGTTGGCCCCCAGGGACCCTCAGGATTGAAGGGGATTTAATTCTCCATCTTAAAACGCGCCAGGGGGCCTTTTTGCACACATGTCACCTGAAGCCCCGCCCCCTCCCTTCACCACTGTGCAAACGCGCCCCGTGGCGCGATTTAAGTTGGGGGGTTAAGTCCCCTTGAATCCTGAGGGTCCCTGGGGTCCAACTATCCCACCAGGTACCTCCAGTAAGCGCCACAGAGCTGCGTTGCAGAGAGGTGTTCAGAGGCCACGCCCCTTTTACAACACTCTGCAACGCAGCTCCGTGGCGCTTACTGGAGGTACCTGGTGGGCTAGTTGGCCCCAGGGTCCCTCAGGATTGAAGGGATTTAATTCCCCATCTTAAAACGCGCCAGGGGGCCTGTTTGCACACATGTCACCTGAAGCCCCGCCCCTCCCTTCACCACTGTGCAAACGCGCCCCGTGGCATGTTTTAAGTTGGGGGATTAAGTCCCCTTGAATCCTGAGGGTCCCTGGGGTCCAACTATCCCACCAGGTACCTCCAGTAAGCGCCACAGAGCTGCGTTGCAGAGAAGTGTAAAAGGGGCGTGGCCTCTGTACACCTCTCTGCAACGCAGCCCCTGGCGCATACTGGAGGTTCCTGGTGGGCTAGTTGGCCCTCAGAGACCCCCAGTATTCAAGGGGAATTCGTTCCTCCTCTGCAAACGCGCCAGGGGCGCGTTTGCAGAGTGGTAAAGGAAGGGGCGGGGCCTGCGGCACAATCGTTTTTTTTGTTTTTTCCGAAGGGGGCTGTGTGGCCCCCCTTCCTTTTCCTTTTTTGGGCCCTGGGGACCCCATCCCCCAGGGCCTTACTACTTTTTTCATTTTTAAAATAAAAAAAGGGAAGGGGGCCGCGTGGCCCCCTCCCGTGGCCGATTCCAGCCTTGGGGACCCCATCCCCCGGGGCATGCCCACTCTTTTTATTATTTTTTAAGGAGGGGGGCTACGTGGCCCCCCTCCTCAGGCCTCCTTTTGCCCCGGGGACCCCATCCCCCGGGGCAGGCCTTTATTTTTCTTTTCTTTTTTCTTCTTTTTTTGGGGGGAGGGGGCCGCGTGGCCCCCCTCCCGGGCCACTACTTGCCCCAGGGACCCCATCCCCCGGGGCTGGCCCTCTCCGTTGGGGACCGTGGGGGTCCCCAATGCCCCCACGGTCCCAGCCGGCTCCCCGCGTCCCTCGGGAGCCGGCATTGCTTTTCCACACGGGGAGCTGCTGACATGCAGCTCCCCATGTGGAAAAGCAATCTGCTTTGCTTCATTGAAGCGAGAGCAGGTTTCCCTGCTCTCGCTTCAATGAAGCAAAGCAGTTTGCAATGACAGGACGGGAGCCGCGAGGCTCCCGTCCTGTCATTGCAAACTACAGTGTCCCGGGGGTGAGTACCCCGGGACACTGCAGGAGCCGGCCCTGGGGGGTGGCAGTCCCCAGGGCCACCACAGGCTCCAGGAGGGGGGCCGCGCGGCCCCCCTCCCATCCAAATGCACAGCCCCAGGGAGGTGGTGGTTGCCGGGGCTCTGGGGTCCTTAATGGACCCCCTAATTTACATGTTAGTGCCCCGGGGAGGTGGCGGTCCCCAGGGCGTGTGGGGGGGCCCGACCCCCCCCACACACAGGTAATTTAAAAAAAAAAAAAAAAAGAAGCCCCGGGGGGTGGCGGTCCCCGGGGCTGCGGGAGGGCAGAGAGCCCTCCCGCACCATTTTTTTTATTAAAGCCCGGGGGTGTGGCGGTACCCGGGGCTTGGGAGGCCTTAGAGGCCCCCCACACAAAACTTAACCCCCGCATGCCACCGGGACTTGGCCCACCCGGGGGCCAATTACCCAAAAAGCGCGGGAGCCCGCGCTTTTTTTTTTTTTTTTTTTTAATCGGCAGGATCCGCGCACCCTAAGCGCATCCTGCCGATTTAAAAAAAAAATTAAAAAAAATTTTGGGCCCTGAGCAGGCCTAGGGGTCAGGGTGTTTCTACCCTGCCCCCTTTTGCGTATTGCGCACTTTTTTACTGCTTTCTTGTTCCTCGGTTCTACCGAGGAACAAGATGGCTGCCAACACTTCCTGATTTGGAGTGTTGACAGCCAATTAGCATGCAGCTCGTGGTCGGGAGGGTGCGCGGATCCTCAATGCCTCTAAATATCGAAACTTTTATTTTGGATTTTCTCAGCAACTACTGAACGGATTTACACCATTTTTAAAAAGGGTGCTTTCTTAACCAAGCACTACCTTTTTGCCAAATTTGGTGTAATTCCGTTCAGCAGTTTTGGCTGTAGCCTTGCATAAAGTTTCCTATGGGAAATTCATTTTTTCACTCTTATTTTTTGAATTTCTCCGCAACTACTGAACGGATTTACACCATTTAAAAAAAAGGTCGCTTTCTGAATCAAGCGCTACCTTTTTGCAAAATTTGGTGTAATTCCGTTCAGCAGTTCGGGCTGTAGCCGTGGCTAAAATTTCCTATGGGAATTAACATGGAGAAAACGCGTTTTGGGACCCCCCTTTTTTCTCAGCCGCCGCTTGATGAATCACCCCGAAACTTTCAAGACAGGAGCGGACCGGAGCGCCCCACTAGTTTTGAAAATTTCGCGATGATTCGTCAAACGACGCCAAACTTATTGGGAATAGAATGTTGCGGATTTCCTATGGATAAAGGTCCTAACTATAACTATCTACTGGCGACCGCCAGTAGATAATATATATATATATATACATATCAACAATCCTTCAAAGAAAGAATGGGTCGCACTCACGGAAAGTTTATAAGTAAGTTCTTATTTCATTTTGCTTATTTCATGGCAAATTTGTCCAAACGAAAGCAGTAACGGCGCATTTCGGTCTCCCTTGAGACCTTGTTCATGATAATACTCATGGTGTGATCTTAGCCAATTATATACATTGTTATTACAATTGGGTCACTTCCTGTTATAACATCACAAAGTATTCTGGGAGATGTAGTTCCATAATGCGAGATACACCTTTAAACTAATATCAAGGGTGACAAAAAGTGCTATTGTGTGAAAACCAATGTGCAAAGTTAGTGAAACTAGATTAATGCATTTGATAATCGCCCTCCTAATGTCCATCTCATTCAATTGTCAAGTTATATACATTTTGACACTTAATGTTTGACGGAAAAGTCCATGTCTACTAAGAATCATTTATGCCCTCCAGTGGGCTCACTCATAAGTTGACATCATCTATCCTTATGTGGAATGCTGCATCACCATTACAATTATATGAAAATCTACGTACGTGGGCAAACACAGACGTGTTTAAAATTTAGTGTTCTAAATGTAGTTAAGGTGCAAATAGTGAATTTTAAAACCAAATAGGGAGGCAAGATTAGCAGTTCATAAATGTACATAAAGTTCTTCACTCTGGTTTAATCCATACGGGGTAAAAGTCCGTAAGTTAAGGATATGTCTGGATTCTCTGTGATGCAGCTTTTTCTCCCTGTCGCCATCCCGGTCATGGCGTGCCACTGTTTCTATTGCATAGAATTGCAATAGTTTCCAGTTACCTCCATGATGTGACTCCATATGTTTTGTCACCGCTTTGCTGCGGTGTTTATTGATTGTTGCACGAACATGTTCCAGGATTCGTTTTTTCAAGTCGCAGATTGTACTCCCTACATATTTCAGAGAGCAAGGGCATTCGATTACATAAACTGCATATTGACTCTTACATGTGATCAGTTCCTGAATCTTCCATGTTTTATTATTTGCCAATTTTATTTCCGTTGTGTTCTTTGCAATCTGGCAGACCTTGCAATTATGACATTTTACAAATCCTTTCGTTTGGAGTCATTGTGTGGGTTTATTGGTTTTCTTTTGAAAGTGGCTTTGGACTAGCCGATCTTTTAAATTGCTCGCTCTTCTGAAGGTAACATTGGGGTGTTTGCCCATGATTTTTCCCACTGTGGGATCTAACCAAAGTATTTTCCAATTTTTTCTTAGGATTGCTTTGATTGGCCGTGATTCATTGGAGCAAGTGGTGATCAGTCTGATAGTTTCAGGGTTTTTCATGTTATTTGTGTTTTGGTTTTCAGACTCTCTTCTCTTGTCTTTCGATTGGATTTTTCCCAACATTTCTTTATGGTTTTGCCATGATAACCTCTCTGTTTAAACCTTGGTGATGTTGCTTTGCTATGTTTGTGCCAGTCCTCATTCTCTGAACAAATATATATTGACTAAACAAAACAAAGATTAAAGGGATGTTATAGTTAGGTGAAAATGTCAGTTAAAACATAACATTTTAAACTAACAAAACCACTGAATTCGCCAGTAACCTACAGTAACTATGACTTGCGCTCTCGCCATGGACAGTGTTGTTATCAATGATGTCATTTCAGATGTCATTAGGGTTATCAACCCAGTCATTAAACATGTCATGAGTGATATAATAAGTGGGGGTATAAGCAGTGCAGGGCATGGCCGCGAGATATAGTTTATTTAGCTACCAAGTTATAGTTACTTGAGATAACTATAACTGGTGAATTTCATGGGTTTTGTTAGTTTAAAACATTATGTTTTAACTGACAGTTTCACCTAACTATAACAACCCTTTAGCCTTTGTGTTTTTCAATGAATATCTAAGATTTGTTTTATGTAAATTAAGATATTAATACAATACCTAACTATAACATCACTTTAACCTTTCTGTTTTCAGTGACTTCCATGTTTTAAAAAAACTTAAAGTAGGATGTCTATTGCCGGGCGCGGTCTGGGGTTGGCTGCAGGGCCTGGCCAGAAGTGCCCTACCCCAACAAGCACCCAAACCCCCTCTTTTTTTTGTTGCTCCAGTCCGTAGATTCGCCAAGATTCTTTCAGGGGGGTGTGCTGGGGAATGAGCCAGGGGGTCAGGGTGCCCCTACCCTGCCTAATCATATCTTTTTTAATTTTAGTATTTAAGACTAAGGGACTGACTCCTCAAGTCCTAAGATGGTGGGCTCAACTTTTCCTTCAGATTGCAGCCAGCCAATCACAATGTGCACTTAAGCTTGCGGATCCGCTGAATCATGTGAATCATCATTTTTGAAATTGCATAATAAAATTATATTTTATAAAACAAATAATAAATAAAAATTAGAAAATTATATTTGTATACCAAAGTGGCGGTTGTCACTGGATAGTTATATTTAGGACCATGTTTCCATATAAAAAGCATTTTTTGGTTTCCCTATAACTTTGGTGCAGTTTGAAGAGTTTTCACAAAACTTTCAAAAAAAAGTCTTATCCATCTCAGCTCCTTCCTGGAAAGTTTTGGGGTGATCCATCAAGTGGGGGGCCAAGAAAAAGGGGGGACCAAAATCATGTTTTCCTCTTTCATTAATTAATCAGTGATACCACAAAAACTGCTGAACGGATTTACAACAAATTTTGCAAAAAGCTAGATCTTGGTCCAAAAACTGTGCTTTTTGTGATTTAGTGTAAATCCGTTCAGTAGTTTTTGAGCAATTAAGGCTCAAAAACTTTTTATATTGATGACATGCAGGATCTGTGGCAGATCCACGATGGACCGCAGATCTGCAAGCTCAACCGTGCGTTGTGATTGGTTGGCCGCAACCAGAAGGAAAAGTTGTTGCTGCCATCTTAGGACTTGGAAACTTGGCCCCGAGCCCTAAAAAATAAAACAAAATAAGAAATAAGGGGGCAAGGTAGGGGCACCCTGAACCCCCCCCCCGGCTTTGTGGCAGGTCAATTTAAAAAAAATGCTTTTTGGGGGGTGGTTTGTGGATCTGCTGGTCCCCCGCAAGTCCAGCGTGAGACCCCGGAGGCTTCGTGGTGGGTCCATGCCCCAACAGATCAAAAGGAGATATGATTGGCTGCCATTACATCAACTATCATGTGGTGGCAGCCATCTTAGGACTCTGGACTCAGTCCGGATTCCTGTAAAAAAAAGATATAAGGGGCCAGGGTAGGCCTGCAGGGGGAGTCCCAGAGGCGGCATTGTGCGGTGTGGGGCTACTTGCCTGAGAGGAGTTGGACGCAGGCCCTGGCCCTGTGGCCAACCCCATGCCACGCGCGTCCTGTGGCCGTGCATGGCAGGGGATTGGGTGCATACAGGGGGTGAATACAAGGCCTGGTCCCTGCAGCCAACGCCACGCCATGCACAGCGGTTGGCTTTACGTATGGTAATAAAATATTACTTTATGTTTAAAAAAAACCTTAGAAATTCACTGAAAAAACAAAGGTTAAATGGATGTTATAGTTAGGTGAAAATGTCACATAAAACATACTTTTTAAAATAAACAAAACCACATGCATTCACCAGTTCTAGTTATCTCAAGTAACTAAAACTCGTGCCTTAAAGTACCTATAAATCACACCCTCATCATGCAGTGCTTATGACCTCACATATTGCATCACTGTGAGAAGTTGGCCTGGTATATCATTACATGTTCTATGAAATCATTAATAACATCACTGCCAAATTTGAAATTATATCATTAATGACAAACTGTGGCATGGTGGGGGCACAACATAGTTACTTTAGGGCAAGAGTTATAGTAACTTGAGGTAACTCTAAATGGTGAATTTCAGTCGTTTTCTGGTAGTATTGGGTATAGAATTGATAGTGATGGTTTTGATATAGTTGCCATTTGTGTTAGTATTGGTGGTTTCCACCCACAACCAGACAAAAAAAGCAGGGATGGCCACTCATTAACTACCCCTACCTCCATTGTTGTAAAGTCAGAAAATGTATTGTAGCAAGTGCTCACAACTCACCAGGAATGATTTCGAAGATGAATTTCCCTGCATCCTCTGGGCTTGAAGAAGTTTCTCGGATTGTGATTCTCTGCAGAAATAAGCAGCCCTAGACATCAAAAGAGTAATCAATATTATTATTAAAACTGCGCCCAGACCCTGCATTGAATTTCAATTGTCTTATCAGCCTCCTCATAATGGCAAAGTAAAATAAGAAATTATTTTGGTACAGAGAAAGCCTATACTCTTCTGCAAGAGTAAAAAAATATGAGTGAAAGGATAGTTCATTAACCAGTCTCCAAAGCATGGAAATATCCTATTTATAATGGGATTATTTGTTGCATTGGAGAAAATAGTTGTAGCATTTGTGCATGCTGAAGTAACACTTGAATCATATAGAAACAAGTTATGTCTACATTTCTACATTCCATCAGGTAAAAGGTGGATTGCATGTTTTGTGAAGTCACATAAGTTGCTGAATATGGGGGTGCCAGAACTTGCAGCCTATTGGTGCTTTGCCTCTTGGTAACATTCTACATGGCACCGCAAGTGTAGAAAATAAAAAATAGTACACAAACAAGCCACAAAAAAAGAGGCTCGTTGTGCAGACACAAGACACAAATAGTCTGTGCCCATATATATGTGCCAGTGTTTATTGCTGTGCTGTGGTTGTTGTTTCTGTTAAGCAGGCAGCTGTTGTCAATGCTGTGATGCCTGCTGTTGTGACAGCTCTTGTTTTGTCCCTACTGTTGTTTCAAGTTTGGTCAATGCTGCTGCTTCTGCCTTGCTAGCAGATGTTGTTGCAGTCCCTATAATAGTGGTAAGTGGTGTGGTCCCTATTATTTTCATACTGTCCTGACAGTTGTTGTTGCTGTGATTTGGGATGTTGTGGCACCTGTTGTGACTGTTGGCCCTGCTCTGCTTATAACTATGGCTACTGCTTTCATCCCTGTCTTTTTGCAGCTGTTGATGCTGCTATTGCTCCTGCTGTAGTGACAGATGTGGTTGCTTCTGTGGTTACAGCAGTGTTTTTGCCATGGTCTCTGCAATGCTGTTAGCTGTTGTTGCTATGCTTATCCCTGACATGGTGGAATCTGTGGTGCCTGCAGTGGTCTCTACTGTTGTGGTAACTGTGGTTTCTACTGACAAGACAGCTGTAGCCCTTGATGTGCTGGTCGATATAGTTGCTGCTGTGGTCCCTGCTGAGGTTGTAGCTGTTGTTGCTGAAATTGTCCCTGCTTTTGTGGCTGCTGTCGTTCCTGTAGTGGTAGATGTGGTATTTGCTGTGGTTACAGCTGTTTTTGCTGCTGCTGTTGCTGTCATTGTGACATGTTTAGTCATTATTGAGGTACCTGCTGTAGTTACAGCTGTTATGCAAGCTACTGTAGTACCTGCTGTGCTTTCACCTAATGTTGCAGCTGTTACTATTACTGTGTTGGTATCTATAGTCACAACTGTTGTGGCTCGGATTGTGGCTCCTGTTGTTGATGTTGTGGTATAAGGTATTGTTGCAGCTGTCGTGCTGCCATTGGGTGAGATGTGGTTGGTGCTGTGATCCCTAATGAGTGTATAACTGAGATTACTACTCTGGTCCCAGCCATGCAGGCAGCTTGATCTGGTCCCAGCTGTCACTACAGCTCTTCTCACTTCTGTGGTCCATAATACTCTTACAAGTGCTGTTGCTGCTTGAAGAGCTGGAATTGAGGCTGTAATTGTAACTGTTTTGACTGCTGGTTTTGCTGTCTCTGCAGGTGTTCTCTGCTGTTGGAAGCTATTGTTGCTGATTTTGTCTCTGTCACCGTGTTTTTTCTGCTGTTTTACCTGCTGAAGTGACAGCTAATGCCACTGATATGATCCCTCCTGGTGTCACAGCAATAGTTGCTGATGTGGTCCTTTCTATTGTAGAGGCTATTGTCACTACTGAGGTCCCTGCTGTACTGGCAGCTTTCATGGTACTGATGTCCCTGCTGTTGTGCCTGCTGTTGTCACTATGGGAGTAAGAAGAGGTACAATTTGAGCCCCTTCAGTATTTTTGTTGTTGTTGTTAATAACATAAGCTCTGGCACACAACCAAAGTTGTCTTTAACAAAATCTAAAAAGAGTGTTTTTCTCTCTCTCTCTATGTAACTTTATAAATTACTGGTCAATCAAATGGTCAGTCCCTTTAAAGAGGCTGATTAACACTTCAAAGCGCCTCTCTGAATATTCTATTTTGTTTGTTATGATACTATTTCTGGAAGACAGCTTAGGCTATGTCTTGCCATATCTTAAAAATATATAGAGTTCTTTCCTATTCCAAAACAACCTCCTCCTCATTAAGAGAGTAGAGGGAATGTGTTGTGCTAAACATGTTGACAATCTACATAGCAGCAAGCATGTCCTTTATGAGATCCATACACTTGGATTATTTGATCACAGTGTATATCCTAAATCAGAAAAAGAGCCAATTTATTCGAAAATTGAAAATAATTGGGTGTGGACTGATATAAGAGATGTGCAGGTGCAGGAATGTAAATGGATTTTGATGCACCTACCACGAAACCCTCTGGACCACACTAACTCCACATGGATTCACTTCCAAATCCAAGGCTTCATTGTGCGGTGCCCAGGATCTCAAATGCTTTTAACTGTGGAACCACCTGTGCTAGAAAGAAATATTCAATGGTTCCAGGCTCAGTGTGACCCTTCCAGCTACCTGTTTGAATCCTCACGCCAGCAGGTGAATCAGAGGTAATCCTCAAGAGGTAACTGAAAGGATCACGCAGGATTTGCTGCTGTACATATGGGGTTAGAGATGATGGTGAAGGAGGCTCACCCTGAAGAGCAGCACAGGGAAAAAGATCTTCTCTCGGGCCCATGATGATACAGTCAATGGTGATGATGAAGAATTCAAGAAGCTCAGTGAAGGGGGATCTCCTGTCCCACAGCTGGCATAGTCCCATGGTACTATCACGCAGATCCTCTTCACTGAGTAAAAATCAGGCAAAATCAGTTTGCTCTACTATTGACTGTTCCTTACTTTTATTATATGTGGAAAAAGTAGGTTATCTACAGAAGAATTGCCTACCTGTTGTCCAAAGACTTACAGGAGACACAAAGGCCACCAAATGTATGTCCTTTGTCAGCACTAAAAAAAATAGTGCCTCCTTTTAATTTATGGGATATGTTCTATCTACCCATATCAAATCTGTGAGTCTACTGGAAATTCTATAATCATAGCTGAACAGCTGTCTGAAGAGTGTATACCTGTTTTCAATGGGCATGGTCTTTTGAACTACTGCCTTCCTTCTTAGAATTAACCCCTTGACTATTTATAGTGAACACTTGCACCACCTTCTTATTGTCCAGGGTGACACAATAAATGTTTTCTTAGGTCGAGCCTGGGCAGCGCATGCGCTGCTCTGCGGCATGGTGTATTGAGGTATGCAAGATAAGCTCCGCCCATTTCCCCACCCATCGTTTTAATTGGCTCCTGTCACTGTCCTCGCTAACTGTTGCTTTTCATTCCTGAATAGGCCTGTTAATCCCTCCTTGGTACCGCCTTGTCTGCTTTTGTTACCTCCCATAACGACTGGACCTTTTACTGGTGGTGTTACATGGTCTGCTTTATAAGTTGGTGAGCACTATTTTCTTTAATGCTCTTCCCCTATTCCACCCACGACATCGTAGCACCCGCCCGCTTTTATTTTAACAGTATTGTATTTATTCAAATTACAGCGCGGTCCGCTTTAACTATAGCGGCCGCACTTATTTAATTATTTAATATACGGAGCGGTCCGCTTTCACTTTAGCGGCCGCGCATATTTAATTATTTACAACATTATGAAATTCTTTTTTTTTTCACTTTGTGTGAAAGCGCACCATACGCGCTTTCACTTTAACGTTAGCCACGCTCCTTTCTGTGGACGCTGCTCGCTGTAACGTGAATACGGAAGCAGCGTCTAAAGAAAGGGGCACGGCACACCATTGAGCTCTTGGCATTAAAAATAACAATGCCTTTTATATGTATTGCTTTTAAAGCACAAAAATAAAAGGCATTGTCATTGCAAATGCTTGTATCTCAAGGTCTCCACCACCCCAGGACAGTTAAATTAACTGCGCTTTTGGCGACGCCGTGTTGCTCATCAGTGTAAACATACTTCAGCCTCAGCATGGCTTCTAGGTGCATTGCATTTCCTGATTAATGCTTTCCGCACATCCTCTCTGGACTCTGGGTAGTGTAAAGTTCTACGGGGGGGGTTCACAGTAGAAGACGATGGTTGTCACAGGTCTTAAAAAGGTCAGGGTGTGCGGTTAGTTTTCTTCTTGCTCGGGGAGTGAATGGCACACGTGCAGCTGGCAGGAAAAACTTGCTTTCCTAACGGGACATTTGTGCTTCTTGCACCCAAACCCCGCAGCGCTTCGTGTGTTTTTAAACAATTCCAAACATGTTGCTGGCGTAAATAACACAAGCCAACTGTGTAGGTATCGCATGCCCACTACCATATTTTCAAATCCACTGCAGTGCACGCATAAATCTGACTTGAATAACACGATAGCACCACGCTGAGAAAAACAGCAATCTGCGCACAGCAGTGTGATAATTAATATGCCACTTCGGGCAACAACTAAACGTTTGTCCGATTCATGATTTTTCTGGAGCAGGCAGCACATTGTATATTTTTCCTATCTGAAGAAGTGTGTTGATAATTCCAATGAATGAATTGAAAATACACTTTCCAGTTGCACGTGTCTGCAGTCCATTAGCGTGTGCAGTTGGCCCTCGCAACAAGTCTTTTCTCAGTTTGTTGTGGCTGTTATTAGCGTTTAACCTCAAAACCCCAGGGAGGACCTGGGGAAGGGAACCAGAGGCACGGGGTGCTAGGAGTAGGCAGCCTCCAAACTATAATGTTTAACACAATAGAGCCACTCCTAGTGTGATGACCTAAGTGCTGTAGTGTTACAGTGTTATCTTGTGAGTGCAGGCATCTCACAAAAAGTGAAAGACTGGTCTCACACACCACCTGGTGTCACACACCACCTGGTGTCATGCTTCATCATTGACCAGTCCTCGCCCTCTAAAAACTTGGTTTGATAGAGGGCGGGCATACACCTGAAAACAGGGATGCACTTCTAAAGCTAAGTGGGGGCCCTTACAAAAAAAGTGAGGTTAAAAGGCCACTACAGATGTCATACTTATTTTAATGTAACTGGAATCTGTATGGTGTTTAAAATAAATGGTCGGTGTCTTGGGAATACTATTGTCCCCCCACCATACTATAAATGGTCAACATGTTTCTGCCTGCTGGCCCCGAGGGGTCCGTGGCATTCATCAGGACCAATACTGCACAATCGGGCTCCACCCTTACCGTACTATGTTGGAGAGGGTTCCACTTGGTGGGGTGAACACTTTCACAGTCCACCGTATGTGCGGCTAAAATTTTTACGCCCTAACTGATGGGACCTACTAGCCCCATAGGAGAGTGAGGAGGGGGGACCCCTTTGGTCAAGCGTGTAGGTAGGGAGATCTCCCGCTTCTGCACCTATGTCCGATATCCTCGCCTCCTCGCTTAGCGTATCAGATGCATGGTAGCAGTTCCACAACTAGACAGAGAGACAAATACGACCATTTCAGTGACCATTCCCGCAGAACCTGTCACTCAGATTCCCATCCACCATCTGCTCCATTATTCCAGTCCCGGGTCTCTGGAAGTTTTGTCACCTTGGGGGCAGTGCCTGCCGGGCCTTGTGCTGTTTATCCGGGGCCATGAGGAACTGTAGACAGAAAGACACATTTTACATGTATGCAGCCAGATAATTGAACTGTCCGTTCCAAAAGAGGAGAAAAGCCTGCGTGCACTGCACTTCCATCCTCCATGCATCGAAGCCTCACCACTTTCATCTGAGGCCAACCCAATGTTTGACTTCTTTACTCCTGCACCAGATGCCCTGGACACCGCATACATCATATCTCTTGCCAACAGGTCTTATTTTGCACGCCATATTGATTGCACAAAACCCGTCACCACCTCACACATGATGCAGCTGGTGCTTGACTTATTATAATATTTTCTCCCCACTGCTCGTTATAGTTTACGAACTAGAATTCTCAGAGCCGCGGGAAAGCCCTCCTCAAAATGGCGACCACCTATTGGTTCAAATGTTTTTGCTTTGAGGTCATGCAATTTGCTGAAAGGAACCGTTTACCTCGTCTCACTTCAGAACTCTGAGTGAATCTGCTGTTTCCATGCAATAAAGGGTGGTAGCAGTAGTAATGGCAAATTATTGCTTCAGCTGCTGTAGTGTGCAAATATAAGGCTGCAGTACCTCTGATTTCAGCAGCACATACTGACAGCAGTAATGCATAGCACTGTTGCTAACAGTTCTCATCCATTGTGTACAGCAAACATGGTGTACAGTATCCATGATTAAGACTAAAATTGGCTACCTTGCTGAAAAAACACACTTGTAGGTCAGCCATCATTTTCTAGCATACATCGTAAGCAGTGACCTGGTGCAAGCAAGCAGGATGACCACTTGGGGGCATATGTATCAAACAATGGTTTTGCGATTCTCAAATAGCGATTTTTTGAGAATCGCTATTTGAGAATCGCAAAACGAGATGTAAATAAAAATTCGCAAATATTTTGCGATTCCCTGACATTCCTTAATTGCGACTCGCAAATTGCGAGTCGCAATTAAGGAATACCTTCCCATTCATTCCTATGAATGAATGGGAAGACATTCGCAATTTGCGAGTACCCATTAGGTACTCGCAAATTGCGAATGCAATTTCAAGGTGCAAGGGTGTCAAAAGGACACCCTGTTGCACCCTGAAATGTGCATGTGTGCACATGTGGCACACATACATGCCCTAAGGGCATGTATGTGCGCCACATGGCACTTTGAAAAATGCAAAAAGTGCATTTTTCAAAAAAATCACAAATTACCACCAACTTGAAGTTGGTGGTAATTTGCGATTCCTAAGGCCAAATCGCACTTTTTTGTGCTTCTTACATTGCATTTAAGGAATCGCAATTTGCGATTCCTTAAATGCATTCGCAAAATAGGGAATCGCAAATTTTGCGAATCCTTATTTTGCAAGTGTGTTTTTGTGTGATACATTGCACACTGCTAAATTGCGATCGCAAACGCTGAAATTCTGCGAATTTCGACGTTTGCGATCGCAATTTAGCTTGATACATATGGCCCTTGGACTGCTGTTGTGGGAGTAAAATACAGCCACTGTCAGGGTTCAATTGACGGCTAGGCGCCCTGATGTCACTGCACCTGCTGCACCAATAGTAGCTGTGCCCCTAGTTCATAGGAGATATCAGGCTGTAAAAAGGGCCATGTGTTGCAAGGACACAGAGGGAATGACATAGGAACAACCCTGCTATAATGCATAGCACTGTTGCTAACAGTTCTCATCCATTGTGTACAGCAAACATGGTGTACAGTATCCATGATTAAGGCTAAAATTGGCTACCTGGCTGAAAAAACACACTTGTAGGTCAGCCATCATTTTCTAGCATACATCGTAAGCAGTGACCTGGTGCAAGCAAGCAGGATGACCACTTGGGAGCATATGTATCAAACAATGGTTTTGCGATTCTCAAATAGCGATTTTTAGAGAATCGCTATTTGAGAATCGCAAAACGAGATGTAAATAAAAATTCGCAAATATTTTGCGATTCCCTGACATTCCTTAATTGCGACTCGCAAATTGCGAGTCGCAATTAAGAATACCTTCCCATTCATTCCTATGAATGAATGGGAAGACATTCGTAATTTGCGAGTACCCATTAGGTACTCGCAAATTGCGAATGCAATTTCAAGGTGCAAGGGTGTCAAAAGGACACCCTGTTGCACCCTGAAATGTGCATGTGTGCACATGTGGCACACATACATGCCCTAAGGGCATGTATGTGCGCCACATGGCACTTTGAAAAATGCAAAAAGTGCATTTTTCAAAAAAATCGCAAATTACCACCAACTTGAAGTTGGTGGTAATTTGCTGATTCCTAAGACCAAATCGCACTTTTTTGTGCTTCTTACATTGCATTTAAGGAATCGCAATTTGCGATTCCTTAATGCATTCATAAAATAGGGAATCGCAAATTTTGCGAATCCTTATTTTACGAGTGTGTTTTTGTGTGATACATTGCACACTGCTAAATTGCGATCGCAAACGCTGAAATTCTGCGAATTTCGACATTTGCGATCGCAATTTAGCTTGATACATATGGCCCTTGGACTGCTGTTGTGGGAGTAAAATACAGCCACTGTCAGGGTTCAATTGACGGCTAGGCGCCCTGATGTCACTGCACCTGCTGCACCAATAGTAGCTGTGCCCCTAGTTCATAGGAGATATCAGGCTGTAAAAAGGGCCATGTGTTGCAAGGACACAGAGGGAATGACATAGGAACAACCCTGCTATAACCATTTGTGTAGGTAGTGGACAGCCCTTCCCTTCCCTCTTTCAGGTTCTCTGGGTCACTGTTTTTATGAACTTCAGAAGTTTATGACGTGACTGGCAGGCAGATATGCAAGCAAGCTACAACACCAGTGTTACCGCTTCTTAGATCACTTGTTAATTTACTGTTAGCTAAATGTCTTCTACCGGCATGCACCTATGTGTAAGGCCAACCTGCTACGGACAGGCAGGTGACTGGGGTGAGCTAGGGTCAGAGAGTCTTTTCCAGAACGTAATGTGTAGGCTGGAAGGTGCCATTCAACTGGCAGCTTCCAATCCCCCCCCCCCCCTGGCCTTTAGGTTCTCAGGAAATTTCAGGGTGCATCCACAGTGCACTAAACACACAGCAGAAGGACAGGGGCAAAAAGGCAATACAACTACTATCGGCAGATGAGCGATAACATTGTAACAAAATGACATAAGAATATACAGTAACCCAGTGACAATTTAATCCACTGGTTACAGTGATTAATCCTATATATGGTACTCATTGATATATATATATATTGTGAATCTACATACAGCACCAGTAAGAGGGTATGATGCACACATACTGAATGCCATGTTGTGCCACCACATTAGCATGAAAGTTGGGAACCTTTGTATTCTAGAAAGTCATGATCACGACAGATTTCTATGGTCAAACAAGCAGCATGTGTGCAATGATCAAATTAAAACAACAAAAGGCGATGGGTAGATTGTTGCAAAAGGCTTAGCCAATGATAGTTGCTCAGGACCGTATTCCAGTTCATTGTTTGTTTATCCACTCTACCCCTCCAGACGGGGTGCGACTATATGAAAATCAGTCTTGGTTTTGCTCCAGCAGGAATAGTTCAGTCTTAACTGCGAGGCATGTCCTATCTGAACGTAAGCAATGCCAGGCTGGTTTCAGCCTTTTTGGGCCTCATCAGTGAAGTGCAGCTAGGATTTTATTGCACAGTGAGCAAGGGACCCAGGCCCGGGCATGAATGCTTGTGTACCCATCTAGAGGGGACCTGACCTGTCAGTTCAGGTTTGGCTGTTCCTATTCAAGCAGGACCGAGTCCGATTTGCATATGACTGTCTTTTACACTGTAATCCAACCAAGATTACCTGTCAGTTGCTTAGCTTAATTGAATCAATTCATCAATCACTTTTTAGGTCGAGCCTGGAGAACACATGCGCTGCTCTGCGAGACATACTGTATTCGAGTATGGACTTGAAGCCCCGCCCACTCCCTGCCCATATCGTTCATTGGCTTGAGTCATTGTCCTTCATAAATGCTGGCTTCTGATTCGTTAATAGGCTTGTTAGTCCCTCCTTAGTACCGCCTTGTTTTCATTTGTAACCTCCCATGAGGACTGGCCTTTTTACTTCTGTTGTTACACGGTATCTTTTATTTAGTCTGTAAGCACTATTTTCTTTAATGAGTAGCCCAGGACAATGGCAGCCGCTTCTTTGAAATGAAATAGGTCTCGCATTTACAAGAGTTTGAGCTATTGGCCTTGTAAATGACAATGCCTTTTATTTATGTGTTAGTTATCAAAACAGATAAATAAAAGGCATTGTTATTTACAATGCCAATAGCTTAACCGGTTAAGTGCTTAGAACGTTCCGCGCCAGTGCGGAACGTTCTATTAAGCGGACGGGGCCGCGTCGGCCAACGGACGTGCGCAGCACTACCGAGGTAGTGCTCGCGACGGCCGTTGGCCGACAGAAGCACTTAACGGGTTAAACTCTCGCAAATGCGAGACCTATTGCATTGCAAATGCTTGTTCTAACTGACAACAGTAATAATAATAAAAAAGATCCTCCCAAAATGCCCTACTGCTTATGGATCTGAAATACAGACTGGGAGATTGAAAGAGTTCCAACAGAGACTGAGTAACAGAGAGCCCTTTAATTTGTACTCTGCTTTTAAAGCCATACTTCCAAATGCCTGGCAACTTCTTCTGAAAACTGCTGATAATTTCTTTAACAATGAGATGTGTGTTTAACTTGACTGCAAAAGCACTGATTATAGAGAAGGCGTACGTCCGGCTTCAATCACAGAGAAATTTGCAACCGAAATGGCAATAAAACCTGGGCACAGACTATGCAGCGCATAGATTTTACCCGCAAGGTAAAACATGGCAAAACCGTGTTAGCAAATAACACAAAAAACAATTTCTGCAAAACTCAAAATTGGGAAAAATGCATGCAATTCGTGCATTATTCCCAATTACAGGGCTCAAACCCTGGAAGCGGATGCATAATATTTACACTGTAAATATCAAACCTCATACTGTCAGTGTTTGCATCTGAGTCTGCGCCCGATTTGTAACACAGACCAAAGTATTTTGTAACTTGTACCTAACGACATGCTAGCTGAGTATGATTATATTCATGCTAGAAGAGTGTAAAGGGACATGGCCACAGCACTGTAAACAAAAACATTTTGCTTGCCTTGGAACCCAAATCTTACGAAAATTTCAAAATATGTCACTAGCATGGGTTGTTCAAATACGCCATTCTGTCTATAAATATTGCATTGAGATGGAACAAAGATTTTAGCATAGTTTAAAAAAAGATATTCATTTTACTTTGCACGATGCACATGTTCTGATTTTTTATTGGTCTACGTAGAGCTCCCTATTTTAATTAAACTTAAATCTATCGACCACTGTGTATATTGCCTCTAGTTTAAAGTGTAGCGTCATATTTTATAGTTTAATTAATGTTATTTTATTAAGGGTAAACAATACAATATATTAACATAGCTAAAATGGCGATCCATTGAAAGACAAGAAAAAACAAACATCTGATTAGAAAATTATTATTATAATACAACAAAATGTAAAATCATAATATGAGAATAAAAGGATAGCCTAAAAGATATGAAGATACATAAAAGAAGACAGAGAAGTAGGGACAAGAAAAGAAAATCAGGAAAAAGAGAGAATAGCGAAAAGGTGTAGCTAGAGGCACAAACCAAATAAAATCCAACATTTTCAGCAAAATAGCAATGTAATGAAACAAACTATCAAGTTATTTTTTAATCATACATAGAATTTAGGTAACTTAACAATGTCTTTAATGTTTAGCACCTCATCATTTGCAGTTGTATAAGAATTAAAAAACGTATTCTGTCAAATGTAACCACAGTCTATTATCTTTAATGTATAACTCGGATGGACAATTAACAGTATTCATTTTATGCACATAACATATGCTTTTTCTTCACGCATTATAAGAACGTTTGGAACTTTCTTTCCAGTTCAGTGGAACGTGCTGGAACCCAAAAGCAATACATTGATCAAATAATTTGGAATTTCATTGGAAGAGATTGAAAATCATCATCTATGCCTGCAAGAAAGCTATTTTGCAAAGATAGTGGAGCATTGGTTTATAATGTAGTATTAATATTTTGTTTTAAACCAGTTTCCAAAAGGTTTAGCTAATCTACACTCAAAGATCATAAGTGTAAAAGTACTGGGAAAAAATGAGCATGACCAGCAAGAAGTAGGCATTACTGTATTACATTTTGAATGGAAACTGGAGTAAATGCCTGATAATAGATAAAATAGTTTGAGTAATATTGGTAGCACATGGGTTTAAATATAATGGGGCATATGTACAAGGATTGGCGATAACTATCGCTAACCTCAGTTAGCGGCAGTTTTTTTATCGCCGTGTACCGCGGAAAACTATCGCCGTGTTAGCGGCTTATTCACAACACGCCGCTAACTGGCGATAGTTTCCCTTACCGGGTGAACTTTCCGGCGTTAAGAATAGCGGCACGGCGATAAAAATCATGACACTAACGTGAAAAAAGTGGCGATGGGCCAATTAGCGGCCAGAAACTGCACGCTAATTAGCGTGAGTCCACTTTTTTTCACGTTAGGTGGGAAAAACCACTATAAAATGCCCACTATGTAGCCCAAACACAAAAAAAAAAAAAAAAAACAGGGAAATATACAGAAGAACCATGGAGGAAGCTGGGACCAGTACCGAAGCAAACAACAACCCCCCAAACACCCGTTAGGTCTGTGAGGCTGAGGCGTTGGCGATGGACCCGCTGTCTTCTTCGGCGCTGCCTCCGTGGTGGTCCTGGGGGAGGTGGCAGTTGCGGTGGTTGTTGTGGCCTTCTTGGTGCTCCAAGCTGCATGAGTAGTACCTCCATGGCTTCAGTGGGTCTTCAGATGAGGCTCTGGGCTGGTCTCCCTTATATACTGTTCTTTCTCACCTTTTTTAAGACCAACTTTTTTCTGGTCTTAAGTCCCAGCCGCTAACGGCCTTTAGCAGCTGTTTTTTTAACGTATCGCAAGTCGCCCAGACTATTTACAACGATCGCCCAGATCGTTGTAAATATCGCGAAGTGGGGTTAGCGTGCGTTTTTGCATGGGAACACCTACCTTGCATGTCATTGGCGATAGTTATCGCTAACATGGGTGGTGATGCTGAAAGCGGCAGGTATCACCAGAAAGCTGTCACTAACAGCTGTTAGCGACAGTTTGTTAATAGGGCGATAAAAATATCGCCGCATTAGCGACAGAAAAGTGCCGCTAACGCGGCGTTAACTCGTTGTACATATGCCCCAATGTGTGTCCATATTTTACTCTGAATTAAAGGTGAACATTTTTTGAACTTCTATATTTTCATTCCGCCTCTATTTTGACCTTAACATTAACTACCCTAGAAATATTAGATAAAGAATATATTGCCGAAGGGCTAAATTAAAATTACATAAATTAATGACACTCTGCAAAGGGCTAAATAACTTTGACATAGGAGTATTCTGTAAAGAAATTTGAAATAGTTTTTGTTAATCTATCTTATTGTTTTAAACAAGATTTTGGTCATTTATACTTTTTCTGTGGTTGAGAAAAAGGACGCTGAGGGACTATTATCAACTATATATTTATTTCACAGTCCTTGCAACCCTTTGTAACTACTGGCAGAACATTGAAAAATAGCTACAGTGATTATAACTCTAAAAATGTGGTCCTATGTGTCCCAGTGACCAGCAGCAAGTCCCTAAGAGTGGAACCAATCGACCTCACCACAATAGATAAAGGGTTACGGCTCAAGTGGCGAGCTAGTGTCTTAGATACTTTAGTTAGCAACTTATTAAAGCAGGCCCGCTTTTGATAATAGAGCAACTATTAATTGATTCCCGCATGCATCCCAGCTACAGGAGAAACCTTGGTAAATTTAGGCCAAAATATCCATAACCTACTCATGATACCCAACAGACGATCAAAGGGTAATAAGCCTGGGTGGTTTAACAGGCCATGTAGGAGTGCCAGTAGATGCCTGAGGACAGCTCTTAGCAAAACACCTAGGGATAGGGAGGTGTAACCATCCTTAAGGCTGGATGAAAACAGGCCATTAAGGAAAGAAAGCAGGCTATAAGAAATTAAACATGGGCCAGGTTAGTCGATGCTTGCAAAGCCAAACATATAGTTGCATTTTGGTGAATATTCAACTCAGATGATCCTTTATCCAAGCTATCAGATAGCCTGGCAACTAACGTTTTGCTTAGAAGGAATCTTGAACTGATGTCAGCTAGGGGCAGAACTGAGGCCTTCAGAGGGGTTCTTTCCAGAGAAAACTTGAAGTCGCCATGATAGACTGTCCCAGAATGTTGTGAAGGAGGGTTGGGACAGGGATTGAGGGATGCTGTGACATCCTAGGATTGGTCAGGGGTGCATAGCATTTAGAACTTCCCACCCCCACTAAAAAACCCTGCACAAGGTTGAGAATACTTTGGACCTGGGCGGCGACAACGGCAAAAAGAATGACCAGATGGAAAGAGAAGCCACCTGATGCCCTGCAAAGATGGACTAAAGACTTTATCATTAGCTGATACCCTAGGGTGCTAGCCACCTTATGCCCCTGGGGACCAGCTGGGGGAAAGACCTGGACTCCAATGTCCCCCACAGGCACCCTAAAATACAGCCAGGAGGCTCTGGGGCTTGGGAAGAATGCACAGGAGTGCGTTCTGCTGACTGGTTGCAGAGGAGCTGCTTTAGATGCCCTCACTAGAAGGAGAGGAGAACCAGGAGCCACACAGAGCAGACGTCTGGTGCAGGGAGCCCAAAAATCCTGCTCCCCACAAAATGCACCCATTTAGAGGCCATAAGGCCTGATGAAAATGCTCCTGATGACTAGGCAGCCAAAACAAGCCAAAGACGGAGACAATTGGCCCTACAGGGCCGAGATATGCCCATTTAAAGATTTGACATTTTAAGTTTTAAGAAGGAAAAAGAAAAAAAAACAAGCATGCGACGCACTACCATATTTCAAAGAAATACCCCTGAGTTGGGCCAGGGCCTGGGGGTCGGCGCATGTATATTTATTCAATTATTTGGGACCCTCCTTACCCGAGCCAGCTTTTGGTCCCGGGGACCCCATAAAATAGAAATGTGCGACACGGCCGAAGAACCGAGCGATCGACCCGCTCATAAAAATTCTGAAACTGGGACCTGGAGAGCCACATAATACCCCATGTAGGCTCAAATTTACATATTTTCTTCCTCTTGGTGTTCCAAGGTGGTCAAGGGCACCACCAACCTGTAAATGTTTTGGGGGGCTACATAAGAGCAACAGCCCCCCTCATTGGTCCCCTACGAGATTACATACCTGACCATGGGAGAGGTTTTCCATTGATATAAAGCACTCCGAGCCAGAGATGTATGCTCTTGGGCTCTGGAGTGAAGGAACCTCTTGTGGTTGGTCCTATTGCTGCATTCTGTAGCCTGTGGTAGACAATAAAGAAAGACTCTGACATGTGTTAATGGTTGAATTGCAATGCTTTATTTAAAATGCTTTATTAACAAACTTAATAATGAATAGTCCTATGCCTATACTATCAATGATTGCATTTGAATATAATTACTGTTCCAATTGGTTTTAGTGGAGATACCAAGGTGAAATGTAACATGTGGTTCATTTATTAATGTGGTGACATCCTGACAAAGCCAGTAGGCCTGCCTCTTGTCTAATGATACCGCTTATATTGGGATGTTGCATCTTGCATAGGTGGGCGTTTTGTGATTATGGGGTTCAGGCCCCTCTAGGGGTGAAATGTGATATGAGGGTCACTGTTGTAATTTATCTTAGTCTCATTATATTCCCTATATTTCTATTTAAATGTTTTATAAAGTTAAGCTGTACCATAGTTGGTTTGTCCCTACATGTCCCCCCTCAGTCACAGGACCATGGTTCAACCTTAGAACTCCTTGGGAGTGCAATTAGAATGTTGATGCAGCTTTAGTCAGAAGTGGAATCTTATCAATTGTGGGAGCTGTGTTGGCAATTGGGAACATCTTAGAAGGTAATAATCTACCATCCTCACCTGCATGAGCCTGCCATATCATTTCTACCCCGTTTCAATGGCGACGAGGATGGGATCGCTGTGCAGGGGGCAGCCTAGTGTTCCCACCCCTGTGGTGTAACAACGCTGATCACTTTGCCTCCCAGCTGCCTTCTTCAATGGGCATCTGACCCCAGTAGGTCATATTATTGAGCCAGTCTTGGATATAACAGAGCTGATCTATTAGGAAACAATTTGACTTTGCTCTGCTGGAGTGGTGTGATTTCCTTGCTCTGTCAGCCTGTATTTGCTGTCCTTTAGAGACTCTTCGGGGCAGCTTTCTCCCTGTCAGTGCTTTCTCCGGCCATATTGCGCCTGTCGGCCTGTGTGTGACGTTGCTTGGCAGTTCGAGCTGGACTATTCCAATGAGGCACAGGGTCAAGACTGATTTGCTTATAGCTGGGTCTGAACTGAGGTGGCGAAGTGAGCTAAAGAATGATGAGGGATTCAACCCAGATCTGTGACTGGGGGTGAGTGTCTGAAAAGTATCAGCACTCCATCCATTATCTCCTTGTGTTTGCTTTGTCCGCCCTAAGTTGGCAGGGTATGCCCAGACGTGGGTCCCCTGCTCACTTTGCCACTGGATTCAAGCTAGCCTGGCTGAAGAAGGGTGTTACCCAGAAACTGGTCCCAGGATGCTTGTTTCCAGTTCAGGGAAGATCTGGCTTGGCAAGTTTGGGCTCGACTGTTCCCATGAGGCACAGGGGCAAGACTGATTTGCATATAGCTGGGTCGGAACTGAGGTGGCGAAGTGAGCTAAAGAATGATGATGGATTCAACCCAGATATGTGACTGGGGGTGAGTGTCTGAAAAGTTTTAGTACTCCGTCTATCATCTCCTTGTGTTTGCTTTGTCTGCGCTAAGTTGGCAGGGTATGCCCAGACGTGGGTCCCTTGCTCACTTTGCCACTGGATTCAAGCTAGCCTGGCTGATGAAGGGTGTTACCCAGAAACCGGTCCCAGGATGCTTGTTTCCGGTTCAGGGAAGACCTGGCTTGGCAGTTTCAGCTGGACTGTTCCCATGAGGCACAGGGTCAAGACTGATTTACATATAGCTGGGTCTGAACTGAGGAGCGAACTGAGCTAAAGAATGATGATGGATTCAACCCAGATCTGTGACTGGGGGTGAGTGTCTGAAAAGATTCAGCACTCCGTCCATCATCTCCTTGTGTTTGCTTTGTCCGCCCTAAGTTGGCAGGGTATGCCCAGACGTGTGTCCCTTGCTGACTTTGCCACTGGATTCAAACTAGGCTGGCTGATGAAGGGTGTTACCCAGAAACCGGTCCTAGGATGCATGTTTCCGGTATAGGGAAGACCTGACTTGGCAGTTCGGGCTCGACTGTTCCCATGAGGCACAGGGTCAAGACTGATTTGCATATAGCTGGGTCTGAACTCAGGTGGCGAAGTGAGCTAAAGAATTATGATGGATTCAACCCAGATCTGTGACTGGGGGTGAGTGTCTTAAAAGTTTCAGCACTCCATCCATCATTTCCTTGTGTTTGCTTTGTCCGCTCTAAGTTGGCAGGGTATGCCCAGACGTGGGTCCCTTGCTGACTTTGCCACTGGATTCAAGCTAGCCTGGCTGATGAAGGGTGTTACCCAGAAACCGATCCCAGGATGCTTGTTTCCGGTTCAGGGAAGACCTGGCTTGGCAGTTCGGGCTGGACAGTTCCCATTAGGCACAGGGTCAAGACTGATTTGCATATACCTGGGTCTGAACTGAGGTGGCGAAGGGAGCTAAAGAATGATGATGGATTCAACCCAGATCTGTGACTGGGGGTGAGTGTCTGAAAAGCTTCAGCACTCCGTCCATCATCTCCTTGTGTTTGCTTTGTCCGCCCTAAGTGGGCAGGGTATGCCCAGACGTGGGTCCCTTGCTGACTTTGCCACTGGATTCAAGCAAGCCTGGCTGATGAAGGGTGTTACCCAGAAACCGGTCCCAGGATGCTTGTTTCCGGTTCAGGGAAGACCTGGCTTGGCAGTTCGGGCTGGACTGTTCCCATGAGGCAAAGGGTCAAGACTGATTTGCATATAGCTGGATCTGAACTGAGGTGGCGAAGTGAGCTAAAGAATGATGAAGGATTCAACCCAGATCTGTGACTGGGGGCGAGTGTCTGAAAAGTTTCAGCACTCCGTCCATCATCTCCTTGTGTTTGCTTTGTCTGCACTAAGTTGGTAGGGTATGCCCAGACATGGGTCCCTTGCTCACTTTGCCACTGGATTCAAGCTAGCCTGGCTGATGAAGGGTGTTACCCAGAAACCAGTCCCAGGATGCTTGTTTCCGGTTCAGGTAAGACCTGGCTTGGCAGTTCGGGCTGGACTATTCCCATGAGGCACAGGGTCAAGACTGATTTGCATATAGCTGGTCTGAACTGAGGTGGCGAAGTGAGCTAAAGAATGATGATGGATTCAACCCAGATCTGTGACTGAGGGTGAGTATCTGAAAAGTTTCAGCACTCCGTCCATCATCTCCTTGTGTTTGCTTTGTCCGCCCTAAGTTGGCAGGGTATGCCCAGACGTGGGTCCCTTGCTCACTTTGCCACTGGATTCACGATAGCCTGGCTGATGAAGGGTGTTACCCAGAAACCGGTCCCAGGATGCTTTGTTCCGGTTCAGGGAAGACCTGGCTTGGCAGTTTCAGCTGGACTGTTCCCATGAGGCACAGGGTCAAGACTGATTTGCATATAGCTGCGTCTGAACTTAGGTGGCGAAGTGAGCTAAAGAATGATGATGGATTCAACCCAGATCTGTGACTGGGGGTGAGTGTCTGAAAAGTTTCAGCACTCCGTCCATCATCTCCTTGTGTTTGCTTTGTCCGCCCTAAGTTGGTAGGGTATGCCCAGACGTGGGTCCCTTGCTCACTTTGCCACTGGATTCAAGCTAGCCTGGCTGATGAAGGGTGTTACCCAGAAACCAGTCCCAGGATGCTTGTTTCGAGTTCAGGGAAGACCTGGCTTGGCAGTTCGGGCAGGACTATTCCCATGAGGCACAGGGTCAAGACTGATTTGCATATAGCTGGGTCTGAACTGAGGTGGCGAAGTGAGCTAAAGAATGATGATGGATTCAACCCAGATCTGTGACTAGGGGTGAGTGTCTGAAAAGTTTCAGCACTCCGTCCATCATCTCCTTGTGTTTGCTTTGTCTGCCCTAAGTTGGCAGGGTATGCCCAGACGTGGGTCCCTTGCTCACTTTGCCACTGGATTCAAGCTAGCCTGGCTGATGAAGGGTGTTACCCAGAAACCGGTCCCAGGATGCTTGTTTCCGGTTCAGGGAAGACCTGGCTTGGCAGTTTCAGCTGGACTGTTCCCAGGAGGCACAGGGTCAAGACTGATTTGCATATAGCTGGGTCTGAACTGAGGTGGCGAAGTGAGCTAAAGAATGATGATGGATTCAACCCAGATCTGTGACTGGGGGTGAGTGTCTGAAAAGTTTCAGCACTCCGTCCATCATCTCCTTGTGTTTGCTTTGTCCGCCCTAAGTTGGCAGGGTATGCCCAGACGTGGGTCCCTTGCTCACTTTGCCACTGGATTCAAGCAAGCCTGGCTGATGAAGGGTGCTACCCAGAAACCGGTCCCAGGATGCTTGTTTCCGGTTCAGGGAAGACCTGGCTTGGCAGTTCGGGCTGGACTGTTCCCATGAGGCACAGGGTCAAGGCTGATTTCCATATAGCTGGGTCTGAACTGAGGTGGCGAAGTGAGCTAAAGAATGATGATGGATTCAACCCAGATCTGTGTCTGGGGGTGAGTGTCTGAAAAGTTTCAGCACTCCGTCCATCATCTCCTTGTGTTTGCTTTGTCCGCCCTAAGTTGGCAGGGTATGCCCAGACGTGGGTCCCTTGCTCACTGGATTCAAGCTAGCCTGGCTGATGAAGGGTGTTACCCAGAAACCGGTCCCAGGATGCTTGTTTCCAGTTCAGGGAAGACCTGGCTTGGCAGTTCGGGCTGGACTGTTCCTATGAGGCACAGGGTCAAGACTGATTTGCATATAGCTGCGTCTGAACTGAGGTGGCGAAGTGAGCTAAAGAATGATGATGGATTCAACCCAGATCTGTGACTGGGGGTGAGTGTCTGAAAAGTTTCAGCACTCCGTCCATCATCTCCTTGTGTTTGCTTTGTCCGCCCTAAGTTGGCAGGGTATGCCCAGACGTGGGTCCCTTGCTCACTTTGCCACTGGATTCAAGCTAGCCTGGCTGATGAAGGGTGTCACCCAGAAACCGGTCCCAGGATGCTTGTTTCCGGTTCAGGGAAGACCTGACTTGGCAGTTCGGGCTGGACTGTTCCCATGAGGCACACGGTCAAGGCTGATTTGCATATAGCTGGGTCTGAACTGAGGCGGCGAAGTGAGCTAAAGAATGATGATGGATTCAACCCAGACCTGTGACTGGGGGTGAGTGTCTGAAAAGTTTCAGCACTCCGTCCATCATCTCCTTAAGTTTGCTTTGTCCGCCCTAAGTTGGCAGGGTATGCCCAGACGTGGGTCCCTTGCTCACTTTCCCACTGGATTCAAGCTAGCCTGGCTGATGAAGGGTGTTACCCAGAAACCAGTCCCAGGATGCTTGTTTCCGGTTCAGGGAAGACCTGGCTTGGCAGTTCGGGCTGGACTGTTCCCATGAGGCACAGGGTCAAGACTGATTTGCATATAGCTGGGTCTAAACTAAGGTGGCGAAGTGAGCTAAAGAATGATGATGGATTCAACCCAGATCTGTGACTGGGGGCGAGTGTCTGAAAAGTTTCAGCACTCCGTTCATCATCTCCTTGTTTGCGGTGTGAAGTTGCCCTGCCTGATTTTCTGTGCTTCCCTCATCGGCGTCTTGAGAAAAATGTATTGGCAAGATCCCTGGCAGATGTCCTTAGAAATCCTGTGACCGTCATATAATGCTGACGGGCACAGCTTTGTGTTGTCGGCAAGTTACATGCCTGCATTACTGTGGTGAGGCATACATTTATATTGAGGCAATCTCCTGTTCAAGTGGCCGTCACATAACGCTGACGGGCATAGCTGTGTGTTTCCTGCTATATTCTATCCCTGCATGCATACGCGGTGAGGCATCATTCCAGGAATTATGGCCATCATATCTCGCTGACGGGCACAGCTTTAAGTTTTGCGGCTTGGTTCTTTCCCGCATTTGAGCGCAGTGAGGCAATCTTCTTGAAACTTGTGGAGTGCCGGCGTGTCTTGGTGAACAGTCTTCGTGGAGGCCTTCGCTGACGGCACAGAGTACATTTTGGGACCTTATGTCTGCCGGCAGGTTGCATTTTGCATGCAAGACAGTGGTCCGTTTGATGTTGGAACCCCGTTTCGTCATGGAATGCAGGGAAACTACGGTCAGGAAATTCCTCTGAGTTTTCGCTGACAGGCACAGCGTTGCGTGTCTGACTGCTGAAGTATCATCGCTGATAAGCACAGCTCACGTCACAGACAGGCACAGCGTTTGCTAAGTAAAGCTTGTCATGAATGCTCAGCGTAGCTTTTCTGATGGCTTATTATCGTCGCTGATGAGCACAGCACGCTTCGCTGACAGGCACAGCCTCTGCTAATCAAATATTGTCACAAGTGGTCATTTTTAACCTGCAGCATTAAATCTAATTTTTAAAGCCAAGCTTGGCAGCCGGAACCCCACTAGGTATTGCTTTCTAAGCTTATAAGGTAGTTCCTGTGATTCTTAAAGGGAAACTTTTAGAAATTCTAAAAAGGGACATTCCTACTTCATGTTAAAGGAAATAGCTTTGTTGTTGGCAAGGAGTATTATATTTGTGTTACTGTTTTATTTTGAAATTCTCCTGTTTTATCTTCTTCAGCATCACATTTTAAGAGATATATAGTGAGAGCTTCACAATATTTTCAGGGTAATATTACATGGTTGTTTAACCCTTTACTATATACATAAATTGTTACGAGTATATATCAGGGGCTGTTAGTACACCTGTATCTTATTCAAAATGTTGTATAATCTTATAATCTACATTTGACATACTTATTCTGCATCACCATTATGGCTCTAGCAAACATGAGCCAGCCTCCACTGTTTTTAAATGATGAAGGGGAACCACACATCGCCTGGAATAGATGGATTAAAATATTCCACTCATATTTAATTGCTATGGGGGAGAGATTTTCCACAGAAAGGAAGCAACACTTTTTATTAAACAATCTAGGGGTCCAAGGAAGGAAAGTATATGAGGATTTATTGGACAACGGTGATGTGGAGGAATTGGGAGATGAAGATGTATTTACTACTACATTAAGGAAACCTGGTACCCGTTTTGAAGAAAGATTAAATATGGTGCTTGAGAGGCATACCTTTTTTCAACAGAATCCAGGGAAAAAATGAAAAGATTACTTCATATTTAGCTGCCTTAAGAGGGTTGTCAGCAGCATGCAAGTTTGGACCTTTAACGCATTCCCTTATTAGGGACCAATTGGTCCGATGTATCGATGACCATAAGGTTCAGTAGAGATTCTTAACTCAAAATCCTGGCCTTGAAGAAGCGGTAAATATATCCAAAAGCATAGAGCATACGGCAATTTGTGTAAAAGGAATGAAGCTAAATAAAGGTAGTAACAAAGATGAGAAGGAAATTAATGTTTTCAAGGATGTAGATCAAGTTTGCAAAGTTCAAGAAGGAAAGCCAGTAGCAAAAAATAAGTTGAGGAATGAGAGACTGAAGTGCTACAGATGTGGCAATTTTAATCATCTAGCTAATTACCCTAAATAAGAGTGTCCAGTGCAGAAAATGTAACAGACCAGGGCATTTTGCAACCCGGAAGGATGTACATGTAGTTAATACAGAGGATGATTATGATTTCAGAGAAGATTATAAATTAAATTTTCAGGTCCATAACCAAGGAGATAATGACAAAGTTAAATACCTCTCATGCGAGATTCAGTTGGATGGCAAGACTATCTATGTCAATGCAGACTCCTGTTCACCATTTACATTAATCGATAGCCAAGCCTTCCATGAAAATTTTAAAGAAAGAAAGTACATTCTAGAGAATCCAGACATACATCCAGGTGGATACAACAAGGATCCTATTCCTTTAAAAGAAATGATGAAAATGGCATTTCATTTAATAATAGGCACACTATTGGTCAAATTTATATCACTGAGAAGGGGTGCAATTTGTTAGGCTGGAAGCCTCAAAGAGATTTGGGCATAACCTTAGATCCTAACAATGAGGAGCAAGTTCCACTTATAGACAGGGATTTAGTGGGAACAAATATATGTGAGGAATTCGCAGAGATGTTCACAGACAATTTACGGCTGTTAAAGAATTATGTACACAAAATCAAGCTTATATCAGAAGTGGTTCACAGTGTTAAAAAAACATGTTCTATTCCCCTACTCATTAGAAACCCCCCAAAGGATGAGCTGAGGAAATTGGAGGAACAAGGGGTAATAGAAGCTGTGGAAAGAACAGAATGATTCGCCCTGATTGTTATAACTTCCAAAAAGAAGGGTAGAACATTCGGTTGTGTGTCGATTTGAAAAGTTTAAATGCCAACATATGGATCAACAGACATCCCCTTCCTAAAATTGATGAAATGTTGAGCATGATACATGACGCAAATTATTTTTCAGTTTTAGATCTGTCCTCAGTATACCACCAGGTTGCACTCCATCCAGATTCCCAAATACTTATGGCCTTTACTACCCCTTTTGGGACATATAAATTCTTGAGGATGCCGTTCGGTCTGGCTTCTGTGGCGGCGGCCTTCCAGAAAATAATTCAACATGTCCCTGAGGGAGTAGATAAAATTATATACTTTCAAGATGATATTTTAATTTATGGGTCCAACGAAGAGGAACACAACTACAATTTGAGAAGGAATTTAGAAAAACACAGGAAGGCTGGTCTTACAGTCAAGGAAAACAAATGTAAAATAGGGCTGACTTCAGTAGATTTTTTTGGGTCACACTCTATCCAGTGAAGGCATTAAACCAAAGATGGGTTTAACTGAGTCCGTAACAAAAGCTCCTATATCCAGAAATAAAGACGAAATCAAATCATCCCTGGGCTTAGCTGAATACATGTCGAAAATAAAAAAAAATTAAATCAGATTTAGTACAACCTATCGGAGCTCTACTGAAGAAAGGGACTCCCTTTGAATGGTTACCTAATCATACGTTTACATTTAACAGAATCAAGAAAGCAATTGCTTCAGCCTCCTGCATTGGAAATTTTGACAGTAAAAGAGATACCATACTCACTACGGATGCAAGCAAGAAAGGTCTGGGTGGCACTCTTTCCCAAATGGTTGGTGGTAAAGAAAGAATATTTGCATTTGTGTCCAGGACTCTTAAAGAAGCAGAATGTAATTATTACACTATCAAGAAGGAAGCACTTTCTTGCTTCTGGACCACCAACCATTTTAAATATTATCTGTGGGGTCTACCATTTGTGTTAAGAGCTGATCACAAACCCCTTATTCCAGTCTTTGCAAAAAAAGATATTGAAAAAAACCTCTCCTAGGATCATCAAGTGGTTAATCAATTTACAAGGTTTCAATTTTAAAATAGAGTATGTGCCAGGAAAGAAAAATACTGTGGCAGTTTTTTGGCTCGGCTACCTATTGACAAAACTATAGAAAACTTTGAATGGGAAATGGCGGTCATGCAAGTTGCTATTCCTGCCAATTTAAAATCTGAATGGAAAAAGTATATCTGAGGACATGCCTCAGTTGGTCAAAGAAAAGATTATGGAGGTTGGCCTAATAAATTTGGGGATCTACCAGAAGAAATACAACCATTTTGGGATGTGAGGGAAGATTTATCCATAGATGAAGATAATATTTTGAAGTCAGGAAAAATTATTCCCCCAGAACAATTAAAGGCTCGTATTTGTGAGCCAGCGCATGAGGGGCACATAGGCAGAAACCTCACTAAGAGCAAACTCAGCTCAGAATACTGGTTCCCGCATATGGATTCCATGACAGGAGAGTTAATAAAATAATGTCATGCATGTGGCATCAGTGACAAATCTTAATACACTAGGAAAGCACCATTGGAACCTGTAGATGTACCTATTAATCCTTAAGACAAATTAGGTCTCGATATAATTGGAACATTACATGCGTCAGGGTTACAAGAGAATTGTCCTCATCGACTATTTCTCAAAACAGATTATTGTCAAATTTGTGAAATCTATTGATACCAAAACCCTGATATGTTTTCTGTCAGAAGTGTGCGCTAATGAAGGCATTCCCCGCACTCTGATTACTGATAATGGGCTGCAATTAGTATCTAAGGATATGAAAGAATTTTTATCCGGTCGTGCTATTCAACATCTACACCCTTATATTGTCGCAGGGCCAATGGGCTGGTGAAACGCACCAATAGGATGATAAAGGAATCTTTGCAATTGGCCATGGCTTCATCCAAACCTATCATTCAATCTATAAGAGATATGCTTTGGTCCTACCACATCACCCCTAACACTGTGACAGGATATTCCCCATTTAGCTTGTTGAGAGGTTGCAAACCTGGATCCAAACTGACTTCCAATTGGCTTTTTGAAAACAAAACTTTTTAAATGAATAAGAAGGAGGTTAAGGAAAAAGAAATACAAAGAAGAATATGATAAACAGTGGGGTACTAAACAACAAAAATGGAAAGTAGAGCAATGGGTTCTGATAACAAAAAACCTAATACAAGCTATAACAAGGATAACAAATACTATGATCCTGAAATAATAAAAGAAGTCAAGAAAAATTTAGTAGTTATGGAAAATGGGTGTATTTGGAGCATGGACAGACTAGCCCCACACCATGTTCAAGTCAGACACAATGAGATAGTCAATAATGATGAAGATCGGTCTAGGTATCCTAATAACAAATAAGGTAAAAGGAGATAATATTCACCCATATGGCACCGGGATTATGTAATGAAATGATCGCTTTCATTGCTGGTGATAGATATTGCATGCTCATTGTCCTCATAGATTTGTAACTTTTATAGTAAAGAACTGTATTGTGTATATTGCGATCTTGTTATTATCATGTGACATATGATTTTTCTTCCCTTTATGATCTTTTTCTTCCCTTTATCAACCTCCCTCCATTTTACTTTTGTTTTCAGGTTTCCATGATAAGAGATGTGTTGTCATTTCTCTTAATCTTATATTCCCTATATTTCTATAAACATGTTTTATAAAGTTAAGCCGGATCATAGTTGGTTTGTCCCTATATGCCTCCCCCTCAGTCACAGGACAATGGATTAACCTTAGAACTCCTTGGGAGTGCAATTAGAATGTTGACGGAGCTTTAGTCAGAAGTGGGATCTTATTAGTTGTGGGAGCTGTGTTGGCAATTAGGAACATCTCAAAGGATAATAATCTACCATCCTCACCTGCATGAGCCTGTAGTATCATTTCCACCCGGTTTCAATCACCAAAAGTATTTCTATCTACCTGAGATGTGTATATATATATATATATATATATATATATATATATATATATATATATATTATTCACTGAAAAAACCATAGGTTTTAGGGACAGTTATAGTTAGTTGGACATTGCACTTGTACAAAACCCGTGAAATTCCCCCGTTATAGTTAGTTCAGCTAACTATAACTCGCGCCCACAATGCACTGCTGATGACGTCACATATTACATCACTCATGACATGGTCAGTGACATCACTGATGACATCACTGATGACATCTCAAATGACATCACTGATGACATCATCCAGTGACTGTGTGTTTCTGTAAAGTTTAAATATTTTTTATATATATAGGGAAAGGCGTATTGAAGAATGAGTGGGTGTATAAGTGTCTGTATGGATGATTTAGTAGGTGCGTGACTAACTCTATAAGTGAGCGATTAAACGTATCTTACTGAATGCATGGGTTAGTGACTAAACTGGGTGAATGTCTGTATCCGTCTGTCTGTTGCTGTGTAAGTGGCTGCATGGGTTTGTGAATAGCTACATGAGTGTCTATATGAGTTATTGATTGGTTGTCGGAGTATCTGTATGGGTGCCTGAGTGTTTGTGTGGGTGGGGTGTGTGCGACTCTGTGCATAGATGTGTGAGTGGGTGATTCACTGGGTGGATGGTTTCAAGAGTGCATCTGTGATAGACTGTATGGGTGGGTAAGTGTGTGTAAGAGTGTGTTAGTGAGTGAATGTATGTCCCAGTGGTACATGTGTGAGTAACTACATATGTGAAAGGCAGTATATATGTGTGTTGGAGTATATAAATAGCTATAAGCGAGAGTGTGTGATTGTGAGAGTGACTGTATGGATGAGTGTGTGCTTGTATCAGTGATTGTATAAGAGCGTAAGAATGTGCTAGTATTTGTATGAGTAAGTGAGCTGGTGTGTGGATAACTGTATAGGTGAGTAAATGGCAGTGTGTTTAATTATTTGCATGACTGACTAGGTGTGTGAGTACCTCTATGGATGAGTGGCGGTGTTTGAGTGTCTATATAGGAGTATGAGTGCATATGATAGTCATGTACTGAGTGACCGTAAGTATGAGTGACTGTACGGGTGAGTGAGTGGATGTGTGTGTAGACCTAAGAATCAGTGAGTGGGTATGTAGTTATTGGTGTTGGAGTGTCTATGGTTTTGCGAATGGCAGTCTGTAATTTAGAGTGGGTGTATCAAAGGTTATATTAGGGTGTGAGGAGGTGCATCAGATTATCACGTGGATGATGTCATTTGAGATGTCATCAGTGATGTCATTTGAGATGTCATCAGTGATGTCACTGACCATGTCATGAGTGATGTAATATGTGACGTCATCAGCAGTGCATTGCGGGGGCGCGAGTTATAGTTAGCTGAACTAACTATAACGTGGGAATTTCACGGGTTTTGAACGAGTGCAATGTCCAACTAACTATAACTGTCCCTAAAACCTATGGTTTTTTCAGTGAATTTGTAAGGTTTTTTAAATGCTAATTTCTAACTATAACGTGCCTGAAACCTATGGTTTTTTCAGTGAATTTCAAAGGTTTTTTAAATGCTAATTCCTAACTATAACATGTCTGAAACCTATGGTTTTTTTCAGTGAATTTCAAAGGTTTTGCAAATGACAATTTTTAAATGTATTAATTGTTATATTTATTTTTTTGATACTGATTTACTACATTTTTTTAAACTATTTATTTTTAGATATTTTATTTTTTAAATTACATTGTAATTACATTATACATTACATTTCAAAATATACTTTCTCAGAATGAATTACTTTAAATACTTTGCAAATAGGCAATAGACTTTTAAGTACAGTAGTTACAGTTGTTGCAATGGGCAATACAATTTCAAACACAATGTAACATTGAGCTCAATGTGAATTTCTAGTTAAATGCAATTAGTTACTTTATGGATTACTTTTCTAACCACAGGACTGGATCCTAGATTCAGTCCTGGGACATCTCCTGTAAACAGTTGAGTAAAAGCGTTTTGTTTACAGTAGTGATTTTTATGGAATATTATTGTATTTTAAAAGTTGACACTAGAAACTTTTTCACATAGAATCACCAATGTTATCCTAAGGGAGGAAATTCACTTAGCAGGTAAGTAGTGTTATCGTTACTTTTTCTTACTCAGTGGTGGATCCTGGATCGAGCACTGGTGCATCTCCTGTAAACAGTTGAAAGAATGCGTTTAAGTCATACAGGCGATTTTTAAGGAATATTTGTAGTTTGTGAAAATCGACACTTTGAAACTTTTCTGCTGAAAACCAGACAATGGATTCCTATGGAAGGAAATACAAGTTACTGGTAAGTATGGTTAGAATTACTTTTCAGGGTCAGTGCTGGGCTAAAAGATGCAGCACTGGGTTCTCTCCTGATAACAGGTGAGTAAATCAGAATTCGTAGTTCGGCTGATTTTAGAGGAATATTATAAAGTTCTAAAACTCCACACTTAGAAGAATTTCCAAGTGAAACCAATCAATGTTAGCCTATGGAAGGAAATTCAAGTTACTGGTAAGTACGGTTAGAATTACTTTTCAGGATCTGTACTGGGCTCAAAGATGCAGCACTGAGGTCTCTCCTGATAACAGGTGAGTAAATTTGAATTCGTAGTTCAGCTGATTTTAGAGGAATATTATAAAGTTACAAAACTCCACATTTAGAAGAATTTCCAAGTGAAACCAGTCAATGTTAGCCTATGGAAGGAAATTCAAGTAACTGGTAAGTACGGTTAGAATTACTTTTCAGGATCAGTACTGGGCTCAAAGATGCAGCACTGAGGTCTCTCCTGATAACAGGTGAGTAAATCGGAATTCGTAGTTCGGCTGATTTTAGAGGAATATTTGCACAATGGTGAAGGAAGGGGTGGGGCCTGAGGTGACATGTGTGCAAACAGGCCCGTGGCGCGTTTTAAGATGGGGAATTAAATCCTCTTCAATCCTGAGGGTCCCTGGGGGCCAACTAGCCCACCAGGAACCTCCAGTATGCGCCAGGGGGCTGCGTTGCAGAGAGGTGTACAGAGGCCACGCCCCTTTTACAACACTCTGCAACGCAGCTCCGTGGCGCTTACTGGAGGTACCTGGTGGGCTAGTTGGCCCCCAGGGACCCTCAGGATTGAAGAGGATTTAATTCCCCATCTTAAAACGCGCCACGGGGCCTGTTTGCACACATGTCACCTGAAGCCCTGCCCCCTCCCTTCACCACTGTGCAAACGCGCCCCATGGCGCGTTTTAAGTTGGGGGATTAAATCCCCTTGAATCCTGAGGGTCCCTGGAGTCCAACTAGCCCACCATGTACCTCCAAAAAGCGCCACAGAGCTGCGTTGCAGAGAGGTGTAAAAAGGGGCGTGGCCTCTGTACACCTCTCTGCAACGCAGCCCCCTGGCGCATACTGGAGGTTCCTGGTGGGCTAGTTGGCCCCCAGGGACCCCCAGTATTCAAGGGGAATTCGTTCCCCATCTGCAAACGCGCCAGGGGGCGCGTTTGCAGACTGCTGCAGAGAGGGGGCGGGGCCTCCGGCACGATGCCGGTCTTTTTTTTTTTTTTTTTTTTGTATGGGAGGGGGGCTGCGTGGCCCCCCTTCCCTTGGCCACTTTTGGCCCCGGGGACCCCATCCCCCGGGGCCTGATGATTTTCTTTTTTTTTTTTTTTTAAACAAAACGGGAAGGGGCCGCGTGGCCCCCTTCCCTGGGCCTCTATTGGCCCCGGGGACCCCATCCCCGGGGAATGCCCTCTTTTTACAAAAATATATATTTGGAGGGGGGCTGCGTGGCCCCCCTCCTCAGTCCCTTTAAGGCCCCGGGGACCCCATCCCCCGGGGCCGGCCTTAACCTTTTTTTTTTTGTCCAATTTTTTTATTTTTGGGGAGGGGGGCTGCGTGGCCCCCCTCCCAGGCCACTAATAGCCCCGGGGACCCCGTCCCCCGGGGCCTGGCCACTAGTTGGGGACCGTGGGGGGGTCCCCAATCCCCGCACGGTCCCACCGGCTCCCCGCGTCCTGCGGGAGCCGGCATTGCTTTTCCATAAGGGGAGCTGCTGACATGCAGCTCCCCTTGTGGAAAAGAAATCTGCTTTGCTTCATTGAAGCGAGAGCAGGTTTCCCTGCTCTCGCTTCAATGAAGCAAAGCAGTTTGCAATGACAGGACGGAGCCGCGAGGCTCCCGTCCTGCCATTGCAAACAGCAGTGTCCCGGGGGTAGGCACCCCGGGACACTGCAGGAGCCGGCCCTGGGGGGTGGCGGTCCCCAGGGCCACCACAGGCTCCAGGAGGGGGCCGCGCGGCCCCCTCCCATCCTGTGCACAGCCCGGGAGGTGGTGGTCCCCGGGCTTCGGGGTCCGAAACGGACCCCCACATTTATTTTGTTAGTGCCCCGGGGAGGTGGCGGTCCCCGGGGCGTGTGGGGGGGCTTGAGACCCCCCACACAGGTACTATTAATTTTAAAAAAAGAAGCCCCGGGGGGTGGCGGTCCCCGGGGCTGCAGGAGGGCCGAGAGCCCTCCCGCACCATTTTTTTTTAAAGCCCCGGGGGGTGGCAGTCCCCGGGGCTTGGGGGGGCCTTAGAGGCCCCCCACATATTATAAATAAACCCCCGCATGCCCCCGGGACTTGGCCCACCCGGGGGCCAATTAACAACGAAGCGCGGGAGACCGCGCTTCGTTTTGTTTTTTTCTCGGCGGGATCCGCGCACCCTAAGCGCATCCCGCCGATTTTTTTTTTTTTAAATGCTTTTTTCTGCCCAGGGGGTCCTTGTGGGACCCCCTGAGCAGACCTAGGGGGTCAGCGTGTTTCTACCCTGTTCCCTTTGTGCGTTTTGCGCACTTGTTTCTTTTTTTTTTTTCCTCGGCAGATCCGCGCACCCTAAGCGCATCCCGCCAATTTTTTTTTTTTTAAATGCTTTTTTCTGCCCAGGGGGTCCTTGTGGGACCCCCTGAGCAGACCTACGGGGTCAGGGTGTTTCTACCCTGCCCCCTTTGTGCGTTTTGCGCACTTGTTTCTTTTTTTTCTCGGCGGATCCGCGCACCCTAAGCGCATCCCGCCGATTTAAAAAAAAATGCTTTTTCTGCCCAGGGGTCCTTGTGGGACCCCTGAGCAGACCTAGGGGTCAGGGTGTTTCTACCCTGCCCCCTTTTGCGCTTTGCGCACTTGTTTCTGTCCCTCGGTTCTACCGAGGGACAAAATGGCTGCCAACACTTCCTGATTTGGAGTGTTGACAGCCACTTGACAGCCAATTAGCATGCAGCTCGTGATCGGGAGGGTACGCGGACCCTACTCGGCCATAGATATATATGTGACTTTACTTTTGATTTTCTCAGGAACTACTGAACGGATTTACACCATTTAAGCAAAAGGCATGACACTGAACCAAGGGCTACCTCTTTGCCAAATTTGGTGTAATTCCGTTCAGCAGTTCGGGCTGTAGCTGCGACTAAAGGTTCCTATGGAAAAATGAATGGGGAAAACGCGTTTTGGGACCACCCTTTTTTCTCGGCCCCCGCTTGATGAATCACCCCGAGACTTTCAGGATAGGAGCGGACCGGAGCGCCCCAACAAGTTGGAAACTTTCGCGAAGATTCGTCAACCGGCGCCGAAGTTATTTCAAATAGAATGTTGCGGATTTCCTATGGAAAATAGGTCCTAACTATAACTATCTACTGGCGACCGCCAGTAGATTATATATATATATATATATATATATATATATATATATATATATATATATATAATGTACACAATCCAAAGTCAATGCGCTCTCAGAGAAACACACGTAGTCAAAGATAGGATGTAACCCAGTTTAATCACTACGCGTTTCGACTGTCTTCACGTGAGCAAGACTGCGAAGACAGTCGAAACGCGTAGTGATTAAACTGGGTTACATCCTATCTTTGACTACGTGCGTTTCTCTGAGAGCGCATTGACTTTGGATTGTGTACATTGGATTGTGCTGCCAGTTGCTCCGCTGGCGTTTGCGCCACCTTTCTTGGGTTCAGCGGTTCAGAAGGAGCGTTCGTTTGGGATATATATATATATGTATATATATATATATTATAATGCATAGTATTTTGTGGCCTGTGTATATGTGTAATACAAATAGTTTTCCTTATTTAAAAAAAATAAAGCACTGACTGTACTATCATTTATTGCATGCCAGAGAATTGAGATTAATAGCCCACACCACCACCCCTGAGTAGAGCGTGGTCCGCTCTGCTATGCTACCCTGAGACAGTCAAGTGCTAAAATGGGGTACTTGTTTCCCAGTAAAAAGACAAGTGCAGACTAAATATTTGCGCAGGCATCACATCCTTTGCAACTAATAACCCAATTTATTACAGCGCCCAACCATAGGGGCTACTGTCCTCCTTAACTTCCATGCTGAGAGATGGTTCAAAATAATCCATGTTGCTGGCTTAAGCAATTTAGGCACAAGAAATTGTCAAGAACATTTCAATTCCTTTCTGCTTCTGGTCAGTTCTCTGACGGGTAAATCGGCAGATACAAAATCTTTAATGTATCTTGTACAGTAACTAGCCATGCCAAGAAACGTGTGAAAGTGCTGCCAGGTTTTCCAGCCAGAACAAAGGTGAGGACAGCCACCTTGGAAGATCAGTTGTCATGCTCTCTCTGCTGAAAAGTTGTGCTGATAGAAATTCAGAGTCACCTGCGAGTTCTCTAGGCTTCTGCATCAACTTATTCCAGAATACTGAAGACTCGCAGCCTGCAATTATTTGAGATTTCAGAGCTTCTTTGGCATAATACTTGTCAGAGTCACAGCCTTTGATGTGGGCTTTCATTCATTTTAAAGATGCAGGCATCGATTCCCCAGAGTGCTGACGCATTGAATAGAACATGTACACCTCATAGCCCCTATGGAAATAGTTCATGAGGCTTCCTTTGAGACCCCTGTAGGTGCAGGTATCTGAAGAAGGCAGCTCAAAATCTACGTCTTGCCTATCAGTCCCAGCCCAATGCAACAAGGCGCCTTTCTTGTATTTATTGTCCTAGATGCCCAAACCCACAAGGAAAATGTCAAATCATCTAATCACCTTGCCCACCGAGGAACTAGACCTCAAAGCACAGGTGTATGCCCAAAGTCAATGCATCTATGGAGACAGAAGGACAAATAGCACCACTTGCCTGCATCTTCAGTCCAGAACCACTGGTAACCCACAGAGCAGGTTCCATTTTGGGACAGATCTTCCTTCTCGGCCATACGATCATGACATTTTTCCATTCCTGCCAACTGGGACAATTCAAGTGGGAAATTTCTTATTTTTAAAGCCACAGATGTCTTTATTTTAGCAGTCTCCCACTTAAAATTGCCTTTGCTTCAATGTTTTCTTCAGTGTATGTCAGTGGGCAATATATCTTTCTACCTAGTTTTAAAATGTTGGCATGTATGTTTCCCACAGGCGGTACTAAGCAGCTCCAGAATAGGATTCGCTGCTGACCAGGAGACTGGCACATACCTGGACAGGTTAAACTTCGTTGATAGCGTATTGTTGAAATAAAGTGACTATGACACTGCATTCCAGATAGCAAACTCGTAACTTTCTTGATATCTACATACAAGATCATTGAAGACTTCAATACTTGGGTCTCTCATAGTTCAGGAGGAGCAGAGATACAGAGAGTCTGCTCTGTTGTGCAGATTATGTGTGTCTGCCCGCACCCGCCTCCACACTTCGGACTCGCACTCCGCAGATCACTCACGCTGGAAGTTAGTGTCGGCCCCTGATGCTTTGTATGTGCATCATCCGTATACAGTATAAGCAGCAGGGCTCGAGTCGAGGGTAGACGAGGGTAGACGCCATCTACCCACTATTTTCAGAGGGTGGACGCCGTCTACCCTGCTGCAAAGCTGGCCATTTTCAGCAGAGTGCCACTTTCCTTTCCTCCTTCTCCCGGAATTCACAGAAATATGCTGAACTCGTCCCGGTGTAATTTTCTGACACCTGGACAATTTCAGTATCGCCTGCACATTGTCTGCATTTAGTCCAAGCAGCAACTTGCAGGCAGGGAAGGGGCTTATCAGATTCCAGCTTCCCCAATAACAAAACCCGGAGTTAAGGGGCCATTAGGCCTCTTTTTGTTGAAGTATCTTGTCTGAGATATATCAGGAGCCTCACACCTAGATGCAATGGAGGGGAAACAAAGGCTCACATCTTATCACTTCACAGGTACTTAAGAGAGAAATGCTTTTGAATTTGTTCAGTCCCTGTATATAAGAGATATGAATACACTATAAGAATGCCAGATTGTTGGTCGCCCCAGTATTCACACAAATAGCATTTTAAATGCCGCTATTTTGTTTTATTTCTTTTATAGCGCTTTAGCATTACAGTAGTGCTAAAGCACTATTAAAGAAATAAAACAAAATAGTGGTATTTAAATTGTTATTTGTGTACATGTGATGTAAAATGCTCGGACACGCTGCATTGGGATGAGTAATGCCACTACTCATCCCAATGCAGGGTGTCAGAGCGCTCATCACACGTGCAGATAATACTTTGGCAATAAATAATATGTGTGTACATCAATAGAAAGGATGTTTTATATAAGACAGGGAGGATTACAAGATGTAGGAGCCACATGTCCATCATATCTCACTGTGCTATATTAGAAGGATTACAATTTATTAACTGCAAGTAACAAAAGGATTTCTTAAAAGCAGTAACCCACTTACCCATTTACATAAAATAAAAATCTGTCACCTGCGTGTTACATAATGTGCTTTGCAGGAGACATATTAACCCTCTATGCTACTTTGATTCAGAACTAGGACTGGGCAAAACACAGATCTCTCCAGCAAATACGTTATCCTCCAGAGTTATCTTACCATCATTATTATTATTCCCTGCGATTTAGCTGGCACACAAAGATCTCTACAGCAGGTGCCTTAACCCCATAAGTTATTTTAAAATACAGACATTGCTGCCAATTAAGCAGAACAGATTTACTGCCACGTTTCTCCTTTTTGACAATTTCTTTGTGGCAGGGTTTAAAAAAAAAAGAAATTTATAAATTGGGATCCAGATTTTGCGTCTGGGCTGTGTCAATATTTTGGCACAACCCTAACGCAAAATCCAACTTATTAAATATTGTAATGCCCTAAAAAGTACTCATGATAGACCAGCTAAACATATGTGAAGTCTTAAGACCTGATGTCACTTCCTGTGAGGCATGGATTGTGATGCCACTTCTTGTGATGTCACGTGCGATGTCACTTCCTGTGATGTCACCCGCAGTGATGTAATGCACAGTGATGTCACACCCATGCTGCCTAACTTGGTGAGTCCCACCACTTCTTTTTTTAGGACTTGAGCCTTGATAAGCAGTGCTTTAAATTGGCAGCTACTGTCCTGTACCAAGTACCTGCACTTCTTTAACTTCAAAAGGATAGTTCCTGCACTTTTCAGCTCTCCTGCAATACATTTAATTGGATAGTATTGACACTTCTCAGGGAGTGCCAACACTTTTATTTTTCTATTTAAAGTGATGGAGCATGATTTTTGCTAATAAAATCTGCTCGGGAAATCCACCCATGTGTGTGTTTTAATAAATTACTAACGTGTGTGAAAACTATAATTACTAAAATGTGAAGACTAAAAGGTAGGACCGAAAATGTGCAAAGCTGCATGTATTTTTTTTTTAGAATTAGAATAACACATGTAGAATGGAAGTTTTCTTTAAAGGGTTAAGAATAATAATAGAATGAGAAGAAATTATTGATTTGCGTGTCTAATATTAATGTTCTTATGTTTCCTGAACTGCAGGAATATTCAAGCACAAACATGAAAATGCTCTTTTATTCTTCGTGAAAATAGAGTAGGCCTAGAAAATGTAGAAATTATTTTTTTCTTTTCTCTCTGTCTTTCCTTGCTGAACATGAAGGTCTAAGCAAATGTATTAGTTAGGGGATGTGCTTCCGTGCTCCTTTGTTTCTTTTCATGCCGTTTCCTGATGTCCTTGTAAAGAATAACATTTACGACTCTTTCCTGTTTAGGCGAAGATTCAGAATGAAACTGTTGCAGTGTAGTTACAAAATGTGTAAATTGTAGTTTTCTCCTTCCTCTCTAGGAAGTTATACAATTTTAGACAAAGACTGTTTAGAGAAATTTGTAAAGTCATCGTTAGGAGTTGTTTTCCTTCCCTAGTTCTGACCAATGAGAATGGCTTGTAGGATTTAGGAGAGTTTCTAACCTGGTGTAACAAAGTTGTGAAGTCAGTATAAAAACGCTGTGGGAAAATGATCATCGGCTCGTTCACATTCTGGTGACCTGTCCTGCATCCGTGGTATGCTGTATGCTGATTCCTGATTTGGCTGGCAATCCTGACTGCGGAGAACTTTTCTCTAGAGACTTTGCACATCTTCGGCTGGTGATGCTGCCCACACTATTCTCCTACAGCCGTGGAGATAGTTTTCTTGACTAATTGCACGCTGTGCATTAGTTTTCTCTAAAATTCTGAGAGGTAACTGAACTGTGATTACCCTGATGTTCACTGTTTCTCTCTCCCCTTTCCCTTTCTCACCTGAATTTGATGATTTTGAATTACTCTGTTTATGAAAGCTGTGATTGTTTACCTGTGATATTTGCGAACAAAGTGTACTCTTATGATTTGTATTTGTGTATGACCATTCATATTTTCTGAAAATAATACCAAAAAAGATACCTAGAAAGAATAGTGTCTGTCGTTATTTCCTGAGTCATGACTTATTTTTAGGATAACATTTGTCATATTCACTTCACTTCAAAAAGCTTTATTTCGACAATATTGTCATAAAAGCAAGTACAACAAAGCATTCATAATTTAACTACTGAATAGATCTTACAAGTTGAACTGTATCGGTATGTTCAAATAAAAACAGTCATTAATCGTTTCATCTTAAAAAGCGGTCTTGTCGTTAATACCTCCATGGAATCACATAACATACACTGTGTACAGTGGTAACATGGTATATAATATATTAAGTAGCAACACACAAAATGTCACAAACCGCAAGACGAACCATACAACACAGGAATAGTCAATTGGTGGGTAGCCGATATAAGTATCAAGGCAATAAGATCAGACATATAATAAAACTCATTCATAAATGATTGTGCTAAAATGTTAAAATGTTATTAATACTGTATAAAATACAAATAAGAAAGTTTCACACAATGGGATTCAGTCAATACCCTTCAAAAAGTCAGATTAATACAAGTCAGATTAATACTGCATCAGAGGGGAGATCTAATAGCAAAGGAGCGAGGTTATTCTATATTGGTGCAGTTTTTGATCTGATGCACCAAGCCCACTTTAGGAATTTAGCTAGAGGAATAGCATAGCGAAGCAAAGGATCAGTCCTCAAAATTCTTAGAGCTTCACTGCCTTGCCTAGTGCCCAAGTTCTTACATAAAGGCACTAGCCAGGTCTTTCGCGGGATGGCGTAGGCAGGATATACAAAAAGAACGTGTGGATAAGTTTCTATATGTTCAGCACAATATGGCACTTGTCATCTCCCGAATCTGACCAATTTGAAGTAAAGGATTTTAGCGGTAATCAGCCGACTCTAAATTGGAAACAAAGTTTTCGGTCAAGGGGTTTGGAGATAATATCCCAATATGGTTCTAAGTGGGGACGAGGTTTTACTAACACGAAACCCCCAGTCAGCGTCGTACTATCGCTCAGCCTGCTGGTATTTTGACCCACCATGTCCCAGTATTTGCTCTTCAGTACAGCTTTAGGCACAGACAATAGGTTGCTCGGATTCTCCCATAGATTGTTCAAACCCATTGAGGCTAGTGCCCCCTTAATATCTCTCACCCACCTTATTTTATGGTGGCGATCAGCAGCTAGGACATCCCTGAGTCCATTTGCGAAGGTGGTTAACTCGGGTGTAACCCAAATTCGGTGGCAATATAGCCCGGACGGAGCCTTGCTATATCTGCTAGAGGATGCCTTCCCATGTCGCTAAGCAATGGGAGTGAGGGTGTACTCTTGGGGAGACTAGAAATCGCACAAAAAAACTTATTTTCAGAGATGGTCAGCTGTGTAAGATTTCCATACCCCCATAATTCCGAGCCATAAAGAACTGAGCTGATTACCTTGGCATTATATATCTGTATTACTGGGCTGACTGGTTTGGTCAAGGACAAGCTAAATTCTTTGGTTAGGGTGCCCGCTAGCGGTGTGTGTTTTAATGCCATTTTTTCGAAATGGGGTTTCCATTTCATCCTTTCTCTATGCTGACACCTAGGTACGTAAATGCATCTACTTCCTCTAGTGCCATGCCCTCCATGGTGATTTTCCCCCTATATGATCGATGTTTATTACAAATCATGAGCTTTGTTTTGTCTGCATTGATCTTAAACCCTCTAAGTTTGCAGAACTCTTCAAACAGGGCCAGCGCACGCTGTAGTCCGCTAGGGGTCTTGGAGGTGATAAGGGTATTGTCCGCAAACATAAGAATTGGGACCTTGGAGCCAGCAAGGGTCGGGCATCAGTTGATGTTGAGGCTAGAAATTTCGCAGCCTCGTTAATAAAAAGGGAGAAGAGTGTGGGGGCCAAAACACACCCTTGACGCACTCCCTTATCGATCCGAATGGGTCCGTGATTTCCCCCTGGGCACCCCAACGTATGAGAGCAAAATTGCTCTCGTGAAGGCGCACTAGAAAAGTTAGCAAATTAGCCGGCATACCTAGATCCCGCAGCACCTCCCACAGTTTGCTACGAGACACTAGATCAATAGCCGATTTTAAATCGACAAAAACTGCATATATACTGCCTTCACCGAGCACCACTATCCGCCAGTATATCAAAATAAATCTAAAAACTTGGTCTACAGTACTAATGTGGGCCCGAAAGCCAGCCTGCTGAGGGGTTAAAATGCTATTATCATCGACCCATTCCTGAACCTTTCCCAGTACAAGGCATGCCACCACCTTCTGGATGGAGTCGATGAGACTAATGGGCCAGTAATTCACAGGCTGTGATCTGTCCCCCTTCTTGTATACTGGAATAATCTCTGCCCCCTTCCACGAATCTGGAATGGGGGCACCTTGGGCCAGACCGTTTGCTAGCAGTGTTATATACCTGCACCACATTTCCCTATCATGTAAAAAAACATCTGCGGGGATACTGTCGATACCCGGGGCTCTTCCCCCCATGATTGCATTAAGGGCGACCATAACTTCCGAGGGTTCGAATACCAAACTCGGCATCTGACTGGGTGTCCTCAATGGAGGTTCAGAGATCCCTGCATCATCTTCTGAGTACTGTTGAGAGAAATGTTTTACCCATTGATCAGGGGCTACATGATTTTCCGGTGGCGAAGGTTGTGCCCCAGTGCCCCATTTTACAAGGGCCCAAAAGTGTTGGAGATTACTTCTTGTGCAGGCTAACCTCAATTCCTGCCACCTTTGCTCATCCCATTCTCTTTTTGCTTTACTCTGCGCAGTTCTGTAAGCATTCCTAGCTTCCCTAATGGAGTCCAGATTTCGAATTCTAATGGCTACCCCTAAAGATTTACGGGCTCTACTGCATTCTTTATTATACCAGGTTTGTCTCTTTTGCTTAAAAAAACCTTTGTTACTGCAAGGTTTCTGGAAATAGGTCCGTACTTTGTCGAATAGTGAGGCATGGATGGTAGTAATTAGTTCTATCGGTTGGTCCCTATCGCGAAGGCCCTCTAGAACGTTAATCGCCTCTTCAACATCTCTGCCAATAGAGGACAGTGCCTCCGGGTCGCTAATTATTTTAGACCATTTGAGTCTCCTCATGTCGTTACTAGCCGTTATGTCTCTAGTGGTCACCAAGCTAACTGGGCGGGCAAGAACATCCGGTGGTAAAAGGGTGAGAGTTGCAGAGAGTGGATTATGACCACTCTCGTCGCGTTCTATAACCGCCATATCAATTAGGGTGTGCCACAGAGGCAGATCAATGAGGAGGTCATCAATACGACTAGTATGGAATCCGTTATTGAACGTATTGGCCCCTTTTCTGTCAGAAATGGTTCTACCATTAGCCGCCCTGAGACCTCTCTCTAAACACAACGCCTTCAGTTGTATTCTTGCATCAGTCCAACGTTTTATTGGATCTAACTCCAATTTAGGAATGTCCCAGGCTGCGTCACTGTCGTCCCTGTCCATCGACTCAAAAGTAGTATTAAAATCACTTGCTATAATAACCAAGGATTCACCTGGCCTAGCGCCCAGGAGCTCATCTAGGGCCTCTACAGTAGTAGATTTCCTCCCTCCTCTGGCCCCTCTCGCATATACATTGTAAATGTCAAGAATGCTAGAGGGACTACAACGTCAATCGAATGGCAAGGATGTCAGGATTACCTGAGGGGAGCTCCCGGACCGAAAGGCACACACCTTGGCGAATCTATGTCTTTAGACCCCCTGAGGGGCGCCCCTTACTTCCAGCTACACCAGGAACGTGAAAATTAAGATAGCCTGGGCAGTAGATCGGAGCAGTGGACCACGTTTCCTGAAATAAACAGATATGATACTGTTCTACATAATTGTTCCAGGGCTCGGAAACGGTTTTGGACCTAAGCCCTGCGATATTCCATGACATAAAGGATGTTTGATGTAGTACAGGTGGTACAGGTGGGGGAGCTGGCTGAATATCAGTCCCACTAGTAGGCTTTCCCAATAGGGGCCTCCCTTCCAGGTGTCCACAAAATGCATGAGCAGGTAAATTAAGTACGTAATTGTGGTCAGGGACTATACTTTCTAATTGGGAAGCGTGGCCCCTTACCTGGGCCAAGGAGGTTGCTTGCTTCTCTACATAAGAGCAGGGGTACGGTAGTCAATCAATTTCCCGGAGAGGGGATGATCTAATGCCAGGAGGAGAGACAGGAAGAGGAGGAGCAGATGGGATAGCCTCAGGAGGTGAATGTTTAATACGGATGTTGGAATTAGTTAAATGATGGGTGCGTAGGTCGAATGCCACCAAATTTTCAGCCAATTCTTGGTGATGAAATATGAACGCTATAGTATCCGTGGAACCACCCTTGGTTAAGCATCTTTGTGCCCCTTGAATATCCTCCCTAATAATAGACCGACACACTCTTACATGCCGGATCCATTGGATGCTTTTGTTAATTAGAGAGGTTTCATCTTCTCTCCCGTAACTGGCAGGAAGTTTAGGGACACCCGTCAGATATACCCCCTTTGCTTTTGTCTTTTTTGTGGTTCTACCCATGTTCATTATAGGATTGGATGCTTTTCCCCAGGGGACAGAGGGATCAACTAGGAGAGCAATGGCTATATTATAGTTGGAACGATGTCGCAGGCCTGCTCCCTTGTTCATAGCATCTCTCATGTGTGCAATTCTCAACAACCCCCTTTGGCAACTTGAGTGTAGATGGAGTCTCCCCCCTCCCTCCCCACCATGACCAATGGTCCCCTCTATTGGCCCCTCGGGCACCACACTAGCCTGTCTCGCACCACCTGCTCTACCCAGATCTACTGCTGGACTAGATGAAGGAAGGCTCATTTGTTTTTTCATATGGTGTATCTCAGAGAGGGCCATGGACAAAGAGTCAGAAAGACTACTGACTAGATCTTTTAAATCTTTAACCACCTGGACCAGGTCCTTTATCTGGAGCTCAAGGGGCTTGCGGGAAGGATCCATGCCAAAGACGGCATCTGTCGCTGCACTGGGAGACCTGCCTTGGGTTAAGGAGAGCCCTGGGGTAGTATATAGATGGTTCAAGCTTGCTCTAGGGACTGGAGTTTCGATCGATAAGTCGTTCAACCTACCATCGTTTGCTATACAGCTGACAAAACTATTAGGGGAGTCAACTGGGACGGGGTGAATTTGAGCCTGCAACACCGTGAACCTATTGTTACATGGGAAATCCTTTAGAAGCGACATGGCAGTATTTTCACAAGGGGTTTGGTTAGAGGGATGCACAGATATAGATGGCTGCTGCGTGCCTGTATTTAAGCTTAGGGCCTTCAAAAACATAGACGGAATACGCCTAGATTCAGCATGATTAATAGTGTCTGCATGATCAGTGGATGTTAATGGCGTGCTTGGTCCTGCTGGATCGAGTAAGACCTCACAATCTGATAATAGGCTATCAATACGCTCAAGTGCCCCTTTTTTACAAACTGGGCTCCCTCTCGCGGCGTTCTTTTTCACTTTCCTTTTGTGAGCTACTCCCAGCCCTCCCTCAGCTGCATTCCGTTTTCCCATCTGGATGGCTCGAGTCCCACGCAATTAAGATCAATCAGCCAGTCAACCAAAGTACCTTCAGATTCTAGAGTCCGGCAATCTCCACTTGGACTGTGAAGACAAGGAAAGTAGAGTGTCCAAATTCCAGGAGTCCCACAAACCCACCAGCCAAGAGAGTGGCCCAGTCCGGCCTCGTTCGACTGTGGACGGGCGCAGATGGGCCCGCCTTTGGCCCCGGCTTTGCCCGGGCATGGCCCCGGCACGCCCGCGCGCATCCCGTGAGAGCCCCCGAGCCTTCTTATGCGCCTCCTGGTGCAGATGCGTGCGACGGCGCCTCCTGGCGCTATGAACCTTTGGGCTTGGAGTCCCCCAATGATGATGGCAGGCTGAGTAGCATCAATGAGAACGGGATCCCGCGCCGCGGGAGCCCCCGAGCCTTCTTATGCGCCTCCTGGCGCAGATGCGTGCGACGGCGCCTCCTGGCGCTATGAACCTTGGGGCTTGGAGTCCCCCAACGATGATGGCAGGCTGAGTAGCAACAATGAGAACGGGCTCCCGCGCCGCGGGAGGCCCCGAGCCTGCTTATGCGCCTCCTGGCGCAGATACATTTGTCATATTATTAATGCATGTGGTAGTGTAATTATGATATAACTATTTCTTCATTACAGGTCCTCGTGAAGGAATGGTTCTCCGATTTCTTTACTTAGTCCCTTTTAGCTCTACCAAAGATCCATTGGAGGACCTTTGATATTCTTATTCCTAATAGAAAGGATAATGACTTATGGGCCCTTCATTATAGTATTTACGCTTCCTTAGGTATTGTAAAGGTTGGTGTGGGATAATATATGACACTCCACCCCACCCCCCCACTTCCGCTGCATCAGTTTTTGGTAGTTACATTGGATGGTTAGTTTAGACTAAAATACTAGGTGGAGAAAAAGGAGTTTTTTACTGACTAGACGGAATTGACGGTTCAAATATATGTTGAGTTAATTTTGTCATATTGAGTTTTTGTTACGCGTCCGTCGAGGCCTGAGATCCCGGGATATACCTAAGGGCTGTTCTTAGTGTTTGCGTACACTAAGGTGATGTACATTGTCTGCTGGTAATACAATACTAGGCGGTCGTGGAACTGAAAGTATTATAAAGGGAACTTTGTTGAATGAGATAAGAGGGGTAATTTGGGTCACTTCAGTAAGCGCAACTGGGGAAGTCCAGAGAGTCCTCCATTGTAAGAGAACAAGAATCACGCTGGTCGTGGTTTATTGTTGGAGTGTAGGGTTTTCTCTTTTAAGTGCATGAATATACTTTCGATTTTTTCCTTTTAGTGGAGCAGACAATTTGTGTTTATGTAGTTTATTTTATTTGATTAAAAAGACCTTAAAAGACATTAAAGCTGATTTTGTAAAGGGATGGTCAGTGGAAGGAGCGATACTGACGTCACAGAGAGCCGCGCTGGTATTGGACAGTTGGTGAGCAACGTCACAGAGGTGCCGCGCTGGTACTGGTTAGTTGGTGTGAGCCGCGCTGTGATTGGACAACAAAAATAACTTTGATTGGAAGTTGAAAACATAACACGGAAGAGAGTGTTGTTAGGATTTACGTAGATTAGAGTTATTAATAATATTTTATTTACAGTAAGTAGAAAAGATGAAGATAATAAAATTGTTAAAGACATTGTTTAGTAAAGATCAACCAATTCCAATTAGAGAAGGAATTCCAATAGCTCCTGAAGGTACGCCAGCAGCATTTATGGCATTGGAAAGGGGTTACCATACATGTGCATGGTTAGAGAATTGGGTGAAATATACAGAAGATCAAGGTGAATTAGCTTTTCCTGAAAATTGTACTTTTAATACAAGGATTTTAGAAAACCTGAGGTTTCGGATGAATGGTTTGAATCCAAATCCTAGACCAATGCAGTATGAGGCATTACAAGAATGGGAGTATGAAGCATACAAGAGAGAAAGAGACAAGCTTCAGAATAGGTATAAAAATACAGTGAGTAGATATTCTGAAGCAAAGTTGGATGCTCGCCAGAAAATGTGGAGAAGAGGTACTGTTATAGAAACAAATGGATTATTCCCTGTTAGAGAAATTGATGAGACTGAAAGGGGAAAGTCAAAAGAGAAAAAGAATAATTCTGAAATACAAGATAAGAATGTGAATGTGAATCTAATGGATTCAGATGACATTGATGAGGATTTCCTAAACAAATTATTAATGAACAGACCACCACCATATCAAGAGGAACAGATTAGTTTAAGTACAGATGATTCACATATTTCAAATGTTATATCTAGTGCTCCTTTGATTCAGATTGGGGAATAATCTCAGAATAAAGTGACGAATGGAGTAAGATCAGATGAGATTGAGAACAGGCAAAGGACAATTGTTAGGAAGGAAGCAGTGAGAAATCCAGAAGTGTTGTCAGTACCAGTGACGATTGGTCCAGTAGTTCCATTATATAGTGATGGACAGAGTGTTGCGGGAGTACATGCTTTGGCAGTCCCAGTAGTGACTAGGACTAATGAAAGAAGTAGTGGAAGTAACAGTGCAAATGTGAGTATAGATTCGAGACATGAAGAACAATTAATTGATGTTTCAGGTAGAAATGAGACACCAAAAAGGGTGGTGTATCAGGAACCTAGGAGATTAATACGGACTGAAGAGAGATTGAATACTCAAGCATCTGCTAAACATAGAAGTGAGTCGGGTGAAGAAGATGTACAAAGATCAATGGGTCCATCGCCAGAAGAATTAGATCAGTGGATTCGAGATATAGCTCCTGGTTGTAGTAGTCAGAGTAAGGATGATTGTGTCGATGTGGCTAAATTAAAAGGAGTCTAGGAGTACTAAAAGAAATGATTACAGGTACAATTAGCCCAGAGAGATTGAGTAAATTTCAAGATGATGAGTTGTTGTTTCTATGTAAGACTATTACTCGAAGAGCAAGAAATTTGCATGAGATATTTGTAGAGACAGCAACAGAGTATGGAATAGACATTGAGAAGTCAAAAGCATTACAAAAGACGTATAGATTCGATTTTACAGACAGAGATTTGGAAAATTTAAAGGTTTCAGGGAAGCGATTACAAATTAAAGAATTGATTAGCACACTGAAGCATTGGGGTGAATTGGACAAGTGGAAAGGAAGATGGGGTAAAAAGAAAAAAGATGAAAATGCCAAGCGAATGTAGATTTTCCATCATATCCTTTGAGAGAGCCAGAGAAATAGACAGAATCAGATGATGCTGTTGCGGCTAATCCAATGAGAGAAGTACCAGGAGGTGGTTATGTCCATGTTCCATGGTCAAGACAGGACATTTTGTCATTTACGAATGATTTTCCGAGATTGAGAGAAAAGCCTGTTGAATGGTACAGACAAGTTGAAAGGTTTGTGAAAGTATCAAAAGTTTTGTGGGTTGATTTAGAGCAGAGGTCTTCAAACTTTTGGATGCCGAGACCCCCCTGTCAACATTTTGAGGCGTAAGGACCCCCTCCTGACAAAAATTTCTAAACCTGTAGGCAGGGCTACTGGAATTATGAGGCAGGTGAGGACCAAATTACATGACAGGCTTGACTAAATTGTGTGGGAAGAAAAGGTAAATGATGTTATGTGATGCCGCGTACACAGTAACACTGAGGAAAGATTTCACCCCATCAGTAACAGTGTATAACCAAAATACAGCAATTAACATCAGAAAGATTTCTAGTCAAACTTTGTGAAGGGCCTTCCACTCCGCAGGAATACGTGCTGCCACATTAGAAGCTCACTTGGCCCTGGCCGGAGAAGCAGGGGTCCCTTAAAACCCTGGAGGTTTTGTGCAGAGTTAAGCAGTTTACCCATGCAGCTTTCCTCTCACCCCTCCCTTCCATCCCTCTGTCCTCTCCTAACCCCGGATCCCTCTCTCACTTTGCAGGCCATTTTATTTCACCCCTTTTTACAACTTCTGAACTCTCCCCATTCAACCTCTCACTTCACCTTTAACACTCCCAGCCAGGGCTGGTCCTAACACTGGTCGCACACGGTGCAACAGTCTTTTTTGGTGCCCCACCCCCGTTTCCTCCTTCTCCATGAATTCCTTCACTGCCACTCACCAACAATTTACCTCATCTCTCTATTGCACCTTTCTGACAAAGATTTCATTTTCTTATAGCGCTACTCATAGTTTACTCACACTCATTTCTGTGATCTGCATGGTACATATTCTTTGTAGCAGGAACGTTAACCCTCTGCACTGTGTGGGTGACAAGAGTGCCCATGTGAGTGCACGGTGAGCGATGCAACAGTGTGAGAGTAGGGTAAGAGGAGTGACTGCAGGGTGAGTGAGGTGGCTTATGAATTTAGGTGCGGATGCAAGTTCAGAATGGGACGAATGAGTGTATGATTACTGATGGGCTTGTTTGAGTGAGTTGCATATTGAGCAGTGAGGGGGACAGGTGAGTGAAGTGTCACATGAGTGCAGGATGAGTAGTGTACTTGTGTGGCTGCAGGGTGAGGTATAGGATGAACAGCGCAAGTGCATTGTGAGTGCAGAGTGATCACTGTGAATGCAGGGTGAGCGGGTGAATGGTGTGAGTGCATTGTGATCGCTGTGAATGCAGGGTGAGCGTGAAAGTGAAGGGCGAGAATGACGAGGTGAGTTGTCTGAATGCAGAGTGCATTCCCAGACACTTGAAGTAACTCAGCATGTTATGGACGGCGGCGTAGGGTTTAAGATCTAAGGTAAACTATTGCTATTATGGCATTAATCGGGGATCGAGGAAATAAATAATGTGCTGATCCTGCAACAAACTTCCAGTCCTATGGTTAGGGTTGCCAGCAGATTATTTTGATGGCCCAGTCGGTACAAAAATAAGCAGTCACCTAAAGCTGTATTTTTAAGCACTTATCTGTGCATACTTCGAACAGCAAATATAAATAGAAAGCACTTTTAATTGTGTATCCATGACTGATAATTAAAGAGAACAAAGACAGAAAAGTCACATAACGAATGCATACATACTTTTTAGTGTCAAGAGGAGGTCTTTGCAGGCTCTTTAAACAAAACACGGCAGGCATTTTTCTTTTGGCAACCCTACTTTATATTCCTTTTCATGAAATGCATTCTCACACTGCAGCAGTAAATGTAAAATACAAATGTAAGGAATAGGCAGAGTGGGGGCCCAGGGGTACTGGAACCAGGAAAAAAACTAAGCCTCTGTAACCAGTTTACAAAGGCATGTAAACATGCAAATGGTCTTTAAAGACCTGTGAAAAACTCGGGCGTGCCGGAGATAAGACTCCAGACACTGCCCAGCTGAGCCCCCAGCAGCTCGAGTTGCACTGCAGCAGCCCGGGCTGAGACGCAGGACGGGGGAAGAGGGGAGGCTGAAGCCCTTGGGCCTCGGCAGAAGTGTGACTGGGAAGGCGCGACCCCCTTTGCATCGCTCCACGGCCCCCCTGGGGGTCACGCCCCACAGTTTGAAGACCCCTGATTTAGAGGGTCTTTTTGATATAGTAGTTCCAGTTGATTTGTGGATTGAGTGTGAAATTGCTGTAGATTGACCAAATAAAGAATACCCAAGAGATTCTAAAACAGGAGCACCTTCTGATGAAATTATGAAAAAATATAATCAGGTTATTACATACCTGAAAGGGAAGATTTCTCCAAAAGAAACAGATTGGGTGAAGGTTGATAGAACGACTCAGGAACTGAAAGAATCAGTGCATGCTTATTATGAAAGGCTTCTTCAAGTGTTTAAGCAGTTTAGTGGTATAGAAAATATCACTGAAAAAGATATGGGACATTTTGTATATCGCTTTGTTTACGGCTTGAGACCAGAAATAAGTGCCATGATTCAACAACATTTAATATGTTGGCAGAGTAAATCAGTTGATGAGATTCTTCGTTATGCGAAGTATTGTGGAGATGACATTGAGATGAGACATAAGAAATTAAAGGAGAAATTGATGTTAGCACAAATGAGAGCAGCTAAGAAAGGAGGATATCTGAACAGAGATGCGACTGATGATGGTCAGACTACAACTGGTATGAAAGGTTTAGTTTCAAATGGCAATACAGTGACACAAATGGTTCCAATTGGTGAAGGAAGAGGTAGAGGTAATTTTGTGGACATGGAAGATTTAAAACAAAAACGTCCTTGTTTTAACTGTGGCAAGTTTGGACATTGGCGTCGTGAGTGTAAGGTGGTGTTGAATAATAATGGGAATATAGGTTCATTTGATCAGGGACAAGAGCAGACGCAGAGTCAAAATCAGAACTATCAAGTGCAGATGAATCAGGTGCAGAATCAGAATCAGCAAGTGCAGATGACAAACAGGGGACAGAATTTGCAAATTCCACAAGCTCCAACGCCTAATAATAATAATGTGAATGGTCAAATGCAAAGACAAAGTGTAAATACTGGTTTGCGTACAAATGCTCAAACAAATTCAAATGTGCAGGTTGTTTCACAGTATGTTTTGCAAACAGATGGGAGTGATTCGGATTCATCACAATGACGGTGCCTGAGGGGGGAGGAAGAGTGCGTTCTTGGCACATCTCTAGTGGTAGATCAGTCGGGTCCATATGTGGATGGCGAGGTTGATGGTAATGCAATTACTTTCCTCGTAGATACTGGTGCTACCCGTTCCACTGTGAGAACTGTGGAAATTCCAAACCTACCCCTCTCGGGAGAAAATATCCAAGTTGTCGTAGTATCAAACAAACTCATTAAAACACCAATAACTAAGCCAATAAAAGTTCAAATTGGAAATTTCAAGGAATTACACAAATTTGTTGTGTGTGATTCAAGTCCTGTTAATTTATTAGGTAGGGATCTGTTGTGTAAAATGAACTGTTCCATTTACTGTACACCGGATGGAATAGCATTTCACACAAAAGATGAAGACGTGGTCTTTAAAATGCTGAATCAAGGGACAGAAGTGACAGAAGTGAATGAGTTGTACCCATTGCTCAAAGAGAATGATTTGCCTGTTGAGTTGAGAAAAACGGTGTTGTCTGATGTGTGGGATTTTTCTGGGAAAGATAGTGGTCTAATGAAAGGAGTTGCTCCGATTCAGATTACAGTCAAACCTAATGCAGAGTTTCCGAGAACCCCACAATATAAAATGAGTCCAGATATTATTGCAGGAGTGACACCAGTGATAGACATGCTGATTGAACAAGGAATTTTGAGAGAGATATTAGGAAGTCCATGTAATTCACCTATAATGTGAATTCGCAAGCCTAATGGGAAATACAGGATCGTACAGGACCGGAGAAAGGTTAACCAAATAGTTATACCTTGTTGTCCTATAGTAACAAATCCAGCAGTGATTCTATATCAAATTCCATGTGACGCAGAATGGTTTACTGTGATTGATCTGTGTCAAGCGTTTTTCTCGATACCTTTGCATCCGGATAGCCAATATTTATTTGCATTCCGGTTCGGAAACCGTGTTTTGGCATGTTGCCGAGTTCCTCAAGGGTATACAGAGAGTCCCTCAATTTTCAATCAGATATTGAAAAAGTGTTTGGAGTCATTGGTCATGCCCAAAAATTCAGTTCTAGTCCAGTATATTGACGACTTACTAGTGGCGTCAAGGACTAGAAAAGATTGTGTGACAGATATGATTGCTTTGCTGAATCACTTGGTAGTAGGTGGTCATAAAGTGTCACCGACAAAATTACAATTTTGTAAGACTGAAGTGCTTTATTTTGAACATATCATTGAAAAAGGAATTCGAAAAGTTTCTCAAGATCGAATAAATGCTATCATGCGAATGAATCCACCAAAAACACAGAAAGAGGTTCAAATGTTTTTGGGAATGGTTGGTTACTGCAGACAGTGGATTATGAATTTTTCACTGATTACAAAACCACTTCAGAGACTGACACACAAAGATGTGAGAGATCCAATACATCTGGATGAGGAATGCATGAAGACGTTTCTAGAGTTGCGAGACAGTCTATGTCGAGCACCAGCGTTAGAAATGCCAGATTTTGAAAAAGAATTTGCGTTGTTTTGCAATGAGCGTGAGGGTTGCGTACTCTCAGTTCTAACGCAAACGCATGGGACAGCGCGAAGACCAGTGGCATATTTTTCTGCTACTTTGGATCCCGTTGCTGCAGCATTACCAGGATGTTTGAAAGCAGTTGCTGCTACTTGTGTGAGTCTTGAACAAAGTGAGTCAATTGTTATGGGACATCCATTGAGAGTGTTTGTTCCACATTCAGTTGAGATTCTGTTAACATGCACTCGAACACAACATTTGACGAGTAGCCGTTTGACAAAATATGAACAAGTGATTCTAGGTGCTGAAAAAGTGACAATAACGAGGTGCACTAGCTTAAATCCAGCCACGTTATTGCCAACTCCAGCTTGTGAGGAAGTTCTTGATGAAGTGGATCATGATTGCCTGGATGTGACAGAATTGTGCACAAAACCAAGGCCTGATATAAAAGATACACAGCTTCCTGAATCTGATGTGGTTCTGTTTGTGGATGGCTCATGTTTGAGAGATTCAGAGGGTTGCTTGAGAGCTGCCTATGCAATTTGCACAGTAGCAAACGTGATTGAAGCATCGTGGTTGAAAGGAGTGAGTTCTGCACAAGTGGCTGAATTAAAAGCGCTCACTCGAGCTTGTATTTTATCAAGACAAATGAGGGTTACAATCTTTACGGATAGTCAATACGGCTTTGGTGTCATACATGACTTTGGGCAGTTGTGGTCCCAACGTGTATTTTTGACCTCTTCGGGTTCACCGATCAGAAACGGAGAGTGTGTAAAAGATCTACTGATGGCATTACAATTGCCGGCACAAATTGGGGTGGTGAGGTGCAGTGCACATCGATCTGGTTGTGAGTACATCACACTAGGTAATAGATATGTGGATGAAATTGCTAAATTTTGTGCTTTAAATACATACTCGATTAATGTGGGACCATCAGTAAATGAGCAAACTGAACAAACAGAATGCAAATTATTGTTCACATCTGTTGAGACTTGGGATGAAGTGAGAGACCTACAAGAAGAGGCAAGTGACTCTGAAAAAGAGGGGTGGATTAAATTGGGATGCACACGCAGGTCAGATGATGAGATCTGGGTATACACTGATGGGAGAATAGTAATGCCAGACAGTCTTCTTTCTCAGATGGCTAGAGTCAATCATGGGCCGACACCTATTGGAAGAGATGCAATGATTAGGTTGTTTCAACAGACATGGTTTAATCCCAAATTCAGAGTGACTGCAGAAAGTCTCAGTCAGAGATGCACAGTTTGTCAGAAACAAAACCCAGGAAGAAAGACAGTGGTTAGCATGGGAAGAATTGGGAAAGCAGCTGGTCCATTTACCAGAATGCAGCTAGACTTTATTGAGATGCCCCCTTGCAATGGATTAAAATATGTCCTTGTGGTTGTTTGCTTGTTTTCTCGTTGGGTTGAAGCATATCCAACAAGACGTAATGATAGCTTGACAGTTGCTAAATTGCTTCTTAGAGAGATTATTCCTAGATTCGGTTTTCCAGTCTCGTTGGAATCAGATAGAGGGACACATTTTAATAATGAAATAATTTGGATGCTTTGTGCAGCATTACAGATTGAGCAAAAACTGCACTGTGCATACAGACCTGAGGCTTCAGGGGTAGTTGAACAGGTCAATGGCACAATAAAATCAAGATTGGCTAAAGTTTATGCTTCCACAGCATTTAAATGGTCTGATGCTTTACCATTAGTATTAATGAGCCTAAGAAGTATCCCAGACAAGAAAACTGGATTGTCTCCCCACTAAATCATTATTGGCAGGGCTATGAGACAGCCAACAGTTCCAGCAAATCAACTGATGAACATTACTGATGACTTAGTACTGGATTATTGTAAAGGACTGGCTGATGTGGTACGTTCTGTGTCTCACCAGGTTGGAGAAGTTGCGACAACAGCTCAACAAGAACAAGGCCATGATCTAAGCCCTGGGGACTGGATTGTGGTGAAGAAGCATGTCAGAAAGTCCTGTTTAGAACCTCGCTGGCATGGCCCTTATCAGATCATTCTGGTGACTACGACAGCTGTTAAGTGTGCTGGTCTGTCGAATTGGATTCACGCAAGTCACACGAGAAAAGTCCCAAGTCCACTTGAAAACGAAGAAACTGCTCAAGAAGAGAGACGTGAACAAAGAAATGTTCCAGAGCAGGTTGAAGTTGGAGTAGAGTGGGCAAAAGTTACTGGGATTAGTGAAGATAACACTGTCGCTGTCAATGGTGAGAACAGAGTGATTCCTTCAGCTTCTGCAGTTGCTAAAGACAAGAGAAAGAGGAACTCATCTGAAGAAAGTTCAGAAACGAATGAGAATGGAAAAGGGGCAAAGAAGGGAGACAAGTGGCCAAAAGGAGTGAAAAAGCTGAAATACACTGTCAATAGCAAAGTTCCTGAAACAATACTTGAAGTATCGAGTCAATCAGAACAAAGTGAAACAGAAGAAGAGAATCAAGTACGAAGAACAAAGAGAGTGAAAGTGCCGAGCAAGAAATACTCAGCACCAGAATGGACTTATGTGGTTGTAGGTGCAAATGAAAGTGTTTCAAATGATTGGGAAAAAGAATTTCTAAAATTCTGTGTTAAGAAGGACAATTCTTTCAAGCCGCCCTAAGTGAACTGCTAATTTGAAGAGGGTGATCAAAAAGAGAGAAGAGATTTATGTGATAAATTTCCAGAAAAAGGTTTCTGAAGCTGTGGATTTTGGATTTTGAAGAAGAGCTCAAGGCTCAGAACTTTGTTGTGGAGTGCACAAACTAAATTAAGCCTAGTGAAATTACTAATTATTTTTTAGTAAAATTTTTTAGTTAGGATTTTTTTTTTGTCTTTTTTACATAATTTTTGAAGATGATTAGTACTGAGACTGGTAAACAGAATCAGGGAATATGTAGGCGAAAATGCTTCAATGTTTGTGTTTTCTGTGTTTTATTAACAATGTCTGTATGGTTGATTTTAACATTTGTAATACCTCGCTCTATGTTTATTAATATAGTAAATACTACTAATAATAATAATGAGCATGTGACTTTGGTTACTAAAAATGTTCTGAAAGAAGATTCTGAGACTAATATGAAAGAAATAACCGGTAGTGTCTTACATTTGGATAAATCTATTGGTGATTATTCGTTAAACGTCTGTACAAAATTACTTTATAAATATGTGGACATAATGGATGCGAGAGATTGTTTTGTGTGCATGCAATTACCCACGTTTGTGTCTGAGGGTGTAACTTACCACCATTTGCCACTAACATATGGCATATCGTGAAGTGTACTAACCAGTTTATTTTATGCTAAAGGGGCGTTTCAATACTTTTATTCAAATTATGATTTAGTGTTTTCAGAAATTCCTATTAGAAAGAATATGAATATAGTTTATAGTGCTAAAGATGCAGAATATTTGGGAGAGTTTTTTCACACTACCAAAACGATAGATACAGTTTATGCACATAGACATAATTTAACCTGTAGGTTAAGTAGTGTAGAGATTGATTTTATAAATTCTGTAGAGGATAGACGTAGAGAGTTTAAACACAGGGCTGCTGAACAAAAGAGTAAGGAGCCTCCATGGGCACATAAAGAAGGAACAGAAGACTGAGACTTTTGCTGCAATGGCTCTGGATTGGCCCATAGGGGAAAGCTTTGCATACTAAGGCAGAAAACAGATTATAATAACCATTTCATTGGTTCCAGTGAATGTGAACACACTTTCATAATTACTGGTGGTTGGGGATTAAAGGGTGGTACAGATCCTGTTTACCCTGGGGTATATTTTATATGTGGTAAAAATGCCTACTATAGGTTGCCACCACATTGGTATGGATGTTGTTATATGGGAATTGTCTTTCCTAAAATATATCATGTGAATGATGAACAAGGAACGAATGAAAAGCAACTAACACAAAGAAAAAGGGGATTGAGTGCTGCTGAAATAATTGGGGATATATTTGGTGCATTGATACCTTCAGTTTGGGTTATTCTAAATTCACAGAAAATTCGGAAATTGTCTACAGTGGTTGATCGTTTATCAACGGATACCGCTGGAGGGTTTCTGATGGTTGATACTGAAATGGTGGCTATGAGGACCATGGTTTTACAAAATAGACTTGCCTTAGATGTATTATTGACAAAAGAAAGTGGAGTCTGTAGTATGCTAAAGATTCAACAATGTTGCACTTATATCCCTGATAGGGTTTTGGAGGGATATATTAGTAACATTACTCATTTACATGATGATCTGTCAAAACTGAAGGCTGATGGTGCATGGGAGAAAATTGGCAAGAGTATTTCTTCCATAGGTAACTGGTTTTCTGATTTTTCTAATAGCTTATTAGGGAGAATACTAACACCGATAATTGCTATTGCTGCAAGCATTCTAATGATAATACTGCTTTACAAGTGTCACAGGAGTAAGCCTACTGAGGTTAAGAGAAGAGCAAGGAAAAGGAAAAGAGAAGAAATAGAAATGGAAGATCGAAGAGGGATTTATTACGATGCCTGGAAGGATATAGAGGGTGTTAGACAGAAACAAATGAGAACTACTGCATTCTGATTGTTCATTATCAGATAGTAAACTGATATGGGTTGGTGTGATGGTTTGGGATACCATCAGATGGGGGATTGATGGAGCATGATATTTGCTAATAAATAAAAATCTGTCACCTGCGTGTTACATAATGTGCTTTGCAGGAGACATATTAACCCTCTATGCTACTTTGATTCAGAACTAGGACTGGGCAAAACACAGATCTCTCCAGCAAATACGTTATCCTCCAGAGTTATCTTACCATCATTATTATTATTCCCTGCGATTTAGCTGGCACACAAAGATCTCTACAGCAGGTGCCTTAACCCCATAAGTTATTTTAAAATACAGACATTGCTGCCAAATAAGCAGAACAGATTTACTGCCACGTTTCTCCTTTTTGACAATTTCTTTTTGGGAGGGTTTAAAAAAAAAAAATTATAAATTGGGATCCAGATTTTGCGTCTGGGCTGTGTCAATATTTTGGCACAACCCTAACGCAAAATCCAACTTATTAAATATTGTAATGCCCTAAAAAGTACTCATGATAGACCAGCTAAACATATGTGAAGTCTTAAGACCTGATGTCACTTCCTGTGAGGCATGGATTGTGATGCCACTTCTTGTGATGTCACGTGCGATGTCACTTCCTGTGATGTCACCTGCAGTGATTTCATGCACAGTGATGTCACACCCATGCTGCCTAACTTGGTGAGTCCCACCACTTCTTTTTTTAGGACTTGAGCCTTGATAAGCAGTGCTTTAAATTGGCAGCTACTGTCCTGTACCATATACCTGCACTTCTTTAACTTCAAAAGGAGAGTGCCTGCACTTTTCAGCTCTCCTGCAATACATTTAATTGGATAGTATTGACACTTCTCAGGGAGTGCCAACACTTTTATTTTTCTATTTAAAGTGATGGAGCATGATTTTTGCTAATAAAATCTGCTCGGGAAATCCACCCATGTGTGTGTTTTAATAAATTACTAACGTGTGTGAAAACTATAATTACTAAAATGTGAAGACTAAAAGGTACGACCGAAAATGTGCAAAGCTGCACGTATTTTTTTAGAATTAGAATAACACATGTAGAATGTAGGTTTTCTTTATAGGGTTAAGAATAATAATAGAATGAGAAGAAATTATTGATTTGCGTGTCTAATATTAATGTTTTTATGTTTCCTGAACTGCAGGAATATTCAAGCACAAACATGAAAATGCTCTTTTATTCTTTGTGAAAATAGAGTAGGCCTAGAAAATGTAGAAATTATTTTTTTCTTTTCTCTCTGTCTTTCCTTGCTGAACATGAAGGTCTAAGCAAATGTATTAGTTAGGGGATGTGCTTCCGTGCTCCTTTGTTTCTTTTCATGCCGTTTCCTGATGTCCTTGTAAAGAATAACATTTACATCCTTAGAGAGCGGAGAATAGTAAGACTCTTTCCTGTTTAGGCGAATATTCAGAATGAAACTGTTGCAGTGTAGTTACAAAATGTGTAAATTGTAGTTTTCTCCTTCCTCTCTAGGAAGTTATACAATTTTAGACAAAGACTGTTCAGAGAAATTTGTAAAGTCATCGTTAGGAGTTGTTTTCCTTCCCTAGTTCTGACCAATGAGAATGACTTGTAGGATTTAGGAGAGTTTCTAACCTGGTGTAACAAAGTTGCAAAGTCAGTATAAAAACGCTGGTGGGAAAATGATCATCGGCTCGTTCACATTCTGGTGACCTGTCCTGCATCCGTGGTATGCTGTATGCTGTGCTGTGCTGATTCCTGATTTGGCTGGCAATGCTGACTGCGGAGAACTTTTCTCTAGAGACTTTGCACATCATCGGCTGGTGATGCTGCCCACACTATTCTCCTACGGCCGCGGAGATAGTTTTCTTGACTAATTGCACGCTGTACATTAGTTTTCTCTAAAATTCTGAATTTGATGATTTTGAATTACTCTGTTTATGAAAGCTGTGATTGTTTACCTGTGATATTTGCGAACAAAGTGTACTCTTATGATTTGTATTTGTGTATGACCATTCATATTTTCTAAAAATAATACCAAAAAAGGTACCTAGAAAGAATAGTGTCTGTTGTTATTTCCGGAGTCATGACTTATTTTAGGATAACATTTGTCATATTATTAATGCATTTGGTAGTGTAATTATGATATAACTATTTCTTCATTTTAGGTCCTCGTGAAGGAATGGTTCTCCGATTTCTTTATTTAGTCCCTTTTAGCTCTACCAAAGATCCATTGGGGGACCTTTGATATTGCTATTGCTAATAGAAAGGATAATGACTTATGGGCCCGTCATTATAGTATTTACGCTTCCTTAGGTATTGTAAAGGTTGGTGTGGGATATTATATGGCCCCCCCTCCACACTTCCGCTGCATCAAAAGCACTGAATATACTTAGTACCTGTGTTTTTGGAAAGCTTTTTCTTCACAAATGTCCCCCTTCATTCCCTCTTCCCTTCCCTTCCCCCACCTTTCCTCTCCTCCTTTCAATGCTTTGAGGCCACTTGTGGCTACAGTAGTTGAGCAAGATTGGACAGATGAGCTGTTTAACAAACAATCAATAATCCACACAACCACGCCTCCTGATGGGAATGCATTTAAACACTGTAAACTGGGCGATAATCTGTTAAACTGTTGTGCTGAAACAGGCATGTTGGCAATCTAGGGATTGTTATCACTACTTCCTGTCGTTTATGTTGATAAGAGACTCTTGAAACGGCCTAGAGTAAAAGATCGCATCTTTAAAGCACTAAGCAGCTTGACTTTAACAGTAAAGGACTTCGGATGACAAAATATAGACGCTCACTGTATGGACAAAAGGCAGTTGTAGCCGTCACACCCTGCATTTTTGGGTCTGAGATGTTTAGCACAAGCCTTTTGTTTTCAATAAAAATGTATATGCTATACATACTTTCAGGAGCTCATATCACACCACACCTCAGAGGGCTCCACTGGCTCCCTATACGCAAGCATGCCCAGCTCAAGCACCTCACGCACACATTCAAAGTTGGACACAACACAGGACCAGGCTTCCTGAACAATCACATCTCCTTCCACCAGCCATCCAGACATCTCTGCTCAGCAGGGCTCCTACTAGCACACACCCTGCACAATCACCGAAACAGAGCCAGAGCCTTCTCATACATCACTCCTAAAGCATGGAACAACCTCCCAGGGCCGGCTTTAGCGCTGGTGGCGCCCAGTGTGACAATCACTTTTGGCGCCCCCCAGGCCCTATGACCGCCTCCTCGGATTCTCTCACTACCACCGGGCAAAAGTGCCCCTTATCTCTCCAATCATAAGATATTGCTAAATACAGCGCCCCTCCTGAGGTCGGCACCCCCCTTCACAGGTCAGCGCCCAGTGCGGCCGCACCAGTCACACTGTTCTAAAGCCGGCCCTGCAACCTCCCACCACCCATCAGAGTCTCCTCCTCTCTTCTTGAATTCTGCAAGAAGCTGAAGACATGCCTTGAATCACATACCCTTGGGCAAGGTCTGCACACCTGCTAAGCACCAGGATACCTCACAGGTGATATTGCGTAATGCAATTACGCAGAGCATATATATCTATATTGGCCTGTAGGCAGTGCCAGTTTTGTACAGTGTGTGCCTTCATACAAAAATCATTCACATGCAGAATAAGCATTGGCAAAGTCAGGTCTTCATCCAAAGACAGACTTACTGGCTTTGTTAATGCTTCTTTAGGTGAGGCATTAACTAAGACCTTTTGATTTTACTTAAAGTATATATATAAAATTACATACTTCCTTATAGGGACTTCACGCCTTGGCTGACTTCATTGTGAGTGGCGGTATTTTGCTCCTTCACTACTTGCAGTAGTAGTAGTAATAGTAGTAATAATATAAGTAGTGATAGTGTTACGTCTAGTGGTTGTAGAAGTAATGTAGTAATAATAGTAGTTAGTATTTGTTGCTGTATTTCTCATAATAAGACATAAGAGTACTAGCAGCAGTGGCTGTCGCAGTTTAGTAGTAGTACTGGTAGTAGTAGAGGTAGTAGTAGTAGTAATAGTAGCAGGGGTATCAGTAGTAGTAGTAGCAGTCGACGTAGTAGCATCACAAGCTTCCCTGACACACTAAACAAGTACTGCGCAGATGGCAACAATGCAAGCTTTAGTCAAAGAAAAAAAAATAGGAGCATCTCATAAAGCACCACTGTAAGCTTTCTTCATTAAGGGGCTGTATTGAATGTGTCACATGTACGGTCCCTTGCTTTATGAGCATTCAGTGCATACAGCCCTAGAAGTAGCCCTTTGGGAACAGCACGCTATTTTCTAATAGACATGTGGTGTAGCTGAGAAATAATTATAGTGTGTAATGGAAAGACTATGAAGTAATGGGGTAGTTATGAGTTTCCCTTTAGGACTGTTTGTAAAAGCTGTGGCCTTTTTAGGCCTGGGGTCAGCCAAGATCTTTGATTTTAATATCATTATATAATTTTAACATACTTATAGGTGCTTCCAGCCAACCATCTTCATCCATTGGTCTGTCAGTGTGACATTCGTATTTTTGCTCCTCCCCCCACAGCATACAGCATGAGGCACTTGGTCAGCCCACTACAGCCATTGGCTTACCTCTCTGTGCGTGATGGCATTCTGCTCTAGAACAATGTGCTCTTACGCACAAAAAGTAGACCCGATGTACAGTTTTACAAAAAACATCTACAAACATTGTTAAATCCAACAACAGTTTCAGCCAATGCCATACCCATTGGCTTTGCCAATGTTTGCTTAATAAATCTATTTGGAAAATGTATGATGTAGTACCTTTTAAATGATTGTGAGGGAATACTCACAACTTCCTCGACAGAGTGAGGTTCCTTTGATCAGCCTGTGTAAAATGGTCTTAAAACATTTTATAGGACTGATTGTAGCTCCTTCCCTATTCCTACCAAAATAAAACAAGACCAACAGCAACAATACAAGCTTCACTCTCACAAACAGAACAAGAACAGCTCTGTCTTGCTCTCTCTCTCTCTTTCTCTCACTCCCTCTCTAGGATAGGATAGGATAGGGTAGGATAACATTTATAAAGGGCACTTCTACCCAAGGGTGTCAAGGCGCTAAGCAGGTGGAGGAGAGGGGAGGAGCGTAAGACAGCACACTAGGATGAGAAAAGTCATGTTTTCAGTAGCGTTCTAAAAGCCGGAAGAGAGTTCGCATTGGAAATGGGGGAAGGCAGGGAGTTCCAAAGTTTGGGGGCTGCTACCGAGAAGGAGCGACCACCCCAACTGGCCCTGCTGTATCTTGGAGAGATCCATTTTTCTGGGAGGAGGATCTCAGAACTCTCCTGGGGCTATACCATTGAAACATGGTTTTAAACTGCAGCGAGCCTTTACTATGCACAGCTTTGTATACTGTGCTGAGAACCTTGAAGGAGATTCGTTGCTTAATGGGTGGAGAAGTGTGGCTCAATGGTTAGAGCGGCAGACCCTGATGCAGAGATCTGGCCCGGGACCAGGGTTCAATTCCCGCCTCGGCGGGTCTTGGGCTCAATTTCCTCGGACCTGATAATTCTCGCCTCAGTGCCTATTCTAATCATGGGTCCCACTCTGCAACTCTGGGCAATAGCTTGCTTAATCTCCACAACGGCCCCAACAGCGCTGGGATGCCTGGCTTCACCCTGGGGGTGCCCAGGAGTGGACATTTCACAGGGAAAAGCCAGGAAGGGTTCCACAGCGGTATGCGTACAGCGCCAGGACACCTCTTTGGGGGTATAAGTGCGCTTTACAAGTACAAATTTCATTTAATTTCATTTCATTTCATGGGAAGCCAGTGCAGGGCGCGAATCCCCTCCCTGGCAGATAGTTGCTTAGGAATGTTCAGGATCAGCCTTGCTGCTGTGTTCTAAACAACCTGAAGCTTGTTCAGAGATCACATTGATGTTGAGGTATAAAGCATTGCATTAATCAAGCCGGGAGGTGATAAGTGCAATGATGGTGGACTGATGTAATTCAGGCGGGATTAAGGGTAACACCTTTCTGAGGATCGTTAAGATATAGGAACAGGTGCTGACCGTACGGTCGACCTGAGCATCAAAGGTCAGACCCTCGTCAAAAATGACCCCTAGATATTTTACAGTCTTAGCTGGGGCAGGAAGGGGACCACAATCTGCCGGCCACCAGGCACTTGACCAGATAGAGTTCTGTAAGTCAAAAACCAGTATCTCAGTCTTATCAGCATTGATCTTAAGGGAGTTACCCTTCGTCCAGCAGATAATGCTTGCCATACACTGGTTGAATTTCTTCGCAAACAATTGCAAATCATTAGAGATGGAAGCAATGATTTGAGTATCGTCCGTGTACGAGATCACTTGGAAGCCAAATGATCTCACCAGCTCAGCCAGGGGGGTCACATAAATGTTAAATGTTAAATTCTCTCTCTCTCTCTCTCTCTCCCTACCTCCCTCTTCCTCAGTCCCCTATCCCCATTGTGCCTTGGGGCATGAGGTGCCCCAGGAGTTGGCGCGCTAGATTGCTCCTAAAAATTGCAATGTTTTACTCTAGTCCCTGGCACAGTTACCAGCAGGGTTAACAGCAATGAATGTTTCCTTCAGACAAGAACAGATGCAACACTGTTATCAGCGATGCAGGTTCATGTAGACAGAACAGGTACAGCCAGCACAGTTATCAGCCAGATAGGCCTCCGTCAGACAAGAACAGGCACAGCACAGTTAGAAGCTGGGCAGACTTCCCTCAGACAAAAACAGGCACAGCACAGTTAGAGGCTGACCATGCTCCCCTCAGATAACAACAGGTACAACACAGTGAGTGACAGTGCATGCTTCCCTCTGATAAAAACAGATAGAACACATGTATCAGCAGTGCAAGCTTCCCTCAGATAAGAACAAGTACAACACTGTTATCAGCGGTACAGGTTCCTGTAGAGAGAACAGGTACAGCACAGTTAAAGTCTGGGCAGGCTTCCCTCAGACAAGAACAGGCACAGCACAGTTAGAAGCCAGGTAGACTTCCCTCAGACAAGAGCAGACAGCACAGTTAGAAGCCAGGCAGACTTCCCTCAGACAAGAACAGGCACAGCACAGTTAGAGGCTGACCATGCTTCCCTCAGATAACAACAGGTACAACACAGTGGGTGACAGTGCATGCTTCCCGCTGATAAAAACAGATAGAGCACATGTATCAACAGTGCCAGCTTCCCTCGGATAAAAGCAAGTACAAACAACACTGTTTTCAGTGGTACAGGTTCCTGTAGACAGAACAGGTACAGCACAGTTAGAGGTCGGCCAGGCTTCCCTCAGACATGAACAGGCACAGCACAGTTAGAGGCAGGGCATGCTTCTGTCAAATAACAACAGGTACAACACAATCAGTGACAGTGCAAGCTTCCCTCAGATAAGAACAGTCACAAAACAGCAGCAGGGCTTACTTATCTCAGACCAGAACAGTTTCAGCACACTTATCAACAAAGCAAGCTTCTCAGAAACAAGAACTGGAACAAAGCTATCAGCAATGCATGTTCCAGCAGCCAGAACAGGTGAATTGTAATTATCAGCACTGTAACCTTCTCTCGGACAGAAAAAGTACATCACATTTATTAGCACTGCAAGCTGCTCTCAGACAGCACATATACATTACTGTTATCGGTACTGTATGCTGTTATTAGCAGTGCATGCTTTCCTCGGACAGAACATTTATAGAACGGTAGAAGCAATGCATGCACAGTTATGAGCAATACATGCATCTCTCAGACAGAATATGCACAGCACTTTTATCAGATGTGCATGCATTGTTATCAACGGTATATGCTACTCTTAGACAGAAAAGGTATATTGCAATTTTCAGTTCTGCAACCTTCCCACAGACAGAACATTTACAGCACGGTTATCAGCAGGGAATCCTCTTTTAAGACAGAACATTTACAGAGCTGTCAATGGAAGGACATCAACAGTTATCAGCAGTACATGTTTCCCTCAGACAGAACAGATGCAGCACAGTAATCAGCAGGGCATGCTTCCCTCAGACAGAACAGGTACAGCACTGTTGTCAGCAGTGGAAGATTCTCTCAGACAGAACAGGTGCAGCACAGTTACCAGCAGTGGAAGCTTCCCACAGACAGAACAGGTGCAGCACATTTACCAGCAGTGGAAGCTTCCCTCAGACAGAACAGGTGCAGCACAGTTACCAGCAGTGGAAGCTTCCCTCAGACAGAACAGGTACAGCACTGTTGTCAGCAGTGGAAGATTCTCTCAGACAGAACAGGTGCAGCACAGTTACCAGCAGTGGAAGCTTCCCTCAGACAGAACAGGTGCAGCACAGTTACCAGCAGTGGAAGCTTCCCTCAGACAGGTGCAGCACAGTTAACAGTGGTGTGTGCTTCCCTCAGACAGAACAGATACAGTACAGTTATCAGCTGTGGAAGCTTCTCTCAGACAGAACAGGTACAGCACAGTTATGAGCAATGGAAGCTTCCCTCAGTCAGAATAGGGGCAGCACAGTTACCAGCAGTGGAAGCTTCCCTCAGACACAACAGATACAGCACAGCTATCACTAGTCGAAGCGTCCCCCAGACAGAACAGGTACAGCACAGTTATCAGCGGTGCAAGCTTCCCTCAGACAGAGCTGGTGCAGCACTGTTGAAAGCAGTGGAAGCTTCCGTCAGACAATACAGGTGCAGCACACTTATCAACAGTGCATGCTTCCCTCAGACACAACAGATACAGCACAGCTATCAGCAGTGGAAGCGTCCCTCAGACAGAACAGGTGCAGCACATTTATCAGCGGTGCATGCTTCCCTCAGACACAACAGATACAGCACAGCTATTACTAGTGGAAGTGTCCCCCAGACAGAACAGGTACAGCACAGTTATCAGCAGTGGAAGCTTCCCTCAGACACAACAGATACAGCACAGCTATCACTAGTGGAAGCGTCCCCCAGACAGAACAGGTACAGCACAGTTATCAGCGGTGCAAGCTTCCCTCAGACAGAGCTGGTGCAGCACTGTTGAAAGCAGTGGAAGCTTCCGTCAGACAATACAGGTGCAGCACAGTTATCAACAGTGCATGCTTCCCTCAGACACAACAGATACAGCACAGCTATCAGCAGTGGAAGCGTCCCTCAGACAGAACAGGTGCAGCACATTTACCAGCGGTGCAAGCTTCCCTCAGACAGAACAGGTGCAGCACTGTTGTCAGCTGTGGAAGCTTCCGTCAGACAATACAGGTTCAGCACAGTTATCAGCAGTGCATGCTTCCCTCAGACACAACAGATACAGCACAGCTATCAGCAGTGGAAGCGTCCCTCAGACAATACAGGCGAAGCACAGTTATCAGCAGTGCATGCTTCCCTCAGACACAACAGATACAGCACAGCTATCACTAGTGGAAGATTCTCTCAGACAGAACAGGTGCAGCACAGTTATCAGCGGTGCCCGCTTTCCTCGTGGCCCTGTCTCGGACGTCATGCTCATTTAGAGGCACGCTAGGAATGTTTCCTATGCCCACCCCTGACCCCGCCCTTCAGCCCAGCTCCATACTGCGGTAAGAGACAGATGTGTTCTCTAATTAAAGAGTCGAAGCAGATGCTCGGGATTCCCTCTGCTCTGGAGGTGTGCCGCTTCCTGACATAGTAAAACAGGCATTTCCCTGCTTTGTTTTCCTCCTTTCCGGTAGCGAGAGAAGCAGCCGCCAAACCATATCCAGATAGGGAGACCGAATATGCCCCCCCCCCCCCCAAACCTATTGTGAATCTCGTGGTCTTACTGAACGATCCAAGTCACTGGTGGGCTCGTGGCCAGGAGTATATGTTAAGGGGTTCTGTGCCTGAGAAATAACAACGTGATAACAGCAGCATGGGGGGGGGGGTGATTATGTCGAACACGTTAGAGAAAAGAAGTATAATACATCAAACTTTAAAGCAGATGTAATGCATTTTGCTGCCATTTGGGGACTGGCGGTGTTTGACATTTGTGCCAAATGGCACATTTCAAACGCGCGTGCCCAATAGTTTTGCGCACAGTATCTTGTTGTGATTTAAATGCAACTTTGAACTTGCAGCGCATCCGTCAGGAGCTTTATGGGAAAGTTATATGCAAATACTGGAGATGAATGTACATTAACCTTTAACACTTCTAGAGTGCTGCTATACATTTCGTGGGACTAGTAACACATCTGCGAACGAGCGCATCGTACCAAGTGGCATGCTTTTTGGGGGCAGAGGCATTATTAAGAGGTTTCCTAACGAGCAATACAGGACCAGTGACATTGGTATAAGCTTAATAGGCCATTAAAGGAAACTTTACAGGTGGATTTTTGGATTCTCGAACTATTACATTTTTAGGAATTCACTGAGAGAGTGTGCACTTGTACACACGTTAAGCAAGTAACACTGGTCCATACCTGACAAGTTTTAAAGACCCCCTTAAAAAAGAGGGGCCTAAATGCTGTGCTGCAGATAAGTATTGGGATCATTTGTGGTGAATGTTGTGTATTGAAGAACATTGGACCAGTAACATTCATCAACATGTGATAGGATTTTATAGGCCTTTATCGGGAATATTGTGTTCTTATCCTCAAGATAATGTTTAACAAGCATTTGCAATGCAATAGGTCTCGCATTATTAAAGTGTGAGCTATTGGCATTGGTAAATAATGCAACACCAATAGCTCAAACTTTAATAATGCGAGACCTATTGCATTGCAAATGCTTGTTAAACTTTTTAACACTGTCTGACCATTATTTGCAACTCATTAGTACCAGTTTAACATCAAAACAGGAATGAACTATAGAAAGGTGACCAGTCAACCTTTGCAAAGGGCCTTCCACTGCGTTGCAACACGTGCAGCTGTGTTTTTAGTAACTTTTGAACCATTTGAGCTAGAAACAAAATTGTTTCTTTGTTAAAATCTGCAGATTATGCAGCAGATGATGGATTGTATGGCAAATGCGGCAAATCTATAATTATGCACAATTTGCTGCTGCCTCAGAATTGCATAATTCCAGTGGCCCTGAGTATAGGTAAACCATTGGACGATGGCTGCACTGTGAAGCAGTGCGAGCGTGGAATGCAGTGTACTGCAAGCTGCAGTGGGAGAAGTGAGAAACCCGGTAGCAGTGTGTGGGCAGCCTCCAGGCCCTTGCCAATAAACAAAAATATTTGCACAGGCAAAAAAGCATTGCCCAGGCCCATATAAAATGAATAAATAAACTAAAGTAGCACTGCCATCGGCAGTAGGGGAAGCAAGTTGCCCAATAGAGTGTGTGGGGAGTTGCAAGGTCCTCGCCAAAACAAAAACACTGGCAAAGCCAACATAAAGAAACATTGGCAAAGCCAATGAGTCTAGTTTGCATTCTGAGGTAATCTTTAAAAAATCCTGCTGAAGTGAATAAACAAATCAAAAACAATTATTTGCTATTGCAGCTATGATATATAGAATTTAATATATGCTTGCATTTGAGAAGTAAAATAGTTCCTCAAGCTTTTCAATAAAAGCAATCCATAGAAGTAAAATGATACACAAAACACTTACTAGCATGAAGTGAGAGGGAAATACTCCCCTGGGAAAAGCCAATGTTCATTCTATGTACATTGTAAAGAATTTGTAACAATGGGTATTGCAGACAGATGCACTGGCAGGCCAGACCTAAAAAGCATTGCCAAAGTCAACATTAAAAAAAATGATATAGGAGATATTGGCCCACAAGTCTAGGCATTGAAATTGCACTATTTTGTTGGTAAAGTGCAGTGACTCACAGTGAGGACAGCCAGTGTCTTAAGTGGGCTAACACATTGCCCCTTGCTGTATTGTGTGGTGAATGGAACCAAAACGAAACTAACAATTCAAGAGAGATGAATGGTTGAAGACTGCTTACCAAAAGCCCTGTATGTTCTCTGATTGACATACGTACCACCCAAAAATTCTGCATACGCTTAACCATGTTGGCCTTCATGGACTTACTTCTGCCAGTCACTGGACTGGTCAGATCGCAGAATGCCAAGGATACCGAATTTTGAATCCACCTCATGCCTCTTTTATCCACTACCACACACTCACTGCCCCTTTATGTCACTCTCGCAGGTTCCTGCTTTCTCCCTTAGTGACCCTTTTTCCGTCTTTCTTGCCCTCCTTATTTTCCAGTGTGCGTGTTTCCCTCTCTTACTCTCTGGAAATGTCTGAAGAGGTCAAATATGTGCTGGTCCCCAAAAATGTGTACTGGTGGCCCCATTTGACTTTATGTTTCTTTTGCTCCTTGTACAATACTTGGGCACATTTTGGCGACGATGTGGCTTAACAACCAGCGCTGCCGACTTTGGAACTGGGGAACCAGTTTCGAGTCTCGTCGTCAGCTCAATATCCTATTTGAGTCTGGGCAAATCACTTAATATCCCTGTGCCTACAAAAAATGTATGTGTCCTTGTGTAATGTAACTGGTGCCGAAATAAAGCGCTCCAAGATATATAAATATATACTGCGTAGAACTACCATTTACATTCATACATACATACATACCAGAAAATGCTTCTGTTTTAGCACCTTCTATGTGAAGCGCCCAGTGATGCTCTTAGATTTGGTACAAAAAAAAGTCAAATAAATAAAAGAATTACAAGAAAATGAGAGCTGTTCTATTAACAATTGGCTCGGCTGAAAAATGAATGCGGTGCCTCTTATCGGTCATTTTGCAGACTAAAAGATGCTGAATTAAAGTGACATGTCCCGGGTGCAAGTGTGGTAGATAGCAAGCCTGTGCTTGAGGGACGGTGTGCCGGCTGGACGCCGAGGGAGCGGACTGGCGTCATGTGATTCTGCCGCTGTGGTGCTACGGCCCCTTTCAAGCTGGAGGCGAGGTAGAGCCGTCCACACGCCCGGCTCTGGAGAGACTGCAGGAGTCACCGCAGCAGTGTGGTGTCGGCTCTGGGGGAATTCTGCCTTCATCACACTCCGGATTGTTTTCAAGCAGTGTGTGGCGATTGTAAGGGCAACAATGGCTGGAGCAATCATAGAAAACATGAGCACCAAGAAGCTCTGCATCGTCGGGGTGATTTTGCTCATTTTTCAAGTGCTGGCGTTTCTGGTAGGAGGCTTAATTGGTGAGTGAAAAGTTTTCTTTCGCTGTCCAATTTGGGTTTCTTTCATTTTTTTGACTTGTTGCAGTATCTGTGGCCGGCTGCTGTGATACTATTATCTAATTAGTGCGACTTTTGTTTGCACAAGGCGGTCACCCTGGGCTATTTGAGGGGACCGGAGATTTGGTCGAGTGGGTGGAAGTAAAAGTTCTGGCCTGGATTTTATCTACTTGAAGAAGGAGCGGAGGGGAAAAAACCTTAAGCATGGCGACTGATCTTGCAAGTGTACTTTTCACAGTCTGCGTGCTCCTTCGCCAGTATGGACTGAAGCAGCACTACTGATTCTGCCTCTCGAGGCTGCAACTTCGGCACTTTTAAATTTTTGATTTTGTTTATTTTTAAGAGTGGAGCCTGGACGCCTTGTATTTGCTGCGCTGTCGAGTACCCGCTGTGGTTTTGTTTAGGGAGGCGCGATTGAACGGTTTAAAAAAAATTAAAGAACAGCGTCCCGCGAGTGGTGTGCGGACGCTGGGAAGAGAAACCAGTGGTGCGCGCGCACCACACAGGAGCGGGGGCTAGAGAGCGCGGCAGCAAAAGCGAGACAAACGCGCACTGCTGCGCGTTCTGGCCACCGTCGGGAATGGGCGCGGCAAAGACGGGACATGCGCCCGCCTTTGTCCAATAGCGTGCCGTCCCCGTACAAAAAACGGACGCACCAGCCAATGTGGGCTTCTGAAAACAAAACCACACGCACGAGCGTGTAGGTCGTTTTCAGAAGCCCTTTCTTAAGGTCTCGCTGCGCACTGCAACGCTAGGCGCGAGACCTAAAAAAGGAGTGCATAATTGTGCATGCCACAGCATGTTATGCCCAGTGGCAGCGGCGGCTCCTCCGCTACGGTGGAGGAGCTTCACCCCACTACTTTTGAGCAGTGAAAAATAAAATTGTAATAACTAAGGTTATTATCATTTTATTTTTCCTCGCTTACTTCCTGCATCAGAGCCGAGGGCGGGCCATCTATTCCGACACGCCGACACAGCCACAGGAAGGAGGAGGAGTGGTGGCACTGCTCTAAGTGCGCATGATAGTTTGGCCGGCCATCTAAGCCCGGCCAAATCGTCACGCGTACTTAGATCTCTCCACCCGAGCTGTGCGTTACCGCTGGGTGGAGAACAAGCAGAGGGTCATAATCCTTCAATGAGTACACGCGGCACGAACATGGTAATACGAGCACTTTCGAATGACTAAAGGACTCATGGCAGGGTGCTACTCCGCCCGTTCAAGACTTTATGGATCAATATGAAGGATTTGCAGGTCATTATTTTAGAATTTACCGACGAATGAGCATGCTTTTAGCATTCTGGATATACCGTTCGGTGAGAATTTGGGTGTACAGAGCCCTGATGAAGTCATTTGGGTTAATGTACCCATGACGAAACACGTGTAGGCTACAAGTTAAAACTGGAGTGATTTCGTGAACCCAGAAGGATTTGCAGTTGATGAAAAAAAGAATATAAGAATTAAAAGATAAAGGAATTCAACAGAAGAACACGACTATATATATTGACTCTTTATGGTTTTGGAATGATATGTTGCTCAGGGGCTGGATGAATTTGTTAGTGAGTGCCTAACTAGGGCGCTCACACCAATCATGGCGCTGCTCTTATGCTGGGTCATACCAGCATGAGAGCAGCATCTGGATTGGCGCAGGGTACCCTGGGGCATGCCAGGAGTCGAGGAGCAGAGGCCAGAAGGGCACCAACGCTGCAGAATGAAGATAAGCATTATTTTTTAAATTCCTTTCCCCGTGATGCTCCTTGTGCTGCCCTCCCCCGCGCTGTCCACCACTTAAATGCCACAGCAGCCGCCACTGCTGCCCAGTGGCGCAGCCAGTGTGTCATGGGTCCTAGTGCAAAGAAGGAAGTGACCCCGCTGACTGATGTTTGAACTGTGAAATACAGCAATAATTAGGGTTCAGTGAGTCCCTCAGGTCTATGAGCCCCGGTGCCACTGCACCTGCTGCAGCAATGGAAGGTACTCCCCTGCTTACACCAGCAACAATGGTCAAAACCTAGGGCTAGATTTATCATCATTTGGCGCACTGCAACACAGCAAGACAACTTGTTGCGCTGCATCAAATGGATAAAGCAGGAATGCATCATAATGACTAAAATATGGCTCATTCCTGCTCTCTCACTCTGTGCTGGGGCACTTTTGGCTGCCAAGGGCCAGCGCAGGCACCCTTACACCATGTTGCCAGGGTGCCTGCGTTACAGCCAGGATTGTTTTTGTGCAGGAAGGCATACCTCCCTGCACAAAAGCAATCCCCAGAGGCAATTTCCTCTTCTTGTGTGTGCTGCAAAATGCAGCACATGTAGAAAGAGGAAATAATGAGGAGATATAAAATATTTCTCCTTGTTACACCTCACCAGGGAAGGTGTAGCATTATGACACATCACCAGGTTTACTATTGTTAGTAAATCTGGAAATGCACCAAAAACCATTGGTGGATGCGTGGGAATGCCCACGCTCCGCTCATGGAACGCCATCCCCAAGCAGAGTAAAGCAAGGCAGCAACTTGCGCTGCCTTGTGTTAATCCAGATTTACTATGCAAAGCAGCGTGGCATAGTAAATCTGACTTAGAAGCTTTTGTTGCCTTGCGTCGCCTTGCGTGATGCAGGGGCAACAAGAGCACTTCATAAATCTGGGCCGTAGTATGCTTTAAAGACCACTTTAAAAAGTCCTGCCTTTACTCTGCATGCCTCTCTCCTACTTTAACTCTTTATAGCCTGTCTTTCTCTCACACCTCCCTCCTTCTTGGATACTTCCTTCTGTCACTCAGTCCCACCACCTTCTCCCTAACCCCTTACAGCTTTCCTCTAAATCTGTCTCTGACATCTGCACTCTCAAACACCACATCGGACAGCCAGAATAAAATGACTGGATTGTACACTGCGCACTGGCGTAGCAAGGGGGGGGCGGAGGGGGCGGTACGCCCCGGGCGGCACGAGAATTCGGGGCGGCAGGTAAATTTATCGCCAGCACCCCCCCCCCCCCTCCGGCTCTTAGGCGCTCGGCGGCAAAAGGCAGGGACCGCCACGGGCGGCAGAGTGCCTAGCTACGCCACTGACACTGCGTACAGCTTTACGGAATAAATTCAATCGTATGAGTAAAGTTAGGACCCCTCTATCAATGGGAATGATCTAAAAGTGGTTGGTCTTTATTATGACTGAGGAAAATATTTTAGGGTTTTGCATCATCCAGTTTCCAAAGATAGGAAGTCTGTATGAGAAATTCGTACATCAGTCTAGGGCAGGGCGTCTCAAACTTTTTAGAACCAGGGCCCACTTTTTAGAACGACATGCTTTCGAGACCCACCTAGCTTTAATGGACATGAGGTAGGCATTGTTTTAGTGTAACTAAAGCATCCTGTGGCAGCGCACTGTCATTTTCCATGAAAAGGATCACTAAATTTGCACAGACATACGGTTTACTGAAAAATGTATGCTGCCCACTAGTGATAGTGTGTAGAAATAGGGTGTCAATGAATATTTATCATTTGTACATCACCAAGTAAAGTGGCTTGATTTGTTTTGATCTTATTAAAATCTTTGTTTCCATCACACTTTAGAATTACAAAAAATGTGCTTCGTTTTTGCTTCCCCAGCAGCTTAATATCGTTCATTTACAGGTATTTACATTTTGTTGTGTGCTAAAAATAATTAAACCCTCCAGCCTTTCCTTCCACAGCAAGGTTGTCACTTAATTCACTTTAATTTTCTTTGACTGCAAAAAGAGAGGAGTTTGTAAACACAAATATCAATGTTAAAAAAAGCACAAATATGTCAGAAAGCATAGCCTGAGTTTGACCTCTGTCTTTGAAGCACAGCAAATGTGACAAGATAATTACAGAACTTAATGGCATCTTTTTTTATTGCTTGGACTTTAACAACCCCACAAAAAATCGGCTTGTAAACCAACAGTGGGTCGTGATCCACAGTTTGGGAAACACTGACCTAGGGCTTTACACCAGTCAGAAAACAAAAAAAAACGATTGCTTTATAAATACAACCTATCTGATGTTCAAGCCCTAGATCAAGTCTTGTGGCCATCTGTAGGCTATTGTAGCCTAAGATGTCTACTCTATATCGAGATGGCTCAGTGAGTCAAACGCTAACCAATGAGATATGCAATTTTTTATCTGCAGCTCACAAATATGAATGCTTGCGAAACAGACTCAGCCTTCCTTCCGTCCAAGCAGTGCTTAATTTGAGCCGGTGGTTTCCAGTGCTCGGAACAAGCACCTAATTGTCAGCACCAGCACCTATGACAATCTGCCACATGTTGGTGCTTTCTGTCTAATTTAGAGATGAGCACAACAACAGCTGTTTATTAATTTAATATACATTAAAATAACTAATATCTGCTGCCCAAGCCATTGTTGTAGCGTGGGGTGGCCTGGGAGAGTCTGAATTTTCACACTTGTAGGAGTGTGATGGTTAGTAGTTATGTTGCTACTATCATTGACAGCGCATGCAGGGGCAGTGGGCGGTGCAAGCGGCAGTGGACTCCTGAGGAGGGCCCTGGCACTAATGTTTTTGTACAAATAAAGCACTGTTTCCAAATATGGTCAATTGGGTGTCATTGCACTGAGTCACAGTACCATTTGCCACAGTCAGACAAGCCGGGGCAGCCAAACACGGTCAGTGCAATGAGACAGAGAGTTGCTGCCTCCCACACGGGACAGAGACATATTAAGACGCACACCAGAACTGAACCACAAAACACAAGGGGATCTCACGAGTTTGTTTTACTGTCAAAAGACATAACCTGTCCTTTGACCATCAGCAATCAATCAACAGATAACAGTGTAAATTGAGAGAGGCTGTAGAGCGCCAAGGGGCCATGAAAGTTGAGAGCAACGTGACACATACCAAGCCCATGAATCATCAGAGATTTTATTTTTTCAAATGTAGCTTTTATATCTGTTTTTCACTTTTAACAGCTGAAAGGTACATCTTGGCAGCTGTCACATTGTGTCCTTTTTTTCTATTCCCTGACAAATTTCGGAGAAAAGGAGTCACTTGATACTTCTTATCTAACCTCGATAGAGGTCTCCAGCCTCTTCTACAACGTGAGCTACTTTTGATTAATAAAAATCATCCCGAGCTACTCGCATACATAACATCTGTTAGAGTAGATCCCGCATCAAACATGCCCATCAGAATATTTTTATTAAGTTTGCATACTTTGACCCCAACTCAAGCAGCCCCACACTTGAGCTACTCTGCTCTTTCTTCCCACCCAGAGTTTATACACACAGTGTGACTAACAGTGCCAGGGCCCACTGCAGCTGGCGGCTTTGCTGCATGGTAGTTTGTTATGTTGCAGGCTTCATGCTGTCAGTGTGTGTGTCTTTGAGCATGGAACTTTGCCGTTTATGCGGCAGGTTTCTACATCACAGGTCTACAACTCAGCCATGCTCCCTCCTGTGATATGCACAAGGTAGCACTGTGAAGGCCCAGATCCTTTAAATTATTTTCTAGGCTGGACTTCATGTCGAAGAGCTACTTTCTGGCAGCTGGTGAGCTACTGTTAGCTCCCAAGCTACCTGATGGAGACATCAGTGACCAGTGCTTAATTTAAGCCAGTTGTTTCCAGTGCTCAGCACTGGCACTTCATTACCAACACCAGCACTTATGACAGTCTGCCACATTGTGGCGCTGCTTGTATTATTTAGAGATGAGCACAACAATAGTTGTTTATTAATTCAATATACATTAAAATTACTAATACATGAAACCCAAGCCATTTTTATAGCTTTCGGGGCCTGAGATAATCTAATGTGTTATACTTGTAGGACTGTGTGGTTAGTAGATGTGTTTGTACTGTCATTTGCACTGCTGGCAGGGGCAATGGGGGGTGCAAGCTGCAGTGGCCTACTGACGAGGGCCCTGGCACTTATTACTTTACAAATTAAGCATTGCATCAGTCCTCAAAATTTAGAAACTCTAAAATGATGTGTTCCGCATATAAATTAGCATTCGTATATCCACGCTCCTTGGTCATCTCAGAAATATGATAACTTGCAATAAACTTGTTTAGCCTGTGATCACAGATTAAATCATAGGTTACAATAATATTTAAATAAATAAAGGCATAGGTCAGTCTGGGCAGTCAAAAGTAGGCTGCATACTTGCAGAGACAACCGGCACGTTAGGGAAGTTAGACACTTAGAGGCTGACTAGACACTTTGAGAAATGACTGACACTTTTAAACAACGAGATACTTTAATGTGTAGTGAGCACTTTAAGACTGGATGGAGACTTTATTACAGGGTCACTACTGTAAAGCCAGTGGAGCAATCTATGCAGGGGAGGATAATGTAAAGCATGGGCGGTATATTAAACAATTTCCACTAATGTATGTATAATGCAGGAATAACATTTTCAGGCAAGATCAATACTTTAGGTGAGGTTGGACTCTTTAATATATAATTGTTACTTCTTTAAGGTCGGATAAACACTCTAAGACATTATTGTTACTTCAATGCAGGAGGGGTACTTCATGCTTCTTTGCAGGAGGGCACCCTTTGATACCTCATAAATACTTCAATGCAAGAGGTGGGACAATTAAGACAGGGTGGATACTCTCGAACAGGATTTTCACTTTAAGGCACAATGATCATTTTAAGACAGGTGTGATACCATAGTGGTGAATTGAGACATGATGCAAATTAAAAGGCAGCGTGATGGGTATTTCATGCAGAAGGATCACTTTAAGACAAGGTTGATACCTCAATGTGTGAATAGTACAGAAATGCAGGACGGGCAGTATAAAGCAGCATGCATGTTTAATGCATAAAGAGCACTTTAAGACAGGATTGACACTTCAGTTCGAGCACTGCATATTAAGACACGATGGGCACTTTAAAAAATATTGATACTTTACTGCAGGAGGTGGACGTTAGTAGCGAGCACCTTAAGACAGGACAAACAAATTACTGCAGAGGAAGCACTGTAAAAAGAGGGGATGGCACTTTAAAACCGGAAGAACATATTAAATCAGAATCCATACGTCAATGCAGGAGAAGCACTGTAGGACAGAATAGGTCAATGCATAAATATAATATTATGGCAGGGTGGGCAATGAGAGTCAGGATTGATAGTAAATGGAACAGGAACATTTTAGGACGGGATGGGCACTTTAAGAAAGGCTGGGTACTTAAGTGAAGTGGGGGCCGCACTTTAACACAAGATGGACACATTAACATGGCTGCACAGCAGGAAGAGCACTCACTGTAAGACAAGATGAGCACGTTTTAAGATTGGCTACACAGCAGGAGCTGTAGTGAAAGAAGGGCGGGAACATCCAACCAGGCTGAGCAGCAGCAGGGAGGCTAGCGGTTCCACGGGCCGCTGATGCAAACCCTCGCATGAGAGCAGGAAGGGGCGCGCGACGTACCTGGGCTTTGCCGTCCTCTTCATCCTTGTAGTAGCAGAGCATCTGCCCCCTCAGCACAAAGTACCTCTGCTGCCAGTTGCGCACGATAGACCTCTGCTTCTTCAGCCAGCCGGCCTTGAGCACCGGCTCCAGCGCTGGTGGGGACAAGGGCCCCTTGGTGGACGCCGTGTGGTCACCGGTCATGACGCTCTTGGAGCGAACTGCGGAGAGGAAGAGAGAAGACGGCTGACTGACAGACATGTGAAGCGTCCCTTGGAGCGCGCAGCCAGGCGGGAAGGGGCGCGTGAGCGTGTTTAGGCCTGTGCGTCGAGGTGTCTGAGGAAACGGGCACCGGGGGCACCACAGGATATGTGGGACCACCGTAAGAGCATTTGCCTCCGACGACAGCCAGCTGTCGCTTGCAAAAGGAAGTGGCTAGTTTGTGTGTCAGCCCGGGCACTTCCTTCTCTGTGCGTAGGAGGTAGTCACTCGCAACAAGGGCCGGGTACTCGCTGGCTTTTCAAGGGACTGAGCTCTCACTTTCGAGGCACAGGCTTTGTATGTATCGCCCTCTTAGTAAATGTGCCAGAAACTGCGAGCAGGCAGGGCATTACAGGGAGGGACGAGGTGCGGACTGTAGGCCAAGTCATTCATATCACTTGAGCAGAAGAGTTCAGAGACACACAGACGGTTTGGGGGAGAGCAGGGAACCTCACTGATGCCTCTGGGCCACCTGGCCCTGGGGGCTGCTGCAGTATTCGAAATTGTACCTGTAGTCAGTGCTTTAAATGGAAAAAAATAAGTGCAGGTACTCAACAAATTGAGATGTTAGCTAGGGGGTGGGGCTAGGGGGCGGGGTTAGGGGCGGGGCTATTGGCAGTCCAAAGGGATCCGGCCAGGGGCACACATTTAATGTGATTAAGATTTAATTGGTGTGCAGATGTGCATAATGATACGAAATCATTTCTGGTATATTTTGATTATTCCATTTCCCTTATACGTACAAAAGGGTACATTTATTATTAAAGTGGGCTTCTCATGGTGCAACACCTAGATCACATATGACTCGCACAAGATATTTTCCTTAACATTTTTTGGAAAGGTTTAACTATGGTAACCCTCTTGTCTCACTGCCACTTAGCAGACATCACCCTGCCCCTCCTAGATGGCACAGCTTTGCCTCAAAACTCCTTGCCTGCTGTAAAGTCTGTTTCCCTTTTTCTGGAGTCGAGTATTTACCTCCTTTGACACACTTACTTTTTAAATCAGAATTTCCTGCTCGCCCTGCCTCCAAGAGTTCATTGCCGCCCCTGTGCCTAGTTAGATAATTACAGGAGGAGGCCAGTGTTCGGCCTGTCACCTCCTGACCTCGACACTTCCTGCCTTTTTAGCCCCTGTCGTGGGGGATCCCTGAAGATTGTGTCCCACACAGCGTGAGTCTGAGAGCAGGTGCTGCGTGTCTTTAAAAGGCACAACAAACACGGCTCTCTAGACAGCGGTGCCAATTAGCAGATTATCTCCCGGTCATCACTGCCTGAAATGTATTCCGATTGCCAGCAGCTGTCTGCAACCAAGGAGTGTGACAGACTCCAAGAGACTATGGCGGACCCATGGCCAGCAGTCTTTAGATCTCCAGCTGCAGCACTGTGACTTGTTGAACTTGGTAAGAGTAAAAAATGAAAGCTGCTGACATTTTAAATGTTCACGCTAAACTCGGAGTTGAAGTTTTATTAGATAGCTGCCAAGGTTTCAGATTGCTATGTGTGACATTTTCATAATTTTAGTACAATTTTTGATGTATGTTTCCGCATCTTCATTGCTCGCAAAAAAGTCACTCATATTTGTTGAAATGTCACTCATAATTACACTACAATTATGAAAATGTCACACATAGCAATCTGAAACCTTGGCAGCTATGTCTGAGTGGACACTGCCTCAGGCATCACAGTGTGAGTCTGGCCCCTCCCAAACTTCCTGCCAACTCTGAATTAATGCCTACGGGCCGTGGCTCAATTAGCACTTTGAAAGGGGAGATTAGCACTCGATTAGAGTGCTTCAGGAAAACGGACCCACTCGTTGTCAGCTGTATTGCTCTTCCTTTTTTTGTAAATGCCAATATCACTGAGCTTGGCTTAAAGCCCATGAGTACCGGTACTCTCTTTGGACAAAGAGAAGTTCCGGTACTCAAGCGCCGAAAATTTAGAAGTGCCGGTACTCAGTACCAGTGAGTACCGGCCCATTTAAAGCACTGCCTGTAGTTTAACAATGTTGTCCAGTGGCGCACCAAAGCTGCGAAAATAGGCCTCCTTTACACTTGCTAGGTAGCAACATACATAAAAAATAAAATGCACTGGGCCCCTCGCCCCTGGGCCTCGGCACCACTGTATAAGCCGCACCAATGGTAATTGCATTAGCGGCTCGTACAGGTAAGAGCGCTGGGCAGGGTGGGGGGTGGTGGAAGTCGACAGACGACGGGTCAAGTAATATTAAATAAATAAATAAAACCACTTACCTTGCGCTCACTGCATCGCCGACCCTTTTGTATAAATGTATATTGCAAGTTCTACATAACTAGATAATAATGTAGTAGAACGTCTAACCTTATTTAGTTATTCTATTGCTGTATAATTTGACCCTCTGTAATTCTGTGCCAGGAGTGGAGCCTGCTGATTATGCAAACCCTTTGTCACTGTTTATTCTCAGCAGTCATATGGCAATGCAGTAGAACACTTTGTGGGGGGAAAACAATGAACTACAATATCCAAGAGTAATAAAGAACTACAAGTACCATCATTTTATTTTATGCTATGTTAGCTGCATTCAAGGAAATAGCCAGAAACTTAAAATACCCCCCACTTCAAATCCAAATCTCTTATGTCACCAAGCAAACAAAGCAAGTCATCACCGCCTCCCCAGAAGAGCCCTCTTGTGTCTTCCATCCAAGTATCTATCCATTCATCCTTTCATCCTTCCATCCACCTGCTGATATCCACAATTTAATCTTTACATTCTATCATCCAATCATTCTCTCATGTATCATTCAGTTTTTCACCATTCTGTCCATCCGCACATCCATATTCATACCTATCCATCCAACTCCAACTCCAAACCTATCTATCAAACCTATCCATCCATCCATCTTTCTATCTATCCATCCATCCACCCTTTCACTCATCCATCTCTCCATCCACCCTTTCACTCATTCTTCCAGTCACTCATCCATCGATCTACCCATTCACACCATCCATCTATCCATCCATCCTTTAACTTCATCCATCCATCCTTCCATCCCCTATTCCATCCCCCTTTTCACTCATCCGTCTGTCCACAAACTCATCCATACATTCGCTCACTCATCCATCCATGCTTCAACTCATCCGTCCATCCATTCAGTTCGGCAGGCGGGTTACTCCATCACAAACGTGAAGAATAATATCCTGTCTGAAATATTACAAGTGCATTATATCCAATGGCACGTGAAATACATCAGACGGGATATCACTTTTGTGAAGAAGTAACCCCTCCGTCAAACTATCATTCCAGGCTTCAGGAACCACGTAAGAGAAGGTGCAACCTCCTGATCAGCATTTGTGTATGAGTGTGTTGTGTGCTGGTGAGAGTCCGACAGAGTGGAGGTGACTAGGAGGTTAGTGGAACTGGATGCGGCTGTTCAAGTATATGTTGTGGAGTGAATGAATAAATGAATACATTTATTGTATCAATTAATAAAAATTGTTACAAAGAAATCGGGCGAAAATATCTCCGCCCACACCCTTTCTCCAATCTAAGTAATACATAAATAACAAATCTAGTAATCATGATTAAAACATGAACAAGACAAATCTAATAGTCACAACACTTAAGCAATGTGCAACAGATAAAAGAGATATAAACCATGTATATTAAAACGATGATCTGATTCTAGTCCGTGACTGAGACTTTGCCTAAAAGTTCTTTCACCTGGTGTGCAAATTTCGCTAATCTGGCCAGTTCCATTGGGATGTCCAAATTGAAAAGAAGTTTCATGGCATCTGTGCAAGTGCGTGTGCCATATTTTAAAAACAGAGGTTTCAATAAAGTGCAACGTGCGTGAATCAAACAGTGACATATGCAAACCAAGTGAACCATCGATTCCTCATACTGGTGACACAGTCTACAAGTAGTAACCGCCTCTAATGTTTTCCAGCGAGTATTGATATCTTTTATCGGCAATACCATAAGTCTCACTGATAAGATTCGCTTTAAAATTGCCTTATTCAAGACGGCATCAAGGTATGGCTGCCTCAATCGATCATGGTAGGAGCTAGCTAATATCCTAATGTTACTACTGGAGGATTCCAGTTCCTTCATGTCATCTTCCTTGAATAATAGTCTGACTTGTTTTTTCAAAATAGATTTCAAAATTCCAGGTTGGTGAATAAAATCCTGCCAATTAGTCATATCAAGGTGCAGTTCAGTGCAGGCAGTGAGGAGGCCATTGGTCCATGAATTATTGCCTTTCATAAAAATTTCTTTCAGAGTTGCTTTCATTGTGTGCGGCGGTGCCGCACAGACTCCTCGATAGTACCGAACAATCGATGCCCAATGCTCGTAACTTTGTTTGTTTAGCCCGAATTCAAGTCGTACCAAAGCATTCCGGGCGTGGGCTGGAATCTGAAAGATCTGCTTGAATGCTCGGCAGTTGACACGTTCCATGATGTTAATTAATGCCGCGGGGAATACTAGTTGGCCGTATGTGATTGAGGGGAGTAGCTTAGCTCTTATAACCTTTCTGATGGGCTCGGTTGTCGGGCTGCTTAGTTTGGAATTCAATTTACATAGGGCATACGTCACTGCCTTAGCTTTTGATTCGATGGATGCAGTGTGTGCTGTAGACTTCCCATTACTCATAATCCAAACCCCCAAATAATTATATTTGGTTGTTGTTACTATTTTCAAGTTGCCCATTCTCCATTGTTGTTTGAGTTTCTTTGCATACTTCCCGAATATTACTACCTTCGTCTTTCCTGCGTTTTCTCTTAAATCATTTTCGTTGTTATAGGTGCTTAGTGCATCCAATGTTCTTTGCATACCTGTTTTGGTATGATCCAATAGCACCATGTCATCTGCATACAGCATTAAAAATAGCCTAGTTGACCCAATTTTGGGGGGTAACAGATTGGCTTTAGATATTGTTTTGCAGAGGTTCGCAGTGTATAGATTAAAAAGCAAAGGCGCCAATACACAGCCTTGTTTTAACCCTCGGTCTGTGTAGATCTTTTTAGTTGCTGAATTCATCGATAGTTTCACCCGTACCCAAGTTCCAGTGTAAAGAGAGATAATTGCTTTCAGCAGCGTCACCGGAATCCCCCAGTTTTGTAATTTCCGCCACAGCAGGCTCCGATTAACGGCATCAAATGCCGCAGAATAGTCCACAAAACATGCGAAGAGTGGTAGCTGCTTTTTCTGAGTGGACTGTTCTACCAGACAAGCGAGGGCTAAGATGTTGTCCAGTGTTGACCTCCTGATCTGAAGCCGGATTGATAGGCTGGTAGGATTTCATTGTCGTTGGCCCAATCTTGCAGGTCTTGCAAAAGGAGGCTTGCATATCCTTTTGCCTCAATATCCAAGAGGGCAATCAGCCTATAGTTCGATGGATCTCCGGTATCGCCCTTTTTAGGTCTCGCCTAGGCAGCGCATGCGCTGTCTCGTTGAGACATGCAGTATATGCTTTAGTGGGGGAGTCTCCGCCTCCTTTTTCCTATTGGTTTTTGAGTGTGTCTTTTAAAATGACTTACTTGCTATTGGCGTAGCGTGTTTTATGTCCCTCCCTTTTCCCTGTTGGGCACGCCTATGGCTATTGGCCCCTTTACTTGTATTAGTCCACTTTTTTTGGTCTGTTGTTTTGGGGAGATCTCTTTTTTTAATGTGCCTTGCTTATTGACAGAGTTGAAATGATTCAGCCCATGCCGAGTGTTGAGGCAAGCTGTTAATTTAAAGTATTTGCTAATTGCGTCCGTTTATTTGTTCATTTTTATTAATTTAAAGTATTTGCTTTTTTTACGTGTTAATTTAAAGTATTTGCTAATAATTGCGTCCGTTTACTTGTTTATTTTTATTAATTTAAAGTATTTGCTAATAATTGCGTTGAGCTGACGACGAGGCTCGAACACTGGTCCGCAGCTCCCGAGTCGGCAGCTCTCTCCGCTGAACCATAACCTCTCCCACCGAGAGCAGCATACAGTTCTCTCTACATGCTTGATCTGGTATGACGTCATCAAGTACCACCAATACACTAGTAAGAGTCCTCTTGGCTGCAAGTTGCCGGGTAACGGCATCGCGGAGCAGTGACGTTCAGCTGGCAGCAGCTGCTGTGGCTGAGCTCAGCGATCTCCGCTTGTACATTTCCTGGTCAGAGCTTTACCATCAGCTGCAGCAGCATGTCTCACCACACCGGCATCCAAGGTAACCGCCCCTAGGCCACGGGAGGGACCCTTGTCCTTGCACTAGACCCCACGAGTGCTTGCGATACGAGGGGCTCCAATAGCACAGCATTTACTTTCTCTCGCAGACAACCCTTCCAGTGCTGTAAAGAGTAGGATACAACTGCTGGGACTCTTTGTGTGGCTGCGGCAGCCACGCCTCTCAATCCTCGGGCTGGACGGGGAGGTGCCGCCTTGTACTGCCTTATTTTGAGGGAGTAAAAAGAGGTTCCTACGGGAGTAGAGGTGGGTGTGGATAGGATATACAGCCCTGAGAAGCGGCGCTGAAACCATTTTCAGAGCGCGGATTTACGTGATTTTAAATGGCAACGGGTAATCAAGCGCTGCGAGGTTTATGTGGCTCTTTGTGAGGAGAATAATTAAACTTCGCTCGATTTTGTTCCTAAATCTCCTTCTGCGACGCGTAGCAAGTGTTGGCAATTATGTGCTGCGAATTTGCACTTCCATTACTTTTGTGCTTGGGAGAGTATTGTTTGTGTCCGCATCTTTATATTGCATACGGACGCAGGTACTCTGTGAGATGAAGGGGTTAACGCTAAAACAAAGCTGCCTGGGACCGGAAAGAACAAAGGGGCAGATTTACGTTCCCTGGCGCATCCCTGCAAATCAGCAGGGATGCGCCAGGGAAGATGCGTGACGCAAGTTTACCCTTGCGCCACCACGGATGCGCCGCATTTACAATGCAGCGCATCATGGCGCAAGGATAAACAGATGCGTGACGCATCTGTCGGCGGAAGGGTGGCGCAGTACTGGAGTTGTGTCGCAAGTGCGACGTAACTCCAGTACTGCTCAGGGGTGCCCTATACCTAACATGCTGCGTCACTCCTTACGCCTGCTTGAAGCAGGTGTAAGGATTTGACGCAGCAGGGACGTAAAAGTGACTCCGTGAAATCTTGTAGATTTCACTGCGTCACTTTTACGGGGCTTCCTTGCGCAGGAACGCCCCCCCCTGCGCCGGCACGCCCACATGAAACCTGACAGTAAACTCGGTAAGCAGGATTACCACCAGTAGTGTCTCTCAGCTATGCACTACAACCATCTTCTGCTAGTAATTCTTAAACCTATAGATGCAAACATATTTGGTGGCCCCTCGGCTACTTTACATTATGCATGTTTGTGTTTTTTATACATTATTTTTTATACTTTGTTTCTCGCCGAGGGTTTTATGAACGAGTAATTATATATTTTTTGTCCGTTCATGCCCGCCGCGGCTGATTAATTGGGGAGATTTGCCCCTTTTGAGATGGAGACATTGTTTTCATCCATCTATTGATCGCTTTTCTGGCTGTTTGGACGCTTTGGGTTCTGCCCGGGTGTATGTGTGTGTGTTTTGTTTATTCACACTTCTTTTGTATAAACTTTATTTCATTAGAGGGTCGCATTGGACCACCAACCCTCGTTTTTATTCATTTATTGTTTGTACTCTTGTTTTATAGGTTCCACACGGATTTTTCTACAATTGAATGATTGCTTTTTTCCTGACCCGGTCTCCACACTTTGGGTGTTCGGGTTAGTATAATAGGGATCAGTTGAGGATTGTCCTGATGAAAGCCGGTGTATTAATTTACTAAATCCCCATACGGCTGAAACATGTCGACATACATAGCAGAGTGGAGGGGTAAGTGACCCATCATTGGCCACATTACCACCATCCACAGGTCTGACGGATAGACCCACATTTTAATTCAGGGGAGAGTGTCCAGCAATAAAGTTATGAGTAGGATTGCTCTTACCTGTTTTTAATCACATTTTCTCTGCACTATTTCTTTTCCCTCACTTTCTGATCCCCTCCTTGAGGTGTTCATTCTATGTTGTTTTGTCCACCCCCTCCCTATTGCTCCACCCCAGCGTTGGCTAGCGCGGGGTGTGTTAGCAGCCCTATGATGAAGCATGACACAGCTTGCTGTGTGTGAGGGCAGTTTTTATATACCCGGGTATCCCCCATTCAGCTAGAATTCTTTTGATTAGTATAGGTCCTGTATCTTTGTGTGTGTGTAATCTGTCTGTCCTCACAGATCGAATTTATGATTAATTTGGATGTTAGTTTATTATTTGGCTGGCCATATCCTGGCCTAACACTAGGTCTTTCCTTTTGAAAAATTGGATAGAGTTTCTGAGGCTCCGGACTACTTTGTGTGAGGTCCTTCTTTAAATGGGTTTTTTGACCCGGATGCCATCTAGTGCAATCAAGCCCAGCTGTAATTTCTTTACACGGCTGCGTTGTTTGGTGTTTTTAGCTTGCTTTTTCAAACGTTTTTTTGCTCTCCTAGATAGTGTTTTACAGGGTTCCATGGTGTTTTCCAGGTTGACTGCCCCATTGGTGTTGCTATGCAGGGTCTTGCCCATTACAACTTCCTCATGTTTGGATTGGCTTTGGCGCATCACTGATGCCAACTGCGAGGATGTCGGAGATGTGTCCGCCCCCAAAATCGATTTGCTGGCTTGAATTTTCGTATGCGTGGAGGTCATTTCTCCTGAGCATATATTATGCAGGATGTGGTTTGCGCTCTTCATTGTGATTTGGGGTAACAGATTGGGGGGGCTTGCGGCCCCAGCCGAATCATTAATTCCATTTTGTTTTGCATCATTTAATGCTCTTTCTGCTATTCTTTGGTTTGGCTGATCTATGGTTTTTCGTTGTCTTTGCTTAAGTTCTGTAATGATTGATGTTAAAACTTCTGGTAGAGAACTAAGCTTCTCCACAATTGGAAGACACAAACACCTGGCAGTTGGCTGCGTCCTCAGCAATTCCAAATTTCCTGCTAAGGTATCGATTTTAGCTTCAATATTAATCATGGCTATAGCTATTGCCTGCATTGTATCCATTTGAATTTCCAATTTTTGTGTTTACCGAGTAAGCGCATTGATGGCCGTTGTTAATGTGGAATTTATTGAGGATAACAGAGAATTTTGATTATGGCAACCGCTTTGAAATGTACACTTTGTTTCAGCAGTGGAGTGAAGGAGGTTCTGCTCTCCCAAGAGGCTATTCTCTCTCCGTCCCACTTCCAACAAGGGCGAGCTTTGATTAAAGGTGAGGATTTTAATTGCTGATAGACTCCGTGACTGGGACAGGGACAGGGACAGATCATGTTGGATATTTCTGCCCCCTGCCTGCGGGTTCGCCATATTCTCCCCATACATATGTTTGTTGTCCTTATTTGACGACTCCAGTGCTGAGGATATTTCTAGGGGTTCCAGATTTCCTTGCCCTGGTGCATCTTGCCTCCTTTCCTGGGTCTCCAAGTACTCTGACGCTGATGAAATTTCAAGAACTTCCGGATCTCCTTGCCCCAATACATCTTGCCCCTTTTCTTGGGGCAGATTCAAGTCTGCTCCGATGTTCCCAGGGGGAGGGCTGGATCTCGTCATCCGGATTCTCAATGCACTGGCTTCTCGTTCCCTGGCTAGGGCACTGGCTTGGGCTCAGGCTCAGGCCCTCTTTAGCTTGTTGCATTGGCTGCTTTAATACACTACTGTAGGACTCTCTCTTCCCCGGTGTTTTTTGTCCGGGCGTTGTTGGCATGAAATATTTGCAAATTGTCATTCCATTTGGTTTGGAGTTTGTGTTTGAGTTTGAGTTTAAATTTGTATTTGGTTGCACAATGGGAGTGGACTCTAGCCGCACTTGACCCTTCGTTGCCGGCTTTGTCCTACTGCCGGTACCCATACTAGTTGTTTTGCCCATTTTGGTATTTGGCCTACTCTTTGTCATTTTCCTTCCTTGCTGTGTGCGAGCTTGTTTATAATTTCCTCGCGCAACTCTATCCTCGAGTTTGTAGGGTAGTTTGTGGGGTACTTTATAAATTAGTTTCCAGCTATGTACCCGGGATTTGCTCACTTTGCTCACTTTGTGGTTGGTTGAACTTCCCTTGATAGCTCCGATTTCTCTATTTTCTCTATTTTCCCTACTATCCAAAATGTTTAGTGTCATTTAAAATAAGTGAAGAAGGCAAATGAGACCTGCAGAGCCCCGACTAGGCCTGATCGTCCGCAGCCCACTCTCGGCGTACGCTGACAGACGGCGGCTGGACTCAGCAGGCTCACTTGTAGGGTCCACCGGCGTTCCTTCACAACAAATCCCACACAATTCCCGGCAGTGCTGTGCCTTCTCCCTCGTGCAAACGCAGACGCAGGCGCATCTGAATTCAAGCGCTGCCTCTTACCGCCATAAGCCCCTCATCTGGCCTCTCACAGCGTCCGGCCGTTGCGAAATACTGGGGACAGTGCCGGTCGCCAATCTCTAATCTCCAATCTCCAAATGCCAAACACTGCCCGGCCCTGCCCGGCTCCTGCCCATGGCCTACCTGTGCCCCCGAGGGCAATAAGCTGCGGCCCGGATGCCCAGCTCGGAACCTCAGAGCCAGGTGCCGGGAGCCTGGCGCTCGGGATTGGAGCCAGGAGCTCGAGGCAGGATGAAGCAGGGTGAGGCGAGGCAGCGGCGCGTGGCGGGGTGCGTGGGATACAGGAGCACCGAGCTTCAGGTGAGCTGCCTGAGATTACAAGGCTCCCCCTCCTCCTCCGTCCTTCCTTCCTTCTGGGAGTGCCAAAGGGATCAGCTCCCTCACCTCGGTCCTCGGGCTGTGTCGGGCTGTGTCGGCTGCTCTGGAGCCCAAAACTAAGGCGAGGACCGGAGGCAGATAACAGTGTGACAGAGCTCTCCCTCCGTAGCTCCGCTCACCGCTCGCTAGACTCGGCGTCTGGCGTCCTCAGCTGATACAAAACACGGACTGGAGCCTCGAGTTAATAGTTCACAAGAGGCCACATAACATAAAATAATTAATGGGAGTGCTTTGTAGGTGTGGGTGAAGAGTTTGAAGTGTGCGCGTTTGTGTACTGGGAGCCAGTGGAGTTCCTTGAGGTGGGGTATGATGTGGGCCCGGCATGGGAGATCAAGGACTAGTTTGGCAGCTGAGTTGTAGACGGTCTGAAGCGTTCTTGTGCCAATAAACAGTGGCAAATAAAAAGTAAGGTGTCCATATAAAGGATTGTGATTATGTAGTACCTTCCTCTTCTTTGCTGCTTGGCAGCCACATTAAGAATAGTTTTTTCTTATCATATGTTTATTTTATAAACTCTGTTTCGTTTAAAAATGTGTTAACTTATCCTTAGCTGTGGCGTCACGCTGATCCCGGTCAGCGACGCCACTTGCTTTCACTATTCATTGTTCCCTGAGATGTTTTAAAGCATGGGCAAAGTGGGCCCTGGGCCAGGGCCCCAACCTTTCAAGGGCCCCATGATAGAGGCAGCTCTCTTTTGCAGGGTCTTGCTCTGATGACTTGAATAATTCTTAAACGGATTGGTTTAAATAACTGTTTCCTTTCCTTTATTTTTTATTAGGGTGCTGTATGGGAGTCTGTTACAGATATTTTGCATAGAAATGTTCATGTTTCTCAACACCATGCAATATACATTAAAAAGTTTCTTTTGGATCAAAAGAGGACTTCACATATGAGAAATGGAGGGGGGGTTACAAAGATTATTTGCAGTAATATTAGTGAGTTGCTTCTGTATTGTAATATTGAAAACACATCACTATCCTTCAATATTAGATGTAATCCTATTTGGAATTTGGATGAGTGTGCCTGTGCACTGTCAGTGACCTGGCCAAAGAGGGAATAAAAGAGCTGAAATTGGATCCTAAATTCAGAGCTGTTCCAAACAGTGGACCCCAAATTACATTTGGCCAGGGGCCCCCGAAATCTTTAAGATGTCCCCGATTGTCCCCACTGCTGCAGGTCCGGTCCGTTTTGGCCATTATTTGCTTTTCGCGGTCCCTGCGTCAGCGCCATTTTGTGATCAGTAATGAAGTGCAGCTGATCGCGGGGCCATGTTTTCAACACTTTCACATCTGAATTAAAAAAAAAGGTAAGTAAATTTACAAACAACGCCTACCCACATATTTCAAATATCTTTATTCAGAAGCGCGATCGTGCTCCCAGGCATCGTGCTACAGCGAGCTTCTTCCAACCATTTTCTTGCGTTCCCCTCACAGCCTCTCATAACTTCAAATCCACTATGATTCCAACCATTATATTTTGCAGAGGATTATTGCCCTTCTTCAACAGCTAGGTGGCAGTTTTGCAAGATGGGCCCACAGACTTTTGAGGGTGAATAAAAAATGTGGGGACTTAACTTGACACTGCCCAAATTAATTTTTTCTAGTCAAGAAAATATCACACTAACTTTTTCCAATATTCCTTTTGATTTGACAACTGATTTGGCTACTGGTTTTATATCTGGACCAGACAAACCAGCGTTTGAACAAAGTTTACAAAACTTTGTAGAGAGATCCATAACAGGAGAAACATGACACGGAGAGAATACAGGGACCCACAAGAGTGAGGCAAAGAGAAAGGCAGTGCAAAGTGTTGGACGGAAGAGGCATGAGTTGGAATTAAGACTAGGCAGTTTTTTATTAGGTCGAGCCTCGAGTAGCGCGCAAGCGCTGCTCTGGCAAGACTTTATGTTAGGGGGTTTGAAAAGCTGACCAGACGCTCGTGCGTCATGGCCTTTTCCCTGCGGTTACGCGCGCGGCAGACATGTGTTTCCAATTATCGTGCCCAGACGCGGGCGCAATAATTGGAAACACATGCCGGCCGTGCGGGGAAAAGGCCATGACGCACGAGCGTCTGGTCAGCTCTGCAGGCTGCCGCGCTCGTTTTCTCGTGGCCATGACGCACGAGCGTCTGGTCAGCTCTGCAGGCTGCCGCGCTCGTTTTCTCGTGCCCGTAACTAGGGAAAGGAAGGAGCGTGGGGGCCGGAGAGGAACAATGGAGGTCCGGAGGGAACAAATATTTCCCTATTCACAGCCACAAGTGTTAGGAATTGAATAGAAGTGAGCGGCTATTAACGATGACAGCGCGTGCTGAGGGGATGGCGGGGCTAGATTTGGGGCTGATGACGCAACGTACAGTGTGAAGAAATGCACGAGCGGGGGTGCGCAAAGGGAGGAGTGAAAGCGGGACTGACAGACAAAGTAACAAGGGCAGGCCAGAGGGACAGGAGGGGAGCAGTAGCGTAGCCAGTGGGCCCCAGGCCCTAATGCATGGAAGGAATCGGGGCCCTGGCTGCTGTTTGCATAGCAAACTGCATCAATAATCAGGGTTCGGTGGTCCCTTAGGCTTCCGGGCCCTGGTGACACTGCACCTGCTGCACCATTAAGAAGCTAGGCTGGTGGGGGGAGGGGAGGGACGAATAGCGTGATGAACAGTCGGTACTGAAGTACAGAAGTACAGTACAGCGCGTGGGGGTGGGGCCTCATACCACAGTCTATATGGAAGTACAGGGGAATGCAGAGGGGCAGTGCAAGAATAGATGGCGGAATATACAAGGTGTGCAGGGGTGCGTCAAAACGCTGAATGCACAGTGAGGTTAATAGCACAGGAGAATGAAGGCGAGTGAGCACCGATGGCGCGGTGAACACTGTACAGGGGCGGGAGCAATACAGGGAATGAGACCAGGGACTGATTACGAAATGCACAGTCTGTATAGAAGTACAGGAAAGAGTGCAGGGGACCAGGGCTGGGGCTGATGACGGAATGTGCAGCGTTACAAAGGTACAGGAGAGTGCAGGAAGGGACGGAGGAACGCATAATCTGTACAAAAGCAAAGGGTGGTGCAGGAGGGTGAGTGCAGGGACAGGTGAAAGAACGCATAGTCTGTACAGGACAGGACAATTCGGGTGGACGAGTGCAAGGGCTGATGGAGTAATGCATAATCTGTACAGAAGCACAGGACCGGGTAGATGGGAGAGCGCAGGGACTGCTGGAGTAATACATAATCTGTACAAAAGCAAAGGACAGTGCAGAAGGGAGCGTGCAGGGACTAGTGAATGAACGCATAGTATGTACATGAGTGAAGTACAGGACAATACAAGTGGGCGAGTCCAGGGGCCGATGGTGTAATGCATAATCTGTACAGAAGCACAGGATAGTGCAGGAGGGTGAGTGCAGGGACTGGTGAATGAATGCATAGTCCGTACAGAAGGACAGGACAATGCAGGTGGACGAGTTCAAGGGCTGATGGAGTAATGCATAATCTGTACAGAAGTACAAGATAGTGCAGGAGGGAGAGTGCAGGGGCGGAAGTTTGGATGCACAGTATGTCTAGGAGTACAGGAGGGCGTGCAGGAGTGCCAGTACAGTGATGACGGTAGAATGCTCAGTGTGAGCATAAGTAGAGGAGAATGCAGGAGGGTGAGGGGAGGGAGTGGTGGAGGAGTGCACGGTGTGCAGAGGAGTGCACAGTAAGTGCAGGGGTGAGAACAGGGAGAGATGGCGGAAGTGAGTGCACTAGGAGTGTGCACGGACTGTGATGAGTGAAAATGAACTCATTTAGTCTATCGTGCTAAAGTGGGTGGTGAACATTGCGAAGCTAACACTTTTCCTGTGGTGACCTCCACTGGATGTTGCACTTTTCACTAATAACAGTATTATACATTATTTCATTTTACCACACATTAACGCTGCTTGAGCAAAACAAAGTCACCTCACTAGTGCCAGACTAGTTCTTGACAACAACAATCAACAAACCTTTCAAGAGGTCTGCTACTGCACAAACCATGCTCGGGGCTTGTTTAGTTTGCGCTAGAAACAATTTTGGTGACATCTGCAAATAAGAAAGCAAGTGGTGGATTATGTGTAGGGTGACCAGATTCCCAAAAGAAACAAGCATTGGCATAGCCAATAGGTCTCGCTTTTGGGACCTTATAAGTATTTAGTTATGCAGCACAATATCCTTGGTGCAACAACATTAACTGTTGCATGGTTAAACACTTATAAGGTCCCAAAGGCGAGACCTATTGGCTATGCCAATGCTTGTCTAATATTCCTTGTGTTTTGCAGTATCAGCAGCTGGCTTCTAAGCAAAACGTTGGGCCCCTGCACTTATGTTTTTTTAACAAATTGAGCAATGGGCTTATGGAAAGGTACACAAACCTCAATAGTAAATAAATAAAGGTGAGCGCACTTCTGGTTTATTAAACAGATTTTGTCACCAGAGGCACAAAAGTTAACACTTTTTAGCTGTAGCAATTTTGTTCGCAACAAAGAAACCTTAGTCATGTGATCTATTTACATCAGAGGTCTCATATTTTTCAGTACAAAATGTAAAAATACATTAGTAAGATCGTTAAAATAGAAATAATTATATTGCCCTCAGAGTCAAGTTTCTGGCAGGGTAATATGGAAATTTTCAAATAAAAATAATAATTATTTACAATGTCTAATTCAGAGGGCAATTATTGCCATACATTTCATTATAATGATATATTATAAATTCAAATTAGGCAAAAACATATGCAGATATTCCATCTAACATTTATACCAAGTACTTCAATCCATGTGTCATTTCAGAACAGTTGTTAAATGAAATCTGGAAATGTAAGTCCAAAACAGAAAACTGGGTAACGGACATGTGCCAAAGCACCTCACACTTTAACTGCGATCCTATTAGTGTAATGGTTCGTGCACACTTCTCGGCACCCGTTACCCTTTAGTGCCACTGTTCACAGATTCATAAATTATATTCCATATGGAGCAGTGCACCGAACAAAAGGCTTTTCAGTCTCTTTGTATTTTCTTTAATTCTTTATTGTCAAATCCACATAAGATCTTTCTAAAAAGCAGCCAACGCGTTTCGTTCTGTAAGGCAACAAGCCATGAGAACTTCTTCAGGGCTCTTGAGTCAAACTACAAGTACTCGGTAATCGCTGTCTGTAGTTTGTTCCAATAGAAAAATAGATATCTTATTGCGATAATATGCTTCCAAATTCACCATCAAGAGATCTCTTCCGTCTGACGCCGTTCGGGAGTTGTGGATAACCGCTTATCACGGTGGAATAGAGTCCCACTGGGGATTTTTGTTACAGACTAGGGGCACCCTCCCTATTGTGTACGAACAGAATATTGGTACACTGAGTGGACCCTATAATTTGATGGTGAATTTGGAAGCATATTATCGCAATAAGATATCTATTTTTCTATTGGAACGGACTACAGACAGCGATTACCGATTACTTGTAGTTTGACTCAAGAGCCCTGAAGAAGTTCTCATGGCTTGTTGCCTTACAGAACGAAACGCGTTGGCTGCCTTCTAGAAAGATCTTATGTGGATTTGACAATAAAGAATTAAAGAAAATGCAAAGAGACTGAAAAGCCTTTTGTTCGGTGCACTGCTCCATATGGAATATAATGAAATCTGGAAATGTGTTGTAATTCTGTCTTGCTAAACTGAAGGTGGTGCATAAATTATAAATGTAAGTTCTAACTAGTGGTGGGTAAATTAGAAAAGTAAGATATAACTATAACTTTATCATTTCTCCAGTCTATATAGTTTAAGTTGGGTTTGTAATTAAAGAATAAAAATATTTTCCTAACTGTCACTTAGCTTTAAACTTTGCTTATTCATTAAATTTAAATGCTTTATTTTTTAATAAAAATGTGTTTCAAAATCATAGTTTTCACTGTCATTTAATTGAGTGTTGTTAAGTGCAGTGTTGTACTGTATAGTAAAGGCAGTATTGGTACAGTGTAGTGTCATAGAGTCTAGTGTTGTGGAGTGGAATACAGTGGAGGAGAGTAGAGTGGAGTTGCATTGCGTATAGTGGAGTAAAGTGTTATATAGTGGCGTGGTGTGTCATTTAGTGGAGTGGAATATTATAGAGTGTAGTGGCATGTTGTACAGTGGAGTGGCATGTCGTACAGTTCAGTTGAGTGTTATACAGTGGAGTATCGTTGGCTGTAGTGTCCAGAAGCTGAGTCTTGTGGAGTGGAGGGTCGTCAAGGGGGATAGACTTCAGTAGAGTGTCGTAAAATGGCATAGAGAGGAGTAGAGTGTTGTAAAGAGCAGTGTAGGGACATCCAGTGTGGTACAGTGGCATACACTGGTATAGAGTGTAGTAGGGTGATGTAGAGTGCTGTTGTATAGAGTGTTATAGAGTAGAGTGCATACATTGGAGTGTTGTGCAGTGGCGAAGAGTGGGCTAAACTGTCATACAGCATAGTCGATTGGAGTGATGCAATGTAGAGTGGACTAAAGTGACATGCAGTGGCGTGGCGCCTCGTATAGTACACTGTAGTGGAATAGCATTCAGTGGAGTAAAGTGTTATAGAGTGGAGTGGCGTGTCGTACAGTGGAGATATAGCCGTGTTCTAAAGTGTGTGGAACTGTCGTAGAGTGGAGTATAGTGTAGTGGCATGGAGTGGAGTACAGTGTTGAACAGTAGAGTGAGGTAGAGTAGACTATAGTGTGGTACAGTGTGCTTCAGTGGAGTGGCGTATAGTGTTGTAGTGTGTAGTAGCATACAGTGCCATTGAGTGGAGCAGCATACAGTGGAGTGGCATACCGTGGAATAGTGTAGAGTGAAGTGTCGTAGAGTGGAGTGGCGTCCAATGGAATAGTGGAGTGGTGTACAGTGGAATGGCGTACAGTGGAGTTGCGTATAAGGGCATGTCATTGACTGGATTGGTTTACAGTGGAGTGGGGTAGAGCAGAATAGTATACAGTGGAGTGGGGTGCAGCAGACTAGCATACAGTGGAGTGGCATAAAGTGGTATAGCATATAGTGGAGTGACATAGAGTGGAGAGGCATACATTGAAATAGCATAGATTGGAGTGGCGTACAGTGTACTGCTGTACAGTGGAATAGCATATAGCGAAGTAAAGTACAGTCAAGTGGTGTACACTGTAGTGGGATACACTGGAGTGACATACAATAGAGCATGGTAGAGTGAAATAGCATAGAGTCGGCCACAGTAGAGTGGAGCTGCATACAGTTGAATGTTGTAGAGTAGATTGGCTTAGAGTTAAGTAGTGTAGAAGTGGAGTGTCTTAGAATGTAGTGCCGTAGAGTATAGTGGTGTACAGCAGAATAGAGTACAGCGGAGTGGCTAAGAATGGAGTGGGGCAGAGTGTAAAAGCATACAGTGTAGTAGTGTACAGTGGAGTGGCGTGCAGTGACATGAGATACAGTGTGGTGGCATACAGTAGAATAGCGTCGAATGGAGTGGCGTAGAGTGGAATAGCATATAGTGGAGCACCGTACCGGGGAGTGGCCTAGAGTGGAGTGGCCTTCGGTCATGCACGTGGGGGTTAGCTACAGGGCCTGGCTAGTGGCCAACCTCACACATACAGCCAACCTCACACAGTGCACGTCCTTCAGCCATGTGCGGCAGGGGGATGGCCAACCCCCCTAAAGGCAGCCAACCCCACACAGAGTAGTGCCTTCGGCTGTGCATGGTGGGTGGATGGACACAGGGCCTGCCTGTGGCCAGGACCTGCAGCCAACCTGTGCTGTGCACATCCTTTGGCCACCCCCCCCCCAAAGGCAGCCAACCCCACGCTGCACACAGCCTTTGGCCGTGCACGGTGGTGGGTTGGCCAGAGGTCCTGGCCCTGTGGACCCCATCCCCAAGGGCCTATTTCTTTTAAAAGGAGGGGGGCTGTGGGGCCCACCTCCCCAAGCCTTCATAGGCCCTAGGGACCCCTCCTCTGTGGCCAAAACTTACAAAAAAGGGAAGGGGCCCTCGCAGCCTCCAATCCCAGAATCTCTTTAGGCCCTGTGGACCCCATCTCCAAGGGCCTTTTTTTTAATAAAGGGGAGGGCGGCCATGAGGCCTGCCTTCCCAAGCACTTATAGGCCCTGGGGACCCCACCCCCGGAGACACAACGTACAAAAAAGTGAATGTGCCGAGTGGGCCCCCTCCCAGAGTCTCTTTAGGAAATAGGTGCCCCATCTTCCAGGAATTTTTTTTTTAAAGGGGAGGGGGGCCACATGACCCCTTTCCCAAGCCTTATTAGGCCCTCGAGGCCCCATTGCGAGGACCTTTGTTTGGAGAAAATATGTAATTTGAGATGTCATAAGTCTTATTATGACTGCTATGATTCCACATGCTATAAGTTTTACAATATGCAAGGGTATAACCAGGGCATCGAGAAAGGGCTCAATACCATATGCCTTTTAGAGAAAATATACTAATAAAGACGCATTCACACATTTATTACTACAGTGCAAAGGTCAAATTCCATTTTATTACCACTGTATAGTGAACTTGATATGAGAGAAACACTATTCTCCTTTTCCATATGATTTAACCTTACAGGACAAATGTAACCCCTTGCATCCTGCTTCAAATTAAGTCTAAATAAATTTTTAAACAAATAAACATGAAAATACGGTGTCAGAAACCATATATGCAGATGTGAAGAATGTATTTTTTTATTCCCATTGTTGAGAGAGGGAAGAAGCATCTTGTGAGTTGAGACCCCTCCCCACACTCAACAATTGTAATAAATAGCACATTACATACATCTGCATATATACTATATACATGTTTTTCCTCTCTCCCTAGCACAAGCGCAAAATTATGCTGCCTACACCTTTGCCCCACAATGCAAAAGTGTCTGAGTGAGTCTAGCATAGGTTTTGTACTGGAAGGCTACCCATCCAGTATAAAATACTACACTTAGACTGACTTTACAAATGTTCCTACTTTGTATGTGTGCTGTACAGTGCATCTCACACGCAAAGTCAGAAAAGAAAGGAGAAATGAAAGCATTTCTCCTTTTAATGCCTGCTTTCAAGTGGCATTAATTTTGGTACAAAACTCTCTCTACTTTTGCTAGTAGATAGGGTTTTCATCAAAACCATGGGTGGTAGCACAGAAATGCCCATGTACCATTCATTGAAGCCCAACTTGACACACAGTAACACTAAGCAGCGCTGGGCGCTGGTTTGCATTACTTCTTCTTACAAAATAATGCAAATACCAATTTGTGTTAGTTTTTAAATCCCTAAAAGATTTTTTTAGGTTGGGTCGGCGTTAAAAAGTGACGCAAACCCGACACAAAACCTTTGTAAGTCTTGGTCAGTGTGTGCTTCAGCTAAGGCCTTCTTCGGTCCAAGAAATGCTTAGATGTAGTTTCTTTAATTCACAGTAGTAACATGGAGGCGATAATAACTTCACAGCGTCAGGTACACTGACTGAAAATCATGCTAAAAAAGAAACATTGCAAAAGAAATTGCACAAACAGAACCACAGCAAAAGGTCTGAGGAATAAGCTACGAAGGTAAGAGCGAGTCAAGTTCATAAAACTCATTTTCTGGGAAAATAAAAGCAGAGAAGCTAAAGAATGAGGAAACTCGAACATTAAACAAAGAGTCATATGATAAACAAAATAAAAAACACCTCTGTAATCTGAAAATTACATATAGTACCAGGATAAAGACAAGAAACCCAAGATGAGGAAGTGAAAAAAGCTGCCACATCAGACGTGCAAAAGAAGAAAAAAAAAACAGCTTCCTAAAATAGAAGACATTTACAGAATCTTCCATGTAGCAGTGGCGTAATGAGCCCTCTGTTCGGTCAGCCGGATATAGGGTGGTGCTACTGTCCCCTTCAAGGCTGACGTTGTGCCCAGGGCAGCAGAGAGCAAACTGAGCGGCACCTGTCGGCGATGACAGCGGAGATGCCTCCACAGGGGCCCATGCATCTGCTGCATATGTTCTGCAACCCTCCCTCATTCAAAGAGTTTGATCCCTGCAATTCCCAATCTGCAGATTCTCCATTACCCCTCTGACTTGCCTGAGCTCCTTCCCTCTCCGCTTGCACCCAGTGACAGTAATGCAACTTTTCCTCCGCAGAACCTGTTTCCAAATTAGCTCAACAATCCCGGCTTTGCTGGGTTGGCAGATCGTAGCATTGCGTACATTTAATTGCTACATCTGCAAGCAGCATGGAGTAGATGGCGAGGGCTTTGGACAAATGATGGTGAAGGAGGATCTTTCTGGGATTCTGGGTAGCATTGTTTCCCTTAGAATTTCTGCTAACAGTGTGGTGTGTTTCTTGCATGGCCCATTGTCGTTTTCCCTATGTTGGCCTAGTTGTACAAGTTGTAGCCGCGTTTCTTTTGCACATTTTACTACATAAACATGCTTGCTTTTATGACACGTATTTTCACACAGAACCTGCATATGATTTTGTGTTCTGTTCTTTTCCTGGGATTTAGTCTGAACACCATAGACAAGGTTAAACAACAATGTCTCTTGTTATTCTCTCTCGTCAGACACTAGCACCTAGACATATCATGAGAATGCAGCTGCTATTTGTGAGCAAACATGTCTTGTCATAATACTGAGAGCAGGAGTTCTAAAAGATATACAGAGCAAAGGTCCTGAGGCAAGATTACCAGGTCAGGTGAGATGTAGAACGTTCTTCTATGTATGCTAAGGTACGGGGTCCACCACTCACTCATCTCAGTTACCTTTGATATATAATCATTAGCTTAAGTAGAAGGTGGTGGTGGTGTGGGTTTCGGCTAATCTGTTTTATAACATGACAGAACTTTTTATACTATATGGTTTGTTAACCATGCTAGCGATATTTTTGCTATCCATTTGTTTTCTAATTGTGGTGCAAATACTGCATCTTAGATCACAATAGTTTAAATAAATATTCTAAACTTCCTTTGTGTCTCTTGTTTATCTTATTGTGGACAAGTACGAGTGAGAGAGTAAAAGGGTGTGTCCTGTTACTGCGATCCCTGAGAGGGTCGAGAGTGTTGTCTTCTGGGGTGCCAACTCACTTGTTTCTCTGGAGGGCAAGTGAGCTAGTCAGACTCGGGCTCATAGATACTGAGGTAGTATGGTGACTCAGCCCTTACATGCAGATGTTCTTTGGTCCAAAGCATAGTTCTGTTCCTGAGCAGAATCCCTGCAACATGGCGCTGCCAACGTTTCAGTACTTACTTGCGGGAACCCTGAGTAGTGCTTGTGCTTTTCCACAATACCCTCGCACCTTTGTATCAGAGACATCCGTGGTGTTGATGATCCGCCACAGTTTTTAGGTAGCACCTAGTTCTGTTGGTTTTTCAAGCTTGAATATTAAAAGGTTTTATACCCTGTTTGTGCTACAGTGTGTATCTGTTATACAATTACTTATGGCGCAACCTATTGTGATCGCGGCCAACTGCCAACTGGCAGTATATTTTCATGTACAACATTATGGAGTCCCTAATGCAGGAGCTCCTATAACTTTTGTTGTGGAAGCATACAATGCATTCCGCTTTGAAGTTTTTTACTCCTGGGTCACATTTCCGGCTGTGGACGCTAACACTAGCACTTTTCATGAATGCACTATACCCCAAGAACCTGCAGCATATCGACCTATGCTCTTGTTGAAATTCCTCTTCCAGTCTGGGAGCACCAGACTTGGTTTAATGGCATCCTTCCCCATGTGCCTGGGCCAGTTCGAAAGGGTTCTCTCAGTAATGATGGGTCCACCTAGCCGTCATTGGCTGGATATTATTTCACGTACATTACTAGCTGGTTCAGCTAAACTTGGCCTGCAAGCACAAGCTCAGTTGCCTGCAGCGTAATAAGTCCTGTAATTGTTCATTCAGTTATGGGCAAACGGCCCACTAATCGTGAGGAAATACCGCTTTGGATTGCCCAAAAAATCGATCAACTTGAAGCTGTTTCCCCTTATGGGACCACAAGACAAGCACATCATTTTAACTATGTGCTCACCCACTAGACTGGTTCCCACTTTAGTTGACTGCAACACCTGGGGAACTATTTTTACCACAGTCTACACTGTGTGTCATGGCACTCCCTCGACGTTCTACCGAACACCCTCAAACAAATACAGAATAAGAATGGGACAGGTCCTGCCCTTGATTTGGGGACGAAACTCATGGGTAATCTTCCCATTGTCTCCAAAATGATTCTTTCTAATGTTAAAGGTGAAGCATCATATTTGGCTATACAACAGCGACTTGCCATGATGGCAGTAGCCGACCGCGAACGTGAGTTGCTGTTATCATTGCTAATGTATATACGTCTTTAGGATGCAGTAGTTTAGGAACCAGACCTTCAGTACCACCACTTGGCAAGCCTTCCTCAGATAAGGATGCCAGGCCGCCCCGTGAGTTTGCTAAAAAGCCATGAGATGAATCTAAACAAGAACAACAGAAAGGTAGACAATGTGGAGGTTCTCCACACCCCCCTTGGTCCTCTGAAAGACGGTATGATTTTCATGATCACACTAAAATAAAGGCTCCAGATAGGTATCAGGCATCTGATACACGTTCTCCTTTCAGGAATCGTCTGAACAACAGTACTACAGAGGAGTGCGATCTGACCACAGACAAAAAGAGAATGTGAAACCCAAAAGGGAGACACAACCTCGTCTGACGTGAAGATAAAGAAGGAGGACAGGCCTCCTCCATATAAACTCCCTTTTCAGAAAACAAAAGTTGCAGCTTTAACTGCTAAATATGCCACATACAGTGAGAACCCTCCTCCTGAACAGGAGTTGGGCAGTGACTTTCCTCGACAGCGCAGCAGAAGTCACCATAGTACACTGGACTCTCCACCAATTTTTGGTAGCAAAAGCAACTGAAACACTTATTACGGTTAAAACCGCGGATACCCGCGTGGCTCATCCAGACAGACTATATCATTTAGATAGTCAAATTGAAGGTGACATTTAATGCACCATTAAAGCAGTGTTTTGAGGCAACTTAACTACGTCTTATGACATACTTTTGGCGGAGGTCGATTGGCTCCCACCTTTTGTTCTTGCACCCTCCCAGGGTGGGGATGTGATTCTACCTTCTTTCTCGCACCTTGTCTGGACGAAGTGAAACAAGCTATGCTTTTGAATGGGCCCTTGCATTGGTCCCTGCACTTTATCATAACCATACTGGTTGGGATAGGGATTCCCCTTACCATGTCATTCCTATACGGTCCACACCTCATGTACAAACACTGTATCCTACTAAACTGCATGCTAAAGCTCCCGTTAAATTATTTCCCAACTGGAGTACGTGGGAGTAATTGAACCCTGTGTATCTCAAATGAATAATTCTCTTTTTCTGAAACCTGAGTATTTCTATTGCATTGTCTTAGACTATAGACATTTGAATAGTCATACACAAACATTTGCAGAACAAAATGCACACAGTACGGCTCTCATTAATAACGTAGTCCGTAAAAAATACGAAACCACTTTGGATATTTCCAATGTTTTTTTCAGTCACAATTTGGCTCCCGAGAGCAATGACTGGTCCGCCTTTAGTGCCCTAGGCTTTCAAATGCGCTATGCTTGACTGCCTATGGGCTATAAGACTAGCCCAGGAGTTTTTGCAGCACGAATTGTGTTGATTCTTCATGAGATTGACCCTGATGCTTTATCCTATGTGAATGATATCTACCTGATGGACGAAGAATTAAACCCCCACTTGGCGAGAGTGGATCGCATAATATTGGGATTTGGTGCATTTTACTACAAATTCAACTTTGAAAAATCTAAAATAGCTTTTTTTAGGGTCCTTTTCTTAGGATATGAACTTACCAATGAGGGTAAGAGTTTTGCCCCTCATTGTTTGGAGAAATGTGCTCAATTGCAATCTCCAAACACACTTAAAAAATTGCAGTCCCTGCTGGGATTTTTGAATTTTGCCAGAAGATACATACCTGATTATTCACAACATATAAAACCCCTGTATGCATTGATACATCCTGATTTTTCCATTTCATCTTGGACATCAGACCACACAGAAACACTCAGATCTTTACAATCTGACTTGTTTGAAACACAACACATGCATACACGTGTTAATGCCACGAATCTCATCATTCGAGTTTTACCGGGTGCAAATGGATTTACATATGTCACCTTTAATGAGGGTGAAACAGTTCCTATAGCATATAAATCACATTTGTATTCCACTTCAGAAATGTGTTTTGCTTCCACTGAAAAAATACTGACTGCTGTGCAGATGGCCATCCTTAAAGACTGGCCCCTTGCGCAAGGGAAACGCATCATTGTTGTTACTTCCATGCCGGCCTTAGAGGCTGCCACAAAAGCTAGAATTCCTAACGCTAAAGCCCTCCATCCTCGATGGATACAAGGGCTACATCCTTAACAGGCATAGATGTAAACTTTGTCTTCCATCCTTCATTCCAAACAAAATAATTTCTACAGTACAAGCATTTCTATCCTTTGCCTTTTACGGTTCTGCCTCTTCATCAGTATAAACATGTTATTTACACTGACGGTTCAGCTCAACCTGCTATAGGATCTAAGCAGCAGTACTCTGCTGCATGCGCCATTGTTATTGGCATTATGTTAGATGGTGTTTTTCACCCCGAAACTACTCACACACAGTCTTTAGGTGACTTCACTGCGCAGTTAGCTGTACTGAAGGCTTTGCTTCTTGCACTTGAAAATACGGATCCTAAATTACCCGCATTGTGTGTGATTCATATTACTGTACAGTCTTTTAAAGACAATTTACATTTTTGCCAACAAAATGAGCTCAGAGATTTAAAGGGTAGTACAATCAAGCACAGACTGCTTTGGGTTAAAGTGGCATATCTTAAGGATAGGTTGCCACAAACTCATGTAATATATACATTTAGTCATAAACGTGTGAGAACACATGCTGTAAGGAATTCTCTGGCTGATGAAGCAGCCAAATCTGCAGTAGTGGCAGCTAAAATAGCAGCAGTCACCTGCTCTAAAACTCGTATCGATAATGACATCTTGGCTGCCATGAATGCTTTTAAAAATGGCACCCCTGTACCAAAGGTCTTTTGTTCCAAGTACTTTTATCACTTAAATGAGCAGAATGTTCCTTTTGTAACTATTCCTGCAGACAGGCTTTAATTGTTGCCACACATGAAGGTGTAGCTTCTGCCCATGTGGGAGTAGCTGCCACTATTTCACTTGTACAATGTTATTGGTGGCACGATTTATAGAGATAGACCAAAAAATACGTCCTCTGTTGTGACATCTGTCGGCAGATTAAAAGCTCCACCATGTCTCATCCACCACAGACACATCTCTTGATTTCTCACAAGGCTTTTGGCTGTACTTACCTCGATCACTGTGGTCCACTGATTTCGGATACTGCATTCAAATTTATCTTGGTTGCAGTTGATTCTTGCTCTAGATTCCTTTGGGTTTGGCCACAGTGCTTGGCTGATGCTCAAACTGTTATTAAAGACTTGCAAGTCTTCATCTGGACTTATGCCTGTTGTGCATTCCACTCGGACCAGGGTCCGGTGATTCAATGATGTCCATGGGTGTGCAGGTGCATTATTCTCCTCCATATAGGCCAGAGAGCAATTCTGTTGTGGAAAGAATGAACCATAACTTAAAGCAGTCCTTAACAGCAAGAGTATTAGGTAGAGGGCGTGTCTGGTTGAACTATCTCTATGGGGTTCAACAAGCACTTAATAACCTCCCCAAAAGATCTCTGGGTGGGCAGACCCCATATGAAATGCTTTTTGGCATCAAGATGTATGTTCCAGACCTTGAGGGTCCAGACATTGTGGCTGCCACAACCTTTGACATAGATAATCACTGTGCTGTCTTACAGGACCTGCAAAAGGTCTGTGATGCTCAGTCTCACAAACACTTGCCTGCATCTCTCCCTTTGAGAACTGAGGCCCAAACTCCGGTTTCCAGCTGGCTTCCAAAAGTTGGAGATCTGGTTCAGGAGAAGGTGGCGATCAAAAAGGAATTCGGCTCAACGTACCGTGCTCTTGTTTCAGTCCTTGGCATACAAGGTGCATGAACTGTGATCTTGCAACCACTTCCAGGTGCAAAAGATAAACGTTTTGTCTCTATTGAACATGTCAAACTACACCATGTGGCCGATTCTCAATAGTATGCCACGAAGTGTTCATATGCTTCCGCAAGACTTTCCTTTATAGCCCATGAGCACCACCGATGCTGATTCTCGGGGAACATCCGGAACAACGAGGCAAGAGCCACAAGTCCAGGAAGCTGCATGGCGAACAACAACTTGCCTAAACAACGACTTTGCCTTAACCACGCATGTGCATGGTTAAGGCAAAGTCGGTCTAGTGTTCTGGATGGGCGTGAAAAAGAAAAGAAAGAGAAGAGGACAGGTAAGAGGGGTTCGGGGTAGTTTTTAGGGGGTGGGGGATCAGGGTATTTTTTTAGGGGGAGGTTTGGGTTTAGTTTTTAGGGGGAGGGGGGTTCGGGGTAGTTTTTAGGTGGTGGGGGGAATTCAGGGTAGTTTTTAGGGGGTGGGGGTTCGGGGTAGTCTTTAGGTGGTGGGGGGGTTTGGGGTAGTCTTTAGGTGGTGGGGGGTTCGAGGTAGTTTTTAGGGGTGGAGGGATTTGGGGTAGTTTTTAGGGGGTGAGGGGATTCGGGGTCATTTTTAGAGGTAGTTTTTAGGGGGTAGGAGGGGTTCAGGTCATTTTTAGGGGTGGGAGGGGGTTCAGTGTAGTTTGTAGATGGTGGAGGGATTTGAGGTAGTTTTTAGGGGTGGGGGGATTTGTGGTAGTTTTTAGGGGTGGGAGGGGTTCAGGGTAGTATTTAGGGAGTGGAGGGATTCGGGGTAGTTTTTAGGGGTGGGAGATTTGGGGTAGTTTTTAGGGGTAGTTTTTAGGGGGTGGAAGGGGGTTTGGGGTAGTTTTTAGGGGTGGGAGGGGGTTTGGGTAGTTTTTAGGGGGTGGGAGGGGCTCAGATTAGTTTTTAGGGGGTGGGGGATAGGGGAGTTTTTAGGGGGTGGGGGAGTTCAGGGTAGTATTTAGGGGTGGGGGTTCGGGGTAGTTTTAAGGAGGTGGGGGGTGTATTTAGGGCTCGGGGAGAGAGAGGGGGGTGGTAAACTTAGCCACGGATAGCTGTTTATCATGCATGTTTTACCACGAAAACTTGCGGTAAAGTAATGCGTGGTAAAGCAATTCATGGTTAAGACGCGGGCATAGTAGAGACCGCGTTGTTAAGGTAGGCGTGGGAAAGGAACTCGTTGTTCCAACATACAACCCTGATTCTCCCCAGCTGGGGTGGGGGGGGAGGCTGAGTCCTCCACCGATAATTTGACAGACACAGTGCCTGTTTCTACTATTACGTCTTCTACAATGGATGCTATTTATATGGATCCACCGTTGGCGAGTACTTCTGAATTGGATTTTTTGGGTCCTCGGCTGAGTCACAGCCTTCAGTTTTCCAGCTGAGTATCTCCGGGTACTATATGGATCAAGATGATTTCTCTTCAGGCTGTTGTTCTGTTTTGCATCCGCCTCCAGCATGGATTTGTGTTTTTATTTAATGGTTAAAACGCACTTATCTAGTCCTGCCTTGGATATATGTCTGGATCATACTCTCCTTGGTTTTTCTGTTCATGTGGATTGGATTTGTGACTGTTTTTTTCCTGTTAATCAATGGCCATTACCTCCCGGAATGTTCTGCTACGGGACTTGTCAATAGGTGTTGCCCCTCCCATTCTTCATCACATAAACTGAAAAGAGACTTGTCCCTCGTCAACATTTCAGCTGTTTCAGTGACTGATGGAATTGTTTGGGATAAAGTTCCTTTCAACATATTCGACCATACAGAGATCCTGCAGATACTATATGTGTTCAAAGTTTCTATGGGTGATGTAATAGTACCTGGGTTACATTCGTATGATTGGGATGCTGATACCGTATATTCTATGCTTTCGGAATCAGAGTATTATACTGTTTTCGAATCAGAGGACATATATCTTAATTCTGCTAAATATGCTGATATGTTCTGTTATCATCATTATGGACATTATATTCTGCACAGGGTTAGTGGTCAGAGTTCACATATTAATTACACGCAATGGGATCATTGTCCATCTCCCCCACAAGGAAGTTCCAAAAGGCAAAAAGAAAAATTCACATATTTTACAGGATATGACACTTCAGATACTGCGTCATATTATTTCAAATTAGTTCCTACCCCACTTAAAAAATATATGTTCACCCAGATTAAGCTCATATATATAGCTTTGTTTGTCAACCAGTTAGGCCTTGAAGGCTATGATTACTGGAAGTACACCATTGATTTGAAGTTGATCTGGGGAACAAAATCTTGGCAGGTTTAGAGAACGGAAACTTTATTTAGAGCCTGTACAATTCCCAAACAAATAAGTTTCTTGAATGAAACGATCTAGCAGACTACCTGTCTGGGATTGGCAAAACATTTAAGAAGTGAACTCCCCAACAATTTCCTCTATGGCCGCTTTGATGGTTGGCTGAGTTTGACAAATTACGCAGAGGAACAATTAAATGGCATAGTGCAGAATGGCACCTATAATTCCTAATTTTCGAGTCCTGGCGGGTGGTTGTTGTGGCCAGTAGATCCTAATGGTTGCCATGCTTGTTTTCTTAATTCCACATCTGGATTTAAAAATAACAGACCTGATCCCCCATATGCTCAGTCAACACATTCTGGTATTATTACCACCTATTCGATGGGAATGTTATGTCAACGATGGTTGGAACATTCCACATTGACACTTTTCCTGGGATTTAGTCTAAACACCATAGACAAGGTCAAACACCAATGTCCTTTATTATTCTCTCTGGTCAGACACTAGCACCTAGACATAACAATAGAAAGCAGCTTCTGTTTATGAGCACACGTCTTGTCATATAATTGAGGACAGGAGTTTTAAAAGACACACTGAGCGAAGGTCCTGAGGCAAGATTACCACGTCAGCTGAGATGTAGAACATCCATCTATGTATGCTAAGGTATGGGGTCCGCCACTCATCCCAGAGATCTTTGATATATATCATTAGCTTCAGTAGAAGGGGGGAGGGGTTTAGGCTAATCTATCTTATAACATGACAGGGCTTTTTTTATGGTATACGGTTTGTTAACCATGCTAGCAATATTTTTGCTAGCCATTTGTATTCTAATTGTAGCACAAATACTGCATCTTAAAGCACAATAGTTTAAATAAATATTCTAAACTTCCTTAGTGTCTCTTGTTTATCTTATTGTGGACAAGTACAAGTGAGAGAGCCAAAGGGTGTGTCTTGTTACCGCGATCGCTGAGAGGGTCGAGAGGGTCTTGTTCTGGGGTGCCAACTCACTTGTTTCTCTGGAAAGATTAGGAGGGATAGTGAGGCACTATAGCTAGTTGGATTCAGGCTCATAGATACTGAGGTAGTATAGTGACTCAGCCCCTACATGCCGATGTTTTATGGTCCCAAGCCTAGTTCTTTTCTTCAGCAGATTCCCTGCAACAATGGTCTGAGCAACCATGCACACCTAAATCCCAGAATTCCCAGTTGTTCAGCCTTCAGCAGTGACACCCGCAGGGTGCCTTACCACAGTATTGAGTTTTAACTATCGCCTTGCCAAAATATTATATCCAGAATACTGACTAACACAATATTTTGAAGGTAAATATTTTTAAGCTACAGATTTACACTCCTTCAGACTGTGTCTATCTTCAACGTATGAAGATGAGGAGTTAAGAGCAGTAGTGTAAATCTTTCCTTACCGATAAATACTTGACTTCACAATATTGTGGTTGTTGATATTATGAATAAGGTATTGCGACTGGATGCTTTTTAGTCAGTCAGTATTGTGACATGTAGTGTATTGGAGAGTAGAAGGCACCGGACCTGCACAGTACTCTTAGGTTCTACTGATGGGAAAAGAAGCGGTAGGTCAGGCAGACACAGCTCGATGGTGCCACTTCACAGCAGAACAAGGGATCTCTGCGTGCCGTCTTCAGCCTGGGAAGGGCTGTCACAATTGTACACCCTTTTTTGCCTAACATCTGGGGTACACGCTTGATTGCAACTTACATAATTATAAATATAGGATTTCAAATTTATGTTTTCATATATAAACCACACATTCATATTCGTCTATCTATTACTCAAAAAACAGTAAATGTTTGCGGCAATACAGAAGCCTACAATTTATAATAATGCGGGTATCTTTAATCTATAAACATTCAACATACTTGCAATGCAATAAAATACAAACTAAGGACTGCTTATGCTGGTGTGGAAAGTTATGAAATGAGTGATACTTTATTTTTGGAACTCACAAAGTTAATAACATTGATGATGTATCATACCCAATGCACTTGTGCACTTGTTTGTGATAAGTAACAGGAAGTGTGCCATGGCATTGCTGTGCTTTTTACATTAAGGAAAGAGTGGCATGGGACAAGAGTGCAGTTTATTGTGCAGTAATCTAAGAGGTTTGAGTTAATGTTATCATTTTATAAGTCGTCAGAAATTGCCTCCTGATTGACTGCTATTAAAAAAACTAGATATCACAAATGGAACTGTGAAAAAAACATTTAAAATTGTAAATCACATTAATCTTTTCCATATATTAAGAGATAGATGAAATGGTCGGACTGGACCTAAAGTTGGCCCAGGCGCCAAAAAAGGGTCCCACATTTGTGAAGGTATGTCTATTTGCACCAAATAATTGACCCATATTTGCAAATACATGCCTATTTGCACAACATTGCTTGGGTAGTACCAGGAGTTCGAGGGCAAGTGAAGGTAACGATGTGACCCAGAAGGACACACACAGCACTGCAAAACAGTGTATGTGTAGTATATGACTGAGGGAATGGAGAGTGAATGTGGCTCCGGATGTCGATCACTTTTAAAAACTAAGGGGCCCATTATGATAACGGGCGGATCGCCACCGCCCATATGGCGGTGGCGATCCGCCCGCTATTCCTCACCGCCCGCACCCAATTTCCCCCCGCCATATTAGTATGGCGGGGGGGACCCCGGCGGACGGAGAGACCGTCCGCTGGTTTTCCGCTGGTCGACCAGTCGACCGGGCGGAAAAGGGGCTACATTTGGTGGCAGTGTCTGCTAGACACCGCCATCCATATTAGCATGGGTGCGGGAAGCAGCCTTTACGTGGCGGCGATGCAGCCACGAAAAGGCATGCGGAGTTTGCTTTTGGGGGCCCGTTGCGGGCCCCCAGGGTATTGGGGAGGGTGGGGGGTGCACATGGGGGATAGGTACCCCCTACATTGTCATGGACAAGGTGGCAGGCACCGCGCGGTGCCTGTCACCTTGTGCATGACAATGCACACAGTGCATTCCCAGCATTGTGGCGGGCGGTGCTGTGTGCACCGCCCGCCACAATGCTGGGAATGGAGGATGCCACCGCCACGGTGGCGGTGGCATCCTAATCGCTGGTGCGGGACCCCCGCACCACTGGCGGCCGGTCAAAGCACCGCTAGGGTGGCGGGCGGACTTTTGTCCGCCCGCCATCCTAATAGGCCCCCAAATGTGGAAGACTGCTGTGCCTAATGAAGTATACAGAGTGCAGTTGAAATGAGCAAACAAGCAGCTTATTTATTTAATATGTATATTGCATCCATAATAAATTAGCAGTAGATAGCCCTTAACAGAGTTTAATATAACAGAAGGCTGCTGCATATAATTGAACATATATACATACTGAGTTCTGTCACCGTTTCTTTTGTCTTGCATGGCAAATTCGGCTTACCATTCCTTCTTAAATGTTTCTAAAATGTATGTTTAGGATCTATACATTTTAATAAATGTCACTCAAAGCAGTAATCTAATATAGCATTATAGCTCGCAGCCTAGGCTATATCGGTTGTTAAAGCTCCTTAGTTCTAGTTTTGGTCCAAGCTGAAGGTTCGAAGTTATGCATTGTTGGATACATGCATCTGTATGTAGAACACACAAACCGCGGAGCTATTCATGACCTGCAGGTTACACAAAAATCTACAACATCTTTGAAAAATGTAGTGCAAAATGCGCAATTTGGTTCCATTAAAAAAAAAAAAAAAAAAATCGGGGAGAGCCTTCCTGAAAGCTTTCTGTATCAGTGGCTGCTTGCTTACTTCGATGTGAGCCACTAGGCATGTGGTATCAGTGGTATTTTTTCTAGTTATTCCCTTACACGTAGTATGATCTGTTCACTGGTGCTCAGTGCTTATTTTGAGCCGAATGGCGCTGTCTGGCTAATTTAGAGATGACCACAACAACAGTTAATTATTAATTCAATATACATTAAAAATGACTATTACGTGGCGCCCTAGCCATTCTTAGAGCTTTGGAGGCCTGGATTAGTCCGAATTGTCACACTTGTAGGAGTGTGATGGTTAGTAGTTGTGTTGTTACTATCGTTGGCAGCATGTCGGGGGCAATGTGAGGTGCAAGCTGTAGTGGCCTCTTTACGAGAGCCCTGGCACTTATGTTTTTTACAAATTAAGCACTGCTGGTGCTAGGACAGAATGTAAGCCCCAAATCACCATACAGGTTTGCAAGTAGCCTCAGTTGTTTCTGCATGGTAAGAGTCAGGGAGACTAAGCTTTTTTCTAATTGTTTTACCACTTCTCCCCTTTTCACAGAACACGCATGCACATTGTGATTTATATTGGGATGGATTGGGTTTTGTGCTGCTTTTGATAGCTCTATTCACCCTACAGTCTTTCATTTTTTATGTGTAGGTCAGTAGTCTTTATAGGTCTCAGCGCTAGATGGCGCGCATGCGCAGTCTTGAACCAAGACATGCTGTATCTACTTTGTGGGCTTACAGCCCGCCCATAGGCTTCCCATTTGCTGGCACCATTGTCGCTCCATTTTTCGTTCTCCCCATTTGTAAAGGGCATGCATACGTAATGTCTCTTCCGGGGTTTAGCCCTCCCCAAGAGCACCGTCCAACTACTTTTAAACATACCCAGCGGCCATTTTCACCTAGTGTTTCTGGCACTTGCCGTAGATGCAGGACTCGCAGCGCAATGTATTTATGGCAATCTGCTTTTGAGCAGGACTGTTCCTGTGCTTGTACAATGTGCAAGAATGTGTACTCGTTCCAGTGCATGTACTGAACACTGTGCATACATATACACAGCCCCGAACACTGGAAAGAAAGCTAGCTGCATCACTGCATCTGGAATGTATCCAATGACCCTTAAAATTCCTTATCAGAGACTCTTTATCCCAAAAGAGTTGTGAATGTGAGAAAGCTTGGGTTCCACTCTCACCCTTAGCTGGTTCATTCGTCAACTCGTGGCGACATGCTATCTGTCGCTATGTACCCTAGAGCCAAACCACAAATCTTTCAGCCCAGGCAGTAATTTTAGCAGCCATGTTGAAAGTTAGGCCGTCTTGTTTTTCACATTTCGGGCACTACAAGTCAAAGTAGCAGACTTATTCTGTGAAAAGCATAAATATGTATTAAAAATAAGCAAATGCATTTCTTATAATAAGCAAAAAAACTATTTTCTATTTTAAAAAAAACAGTAAACATGATAAGGCATTGTGGTCTCTAATGTGTTAATAATTTTTTATTATTTAATGTACTGACATGATATCATGTTTGTACCGGTGTCGTGCATTCATACTCTCTCCTAAACAGAGATTATATTTTCATTTTATAATGGAGACTGATTGCTGGGATAACTCATGAAGACTGTCCAGTCCTGTTTTTATTTCACTGACTATGCTGTGCCCTCCATTGGCATGCAGTGTTGCTGCTCACAAGCCCCGCTCTGTCACAGGAGCATTGATAACATCCTGGTGTCCTCGGAGGTGAGCAGAGTCCACCTCATGGGTGTCTCTGGGAGGGGGGTTTGTTTATTTCAGCAAATGAGTAATGGTCTCCCACCTTGCTGTGGGAAAGTAAATGGCATTTTCCGAAACTGTTGCTCTAAGCATTTAAGTCCACTTTAAGCCACTCTTCTCGCATGGGTCTCTGCAACGTACAGCCAGCCTTGTTTGGAATCCCCACCATATGGCCATATTATCTGATTGGCTAGTCCTTATTCGTGTTCCTGAGAGTAAATCTTGTATTTGGGCCTTCAAATTGCTTCTTTTATGAGGTGCTGAAATTCATATTATCCTTTTTTGGGTTTATAGAATAATTATTCTCTTTATTTTCCTCAGAAGGTCCCTTGATTGTGTGGGTTTACCACATCCTTTTCCAATAGAAGTCACTTAAATGTCCACTTTTTTACAATACTTCACCAAAGCCACCATTTTTCAGTCCTGAGCTTTGAAGCTATTCACTTCAAAATAGGAGTTATAGCAGTCAATGTTTCAACATATTTGTTGGCATATAAAGGCGCTTTTTATAAATGAAGTGACACCACTGCTCAGCACTTTATGCAGGGAACAATTTTTACAGGGCAACCAAACTTAAGTAGTGTCAATAATAAAGTGCTTCTTGCATAGCCCTAATTAAGCACTCCCATTGCTAAGACCGATTGGCTATACCAATGCTTGTCTTTTTTAGACTTTTTATTATGGTAATACTTTACTGGACTCAAGAATGTAATGCTTGGTTGGCATCCCCAAACACGGTTCCAACCCAGGCACTTTTAAATTTGACTTAAGTAATTAATGCTGCTTCAAGCATTCATTCGTGCAAATTTATTTAGAGAGAAAAAAATACGCGACTAAGGGATTCTACGTGGATCTGTGACCACCAAGAGGGGTATGCGAGTGACTGCAACGTGTGTGTACTTTAGCTGACACCAAGGCAGTGCGTCAGCTGCTGTTTTCAGTGGTGGAATTGTTATAAAATAAGTGTTGTCTTCACAGAAATTGTTCTTAATGAGATTAATGCATACTTCTACTACTGTCTAAAGGCCACGTTCGATTCACTGTAAGGCTGCCCCAGACTTCTATCTTTCAGTGGTTCAGGGGGAAGTAAATTAAACACCAATACACCAGGTAGTAATAACATCTGCCATTTCAAGCACTTAGAAACGCAGAAGTGGAATATGTAATATAATCTAAAACCAGTTTATGGTCATTAAACTCCTCATTTTCAGCAGTAACCTGTTAGTATATTACTGTAGCATCTGACCAAAAGAAATGATACATTTCAACCTGGTTTAGCAAATCTTCAGTTAGTATTTTTGGATTATAACGGATTTATTGTATGGAATCCTTCTTGTCAACAGGAAAATGTAAACATGGGCTAATGAACATGTTTGATTTCCAAGCACAGTATAAATAAAAGGATGTTGCAGCAAAATCAACTATCATGTAAGATCTGTCTACCTGATTGTTCACAAAAGTATGTCATTTTATTTTAATATGGAACCTGTCTCACAATAGCTATCTCTCTAAATAAAGCAATCATTAGCAAAGGCAACAGGCCTGGAATAGCAGGCATGCAATTCTTTTTTATTTGCAAACATTTCATAAACATTAAAACAAAACCTGGCAAACATATAAAAAGCAGCGGCAAGATGGCTGCGCGCTGAGCGAGCTTTGCCCGGCCGAGCTGAGAAATCCTGCAGTATCCACCATCAGCGGGAGGCATCCACTCGCCAAACTGCTTCCCTACACCGTGAAATTTGGCTGAGATGCTGGGGGAGCCGCGGAAGAGCGGCGACCGGGGTGTACGCCGTGCTGGGGCCTCGCTGCCTGCCTGCCTCTCCTGTGGTTGCCTGAGGGCCTGCGCCGTCCTGTCCTGCCTGCCGGGGCATCCCCCTGCCGTGTTCAGAGGGGTTGATCGCCCGGTGAGAAGTCCTGCCCGGAGCCGTGCTGGGAGCCCTCGGGGTTGATCCGTGTCCGGGGCGGTGGTGTCCTGCCCCGGTACTCTGATTCGGTGCCGACTGCCTGGTTGAGGCCTGGGGGCCGGGCGGGAGACGCCGCCGGGCCGGTGCCTGCTGCCATCCGCGGTACCTGCTGTTCTGACTCGCTGCCCCGGTACCCGGCCCACGTGCAGGTGCACTGCTGTATGCTGCGGCCACACCAGGACTTCCAGCGTTTCCCCCCCCCAAGTAAGGCTGCCGCGCACATTAGAGACCTGCCTGGCTGCTTGGCTGCCTCCTTTCCCGCACTGTAACTGCGAGGGCCTGGATGCTCACGACGTCTCCGGCCTTGGCGGCCCGCCTCTCCTGGCCGCGCCCCGACTCCCCCTCGGCCTACCCTGCACCGGAGTTGGGTCGCTGCCGGCACCTGGCCTACCACTAACTGCTGTTTCGGCCCGGCTGAGCGGGGGGGCCTGCGCCCGGGGTCGCCTTACCAGCCTAGGGCCTGCTGCACACTGTGCGCGGACCCGCGCTGGAGGCGGGATACCCCAGTGAATCCCACCTGACTCCTCCGGCAGCCCCACTGGATCATTAGCTGTGGCCGGCTGTGCCCTTGAGCTGTGCGACATTACCTGAAGCGCCAGTAACCAACGCCTGTGGCCTTATCTGCGGCCTGCTCTGGGCCTCCCTGCACCTGTCCCGCAGCACACGGTGGCCCCCGCTGGGTCCTACCCAGGAGCTGTTTCACTTCATCCTCCTGCTACCCCACCTGGCCGGACCAACCTTTGAGCCTGCGACCTCACCCTGCAACTGCGAGGCTCCCTGAGCTACTCACTGTCTCCACTGCCTTCTCACTGTTGGCCGCCATGGGGAAGACGGACACCAGGCAACCCAAACTTACCTTCTCGGGGCGAGGAGAAGGCAAGGGCGGTGAGCCCCCCCCCCAGGCCGATGAGCAGTCTACTCAGACCGACTTCCCCAGTGAGCAGGACGACAGTCTCAGAGCCATCCTATTGGAAGTCAAATCCAGTTTAAAATCCATAGACGCCAAAATAGACCACCTAACATCCCGCCTCGACCAGGTGAAGCAGAGGGTGGACTCCCACGACACACGATTTGTCCAGCTCGAGGCGAGGGTCTCGGATGCCGAGAACGCAGGAGCATCCGGAGCGCAGAAACTCCTTAAAATGGATAAAATCCGCGAAGGCATACGTGCCAAGAACGAGGACTTAGAGGTGCGTTCCCGAAGGAACAACATTCGGGTCGTGGGCCTGCCGGAATCCACCGCCTCCGGGAAAATGGAGGACTACCTCGAGTCCCTGCTCTGTGAGCTCTTTGGCCTGGTCCTGTCCCCCCACTTCATTGTCGAACGGGCGCACAGATCACTTGGCCCCCCCCCCCCACCACCTCCCCCCGGGGCCCCGGCGTGGCCCATTATCGCCCGCCTGCTGAACTACTGGGACCGTGATTCCATTCTTCGCAGGGCCCGGGAGTTGGGCGAGATTAATCGGTATAGAGTCATAATATCGATGTTTAAATATCGATATGCCATAATATCGATGTTTAAATATCGATGTGACACAATATCGACCTGCAAGAATATCGTCGACCAGAATATCGAGATGCAGGTAAGAAATATTGTTTTTGTTAATATCGAAGTTAGTAATATCGTTAGTCAAAATATCGTTGTTAATATCGAAATTTATTTTAGTGTTCTGTATTTTAGTATGTGTTAAAAGTATAGTTTATTTTTCTAATGTATGTTTGAAATTTTTAGAAGTAATTAATTTTATGTTAAGTAATTTTTGCGTATTTTAGTTCCGTAGCGGGTTGTGGGTTTATAGGGGAATAGGGTGGGAAGTAATTTAAGTATAATATATTTATTAATACATTTTTAGAAATTATAAATTTTTAAAGAAATTAAATATTGCGTTTTAGTTCCGTAGTGGGTAGTGGATTTATAGGGGAATAGGGTGGGAAGTAATTTAATTAAAATTAATTAGTTAATAATGTTTATTAATTAATATTTTTGTATTTAATAATTTATATTGTTAATTGTGTTATTTAATTTGTTATTAATTCGTTATTAATTGGTTAATTATTAATAATTAATTGGTAAATATGTTAATTGTGTTATTTTTTTAGGAGCCGGTTGTGGGTTTATAGGGGAGTAGGGTGGGAAGTAATTTAATTATAATTAATTAATTATTGTATTAATTAATATTTATGTATTTAATATCTTATGTTAATTGTGTTAAATATTTTGTTAATTAGTTCTTAACTGGATATTAATTATTAATAATTAATTGGTAAATATCTTAATTGTGTTATTTTTTAAGAGCGGGTTGTGGGTTTATAGGAGAGTAGGGTGGGAAGTAATTTAATTATAATTCATTAATTAATAATTTGTATTAATTACTATTTGTGTATTTAATATTCCATATAAATGTTAAATAATTTGTTATTTATTAATTAGTAATTGGTTATTAATTATTAATAATTAATTGGTAAATTTGTAAATTGTGTCAATTTTTTATGAGCGAGTTGTGTATTTAGAGGGGAGTAGTGTGGCAAGTAATTAAAAATTAATATAATTTTTAAAAATTCAGATAATATTTATTTAATGTTATTTTATAGTCTTAATAGTATGAATTAATGTATTACTCATTGTTTTTAATTTTTTTGTATATTGTTATTAGTTAATTAATTAATTGTTAAGCAATTATGTTCATTGTGTCATGTTTTACAATAGTGGTGGTGTTATTTATAGGGGTATTTGGTGAGAGGTAAATTATTTTTTATTATTTAAGTATTTGTTAATTAATGTTTATTATTTTGCTGTAGTGGGAATAGTAAATTATTCACCTCCGCTATCCAACACTTTCCCTACTGTTGCAATTGTTGGAGTGGGAATAGTAATTTTATCCCCTACGCTATCCAACACTTTCCCTACTGTTGCACTTGCTGGAGTGGGAATAGTAATTTTATCCCCTCCGCTATCCAACACTTTCCCTACTGTTGCACTCTGTGGAGTGGGAATAGTAAATTATTCCCCTCCGCTATCCAACACTTTCCCTACTGTTGCACTCCCTGGAGTTGGAATAGTAATTTTATCCCCTCCACTATCCAACACTTTCCCTACTGTTGCATTCGTTGGAGTGGGAATAGTAATTTTATCCCCTCCGCTATCCAACACTTTCCCTACTGTTGCATTCCCTGGAGTGGGAATAGTAAATTATTCCCATCCGCTATCCAACACTTTCCCTACTGTTGCACTTGCTGGAGTGGGAATAGTAAACTATTCCCCTCTGCTATCCAACACTTTCCCTACTGTTGCAGTTGCTGGAGTTAGAATAATAAATTATTCCCCTCCGCTATCAAACACTTTCCCTACTGTTGCACTCCCTGGAGTGGGAATAGTAAATTATTCCTATCCGCTATCCAACACTTTCCCTACTGTTGCACTTGTTGGAGTGGGAATAGTAAATTATTCCCCTCCGCTATCCAACACTTTCCCTACTGTTGCACTCGCTGGAGTGGGAATAGTAATTTTATCTCCTCCGCTATCCAACACTTTCCCTACTGTTGCACTCCGTGGAGTGGGAATAGTAAATTATTCCCCTCCGCTATCCAACACTTTCCCTACTGTTGCACTTGCTGGAGTGGGAATTGTAAATTATTCCTCTCCGCTATCCAACACTTTCCCTACTGTTGCACTCCTTGGAGTGGGAATAGTAATTTTATGCCCTACGCTATCCAATATTTTCCCTACTGTTTTAGTTAATGTAGTGTAAAATGTTGTTTTAAAGATAAATATTTATTTTAATATATATATAATTTATTTTTATATTTATCTTACAGGTTTATGTATATATATATATATATATATATATGTATATATATGTATTTATAATTTTTATTATGTTTGTAACGTTTTATAATTAAATAAAATAATTATTTATTATTATTAAGTAAATATATATATAATTTTTTTATATATGTATGTTTAATTTATTTTTATATTACATTTATTATTTATAATTTTTAACATTTTTAAATAATTCTATGTTTTTATTAATTATATTTATTATTTAATTTATTTAATATTATTTTTAAGACATTTTAAAAAACGATATTTTGAACAACGATATTTTAAACAACGATATTTTGGTTTCGATATTTTTGTACTTACCTTTGTAGAGATAGGATGTCGATATTTTGTCCATCGATATTCTTGATACGATATTCTGGTAGGTCGATATTGTTGTCGTCGATATTATGTCAGTGATCCAGATTAATCATCAGGGAAGTACGCTGTCATTCTACCCGGACTTTACTCTGTCCGTCCAGGCGGCCCACAGGGACTTTCTTCCCGCCAAGCGTATCCTGCAACAGCTCCACATCACGTACGCGATGCTCTACTCCTCTAAACTTCGTATTGACTTTGGGGAGAAGCCCAAATACTTCACTGACCCAAAGGCTGCCCTTACCTTCGTGAAGCAACTGAAGAAATCCTCACCACGAAGCCGCTGCACCGATTCCGAAGATCGCCACACAAGTGACAATGACTGAGACTCCCACGCCCGGCTCTGTATTACTGCTATGCATGTTATATGTTGGTTTTTCTAATACGCAATGTTCGCTGCAATGCACCACTTTTTCCTAATCTGTGTGTAAGTACCTGTAATCTCTGTACCCTTTGGCGACTGGCGGTGGACGGCTACGCTCTGCTCCTTGGGGATCGTGGTCCCTGGGTTAGTTGACATATCATGCCCATCCTGTTAGCAGTTAAGAACGCTCCCATGAGCGCAATACTTATTCTCAAAATTGCCTCCCTCTGAGCTATACCACGCTCGGCCACCCTGCCTATATGGCATGGGGGAAGTGGCTGAGCCCACGCACCCCGCTGGGATGATTCCCCATCCCGTAACTAATTCTCCAAGTTTGGGTTCCCTGGGTGGGGTGGGTTTAGATGCTCAACCTAATTGGGGGGTTGGAGTGGGCGGAGGGTGGGTTGGGTTTTTTCTCCCAGGGTTCCGAAACTGGCGCCTCCTGCAAGAGGCTTGCATCGTTCTTTGTTCTGTTTTCGGCATTTTGTTGTGGTATGCTTTCCGCAATGTACCGTACACTACTGCACTTCCCTTCGACACTCTTTCTATGGACCGTAGGCACTTCACTACTCACCTTCTCCACGCCACTACATGACTGACACTACATTTTGGACCTGGAACATCAGGGGTCTGAACGAAAGGCACGCCTTATGCATGCACACCTTATCAGACACCAAGTGGACGTTTGCTTCCTTCAGGAGACACACCTCCTTCCTGCTACATCATCTAGGTTAATATCTCGTCACTGGGGTGAAACGTATACCTCCTTCTATTGTAACTACTCATGCGGCGTATCCATCCTTTTCAGGAGTGGCCTTCCTTGGCATAACACTCACTCTCTCATTGACCCGGAGTGCCGCTATGTGATCCTTGCTGGCACACTTTACAATCAACCGCTGATACTAGCGGCACTTTATGGCCCTAACTCGGATGACCCCGATTTCCTCACACACATCTGGCAACTCATATCCTCTCTGGGGCCTTGCCCCCTGATCTGGGGGGCGACTTCAACATAGCTCCTTTGCAGGCACTGGACCACTCTGGAGACCGCATCCAACACCCACAGGCCACTTCCCTCCTCCACTCAATCATGGCTGATAACGCCCTGCTGGACGTCTGGTGGCATGCACACCCTGGCAAGCGCAAGGGAACCTGCGTTACAGGCTCGCGTGGATCTTGGTCCCGCCTTGACCTCTGGCTCTCTACCCGTGATATCACCTCTTGGACTACCTCCGTGAACCACATGGCCTGCACCCTGTCCGACCATGCCCCCGTGCGCTTATGTCTGCGACTCCCGCTCACACTTCGCCTCATGTTCACATGGCACCTACCTCCCAATGCCCTCCGCGACGCCGCCTTCTGCGAGGACATTCGCGGCGCCATCATCGCCTATTTCGAACACAATGTTGGCTCTGTCGAGTCGCCCTCAACCCTCTGGGAGGCCTTTAAGGTCGTGATCCGGGGGGAATGCATCGCCAGGCAATCCGGGGTGTTGAAGTCTATTAGGGGTACCCTCGAATGTCTGGAAAAAGACATTAAAGCTTTAGACCTTAAGCAATCTCACGACCCCAGCCCTGCCCCACTCGCGTCGATCAGGGTCAAGCTCACTGAATTCCATGAGGAGGCTGATAGAGAGGTCACATTTCATAGTAGAGAAACCCGCGCTCGACGTAATGGCGAGGGCGACCGCCCTGGCAGGACTCTTGTGAATCTCCTCCGGCAGCCGCACGCCTCTTCTTATATCATGGCACTGAGCGATGATGCCACGGGCAGGACCACCTCTCCCACAAAGATCCTTGCCAGGATTTCCGCCTTCTACTCCCAATTATATACTGCCGGAACGATAGCCCCTCGAGAGATTATGGACCAATACTTTGATTCCATTGAATTGTTGTGGCTTGGTAACAGTCACTGGGAGTACCTAGACGAGCCATTTACCCATGAGGAAATTTCTACAGTTATTGCAGGACTTCCGGGTGACAAGGCCCCCGGTTCAGACGGGCTCACCCCTGCATTTTATAAACAATACGCACCCCTTCTCGTCCCACATCTGGCCGAAATGTACAATGATTCTCTTGAACGGGGTAGATTCCCACCATCCTTCCGCGAGGCTCTGCTTACCCTTCTCTTGAACCGGACAAACCGCCCGAAAGCTGCGATTCATACCACCCTCTATCACTGATAAATACTGACAACAAAATCTACACTAAACTGATGGCCAACCAGCTCCTTCCGCTCATGTCGCTAATCGCTCGCCCTGACCAGTCCGGCTTCATCCCGGGGTGCGCCACCTCGCACAATTTCCGCACTATCTTCTCGGTCCTTCATCAGATTAATCCTACCCTACCGGCCATGGCCTCCTTATTGGATGCCACAAAAGCCTTTGACACTCAGGAGTGGCCCTTCCTCTTTTATATCCTCCCTCGACTGGGCTTCAGTCCAAATTTCATGCGCAAGATTCACTTGCTATACACTCTCCCCATGGCGCGCATCAGGGTAAATGGACAGGTCACTGACCCCATCACCATCTTGAGGGGCACCAGGCAGGGCTGCCCCCCTTCCCCCATGCTCTTCGCTATCGAGCCCCTGGCGGCGCGGCTGCGTCAACATCACACGCACCGGGGTATCGGTTTCTCGGCCCTTGCCCTTGTCACTTCAATGTATGCGGACGATGTCACGATATATATCCGCAAGACTCAGGAGACTCTCGCACCCATGACCAGGGAGGTTGTCCGCTTTGGCTGCCTCTCCGGAGTCCAGGTCAACTGGAGCAAATCTGTCCTTTTTCCACTCACGGACGTGACTAAGCCCTTCACTCCGGATTACCCATTCATTTGGGCGACCGGCCCCACCAGATACCTGGGCATCTGGTTGAGCAGGGATGTGGACGAACTGTGGAGGTCCAATTTCTGCAGGACAATGGACTGGCTGGAAACCAAGACACGCGCGCGGCAAAAACTCCCCCTATCACTGGCGGGGCGCATCGCCATCGCTAAAATGGTTGTACTCCCTAAATTCCTCTATCTCTTTTTAAATATTCCCATTCCTTTTACATCACAATTTTTCCAAAAACTACGTTCTAACATTACACGTTAATTTGGGCCGGACGCCAGCCCAGAATCGCCTATGACATTTTAACACTACCCTTGGTCCGGGGCGGTAGGGGGGCCGCCGATTTGAAACTCTACGCGCTATGCGCCCAAGCCAGTTTTCTCCACTTCTGGATTCATCCAACACCTTTCCAGCCTCACGTGGCGGTCGAGGCGGACCTTGCCTCTCCATGGCCACTGCAGACTGCACTATTTTTGCCACACAAAGTCCCCCGTCACGAGATTGACACGGTCGAATGTTTGCTCTGGGCTTGGGATGGACTGCGTAAATACACCGGCGCCGGCGTGCTCTATGCGCCATCCATGCAACTTGACAGCAATCCGTCATTTCTCCCACTGCAGTCTGCGGGTATGGCCCGCAGTGCAGCTGACCTGAGCATTCACACCAGTGCTGACATTTACCCCGACAACAACTTCTCACTCTTCGCGAAAACGCTGCTCCGCTCGATAAGCTGCTCTACTATCAGATCAGAGCAACATGCAGAAGTGACAACCCCACTTTTCCACTTGCTCCCCGGCCCAACACCGCGCTTGAGTTTGTTCATTCCTCAAACTCTCCCCAGAAATTGGTCACAAGACTATATGCTCTTACACTTGCTGCTTCCCCTATCAGCACTGAACGCGCCCGCAACGAGTGGGGTGCAGACTTTGAAATAGACCTCTCCCTCGAACGCTGGCAATACTGCTGCAACCAAATTAAATGCCTCTCCCCCAACTATCGCCTGCGGCTTATCCATTTTAAATATCTACACAAACTCTATCGCACCCCTATAACACTACACAAGATGGGCCTGATAGACAGCGACAGATGTGCGCGCTGCTCGGCACCTGGCACGGACTTTGCACACCTGGCCTGGTTGTACCCCAGGGTTTTCTCGTTCTGGCTGGAGGTGTGCACCGTTATTAGCGAAATTACACTCGAGCGCATAGCCCCTGATCCCCTGTTGTGCCTCTTGGGCTTCGTCAAGCACGTATCAGATGCTAACCGCAAACTGATTGCGATGCTCCTGGTGCTTGCTAAACTTCGGGTGGCCATTCACTGGGGACGTAAGCCGGCACCCCAGGTCAAACGCTGGTTGGATGATGCATCCCGCTGTCAGACACTCATTGGTGAATTCTGGGAGTTGATGGCAGCGGCTAGTAGACCCCCAGACATATGGGACCCTCTTATTGCCTACCTTCACCGACTGGCCACCCTAGATGAACCCGCAACTGACACTCCTACCACTGATGCTCAGATTACCTACGACGACTCCGCGGACGCAAATCTTACCCCAGGCATGATTGCTCGCACTCCCTCCACTGTGTAATAATCAATGATCCTATGTAGATGTACTGTGCCATGTTAACTTTTAACTATCAACTGCTCTGTACTGTTGATTTTATCTGTAAGTGCAACCATTATCATGCTTACTGATGGAGTGACAACCTGTAACATGCCTTAATTCTTTTTCTCAATAAAGGTTTTGTAAAATCAAAAAAAAAACATATAAAAAGCATAAACATAAACAAGTTGCTCGGCAGCCCAGACACACCAGCCCTGGCACAGAAGTGTGCTCCTTTTAAGACAGCCGCACACTTGATCAGGAAAAATACTGTCACTCATAGTGCAAAACAGCCAGTGGATGAAATGGGCAGACCATGCTGTAGTATGGAGCAGTAAAATGTGACTGACACTCGAACAGGCCAATGGATGAAGTGGTATGACCAAAAGTCCCTCTATATGTATGTGTATGTATTATTATTATGATTTTTTTAGTAGGCCTGTCATAAAAAAATCAAAGTAAAGCATCGGAACGGAGGTTGAAAATAACCTCCTTTGTGTTAAAACATATTTTCAGGTTCTGCCATGTCAGGTGTGAGTAATGTATCTGGTTCTATCTTTTTCCATGCATTTTGCTACTTGTAGCCCTAAATTTATAATACTGCGAATACTAGAAGTTCAAAAACAACAAAAAACAAACTCCCAACTGGACTCGTGTCTAACTTGGCACAGTTTTATATACCTCTTTGGCATCACTGTGTGCCCACATCAACCTGCTGGTGTCTGTACGGACCGACCCACAGCAGGTGCAAAGAGAGAAAGAAGTGATGACAGCATTAAGTACCAGAGGCTTTCCTAAGGAAAGAAGGAACACGGGGGCAGACAAATTACCATTGCAAAGTTTTGTCTCATAACCAAATTCACCCAAGGTAGAAAGCGCACGAGAATTTCTGCACTTTCGCTGACACGTGACACAGGAGTGATGTGGCACCCAGAAGAACCATCAACATTAGTCGTAGGTTGTAGCTTATGGAACGTAAAATGGCTGGACCTAAACTAGTTTATCCCAAGCCAAGGAACATCAGCTGGTGTACACGGGTGAGATGGGCGTCGTCCTGCCACCCTGGGGGATTAGAAAAAATGTGAGATCGAACACCGAGCAGCTAGCAATAAAGTTTGCTGGCTGATCGGTGGACAAACATGTGCAAATCCGTTTTTTTTATTAGGGGGTGGGGGAGGATGGCCCTTGGCTCTGCTGCGCATGCTTTTGGCTGGGCGAAGATTTCTTCAACCTTGAGCCAGAAAGCAGAGCAGTGACGAGACACAGGTGGGCAGGATCTGTGTATCATTGCCAGAATAGCTTTTGATTTGGGCGTTATTTGTATAGCCCAGGGACGAGTCAGAAGCTCCCCATTAATTCCAATGGCAGGGGGCAGGGCAGTCCGTCTTAGAGAATTACATACTGGGGTGTGGCTGTGGCCTCTGCCTCTTCCACGAGACCCAGCAACAGTTGCTTATTGGTGTGCTGGGGTCTAGAGGAGGAGTTGTCCAAATCCAGCATTTTCCAGTTCGGCTTGTGCGTGCTTCCCATGCTGTGTCTGTACTCTGCAGTCCTGCAGTCACGAGGAGCCCGGGTCGAGAACGTTCCAGTGTAGGTGACAAAATGCTGCAGGACTGTCGTCAGTGAACAGTGAAGAACCGTGTGTGGCGAGCAGGTGAGAACACTGCATCGGTGACTAACCTCAGAGAGAGCTGGGGGAGCACTCCAGGAGCCTGCCTAGGGCCTCCCACGCACTGCGCGCCACACGTGACAGGGCTTGTGGGGCCCTTACAGGTAACACGCTGAGAGACAGGGAACGCCTATATCTCGTGGGCCGAGGAGCCACGCATTACGAGAGAGAGAGAGAGAGTAGAGAAGGCAGGGTACATCGCGCAATAACTACACTCCACGCTGTTACTTGAAGCGTAAAAGGCCATTTTATTAGGACAAGGTTGCAACATTTAAACTTTATTAACAGTACATAATTGCAAGAATATAACTTTTCATCCCATACCAACTCATTCTCCCTTCACCACTCTCAAAACCATCTCACCTGTTTAACTCTCCCCCTTTCACTCGGTGACCTCCTTCATCTCCCCATTCTCACCTTCACTTGCCCTCCAAGCATCCTCTGTTGAATTTCCTTCGTTGCTCATTGCCGCCCGTGCCCCGCTTTCAGTCACCTGTGTACCTCCCCCCCCGAGGGGTGGATCTGCCCGTATGTGACTCACCACCCCTCCAAAGTACCGTAATGCCACTGCTCTGCAACCTGCCATAAACTGGCACGCCAAGATCAACAAAACCCAAGCCCCCTGCCTACAACTTGTAGGGTGGGTGGGTGGACTAACTTTTTCTCCCCTGCCCTCCTGCCTTCTGTGGCGCCGGATCCTATCGCAGACCTCCTCCCCCCGCTCACCCCCTCGGAAGCCTACCGCATCAAGGAGCCGCACGGGCAGGCTCTTACCGCACGGAGCTCAGGCTGCGTCCGGCTTCTGGTCCCCCGCCCATGCCCCCAATCACCCAAACAGCACGTGGCGGCTCCCCATCGCATGCCGCCACCGCTGCCGTGGCCTAACGTATGCCACGCGCCCTGTGTGGGTCAGATCCCGCCGACCCCTCACCTGGTCTAATCAGGCCTCGGGGAATCCGTCCAGCCCGCCATGCATGACTCGTTGGGCGCGGCGCTCCGCCGCACTCACCAGAACAAACCAGCTCCGAGAGGTAGGCTCCCCAGTAGCTCGCTAACCGGGGGATCCTAAAGCCGTAATGCGAAACCCCCTGTCTGACCCAACTACTGGGCCCACAGAAACCCCATTTACCTTACTAACTTTTTCTCCCCTGCCCTCCGGTGGTGCCAGGTGTGAGGAAGAGGCCCGATCCTCCTCCCCTGACACCTTTATACCCTCCCAACTCCCAACTCCCACCCCTTCCCCACTCTTTTAATCCCTCCCACCTTGTCCTTCCATTTATCATGCAAAGTGCCCCGGGGGAAGACTGGTCTGCGACCTTCACTTCCCCCGGGGCCCGTCATCGCGCAATAACTACACTCCACGCTGTTACTTGAAGCGTAAAAGGCCATTTTATTAGGACAAGGTTGCAACATTTAAACTTTATTAACAGTACATAATTGCAAGAATATAACTTTTCATCCCATACCGACTCATTCTCCCTTCACCACTCTCAAAACCATCTCACCTGTTTAACTCTCCCCCTTTCACTCTGTGACCTCCTTCATCTCCTCATTCTCACCTTCACTTGCCCTCCAAGCATCCTCTGTTGAATTTGCTTCGTTGCTCATTGCTGCCCGCGCCCCGTTTTCAGTCACCTGTGTACCTCCCCCCGAGGGGTGGATCCGCCCGTATGTGACTCACCACCCCTCCAAAGTACCACCAACCAGGGAACCCCCGTAGGGCGGTTACCTGCCCCACCCTCCCAGTACCTGTGCACCTTACGCCTCCCTTCAGCCGACCCTGCCGCCCCATGTGGATTTCCTTCCACCACTTACTAACTGTATCCCGCGGTCCAATCATATCTTGTGCCATTCCGCGACCGCGAAAGGTGCACACCATCGTTTTTTTAAACAAACCACTTGTTCTTCTTTCAATCTCCCTGTGCAAGAAACCTTCATGTCTCTTGCCTGGCAAAAAAACCCCACCATGATCCTACCCCATTACCTGCGGGCCTTACCCTTGCTGCATTCTCGGCAGCCCCCCCATTCCATCCTCTGCAAGGCACAATTCATTCAAATTACACAATTTCCCGCACATTCCTCCTTATTGCCACCAGATCCCTTTGCCTGTGGGTGGCGTAGTGTCAAACCTGACAGACGCACTAGGTTGTTCTCTTCCACGCATATCAAAAGCATGTCTGGGCAGTCCCTTCCGTTTTGGCCACAACGCCACTCATTGCGTTTCCCTTTACTCCACCATGTCACTTCCTGGTGGCTGCTTCTCCAGCCCGCCTACGTCCGTACACCGGCTGGTCCGTATACTTGGCTGCCCAATGCACGAGAGAATGTCCACCTATCCAGATAACCGTCCTGGTTGCCGGTCTGCCCTTGCATCGTGTAGTATAAAAGAAGACGATTAGGTCTGGAATAAATTATCCCCCTTTTTCTTAGCCCCCTCGCACCCTTTGTTCTAACCCGAGTACTAAAAAACTCCCCATTAATACCTATATCTTCCCATAACCAACTGCTTGGGCCCCCATCTTCCCTTCCTTCAAATTCCGCCCCACCCATGGTCCATCCTGAAATGTTGCCGACTGTCGTGCCGTACCCGATCAAGAGGAGGAGGAGGCCGATAACCTACTTCCCCCTCATGCCTCTCCCGTGTTTTATTTACAGTCGCCATGGAAACATTCGCCCGAAGATGTGCATGGCCCGTTTAACCTCCCTCTCTTCCGGGATTCCGTGCCGACCCATGTGACGTTGTCACATGATCCCGAGACCAACGACGTGGACGTGAGGACGGCCCTTCAAGAGGGAAGCACGGAAGACAAACGAGAGGCCCAGGAGTCCTTGGAGAACGCAACACCCTCGACCGAGACTCCGAACCAGGAGAGACGCAGCTTCCAGCACCGCGACGTTCCTGCTTCACTGGAGGCCGAACGAGGTGGAAGGCCTGTCGTACTGGACCAAGGAGCACAGGACAATCGGAAGAGGGAGCCGGACCCTACCCGGTACCACGCTGAGGCCAGCCGCGCAGGTATGTGCTTGTGTCCAGGGCTGGTTCATAAGGGGGCGCCCAGCGGGGAGTGAGTCTGCTGCCCGGGCTGGGGACGGATAAGACCACAAAGCATGCGTCTGTTCGCAGCGTAGTGAATCCAGCGCTAGCGACACACACTCCTTTCCCTATTACGTCGTGGAACCGGCGTACACATCCACTAAAACAGTGTTCTTTTTCTTTGTTTCTCTTCTCATGCCTCAAACTACCTACCGCTGGAGTGAAGAAGAGGTTCTGCACCCCACCCTTCATCTGATGTAAATACAGGAAGGAAGCCAAGTCACGATTTATATTACACTTGCCTGAAACCTTAGAAATAAATTCTTTATTCTGCATCGTACCTCCTTCTGGCCTCTCATTGCCAATACCACATATGGTGTCAGAAGTGGGATCGTTCTCCGTTGACATACTGAAATGGAAGCCCTGATCCAGCAGCTTATACGTGGGCAAGGGAAACTTGACTGGGCAGTGGAGAGGCAGATGACTTCGGCTCAAGCCGACAGGGAACTCTTCAGCACCTCAATTAACCAACAGCTAGAGAGCCTCCACAGGTGGTCCGAGGACCAGGACCGTCACCCAGCACCAAACCCTGTTCATCACAGTCCCCAATCCAGCTATCCCCCTACAAAAATACGCCCCAGGTTATGACCCGGATGCTTTCCTTGTTAACTTTGAACGTGCGGCTAAAGCCTCCGGATGGCCAGAACAGAAGTGGCCCTTCTTTCTGGCCCCTCTGTTGAGCGGCGAGGCACAGGCAGCATATCAGGTGGCCAACCCCACAGGCACCACCTCCTACAAAGAAGTGAAGGACATAATCCTTGACCACTTAGGTATGGATACAGAAGCATATAGAGTACGCTTCAGGAGAGAGAAGGGCAACCCCGGGGATAGCCCTAAAACCTTGTTTTACAAACTAAAGGCAGCCGCCGATAAATGGCTGAAGTCCCAAGACCATACCAAGGAGGAAATCATGTCCTTCATCTATCTTGAACAATTCATGGAAGCCTTCCCCTTTCCCACCCAAAGATGGCTTACACAGCATACCCGACTCACAGTAGACCAAGCCGTAGAAATGGCTACCACCTATTCCAGGGCCCAACCGAGACTGTCCACCTGGGAAGGAGAGAAGAACATGCGACTGGGTCTAGGGAAAACAGAAAAGAAATACACCAAGCCTACCTTGGAACCGCCCAAGACCCGTTATCCTAAACTTGAACCCCATAACTCAAAGGGGCCACAATGTTTCGACTGCGGGACCTGGGGACACATAGCTCGCTTCTGTCCCTAGAAGAAAAACGCGGAGGAGCCCATGGACGTCAGCTACCTTCCCAAACATGTCCTATATACCGAGGAAATGGGCACATGCTTTTATGTAAGTCTGGTGATTGATGGGGTATACGTAAAGACACTACTCGACTCCGGCTGTCGACAGTCGGTAATTCAGCAAGCCTTAGTTAAACCCGAACACATCCTCAAGCACCAACAGGTACCCATCCGGTGCGGGCATGGTGACGTCAAATCATATCCACTAGCCCGAGTAGGGGTAAGGCTGCCCGATGGGAGGGACATGCAGGTAACAGTAGGGGTTGTACCCAATCTCCCCGAGAGACTGATACTAGGGATAGACAACCCTGAATTTCTGGAACTCCTCAGAGGCTAAGATAAAAGGGCACTCAGAACACCACCCCGATTCTCCTGTCTCAGGCCCCCTGGCAGGGCAACAAAAGCTTTAGATACGCCCAAAAAAATGACCCCACCCTTGTGACGGCCTGGCAACAAGCATCCACCCCCTCTGATACCTATCCTTCGTTCATAGTTGAGAATGGCTTGCTCTATAGGAAGGGGAACCCCTCCAGTCCCAATCAATTGCTTGTCCCCCAGGGTTTCTGTGAGCAGGTAATGTTCTTTGCTCACAGTCATCTCCTAGCAGGTCACACAGGAACCCAAAAGACCAGCCAGAACATACTCGAACACTTCTATTGGCCCGGCATACATGCCCACATCACAAAATACTGCCAAGAATGCGAAGTGTGCCAAAAAAGGAATCCCTATCGTCCACCTGCCATCCCCCTATATCCCCTACCGATCATTGGAAAACCCAGAAAAAGGAGAACCCTCCCTAGAACGGTGCCCATAAGGGCCACACATTACATGTGACTCCTTACAGTAATACGGCGAGAAGGCAGGAACCACTACAGAACCTGGACAGCAGGGTCACATGTTCAGGGCCGCTGTGATCTTTACAAGCAATACGCAGAGGGGCCATGTACTGCACACACAGGGCCCATGTACTGCAGGCAGAGGGGCCATGCACTGCAGGCAAAGTGGCCATGTACTGCAGGGAGCCTTCCACAGACCGTGCACAGAGGTGCCTCAGAAAGTGCCCCAAACTAACAAGGTCAGCCGGCCCCTGTCCTGGGCGCCTTTACGGTCAGTGCACTGAGGTCCAGAGAGGAGCCACTCTATGGCGGTGCTGTCAGCGCTATGACAATGCTGATCGCTGCCAACTTCCTACCTAGCTCGATGGTAAAGGCTGGCACATTCCGATGGTTGCACACGACTTGCTCGGCTGTGACCACTGGGCCGGAGGAGTTTTCCCACCTGCGCTTCCCGTGTAATATTTATTTCCCCCGTACAGTTGGCCCACTGTACCTGTTGTACCAATGTACGCTACACCGCTTAGTGCCATTACATTTCATTGTCTTTTGTCAGACTGTGAATGCAAAGGGTTCCCAAGAATCATTATTCACCACACAAAGCCCAGTTAGTTGTCTTAGACTGCACGGCCCAGTGCTTTGAAGATCCCCGAGGCGCGCATTAACTTTAGCACGTGACCCACGACGGCTCTGGCCTGCTCGACGTAACCTTGGTTTGTTGGGTGATAACGGCTTTACCAGGCCGAGCCTCGGGCACTTTTGTGCAGATAGCACTGACTGTGGAAGCAGTCTTAAGGGACCACAGGAGTAAGACTTTAATGATAGGCTTCAGATTCGGAGGTGCCATTTGTAAATTAAGCATGTTCCTAACAAGGGGATTTGGTTTTCCAGGCTCCTTTGTATTCTTCGAAGGAGTCAAGACCCAATTCTTACTTGACACTCTCCCATTTACTGCACAAACAAAGAAAACAATAAAAATCAGATAAACTTCACAACCGTATCAGGATCACCAAGTGAAAAATGTATTTCAACAATTAGGATCATCTGACATGGCAGCAATAAAGCATAATGTTTTTTGAAGAAAAATAAATGACAGATCATGTAGTTTCGGAGTTCGAGTATCATTGATTGTAGAGAACGTTTCATTTCATTTAAATTTATAAACGACGCAGCTTCATGTAAAGGTTCCTTCGATCGTGCACTGTTTTATTTTGACGTCCGGAAGTGGCTTTATTGTAGCTGTTTACATTGCTATATCCTTGAAACCAGGCTATTTTGAATGAAATGTAAAACGCATGTCCCATTCTCCCTCTATGCGCACGTTTGTGCAGTGTTGTATATCGGAATGTTTATGCCAAGCCAGTGAATTTAAATGTGGCCCAATAATGACCTCACACACTTAACAGTGTTAAAATTGCATATGACATTCTGCAAATCTGCATATATATTCCAAAAGGGCATGTGTGTATGTATATTTTTACACATGCTGTCACTTCATGTAACCTGACGTGCCTATGGCTACATTTAACTTGAGATATTTTAGTGTGCCTATGTGTGTTTTCTTTACATGTAGTTATAATGAATAACACTATATTCGGCAGTTTGGTCACCCTCATATAATTTAGAGAGAGGCAGACGGGTCCTGGCAACTCAAACCACACCCCTTTTCAAGAGGTCTTAGTAGAGGCACAAAGCTAATTCAATGCCAAGCTGAATAACCTACCATCAGTGTGCTGTATCGCAGCAAGGTTATTATTCTCAATTCTTCTTTGCCTCGGGTCTCTGAAATGATCTCCGGATAATTAATGCTTTGCAATGGCACTGCCCGAGACTGCGCGGTACCCATAGTGCACGGTCTTGTTTCACCCAGCAAAGCTTTTGGCTGTCTGAAGTAGCGGGGAGGAAGGGAGAATTATTGGGTGGTTTGGGCCAGGAATTAGCGATTGACCTGCTAATTACCCATTTCTAAGTGGAACCTCGGTTCAACTCCGAAGAGAAGACGTGCCACCTCTACACCCCTGGAGTTAGCTCTCACGGTGGTGGGTGCAAGCAGAGGGCACTAGTAATGAGGCCCAATACTCAGAACGGTGGATGCCACCAGTTGGAACACTGAGTACCCCAGTCCCTCACTGGCTCCATGCCAAGAGACTGCCAGTTTTCACATTGCTCACAAAAGCAGATCTTGATAATTTGCACACTGCCCGTAAAAATACTGCAATTTCCTAAGTATGCAAAACACACAACAATCCACACACAACTGTCGACAATGCACACATCCCTGCATTCAGGTTTTCACATATACATATATGGTGCAGAATACGAGGCACCTATGCACAAACACACACCCAAACGCATACACTGATAAGCAAGGCAATTAAATAGAAAAAGAATAACACGAGGGGAGGCAAAAGCAAGAAACGGCCGAAGGTGTCACACATGGTAAGGGGCAGATGGTGGCAGCAACTGGTGGAATGTCCCTTAACGATCTTTTGTCCTTGTCTGCAGTTTTGTTTCCACCTGGTGATCTGCTTTGATTTTGCAGCACGTAACTGACAGATTCACAATTGCTTTATTAACCTTCCTGCTTTCTCAAATTTGCTTTAAAATGCACCATTTGTCCACTCTTTTTTCAAAATTTTCTCAGGGGGAGAACCCCCGAATAAACCCTTGTAAGTTGCTCGGGCTCACTCGCTACGCTCGCTCGCCGCATGCAGTACTACAATTATTTTACGCTCACCACTTTCAAATGTCACCAGCCGCCACTGAGGGACATGCTTCCAGATGACAGAAATGCCATCTGCGGCATGTACATATTCTGTTACTCAGCCACCAAGATGTATTTCTGTCAAATATTTCTATTGTAACTTCTCCCTCTTTCTCAGAGAGGATACTGAAAAGAGACTGGAATTTCTATATGTACGCAATAGATAGCTTACTCGTGACTAGCAGGGTGAGATAAATAAAACAACCACACTGCGCGGAAGATACTAAACAAGATAACACCATGGTTTTTTTCAAACCTTTGAATTCCCAGGCAGTGTGTATAATCAAACAAATGACACCATGGTATGGGCAAAGGTCTCTGGGGTTGCCAATTCCATAAGAGAATTATAAATTATGTGGAGTGGCTATATTAAATTTAGAAAATGTGATGGTCTCTGAGGGCTGCAGTAAAAAAAATTCTGGCAGTTCTGGTAGGGCGAACACGTACTGTAAAGAATGCTAGGATTTTTTGTACATTGTGTCTCTTCAATGATGCTAGAGTAGTTGACTCTATATCAAACTCTTTTATGAAGTAGGTAAACAAATATAAGCCCAGTGTATCTGTTTCTTAATTGTTTTTCTTTATATGAATATATAGAATATATATAAAACATTGTTTTTCCATGTTAATTCTCATCTAAACTTTTGCGACTCGATACGGAAAAAACAGCTGAAAGTGACATCACTGAATTTCCCATCATCCACCTGCACAGGAAGCGACATCACTGGATATCCCATCATCCATCTGTACATGAAGTGACATCACTGGTGTCCCACCAAAACCATCTTTAAAATAAGAAGACAAGCAAGAGGACTCTTTTACCATCATCCATCAGCACAGGAAGTAGCATTTTTGTATTTCCCATAATCCATCTTCACAGGAAGTGGTATCACTGGATTTTCCATCATCCATGTGCACAGAAAGTGATATCACTGGTTTCCCACCAAAATATTCTTCACTTAATGGCATCTGTAGTGCGAATGCGCAGCGGACGAGTGCAGTGGGAACCCAAATAGCAAGCCCATCTGCGCCCTGCCCCCACCATGAGCGCCCCAACCACGCCCACGCCCAGTGCCAGGACTCCTGGTCCTCCTCCCACCCATCTCCCCCCATCACTACTTCGCCGCAACCCCCATGCCCTGAACCACAGTCGCATCCCCCATCGCTGCCAGGCCATACAACACTGAAGGTGCGTTCTCCTGCACCACCTGCCATTTCACATGCACTCTCCCACACCCACCTCACTTTACTCACACCTAACACCCTCAACACACACTGCTCCGAGCCTCACTACATCACAACCCTCCCTGTCCTGCATACTCCTCAACACTCGCTCCCTCAGCAAACATGCAACTGAAATTTAGGATCTGCTACATGACTGCTCACTGGACCTGCTCTTTCTGACTGAAACCTGGCTCGGACTCCCTCGTTTGCCCTCTCCTCCAGATACAAGATCGCAAGATAAGTCAGGACAAACAGACCAGGATGCGGAGTTACTATTATCTCCAAAGAATCCATCCAATCTTCCACCACCTAGGAAACCACCACCTGCAACTTGGAACACTTGACCTTCAAACTCCTCATCACCACCAACTACATCTTGAGCGGCACCTTCATCTAGCGCCCTCCTGGAACACGCGTGTGAGAGGGTTGGGCGGAAGGAAAAACGAGGAGGCCGAATTCGGGGATCAATTTTGATTGAGTTTTATTGAAGGCAGCAAAAAGTCAACCAATAAGTCAGTTCGAGGAGAGGTAGAAGCATTTCTCTGTCCCTCCGATATGGTGGTTGTAGTCTTCCTTCTGTGTGGTTCAGGGTTCTTGACTTGGAAGGGCACCCCAGGAGGCTCGAGAAAGAAGGAGAGAAATGGAGGTAAGTTCGTCTGTTGCCACTAATCTACTGGAAAAGAACCCTCCACCGTCTTTAGCGGGGCGCACCCGTCGTGCAGGACAAGGGACTGGCTCGTTTAGGTGGTTGCTCACAAAATGAGGGCTTAGAAAATAACACAAAGCTACCAGCAGTAGTGGAAGGAAAACACCTGCTCTCAGTCTCCTTTACATCAGGAGACTATCGGTGCAACATATGGGGGAGGATACTAATGAGGAAGGATATGCTTAGGGAAAGGGGCTTGTGCGTAGGGAGCGGGAATAAGTAGTGCAGAAATCACACATGCGTTTATAGTATTTACGGTGCCCTGTGACGTGGTACACTCCCCACTACCCACCCTTTACTCCCTCCCCCCTCCTGCTTCACGTACCAAGACAGCTGCAACTCTCCTGAGTTGCGGCGGCTCGTAGGTATCCTCCGGGGGCGTCCACCACTCCTTCGACCAGGTCTCCGTTCCTTCTTCCGTGTCGTGGATGGCGTTGGGGTCGACGTCCAGGATCATCTCTCCGTGATGTCCTTCTTCCACTGCACACTCCTTCTCTGCGTTGCTCTCCACCTCGCTCTGGGTCTGTTCTCCTTGCTCCTCCGGTCCCAGACGACCCACCTGAACTTCCGTGTTCTCCTCATACGGCGTTAGCTCCGCCTCTTCGTCTTCCCATTGGCTGCCGTCTTCTCTCGGCGGGATTCCTCCCTGTACGCAATAGGCAGTGGGAGAGATTAACCCTTTCTCTCCCTGCCTTCGTGAATCGTCATTCCACCGCCTTTGATCCACGGGGTAAAAAGGAAGGAGGGGCAGAGATTCTACGGAGGCGGCCTCCTCACCTCCCCCTTCCCTAACTTTCCTGCCAGCAAGAAAAGAGTCGAGGGGATATCGAGACAAGTAATCAGCATTTGACTGCTCCTTCCCTTTCCGGTAAAGAGTGGTGAACCGGAAAGGTTGTAGTGCCAAAAACCACCTCATGATTCTGTGGTTGTGGCCTTTGTTACAGGAGAGCCACTCTAAGGGGGCATGGTCCATATACAGAGTGAACTCTCGTCCTTCCAGATAGTAGCGGAGGGTCTCGATTGCCCATTTTATCGCCAAGGCTTCTTTTTCGATTACTGCATATTTCGTTACCCGGGGAAAGAGCTGTCGGCTTATATATAGTATGGGTCTTTCTTGTCCCTGAGCATCTGTTTGGGACAAGACGGCACCCAATCCTTGGTCTGATGCATCAGTCTGCAGAATGAACGGTCTCTCATAATCCGGGCTCAACAACACGGGTTTGGAGGTGATGGCTGTTTTTAGGGTCTGGAAGGCGGACAGGTGTATGTTCGAGGGGGAACGTAATGCTTTCTCAGTGTTCACGTTTTTTTGTAGGAGGTCCGTCAATGGGGCTGCCTTTTGTGAAAAATCAGGAATAAACAACCAATAGTAGCCCAGGATGCCTAAAAACGCTCTAAGGTATTTTTTGGTTTGGGGAAAAGGGATATTGGCTATGGCATTTACTTTCTCATTCTGGGGTTTAATGAGTCCCTCCCCAAGGAGATACACTAAGTACTTTACAGACCTAGCTGCTTTTGGCGGGATTGATGGTTAGGACGCTGTCTTTCAGGGTTTGTACAACAGCAGCGAGATGGTCAAGATGCTGTTCCCAGGTTGCGCTATAGATGACGATATCGTCTATATAGGCCACTGCATAGTCAGCACAGGGTCTGAGTACTGTGTTCATGTCACACTACGGCGTAGGTAGACAGAGGTAGGTTCATGTATTTACACACTGTATGTATGGGACCACAGGAGAATGACTACATATCCCACAATCCTGTGTGTCTGGTCAGGTGGGCTCAGCACTCTGAGTCCTATATAGGCTCCGCCTCCCGAAGGCCCGGTGCTTGTCAATCAAGTACCATGACTTGGACCGTATGGAGGAAGAAGCTGTGTTTTCTATGAACGGATAAGAGAAGACTCCTGACATATCCGTATTTCCCCATTGAGCCGTTGCTAGGCTCGCCTGTTTGCAGTGCAAGACGCGAGTGCATCTCCAAGCCGACACTGGGCTTGCCTGTCAGGCGAAGTACAACGCGCTGGAGCGCGTCTTCGAGCCGTTACCAGGCTCTCTCTGTGTGCCTCATAATGCGCTGAAGCGCGTCTCTGTGTAGTCACTGAGCACGCCTTCCCCGTCAAGGAAAACGAGCAGGAGCTCGTCTGCGCACTCGAATTAGGCTTCCTTCTGCCTTCCCCAAGCAAGCTAAAGAGAATCCATGAGCCTGAACTCGGCTCGAGACATCGTTCTTGTTTTAGGGGGCTTCATTAGAGAACCAGAAGGGAGCGCTGTAACACAACCAATGAGCCGCTGAGAGGCTCGGATTTCCCTGTATGTTTTACTTTCACATCAACACGACCTCAGACTGCAGCTCTGTAAAAAGCCGTTGAGAGGCTTGGAGGAAGAGCCATACATTTATTTTGTTTATCTAAAGGCACGCAGGAACAGAGTGCCTCTCAACTCTTCATTGCATTTGCCAGTCCCTTGAACTCTCGTCCTACAGTACTGAAGAGGATCTCCACAGCTAAGTACACAAACTTTGATGCATGAGACGCTGTAAAATCCTTGAAGGAGAACTTATTTATTTTTATGCGTTATTTTTGTCTGGATTTTGCATTTGGTACAGTAGAGTGAGTGCGGCAAGTCTTAATGTAAGTACAAACACATAGTCTTATTGTGCCTTCTTCGGTTTGCATCTGGTGGTTGTCCTACATGTGTTGTGCTTGTGTTTTACTACAGGGAACACGGGGCTAGACAACGGAGTGACAAGAATAGGAGTGAAGCCTACAACTCTAAGTGTCTTCCCATGGAGTGTTTCGCAGCCGCATCTTTATTGTTTCCTTTGTCCCTTTTTTCCCTTTCCCCTATTACGGTGTTGTCTGTTGAGTGGTATTAGCGTACTCGCAGGTCGCGCCCTATCGGGGGAAAAGGTTACACAGCATCACCCATCGCTCCCGCTGTATCCGGCTTCAAAGGTTAGTGATTACCTGTCTGTGTTTTGACAGATTGACAAGCCCACGGTTACCTACGGCCTGAGCGATGGATACCTCCACTGTGCTCACATCTGTGTTGGAGTCCTTAACCGCATTACGGATGGAGATGGATGCTTTCAGAGGAGAGAACTTAGAATTGAGGAATGAGATGGGCACTATGAGGCGTGAGGTAGCGGGTTTATCCCGTTTGGGTCCCTACCAGTGCGAGGGGGAACGGTTCCTATATTAAAGATTGGACGCTCCCGCCTCCTTTGACTTCCCGTGCCACGGACCCTGTTCAGGGAGGAGGTGCACATGGTGCGGGGCCCTTCACTTCCTCGTTTTCCAACCCTTCCCAAGCAGGACCTTCTTCCATACACTTGATACAGCCCATGCAACTGCCCCTTGCCCCTCCTGAAAGGTTCTTCGGGGACCCAAAGAAGTTTGGGATATTTTTGGGTCAGTGTAGGCTGCATTTCATGTGCAAACCCACGGTGTTTCCTACCGACCAAGCTAAGACGGCCTTTGTCATGTCCTATTTGGGTGGTAATGCGGCTAGCTGGTCCTTCCCCTGATAGAGAGGGACGATCCTGTCCTGTACAACTTTTCGGATTTCTGCATTGAAATGCGCAAGCTGTTTGATAGAAAAGCGCATCTACTATCTCTAGACAAAGAACTCATCACGCTCAAACAGGGCACACAAGACTTGCTCACGTATATTACAACCTTCAACAGACTCCTTGTGGAAACCAATTGGCCTGTGGAAAAAAGAACATCCATGTTTTATCAAGGGTTAAGAGGTGAATTGAAGGACGTCTTGGCGCAAGTGGTGCATATGCCCGATAACTGTGAGGAACTGATAGATCTCACAGTTCAATTGGATCACAGACTTCAAGAACGGAAAGGAGACAAGTACCGGACCGACGCCAAAGCCTATCTACCACGCCCTAAGCCAATTCAGGAGGAACGTTCACATATCACTGACGGAACGGAACCCATGCAAGTTGGTGGGATACGGGGCCCATTAAGCCAAGAGGAAAGGGAAAAGAGAAGAAGACAGAGGCTGTGCATGTACTGCGGGAAACCCGGGCATTTCATTAAGGAATGTAAGACCAGATCCAAATACGTGAACAAAGAAAACCCCGGAGCCCGAAACTTAACCGTGGTGGATGGTACGGCACTGACATCAGGTCCTGTACGCTTCCATACACAACTAATTCTGATGCAAATAGGGGTGCACCACTTTGAATATATACAGTTTGACCTGATCGATGCTCCCCACTTCAAACTTATATTGGGAATGCCATGGCTGACTTATCATGATCCTTTGGTGCAATGGGCAGCACGCACCGTCTCCTTGAACTCCTCGTTCTGTACAGAACACTGTACAAGAGACAAGGTACGAAATCCTGAAGTAATGCAGAATCCTGCAGGCCTGCTCGCTATGGGATATAGCGAAAAAGTCTTATGTTGTATCTCCCCATTACCGGATGAATATACACGGTTCCACTCCGTTTTCAACAAGCAGGACGCAGGGAAGTTGCCCCCTCATAGGGAATATGATTGTGTGATCGACCTCGAGCCAGGAGCCTTCATCCCATGCAGTCGGGTTTACGCCCTTACGGAGGCCGAGACTACGTATTTACAGCAGTATCTTGATGAGTTACTGTCCTCTGGCTTCATACGACCTTCTTCCTCTCCTGCCTCCTCGCCACTCTTCTTCATACCGAAGAAAGAAGGTGAGCTTAAGGGCTTGCATAGACTATAGAGCAATTAACAGAGTCACCATAAAGAACAGGTATCCTTTGCCCTTAATACCCGTGCTATTGGACCAGTTGAAAGGAGCCAAGATTTTCACCAAATTGGATCTGAGGGGAGCATACCATCTCGTGCGGGTGCGGCGTGGGGACGAATGGAAGACAGCATTCCGGACAAAGTTTGGGTTATACGAATATCAGGTTATGCCCTTTGGGCTCTGCAACGCACCCGCCGCCTTCCAGTTCTTTATGGATGAAGTATTGCGAGGCCTGTTGGACGTGTCTTGTATCGTCTACATCGACGACATTCTGATTTATTCGGCATCCACAGAGGAACATGTCCTTCATGTGTCGGCAGTATTGGAACGGTTGCAACAGCATACGCTCTATGCCAAGTTGGAGAAGTGTCTTTTCCATGCCACCGAAGTAGAATTCCTAGGATACATCATAGGGCCAAACGGACTATGCATGGACAACAAGAAGATCCAAGCTATCGTTCAGTGGGAATCGCCCTCCACTGTTAAGGCTTTGCAGAGCTTTTTAGGCTTTGCAAACTTCTATCGAAGGTTTATCAAAGACTTCTCCCGGATGATACAACCTTTGACATATCTGTTGAAGAAAGGAGCTAAATACCTTTGGACGGACGCAGCCGAACAGGCCTTCCAAACCCTCAAACACTGCTTTACGCACGCTCCTGTATTGAGACACCCGGATGCCTCGCTTCCCTTTGTAGTGGAAACGGACGCATCCCATTACGCCATCGGAGGCATCCTGTCCCAAAGACATCCGGACACCGGCCAAATTCATCCTGTGGCCTACTTTTCAAAGAAGTTGTCATCATGTGAGGTTAACTACAGTATTACAGACAAAGAACTCCTGGCCATAAAGAGGGTGTGTGAAGAGTGGAGGCATTACCTATTGGGAGCTAAGCACACAGTAGAAATCTATACTGATCATCGAAACCTTCTGTTCTTAAAGACCGCTAGAGCCTTAACCCCGAGACAACTCCGATGGTCACTATTTTCTCTGACTTTGATTTCGTGATCAAATACCGTCCCCGGACCACAAAACGGCAAGGCTGATGCACTTTCAAGACCAGCCCCAACGCCGGATACCCGTCCAGATTTCATGGAAGAACCCCTGTAATACTGCATAAGGCCTCTTTTCCTGAAGAGATCTTGGCCTTGACGACCACACAAAACTTTCTAGGGAGGTAAAAAAGCAGACGGCAGGGATAGACGTCCAGACATGGATCAACGAAAATCCCACACAACGTTCGATTGCTAACGACATGCTATACCATGATAATAGACTATATGTACCTCATGAACCATTACAACAACAGGCCTTGAGATGGATTCATGACTCCACGCTGGGTGGGCATCTGGGAATCCAGAAAACGTTCCAAGCTATGAAAAGGCACTTCTGGTGGGTAACCTTACAGGCGGATACAACCAAATACGTGGAGGAATGTGCCATTTGTACCCAGGGAAAGACCCAACATAAGAGACCGTGTGGACTGCTCCAGAGCATTCCTATACCTCCAACACCTTGGCATACATTGTCCATGGATTTTATTGTAGACATGCCTCCTAGTTCAGGACACAATACTATACTGGTCGTTATAGACCACCTGACCAAGATGGGACACTTTGTTGCTACAACAAAACTACCAACCTCGGCAGAATTGGGCCAATTGTTCCTACAGCATATTGTGCGTTCCCATGGAATCCCAGCAGTTATCATCACCGACAGGGGAACCCAGTTCACCTCACGATTCTGGAAGGCATTATGTGAGGCTATGAAAGTGGATGCTCACCTCTCCACTAGCTACCATCCGCAGACGGATGGCAAAACCGAAAGACTGAACCAAACGCTGGAACAGTATCTCAGATGCTTCACACTACAACATGAAGAAGAATGGAGTACGCTTTTGTGGATGGCGGAGTTCGCATATAACAATGCGGAGCATTCCTCTTTGGGGTGTTCCCCTTTCTTCTGCCTTACAGGATACCACCCTAACATGCTGCCTTTCGAATGGCCAGTGCAATCCCGACACCCTACCATTCAGGAACACCATGCACATCTCCGAAAAGTACTACAGGACGCTAAAACGCAGTTAGACAAGGCCCAAACCCGTGACAAACGTTATGCTGATAAAAAACGTTCCCCAGGACCTTCTTACACTGTGGGTGATAGAGTGTGGCTAGACACTAAACATTTGAGACTGAAGGGCAACTCCCGACTGAAACCAAAATTTGTGGGTCCCTATCCTATCGTTAAAATAATCAACCCTGTGGCAATCAAGTTAACACTCCCTTCCTCTTGGCGCATCCATCCTGTCTTTCATGTCTCCTTGCTTCGGCCTTGCCTTCCGCAGACCAGACTACCTTTGACACCAGTGCCAGTAGATATTGATGGGGAAGAGGAGTACGAAGTCAAGTGTATTCTAGATTCCAAGCTCGTCCGGGGGAGGGTACATTACCTTATTGACTGGAAGGGATACGGTCCCGAGGACCGTTCGTGGGAACCTGGGTCTAATCTACACTGCCCTGGGCTTCTCAGGCGTTTTCACTCTCAGTTCCCTGGTAAGCCTGGCAGACCGTCGGGACGCCGGTCGTTGAGAGGGGGTTCTGTCACACTACGGCGTAGGTAGACAGAGGTAGGTTCATGTATTTACACACTGTATGTATGGGACCACAGGAGAATGACTACATATCCCACAATCCTGTGTGTCTGGTCAGGTGGGCTCAGCACTCTGAGTCCTATATAGGCTCCGCCTCCCGAAGGCCCGGTGCTTGTCAATCAAGTACCATGACTTGGACCGTATGGAGGAAGAAGCTGTGTTTTCTATGAACGGATAAGAGAAGACTCCTGACATATCCGTATTTCCCCATTGAGCCGTTGCTAGGCTCGCCTGTTTGCAGTGCAAGACGCGAGTGCATCTCCAAGCCGACACTGGGCTTGCCTGTCAGGCGAAGTACAACGCGCTGGAGCGCGTCTTCGAGCCGTTACCAGGCTCTCTCTGTGTGCCTCATAACGCGCTGAAGCGCGTCTCTGTGTAGTCACTGAGCACGCCTTCCCCGTCAAGGAAAACGAGCAGGAGCTCGTCTGCGCACTCGAATTAGGCTTCCTTCTGCCTTCCCCAAGCAAGCTAAAGAGAATCCATGAGCCTGAACTCGGCTCGAGACATCGTTCTTGTTTTAGGGGGCTTCATTAGAGAACCAGAAGGGAGCGCTGTAACACAACCAATGAGCCGCTGAGAGGCTCGGATTTCCCTGTATGTTTTACTTTCACATCAACACGACCTCAGACTGCAGCTCTGTAAAAAGCCGTTGAGAGGCTTGGAGGAAGAGCCATACATTTATTTTGTTTATCTAAAGGCACGCAGGAACAGAGTGCCTCTCAACTCTTCATTGCATTTGCCAGTCCCTTGAACTCTCGTCCTACAGTACTGAAGAGGATCTCCACAGCTAAGTACACAAACTTTGATGCATGAGACGCTGTAAAATCCTTGAAGGAGAACTTATTTATTTTTATGCGTTATTTTTGTCTGGATTTTGCATTTGGTACAGTAGAGTGAGTGCGGCAAGTCTTAATGTAAGTACAAACACATAGTCTTATTGTGCCTTCTTCGGTTTGCATCTGGTGGTTGTCCTACATGTGTTGTGCTTGTGTTTTACTACAGGGAACACGGGGCTAGACAACGGAGTGACAAGAATAGGAGTGAAGCCTACAACTCTAAGTGTCTTCCCATGGAGTGTTTCGCAGCCGCATCTTTATTGTTTCCTTTGTCCCTTTTTTCCCTTTCCCCTATTACGGTGTTGTCTGTTGAGTGGTATTAGCGTACTCGCAGGTCGCGCCCTATCGGGGGAAAAGGTTACACAGCATCACCCATCGCTCCCGCTGTATCCGGCTTCAAAGGTTAGTGATTACCGGTCTGTGTTTTGACAGTTCATCAACCTTTGAAAGGTTGCCGGAGCCCCGTGCAATCCGAAAGGCAGGACGGTGAACTGGTACAAGCCCCCTGGTGTCGAGAAAGCAGTTTTTTCCCTATCTTGTTTTCTCAAGGGCACTTGCCAATATCCTTTGCTTAAATCTAACGTGCTAATGTACCGTGCTTTACCAAGCATCTCAATCATTTCATCGACTTGTGGTAGCGGGTAGGAGTCAAATTGCGAGATCTTATTCACCTCCCGGAAGTCAATGCAAAACCGGATGGACCCATCCGGTTTTGGCACGAGCACGATGGGAGAGTTCCACTCACTGGTTGATGACTCGATTACTCCCGTCTGGAGCATCTGCTGTACCTCATTCTCGACAGCCCTTCTACGGGCCTCCGGGAGGCGGTAGGGGCGTAATTTCTCTGTCTTCCCTGGTTGCGTAATAATGGCATGCTCGATCAGAGTGGTTCTCCCTGGGGGTTGTGGAGAACACAGTCTGTAGAGGCCATAACCTGCTATGTAGGGCATCTTTCTGGTTCTCTGGTAGGTCCGGATCTATACTTATGGTGTATGAAGGAGGGGGGCTCTTGGATAGAGCTACTGTATGTGGTATTTCCCCTTCCCATTTCTTCAACAGGTTTATGTGGAAGATCTGGGTATTGGTTTCTTTTCGGGGTCCATCTCAAGGCGATATGTCACTGGAGTGACTACCTCTATAACCCGAAAAGGACCCTGCCACTGTCCTAGAAGTTTGTGGTCTGCGGTAGGCATTATGAGCAAAGCAAAATCGCCTACCTTCAGGGAACGTTCTCTAGTGTTTTTATCATAGTGATGCTTCTGGGCTTCCTGTGCCTGTGCCATGTGTGTTCTACAGATACTTCGAATTTCCTGAAGGTGGGTCTTTAGGTTTAGGACATACTCGTGGAGGGGTTTGGTCCCTTCTGGTGCCTCCTCCCATTCCTCCCTTGCCATATCTAACAGGGTGCGGGGCGGTCGGCCATACAACAGCTCAAACGGGGAGTACCCCATGCTTTTCTGAGGTTTACACCGTATCGCAAAAAGGGCCAGAGGTAACATGTCCTACCAACGGCGGGTCTCTAACTCTAGAAGTTTCTTTAGAGTGGTTTTGAGGGTAGCATTATACCTCTCTACTAACCCGTCAGTTTGGGGATGATAGGCTGCCGTGCGGATTTGTTTGATATTCAACTGTAGGCAGACCTGCTTCATGAGTTTGGAGACAAAGGGTGTCCCCTGGTCCGTTATAATCTCTCGGGGAAACCCTACTCTGGAAAAGATGTTTACCATGGCCTTTGCTATGTGTAGTGCATTCGGGTGCCTTAGGGCGATGCCTCTGGAAAATGGGTGGCATAATCTACCAATACTAGCACAAACCTGCAACCACTCCTGGAGGGAAGCAGGGGTCCGATTATGTCCATTCCTACTCGGGAGAAGGGCTCACTAATGATGGGCAGGGGACCTTGGAGGGTGTATGTCTACTGTTCTTTTGGCAAACGGGGCATTCTTTGCAATATCTACGGATCTGTTGATATATACCGGGCCAAAATAATTTTTCTAATATCGCTTTCTCCGTCTTTTCTTCCCCAAAGTGTCCCCCTAAGAGGTGGCTGTGGGCAAGAAACATCACTTTCTCTCTATATGGTTGGGTAACCAGTAACTGTAGCGGTAGGCCCTTCCCTCCCTTTCTATATACTAACCCCTTCCTCAGGAGGAACTGGGGACCTACTTGTTCAGGGTCTTCCTCCTCTGCAGCCTTGTTCCATGCTTCCCTCAGGGTAGGGTCTTCTCTCTGGGCGGCAAAGAAGCCCCGGTCATACTGCCACATAGCTTCCTCTTTTTTCTGGGTCAAGGCGACTCTGGTCCAGTCCCTTTTTTCTCTCTTCTTTTGTTTCCCGCTGTTCCGGGGTTTCCCTTGGGGAGAAGTCATACAGGGTACTTTAGAAAAAGGCGCACTCAGGCACCAGTCTTCCTTGTCGGCAGTTGTCTCTGGCACGATTGTAGAGAGATAGGGGTAGTCAGACCCTAGGACTAAAGGCTCTGGTAGTCGACGAATCAGTCCCACCCTCAGGGGTACTGGTGCATAGGCGGGACCATGTTGAATAAGTACATTGGTGGTGGGGTACCGCTTGTTGTACCCGTGTACACACTGGATGTTAACCATCCCAGTGGTTTGTGTGACTCCTCCTGGAATAGCTGAGGGCTGTATCACACTCTGCAGGCAACCCGTGTCCATTAGGGCTTGTTGAATTTCCCCGTTGACCCTCACGGTGCGATAGTAGGGTGGTTTTTCCCCTGCTGGGTTGCAATAGTAGGAACGGGCGAGTCCAACCTCCATGGGCTCTTCTTTCTGGGGCACACCCTGGCTATGTGTCCAAAACCCCCACAGGCGAAACACTGGGGCCCAGGGTGGGGTGAGGGTCGTATGGGGACGGGCAGAGGACCAGGCAACAGGGTAACAGTGTCCTGCCTTCGGAGTGCGGGTGGTTTAGTTGTTTTAGAGGGGCCTCCGCTGGATTTCTTCCATGGATGTTCATCCCGACCCCGTTGGAGCTCCTGAGCTCGATTGAACATGCCTGCAATTTCCACCGCCCGATCAAAGGTCAGTCCGGTATGCTGACGTACCCATTTCTGTACGGGTGGGTGTAAGGAGGACAAGAACTGTTCTAGGTACACCTTCTCCATGATGTCCTCCATGGTGGAGTTTCAACCACCGATCGGCCAGATCCCGAACTCGATAGGAGAGGTCTCTGGGGGTCTCCTGGGGTCCTTCTTTCACCTGTCGGAGGCGTATCCTGTAAGTCTCGTCGTCGATTCCTAATCTTTCCAGCATAGTTTTCTTTACGTCATCATAGGGAGTGAGACCCAGAGGATTGGCGGCCTGATAGGCGGCCTTTAGGTCGCCCGTTAACAGAGGTCCCAGATATTGGCCCCACTTGTCGTTGGCCCAACCAGCTGCCCTGGCCATCCTCTCAAAATTCGAAAAGAAAGATCGGGGTCCTCCCCGCTAACATACTTTTGTAGGACTACCGAAGGCAGAGTGGTATGGCCCCTTTGCTGGCCCAGGGTGTCGGCTAGTCTATTGATGACATTCTCCTGGGTCTGGGTCTGGCTCTGCTCTGATAGGGATTTGTGGAGTTTCTCTCTGTCCTCTTCAGCCACGGCCAGGAATTTCTCCATAACACGGCCCAGTCTTTCCTGGCCTTCCGCCATTTTCTGCATTGCAGCCTCCATCCTCGCTGATCCCACTTCTGACACCAAGTGTGAGAGGGTTGGGCGGAAGGAAAAACAAGGAGGCCGAATTCGGGGATCAATTTTGATTGGGTTTTATTGAAGGCAGCAAAAAGTCAATCAATAAGTCAGTTCGAGGAGAGGTAGAAGCGTTTCTCTGTCCCTCCGATATGGTGGTTGTAGTCTTCCTTCTGTGTGGTTCAGGGTTCTTGACTTGGAAGGGCACCCTAGGAGGCTCGAGAAAGAAGGAGAGAAATGGCAGTAAGTTCGTCTGTTGCCACTAATCTACTGGAAACGAACCCTCCACCGTCTTTAGCGGGGCGCACCCGTCGTGCAGGACAAGGGACTGGCTCGTTTAGGTGGTTGCTCACAAAATGAGGGCTTAGAAAATAACACAAAGCTACCAGCGGTAGTGGAAGGAAAACACCTGCTCTCAGTCTCCTTTACGTCAGGAGACTATCGGTGCAACATATGGGGGAGGATACTAATGAGGAAGGATGTGCTTAGGGAAAGGGACTTGTGCGTAGGGAGCGGGAATAAGTAGTGCAGAAATCACACATGCGTGTATAGTATTTACAGTGAGTGTGGGCACTCACCGTGTAGCACAGTTGTTTTTACAATGTTTTTAATTCTCTGAACTTTGGCTTTCACAATTCACTGACAGAAAACTAAATTTGAGTCACAAGGGAAATGATACTGTATATATATTCGAATGTGTACCATTAATACCAATGTCACCCTTCTCTCCCCACACAGGTAGAACCAGGTCTGACAGGTACACGATTTAGGTAGTTACCTGGTTGATGCGAGTATGTTGCCACGTCGCCAATTTTAAGTGTAGATAGTTTCCACAATATAGGTCCTGATGAATCGCATGTAGACTTTTACAGTGAGCGAGAAACATGTTGACCTCATTTGCACCAATAGCGACGCTTAGACCCAAGACATAATACTTAGCCAAGCACCGCATTGTTTATATTTTTAACTAGGGTAGGAGACCCACTGATTAAAAATTGTCTTCACGGATACTCCGAACCTTATTTTAAATCACACACATACATCTACACAGTTCTGGCCCCTCACCCCCACTTCACCATACGGCTATTGGAAAAAGATCTCCACCAAGGTGCCCCTACTACAGGGAGCCCGTTGGGTATTGCACCGCCGACCCGACGAGGAGCAGCCCAGATGATGAAGCATGACACCCGATTGGGTGTGTGAGGGCATTACAATCCAATAAATGGACTCCCAACTCTGAACCCAAACGTTCAGGGTGGTGTCAATTTCCCTTGCTCAGTACACTCTTGAGGAACAGCATAACCTTCTTCTTCTAATAGTATTTACAGTGCCCTGTGACGTGGTACACTCCCCACTACCCACCCTTTACTCCCTACCCCCTCCTGCTTCACGTACCGCGACAGCCGCAACTCTCCTGAGTTGCGGCGGAGAGTTGCGGCGGCTCGTAGGTATCCTCCGGGGGCGTCCACCACTCCTCCGACCAGGTCTCCGTTCCTTCTTCCGTGTCGTGGATGGCGTTGGGGTCGACGTCCAGGATCGTCTCTCCGTGATGTCCTTCTTCCACTGCACACTCCTTCTCCGCGTTGCTCTCCACCTCGCTCTGGGTCTGTTCTCCTTGCTCCTCCGGTCCCAGACGACCCACCTGAACTTCCGCGTTCTACTCATACGGCGTTAGCTCTGCCTCTTCGTCTTCCCATTGGCTGCCGTCTTCTCTCGGCGGGATTCCTCCCTGTACGCAAGAGGCAGTGGAAGAGATTAACCCTTTCTCTTCCTGCCTTCATGAATCGTCATTCCACTGCCTTTGATCCACGGGGTAAAAAGGAAGGAGGGGCAGGGATTCTACAGAGGCGGCCTCCTCACATCGCGCCTACTTCAGCAGCACCATTGCAGACTTTGTTATCCCCCCTCCTATTTTCTATTCCAGCAGATTCATCCTCATGGTGGCCTCACCTACCACCTGGAGGACCTCACCAATCCCAACACGACCAACCTTCTCAAGGACCTGTCCAACCTCAAACCCACCCAGTGAGTGGAAAGCACCACATACGTCGCTTGAGATCTACTGGACCCCATATTCACCAGGTTCAGCAGCATCACAGTAGACAAGTCCCCACCGATCACGTGGTCCGACCACCCTCATCACCTTTAGCATACCCATTCCACACCACCGCAGAAACACCATCATCAAATCTTCATGAAGAGACTGGAACAAGGTCTCAGAAGCATCTGGGTCTTCCAAAACTCCTACACCACACACCTCGACACAACAACCTCATGCCTGGATCACAGCATGCGCAGATACCCTGGCTCCTCTCAAAGGCCACAAAGCCACAAGAACCAGACTGCAAGCAAACTGGTACACAGAAGAGCTCAGGCTGACCGAATGCCACTGCAAGCAAATTGAACATACATAGAGACAAAGTCAGAACAACACTGACAAGATCTATTACAAATCCACCCTCACTCTACCTTCAGCAAATCGAAGTCACAAAAGGCTCCGTCCTCACCAACTACATCTAAAGCAACACCAACACCACCAAGGAAATGTTTGCCATTGTGAAAAACTTTACCTCTGCGGCAGCAAGCTCTACCAATGCACCCGCTCTCAGGACTGCTGCACCCAGCTGTTCCTATTCTTCGGCAACAAGATCAACAGCATCTACGAAAACTTCAAGCCTCAGACCCTTGAAGCCCTCTTGCCTATCTCTACTAACACCCAGAGGAGCACACTAACCATCAGGCCCACCATCACCACTCAAAAAAAGCAACAACTATGCAGTCCAAACACTCTGGAGCACCCTCGGACCCCTGCCCTTACCACATCTTCATCAAAGGACTCCATCAGCGCAGCCCTAACCCTGGTCCTGAAAGATTCACTCATCACAGCCATCTATCCAGATGCCTGAAAACACGCCACAGTACTCCCTCTCTTCAAGAAACCATCAGCAGACCCGAAGACGCTAGCCAACTAGCGACCTACCTCTCTGCTACCATACCTGGCAAAAGTAGTGGAAAAGATGATAAACAAATGCCTAGCCTGCCACCTCACAGAAAACCACCTCCTTGACACCACTCAATCAGCATTCAGACCCAACCACAGTGCAGAGACCACCCTCATCGCCACCACGGACGATATCTGTATGATTATGGACAGAGGTGACACCATGGCCCTCATCCTGCTGGATCTTTCCGTAGCCTTCAACACCATATCCTCCCCCATTCGTATCCAACAAACAAAGGCACTGTGTTGTATTTGCTCCTTCCTGACAGGCAGCACCCAGTGCACCAGCCTGCCCCTCTTTACCTCAGATGCCATCAACTTCATCTGCAGAGTTCCACAAGGATCTTCACTCAGCCCCACTCTGTTCAGTGCCTACATGACTCAAGTCGCCAGCATCATTCCAACTCACTGAGTCAACTTTATATCCTATGCTGATGACACTCAACTCATATTAACCCTCTCTGACAAGATACCAAACACCCAGACCAATTTCTTTGCCTGCATGACCGAAATCAGCAGATGGATGAAACCAACTGCCTCAAGCTATACACAGACAAGACGGATGTAGTAACCTTCAGCAAAAACATCTCGCTCTGGGACTCCACCTGGTGACTAGCCAAACTCGGACCCCCACCCCTCCCAGCAACCCATGCAAAGAACCTCGGAATAGTAATTGTCAACCAACTCACCATGACCACCCATGTGAATGCAGTTTCTGTCTCCTAATTCTACACACTCAAGATGCTTCAAATGGCTCCCAACTAACACTTGCAGAACAGTCTCCAAAGCCCTCATCACCAGCAAGCTGGACTACGGAAATGCGTTCTGCTGGAATCAACACTTAACTGACCAGAAGACTCCAGACCATACAAAACTCAGCGACCAGGCTCCCTCTCAACTTCCCACCCTGCACTCACATCATCCCCACACCTCAAAGACCTCCAATGGCTCCCAATCCACAAACAAACACTCTTCAAACTCCTCTTACACACACATACAATACCATACACAACATTCTCACTCATGTACCTCAACAATTGCATAAATTCTACAAAACTACCAGACACCTTTGCTCAGCAAGACTCCTACTTGCACCTCCCTCCCACATACGCAGAACCAGATCCAGCAGTTATGCTTTTTCCTACCTCACTCCTAAAGCTGGGAACGCCCTGCCACTGCACATCAGAGCCTCCTCCTCAGTTCTTGAATTCCGCAAGAAACTGAAGAGCGGGCTCTTTACCTATGTCAGACCCTTGCTCAGCTCATACAGGTTCTGCTTCAGCTTCAGGATACCCTCCCAGGTTGGTTGTGTGCTATACAGATACATATACTATAGCCTTATAGCCCGCCGTAGCGGGCTATACCAGCTACTAAAGGCCCGTTTAACAAGGGAGCGGGACTTTAATAGCCTGTATAGCCCAGCTACGAAGGGCTATAAGGCTATTAGAACATTCTGCCACTAGAGGGCAGAATGTTCTAACAAATTAAACAAAGGCCTCTCGCAGCCCGAAGTGATTGAAATCCCCTAGGGCTCCGAGAGGCCTTTGTTCAAACAACATTGTAATGTTGCTCTGCGGGCCTTTACCGGCCCGTAGAAGCTCGGAGCACTCCATTGTATTCAATGGAGTGCTCCACATTCCAATGTTCTAATATAGCATAACAAATTACCACAAATTTGGCAGAGAGAAATTTACTTAGGAAGGATGCTTTTCATTATTTGGTGTAAATTCATTCAGCCATTTTAAAAAATATTACGATTAAAGATGTGCTAGGGGTGGTCAAGGAGATAAACAATAGATGTATCCAGTCTCCTATGTCCTGATTCTCAAACTGAACTTATTAGTATGTTTTATAACACTGCAAACTATACCACAAAATGCAATTCAAAAACTACATATGGTATTTTATAATTCCACACTCCCTATACCTATGTGTGCATAGTTCTCCGCCCCGACTGCGGAGTCTCTGGCTGTGGAGAACTCCGTATACATAAGTATAGGGAGTGCGGAGTTGCAACTAACGTAAACACAGTTTGTGAATACTGGAAATTAGTAAAATTTCTATAAAGTGTAAGTTTACCTTTGAAAATTAGGCCTTTCATGGCTTGTTAATCCTGATTAGCTGTCCACAACATGAACAATAGGTTGTAGTAGCCATTACAGTACTCAAAAGCATGGTTCCTGCATCCTGAAAACGAATTAAAAAAAATATAAGGGGGCAGTGTAAGCACACCATGACACCCAGGGGCTGTCTCAAAGAAACCACATTGATTGGCTAGCCATAACATGGACAACATGTTGTGGCAGCCATTACAGGACTCGGAGTCATGGTCCTCATTGAAATGCATTGTAGTGAATGCCAGGTTTTGAAGGTCACAACAATGAGCACATATAGAAGGTGATAATTGTTTTTAGTCACAAATAAACCATTTCTTGGTGGTGTTATACACATTTTAGGAATTCTGGTGAGTTCTCAGGTTACCCTGTGATAAATGCTGACCCTCTGCTTTGATAGAAAACACTTCTCTCATGATTTTCTCCTAGAGGCTATAGAAGGTGCTCCAGAAGCTAACATGAAAGCACATTTTTTATTAATCCAAACTAGCTTCCTCAGCCATTTGAGAATAATATCTGACATTCGGAGTAAAACGTACTTCCAACAGCAGCAGTACCTTGTCAATTGATTCCCCAGTGTTCTACTCCAACTCTATCACTGTGTTGTAATGAACAGCTAGTGTGCCAACATTCTGTATTTAAGACAAACGTGTGGCACACCTGCAACCATCTTGATAGAATAAAAGCTGTAAAACCTGAAGCATTTCCTTTAGAAACAAACAAAATCCAAGGATTCATTTTGTCATAGAAATTGGCTAGTGCTCGACAAAGTTACAATAGTGACACTTTCTGTGAGTTCTCAAATGTATTCCTCATTCATTTCAGCCCCTGCCATGCACAGTTTTTTCATCAATAACTTAATTGCAAATGTTGCAGTGATATTATCAATAATGTCATAGAAGATGTCATGAGTGCAAGGCCGGACTGGCCGTAGCGGGCACCAGGCGTTTTCCCGGTGGGCCGGAAGGGTGGGGCCTAGTTTTGGACCAGTGGGGGCTTTTGTTACTGGGGGCCGAATTTGCAGCAGTGCTCCAATATCCGCCCCCTGTAACAAAAGCAGCAGCAGTGTTTGGCACCAGAACCCCCCACCTCCCATCCAGGGTCAGTCCGACTTAATTGCCAGGGCTGGTTTGCGTTCTCAGTCCAGCCCTGCGTGAGTGACTTGATATGTGGGGTAATTAGCAGTGCTTGGGAAGGGCGCAAGTTACAGTTACCTTAGGGCACGAGTTATAGTTGCATAAGGTAACTATAACTGGTGCATTTCTGTGGTTTTGTACTTTTAAAATGGCTTGTTTTAACGGACATCTTCACCTAACTATAACCTCACTTTAACCTTTGTTTTTTCAGTGAATTTCTAAGGAGTTTTGTAACGTAAAGTAATATTTTATTACCATACCTAAATACCTAAAGCCAGCCCCCCATATATAAAGCAGATCTATCATCTTTCTCCAAAAATGACCAATAATTTTAATCCAATGTATATTTCAATAATCCACTCAATGCAATATTTATTAATATTGATTACTAAAAAATATTTAATAAAGTTTTAGTAAAATTAATGTCTGTGGTTCTTTCTTTTTACAGAGTTTTTATTATTACATTTTGTGGGTGAAAAATGTGAAAGGAAATAGTCAGAGACATATTGGGCCTCATTATGATGGCAGTCGGACTGCCACCGACAGGCCGTCGCTGGCGGTCCAACAGCCCTTCAGCCTGACTGTCGGATTACAATTCTGGCAGTCTGGCCCACAGCGGTCGGGGGGAAGACTGCTGCCTCTGCCAGGATCAGAGATCCCGACGGGGCGGCGGTCGGAATCGTATCCCTGAATGGCGGTGGTGCTGAGGCAGGCACCGCCATCGGGATTATGATATCCATTGCTGACAGGGAAGTAGGGGGTACTCTTGTTGTGTGCTACTCTGCTTGTGGGAGGCAGGGTGTCCTCATCTTGATGCCCTCACACACCCCGAAGGATGTCATGCTTCATCATTGGGCTTTTGCTCCTCGTCGGGCCGGCGCTGCAATGCCCTACGGGTCCCCCGAAGGGTCTCTTTTTCGGAGATCTTTTGATGAAGCATGACATCCTTTGGGGTGTGTGAGGGCATCAAGATGAGGACACCCTGCCTCCCAGCCCAAAAAATGCAATCATAAAAACAACCACAAGAGGACCTTGCACCGTTTTTTACACATTTTCAGGTCACATAAAATGCAGCCATAGAAACAACCGCTAGAGGGTACTGCACGGCCAGCTTTAGAGCAAAAGCTCCAGTCTGGGAAATGCTTTAAAAATATGGTAAGTTCTCCTGGGGTCACTGATTCAATGACCCAGGAGACATACTGTTTTTTTTCTAATGTTTCTGGGGAGTCGTAGAACTCTCTGAACCCCCCCTCTCCACCCACACATCATTTAAAAAAATGATGGAACAATTATCCTGACCAACCCAGCAACACCACAAAGCACTGCCAAGAATCACACAGAAACCCACTGCATGACAGGAGTTTGCAGAATCCTGCACCCGAGTGACACAAACAGCAGTCACCCAGGTAAGGAGGCATAACTCTCCATTATAACAGAACACCGCAAAGCTGCTAGAAGCTCCAGCCCCTTGAGCCCTCAAGGGTGATTTGTCGTGCTTTATAAATCCTGATTGATTGAATTATTTGCAGCAGGTTGGAGTGTGAAAGCAAAACTGCCTCTGTGGTACAGAACTACTGCAGTGAGAGCGTTCTTTATCAGTATCTTCTCAGTTATAGAGGTCTCTATTAAGTTGACCTTCACATTTGTCCCAGCAGTGCCTTCTAGGCCCTTGACAATTTTATCAATTTGAGATTTTTCCAGAAGTGCCTTCACAGTGTTCTAGGATTACTGCCTACACATTAGTTTCATGATCCCCAGTAATATCTACTTCCTCCAATAATGCCTTCTCACCGCTACAGGGCCCTTGAAGTGTGAGCTTTTCTTCTGTGTCTTGTAAGTATTGCTCCTTCTATACTGCCTTCCCGATGCCTTAGGATATCTGCAGTAGTGCTTCCTCAGTGCCCGAAGATATATTTGTAAACTATTGCTATTTTCCACACCTTTCCTTCCTTTTTCTCCATTTTATTTCAAACCTGGTGATTTTTTTAAGCATGTTTACAGGGATTTGTCAGTTTTTTTTACTAAGACCACCAGCAATTTGTGATGTGTTGCGTTAACGTCTCAAGGCTGTCACTAATACCCCCATCCATAAAGTTAATGTACCTACACCTATGCTAAGCCCTTCTGTGAATTTGTACAGTGAATCTATGTTTTCATTGGTAATGAGTGGTGATTAAAAACACTGAAAGCAACTGAAACCACCTGATTCTGTATTCTTCCTCCAAACAATACTCAAGAGATGAAGTGTAGAGACAGTGGCCGGTCAGCCCTTAGCCTCCTGCCTCCAGAGTCTGTCCACCAGGGTTTCACTGGGTGTTGGCTGTGATGGTAGTAAAGAAGCGCTCGCCTGTTACTGGGAACTGGTCATCGACGATGAACTTGTTTCTAACAGGCCAGAGAACAAACCAATGAATTATGATGGCTTCTGGTCTGAAAGGGGTTCCAAAATATTGGCAAGACGAGGTCTCTGTGATCTCTGTAATCCAGAGCCCAACAATTGAACAATTTAGTCCAAATGTAGGGATATAGACAAGGAATTGAGTAAGTTGAAAAGGCATCAAATAATTTGTTTAAATATGTCACACTGGCACTGTTGTAATTACAGTGCTATCACCAATAACAATCCCTACACAATAGAATTTTATGAACTAGAAGAGGGGAGCCACCATGTTCTATTCCCACTGAAAGAACTGGTTTTGACAGCATAAGTGTTATGTGAACAGTGTGAAACAGGTACTGCTCTGTCTACACAACATTAATTGGAGGGAGGGAGGGAGAGCGAGAGAGAGAGGGAAGGAGAGGGAATGAGGGAGGGAGAGAGAGAGAGAGAGAGAGCGAGAGAGAGAGAGAGAGAGAGAGAGAGAGAGGGAGAGAGAGAGAGAGAGAGAGAGAGAGAGAAAGAGAATATGTGAGCGTGAGTGTGTGTGGCAAGCCTTTACGTGAGGTTGGCGCTCGCCAGCAGCAGTGTTTAAAAATGAAGGGCCTTAATTACAACAAAGTGACACAGCGCGGTGACGCAAGCCATTTTGCTGTGCCGCACTGAGTCACTTACAAAGCACAGGGATGCGTCATAGCTACAAGGCTATGACGGATCTCTGTGCTCCCCTCTACGCTGGCACACAATTGCATTGCCGACGCAGGCACCCTTGCACCATGTCGCACGGGTGCCTTCGTTGCGGGGAAATTGTTTTTATACAGGGAAGGACACCTTCCTGCACAAAAAGAATCACAAGAGGTGATTTCCTCTTTCTATGAGCACGCATAGGAAGAGGAAAAAAACGAGGGGAAATGAAAACATTTCCCCTGGGGAGGCGAAGCATTCTGACGCATTTCCAGGTTTACGATTTCTTGTAAATCCGGAAATGCAGCAGAAGCCATGGGTGTTGCGTGGGAACACCTACAGCAACACGCATGGCATGCCCATTTCATGCAAAGTGCTGCGAGTAAAGGGGCCGTATTTACAAGGACACGAAAAGCCACGCAGGGTGGCTTTATGTGTCCTTGTAAATATGGAGCAGCAAGATGCGCCGCCATTGCATCACAAAAAGTGACGCACCGGCGGCGCAAGGGGCATGTAAAAAAGACCCAGATTTTGAAACAGGCACATACCAGGCCCGGTCTTTCAAGTCCTTAACTTTGTAATGATTTCTTTCTTGACTATGGGCCCTGATTATATGTTGCACAGTACATGGGTAAAGGTAAAATAATGCGATTTTACCATTATCATTTGGCAATTTCACACAAGTAGCAAGCAATTATGTGTATAACTCCAAGGAACTGGTAATTATCATGTGTGACTGATATTTTTGCAGTCGTAATACCACAAGGATTTTGCCATTGCATAGGGTTTTACCTCAAACATATAGCACCTGTTATGAGTAGGTAGAAAATGCTTGTGCGGATCTGTAGGTGGGGTGGGGGACGAAGGAGGAAGATGTGGGAGGTAGAGAAGGGAAGGGTAAAGTATTTTCTGACAGGGGGGTGGGGTCAGAGGAGGCTCCCCACGTCCGAAAAAAACCCAGAAATGAGACTTGGGTGCTACTGCAGCCAAAGCCTAATACCATTTTTCTGGCTGTTTTTTACCGACTGGAAAAATCGAGTCATGTTCACCCACACCCAGAAAAGACAGGAGTGGGAAAACCTGACTACTCTGAATCAGGCGGAGCTGAATTCCATGAAGTAATTCCACTCCACCTGACACATAATCAGACACTTCGTGTGCAACAACCCTTAAAGTAATCCCAGACAGTGATATATTCACTATTACATTTCACACTTTTTTCTTCATGTTGCATGATATATGTGACCCTATTTCTCAAGACTGTCTTCTTTTCCCAGATGTTGTGATTCTGCAGTTTTGTTTTTCTTCGAACATATGAGCCTTATTTCTCACAAACTGCGAACTGAGTCGCCTCTCTGTGTCAGGGAGAGTCCAGGAAGTGGATGAGTGCTCATGACGGCACGACTGACAGCTCTGGAGTAGAGGCTGAAAGTGCAAGTTTTGAATAGTGCCAGTCACTGGGTTATTATAAAGCTGTTTTTGCTGCAATTGCATCCAATCCTTGGCCTCTCTTCAGGGTGTATAGAGTGATGGTCACATGTGCCAACTGTAATAACAATTCTCCGGAAAGTGTGTGAAGGAATTGAAAAGGTTTCGAAATATGGAAAGCACCTAGGGGAAACTTTTCGGGGGTAGAAACCACTCCCCTTGTGGGAAACTGACTTGTTCGCTTTCGTTTTGGCATTCTCTTTGCGGGCTGTGAAGTAAGTAGGTGATGCAAGTCGAGGGAAAGTGTGCAGCAGACGCCTAAGGAAAAAATGTGAACACCTGACTATTTTTTTTTCTTTTTTACAAATTAAGCCATGCCCCTAACACTTGGCATTGGGAAACTGAAACATGTCTCCAGGACATGCAAAGTCCGCCCTTGCAAAAAGATCTTTGAAGCCTAAGGAAAGAATTCCTTATCTAGAGCAGAGGTCTTCAAACTGGGGGGCCTTAAGTGATCTCAGGAGTGGTGCCAGTCTCTGGCCAAGAGAAGCATCATGCTTTGTTTTGAGTGTTAAAAACATGAACTGCAGTTAGCGAACTTGTAATGGGCCATCACTAACAACTTTTGTCATTTATATCCTGACTGGGAGTTTGTGTAAAATGGGGTAAAAGAGCTTAACTGCAATGTTTAAATATGTTTAGACATATTTAAACATTGCCAATTTAGCAGAATAATTGTGAAAAAATTGAGGGGGGGGGACCGAGGATTTTTATTTTTACAGTGGGGGTGCAGCATTAAGAAGTTTGAAGACCACTAGCGTAGAGGCTGTGGTGAATGTCAGGTTGATGCGGTGTATGATGACCTAGAGGAAGGTGCAGATTCTAATTTATCTGTCGAGTTTTTTATGACACCAAACGTACAAAATACTTTGAGCTCCCGCGTACTTGTTGCTTGGCAAAATGTTACGAGGTATGCAAATATAGGTAGCGTGCTACTCGCCGTAAAAGAACTACAAAGCCTCGTCAGGGATCGCAAGCTTTATAAAGATACATTTACATTTACAATCTACAAATATAAACGCATTTACAAGAAAAAAAACGGCATGCAGTGAAGCTTGTGGTGTATCATTTGCTTTAGTGAAAGTTGCTGTGCACAAATGCTTTGTTCTACACCTCACCGGACACTGTGGAGCCTGTTTCTGACGCCATTTTCTGGAACCTTCTTCATTCTTGAAGTGCAACTAGCAGTTTCTCAAATCAACGTTTATCCACTTCCTTCCTGGGTTCGCAGAGCGGCAGAAACATGAATTCTATGACTTTAACCTAAATATCTGCACACCCTTCACCTCAAAGGCCTTTCTGTCTGCCGCAGGATAGCACCAGGGCCAGGCTGGCATATCTGTGAAATGCCAGTAGGGCTGGGGCTCAGTCACTTGCTTGTTTCAAGTCTGCCCAATCCTTCCAGGCGTTCAGAGACAGTGAGCTTGGGGCAGTTTTTTTTCTATTTCCCCACATAGCTGCCTCTTCAATCTTCTGTATGAGGGTGCGGTGGCAGTCTGGCACTCCCTTCACCGATCGCTGGACAAGGGCAAACTTCAAATTTTGCAAAATTGACGAATCTTGAAAATCTGGTGTGGGTAGGTGATGGGGCAAGTATTACACAGAAAACACACTGCAAGAAAGTGACGCCATATCTCGTATAGCACCTTCAGCCAGTATACGTTTTTTACCCAACTGCATCATTTATACAGGGTTTTCCGAGCCTAAACTTACAATCTTTAGAAGAACAGGCAAATGGGGCGCATGCAGCATTAACACAAGAGTGAGACACTCGATAGGGAGTCAGCGGGAGCGATCGAGAGGGCGATAGGGGTAAATTAATTTCTCCTACATATAAAAACAAACACTTGAGTGGAGGCGGAAGGATAAACCCAAAGAGCCAATAGCATGTGGTGACAGATGAATACTCCACTGGGCTGAGCCTAGATGTTATTGACAAAGTCTTCAGCCAATAGCTGAAAGAGGCTGGTCCAAAAAGCCAAACGTTAAAACTGGCAAAGCCAAAACACACGGTATGTATGTTTTTAGCAATAGGTCTTTTGACAGCTGATGAAACTGTAATTTGCTGTAGGGTTACAAGACAGGAGTGGCTGAATTTCTCTCACATAAGATGGCAACTTAGCAACTATGATAGTGAGATACTGAAGTGTGATGTGTATCATCACACCCATCAAGTTCGCCCACTATAATGTCTTCCACAGCATTAGTCTGTTCTACTCTCACGACCACTGTCCATAATGACTCATCACAAACAGTACAAAACATCAGCACATTCCTAGAACATTAAAGGGCACCCAGACACTAAAAGCACTGACCGAACATTGATTTATTAAGTGTTATTTGTGCACTTTTTGGAGTGCTTAGTTTCTAACCCACATTTCCTCCCTGAGTCAGCCGTGTACTGCTCTGGTTTCGTACTTTGTGGGTCAAGTGCTAAAAGGATGTACTTGGTTCTCAGTTTGCATCCAACAGTAATGGGGCCAGTGCTATGACTCATCCCCTTTGATGAGCTACTTCTTTACACTCATGTGATTGGGCAGCAGTTGTGTTAGCCCACCCATGCTAATGCAGACCATGCATCAAATATAGCAAGCAGGAGTTTTGCATTTGTCAAACCCTTAAAAATACAGTAGAAATTGGTTTTAGACAGTGGCGGCTCCTCCCCAATGGTAGGGAATTGTCGTCCCACGGGCTCCGAGCCGGCAGCTGAAAAATAAAATGACATTTTATTTCTCAGCTGCTGACTGAGCCAGTGTGTGCAGGGAGGGGTGGGGCCGGGTCATGGGAGTGGAAGGAGAAGTGGTAGGTGCAATTTTAAGTGCTCATGTTAGTTTGGCCGGCCATCTTAGGCCGGCAAAACTGACATGTGCACTTAGGTTTCTCCAACCCAGTTGCATTGCCCAGCCAGGTTGGAGAAACAGCACAGCCTGAGCGAGCGTTAATCCAGCCCGCTAAAGCCAATCCCATGCTGCTCTCCTGCTTGAGAGCAGCATGGAATTAGATGGGGAGTTCGCAATGCTGTCCCAGGGACTGCTGGGACCAGGGACCTTTTTTATTAGGAAACCCCCCCCACCGCGTGCTCCCCCTGCCCCCGCACTCCCCCCTGCATCCCATCCACCCTCCCCACCACTCTTTATGTGTTTCAGCCGCCACTCGTTTTGGATTGCAAATTCTCTGACCTAGAAGTGTTTTACTTTGTGAACTTTGTGACAAACAACATAGAAGGGGGCTTCACCTTGTTTACCATTGAGACCTTCATACACAAACCACTAGTTAAGGAGGGCCCAAGAAGTATTGTACTGTTGATATGTTATGTTTAGTATTTAGTTCGCATGTATAAAAGTACTTTTCAGGCCCGGCTATAGTCTGGTAGAGTTCAAGGAGTCACCAAAAAGTGCTTTAAAAAGCAGCATTGAGAGGTGGGCTGTGGCCCCACATCTACACGGATATTCTTCACTTCAGGCATTTGAGTGTCCAGCAGTTGTTTTTCACTGTTTAGGTAGTTACATTGTTGTGGACTGTGAAGTGCCGATTTACTTCTATGGAGTTGTATTGATTTAGTGTATATTTTCCTCTAAATTCCCTAAAAGAAACCACCTTTGCTTATTATTAAAAGTTGCTGCCTCAATAAAAAGAATGTTATATACCGCGTTGGCCAGCAGCAAGGCTGGCTCGGTGCGCTAAAACTTACTGGAGATTCCCTGTATGCAGCATTTCAACTTCATGACTTGGCAGTATTACTGAATTTCTATATTATTTTTTTTTGCAGTTTTTTATATAGCGCAAACTGGGTCAAAGGTAGTGGAGGCTTTTCATGAGCACCAGTTACATTATTTATTTGAAAGGTTTTATATAGCGCGAACATGACCCGTCAGGGTATCAGAGCTCTGTACACAAAGCATGCAAGACAAACAAGAAAAGGTACAGTACTAAACATGTAGGTAGTCAGGTAAGTAGAAAGGATAAATTCATTTTTTGGTAGGCAAGGGAAGATTAAATGATTTGCCCAGAATCACAGGCTGTTGAGCCGGCGCAGAGACTTGAACCTGGTTCCCCAGTTCCAAAGTCAGCAGTTCTGACCCTTACGCCACATTCTCTCTTTTTTCACACATCATCTAAATTGAAGATGACTGGCAAGCCCCACGTGATTGTGAGGAGAATTCCTCATGTTAAAATGGTTGTGACATCAAGATGGTGCACAGGTCATCTTACGTGAGGACGGGCCGCCAGAATCCCTGGTAGCATGTACACCATACTCCCCCCAGCCATCCAATTCGTCATATCTATTAAAACTGTAAACAAATTTCAAAAGCTGCATCGTCCTTGAAAATATGCCTCATTCGTGATTAAAACAACAAAAACATTTCTTTGGAAGCGCCTCAACTCCTCGTCAGGAGCAGCCAGCGCTATATAAACGCAATTGCAATTACAATTTATATGTTTCCAAGACTGGCTTAAAGAGGAGTTTAACCTGGATCACCTTTCGTGGCACATCAGGCATGAACCAGACCATCCCATTTTCACTGTCCTTGCTCAGGTGAGCCAGCTTTTTTAAGGAAATAAAAACCTTTCTCCTGTTATTTTTACGCTGTTGCAGATCACAGCGAAGAACAGTGCAGCTTTCCTATTTTGGTCAGAATCTCCATTCTGCAATTACCTGTTGTTTAGAAAGAGTGTGATTACAGTTTATGCCTGAAAGCAGGGCATATACGTGAGCTGCAATATTGAGAGACTGTGGTGCAAGTGAAGAAGGTGTGCATTCTTACACAATTCAGTGCAAACAGAGTAGAAGACCATGCAGCTGTTAGAAAAAGAGTGCTTGGACACCTTTCACAACGAAGTGAGTTGTCTCAAAATACCTCATTAACGGGTGGTATTACTACCAGAGACATGGGCAAAGTGGGCTCAGGCCCAGGGCCCCAGCCTTTCAGGGGCCCCTGATAGACTCAGCTCTGCCGTGCAGAGTCTTGTCATGATGACCTTGAATAATTCTTAAACAAATTGTTTTAAATAGGTGTTCCTTTAATTTATTTCTAATGTGGATGATGTGTGAGAGTCTATTACAGACATTTTTCACATACATTTTGTGTTGGTTTCAAGCAACATCCATAAAAACGTTTCTTTTAGATCAAAACAGGACCTGACATGAGGAATGAAAGGGCGTCACAGAGATTATTTGCTGTAATGTTTGTGAGTTGCTGCTGTGTTACAATATATTGAGAATGCAAGTCACTATCCCTGAATATTAGATGTAAACACATTTAGAATTTGGACAAGTGTGCCTGTTCACTGTCAGTGACCTGGCCAAAGAGGGCTTGAAAGTGCTGACATTGGATCATATATTCAAAGCTGTCCTGGACAGGGACCCCAAAAATGTGTTTGGCCCAGGGCCCCCCAAATCCTTACAATGTCCCAGATTACTACTTATTCATAATTGTTTATAAAGGCTATAACAGCCGTTTTTTGTTTCTACTTACTGTGGCTCGTTGGTGCAAGTGTTTTCCAGTGATGAAAAATTGAGCTGGCTCTGCAGGAATACGAGTGCATGTCTGCAGCCAGCACTTAAATAACTAAGCAACCTTGACATTTTAATCGGACTGACTGGCACTCATACCCACACGGGTTTCAATCTTGATATCTGCAGTATGGACTTAACCTCCTGAGCTGCTGACACTATGCATGTATCTCAGACTTTTCCTTTTAATATCCCCCAATTTCTACTAATATGAATGAAAGTTGGCTACTTTCAGTTTGCCCAGGGGCGGCTCCTCCGCTACCGCGGAGAAGCGTCGCCCCACTGCTTTCTCGCAGTGTGAAAAGCCAAAACATAAAATGGTAATAACTTTTAGTTATTACCATTTTATGTTTGCTTTGCGGGCGGGCTGCTCTGCTCTCTGAGCAGGGCAGGGGAGGAGTGGTTTGCCCACTCTTGAGTGCGCAAAGACTGTTTGGTCGGCCCTCTTGGGCTGCCCAAACCAGTTATGCACACTTTGCCCTTCTCCATGCAGGATGCTTTGCAGCCTGCATGGAGAACATGCCCAGTCCACTAGCCCCTGGCAGAGCGCCGTGTCACGGCGCTCCAGACCAATCACAACGCTGCATGCAGCATTGTGATTGGCTTATTAAAACACGGATTGCTCCGAGTCTCCAAGGATTTGACTCTCATCCTCCCTCGTATATTGCTGACAGTGTCGAAATCACTCTCACTCAGATCTTGTCCCGCTTGGAACAGAAAATTGACTCCCTAGCCAATGACATAGCTCAACTAAGACATGCCATATCTCAACAGACCAAGCTACCTAGATATCTCACCCCAGAGAGTTCTAAAGTACCCCCACTCACTGGCGTGCCCACCTCAGCTGCGCAAGATATCACCTGGGCCCTCACTCCTCTAAGTCATTTGGCCCACAGACCCCTTCGTGCACAATGCACCCTCTCTGATCTTGAAGCCACGGCTCTCAGTGAATCCTACTCTACGAAGCACTTGACAAAATCTCCCCAACCCCCCTCTACTATCCCAGTAATTGTCAGCACAAACAGACTACCCTCAACTATAAATGAGCCCAGACCACCAGCTCAACTCACCACCATTCTAACTCTTCCTTCCTCGAAGGATAAGCCTTGCCCTCTATCTTGCATGCTCCTAAACTGTAGATCAGCAGCTAAGCACGCAACCGATATCGCTGAATCTATCATCATAGAAAAAATAGACATTGCTTTCCTCACGGAATCCTGGCTAAATGATCACTCCACCCCTATACTTGACCTGCTAACCCCACCCGGTTACACCATCATCAGGCAGGACAGACCTGAAAGATTGGGTGGGGGTCTAGCCATTATTCACAAAGTTGGAATTCAACTTTCCACTTTACGTAAGGCAGAATACTCAACCTTCGAATACCTCGGGGTGGAACTTATAAACAAAGGCTCCCATCCTATCCATATTTCACACCATCTACCATCCTCCTGGTGAACGTGCCCTCTTTGTAGACGAGTTCTCAGACCTAATTACATGGTACACCCTAACAGACGCGAACAATGTGTTTTTGGGAGATTTAAACATCCATTGGAACAACACAGAAGACACCAAAATCCGACTACTCACAAACCTCCTGGAAATTAACGACCTAAATCAACTCTGTAAGGAACCAACTCACATCAAAGGCTCCACCCTTGACGCAATTATAACGAAAAATGACCTTATCTCCATCAGCTCCATCTCACCTATTGACTGGTCTGACCACCATCTAATTCTTTTCAACATCAATTCCCCTACCAGATTCTGCCCTGATGTTATAAAGAAACCAAAGCTGTTAACCAGAAACATCAAACAAGTCCCAATTCTTGAACTTGGATCCAAAATTCGTGATCAACTACAGCATCTCCCCTTCCCGTCCACTGCAGAAGAGCTCAATTCACACTACATCTCATCGATATCGGATGTTCTCGACCAAGTGGCCCCGCTTAAACTAAAACAATTAAGATCTTCAAAATCAAAAGCTTGGTTTAATTCCGATCTCAACAGCGAAAGAAGAAAACTCAGATAAGCAGAAAGGACTTGGAGACAAAACCCCTCAACTTATCACCTAGCACTACTTAGAACAACAAGGCTGTCATACAAAAAACACATCTTTAAAGAAAATGCCTCCTTCTTCCGCAACCAACTGGACAGTGCTAAAAACAGACCTAGGGAGCTCTTTAACATTGTTAAACAACAAACTACATCAGCACCCCCTCCTGCTATAAAGGCCACAAACGAACAATGTGAAGAAATCGCTAGCTTTTTCGCTGACAAAGTCGCAAATATTGAGCAAACCTTCTTGCAAGTCTCCTCTCTTCCCTCCGTCTTTCCCACCTTCACCATCCCTCCTCCCCTCGCAGGTGATCCAGCTCCAGAGCCCGTTGCTGACCAAATGACCACGATAAGAACCAACGACTTCATGAATCTTGCCAAACTGAAAAACAACGCCAACTGGTCTGATTTCAAACCCTTGACTGAAAAGGAAGTCTTCAATATAATCATGAATCTAAAGCCAACAACCCACACCAATGATCCCCTCCCATCCATGTTGGTGAAAAATCTCAACCACATCATCGCCCGTTCTGGACTCTCATCATCAACACATCTCTCACCACAGGTTGTGTGCCGATCGCGCTCCAACTAGGACAAATCACACCCATCCCCAAAAATACCAGGGCTGACCTCAACGATCTCAACAACCTCAGACCTATCTCCAACCTCCCGTTCCTTGCCAAGACTTTGGAAAAATGTGTGTTACAGCAACTTAATCATCATATACAAAAATTCTCCCTCCTTGACACTTTCCAATCCAGTTTTAGGAAAGGCTGTAGTACTGAAACAGCCATGCTGAACAGATCTGATGACATCCACAGAGCCTTAGACGAGGGTGACGCCTGCCTACTTATTCTACTTGACCTATCGGCGGCATTCGATACGGTCAATCACGCAGCCCTACTTGAGTCTTTGAAGTTGCGTTTCGGTTTGAATGGCACTGTACTAAAATGGTTCTCTTCCTACCTTCAACACCACTCGCAACAAATCAAAATCAACTCTTGCCTGTCTAAACCCACTCAGATCAAGCTTGGTGTGCCTCAGGGCTCAATTCTATCCCCCTCCCTTTTCAATCTCTTTATGGAACCCTTAACGATCATCTTGAAACAGGCAGAGATCAAATACAACCTATGTGCTGATGACACCCAACTTTACTACAAAATAAAATCACCCAGTGACATTCGACATCTCAACGACACATTGATCAAGTTACAATCCTGGTTTTATGCAAATCACTTAAAGCTAAACCCCATCAAGACAGAAGTTATTCTTTTCTCCCCTAAAAGTAACCGTCTTCCAATACACAAATGACTCATCGACCTAAATGCATTAAAGTGCTCTCTTACTTTATCAAACTCTGCAAAATCCCTTGGCTTCGTCCTGGACAAAAACATGTCAATGAAAGAGCACATCAAGAATACAGCAAAAGGAGCACTGTACACACTCAAAAACCTCAAGAAACTTAAACCATTTATTCCCGGAGATGATTTAAAAATGTGGTGCAATCTTTGGTCCTCTCTAAACTAGACTATGGTAATGCCACTCTCACTGGGACGCCTAAAACTCACCTCGCCCCCTTGAGATCTGTTCTTAACATGGCAGCCCGGCTCAACTCAGACGTTAAACGGTTTGAGCACATCACTCGTGTACTCAAGAGCCTCAACTGGCTTCCTATTGAAGGTAGATGTACCTACAAGACTGCATGTATCATCCACAAAGCCCTTCACTCTCATACACCTAACTACTTAGAAAACAAGCTGACGAAAGCAGGAACCACTAGATCATTGAGAAGCTCCAATACTCTTCTGCTCCTACCTCCCATTCTAAAAAAGACAGCAACCAAGTTGCGCTCTTTCTCTGGAAATGCTCCAAGCATATGGAACTCCCTACCGTGTGACCTTCGATGCAACCACTCCTTCCCCTGCTTCAAGAGAAACCTGAAACTCCTACTCCTCAACAAATACTTTAACTCCTAGTCTACGGATCTTAGAAAAGTATCGCTTTATCAGACCTAGACCCTCTGTCTGAAGCAGCGGTTCTGGCTTTCTTTTTTGTGCTTCTCTAACTGTTAGATCCTCTCGAATTGTGTCTCTACTGTTGGTCACTCAACTTGCACCTTTGATGGATACCATTTGTCTATTGAACTACTGTCTCATATGTTCATTGCATGCCTGCATTACTGTTTTCTATCACGACCATGTAGAGCGCCCTGACACCTACGGGTCTAGCTAGCGCTATATAAAACATATATAAATAAATAAATAAGAGCAGGAGCAGAGAAGATGCGGGACCCAGCAGAAAGGTAGGTTTTAAAATTTTTGTTTTTTAAATTATGACAACCCCCGGCGCGTGACCCCCACTCCATGCGCGACACCCCGCGCCCACTCCCCCCCCCCCACCCATGAGCCATGCCGGCCACTACTGAGTTTTCCAGTTCATCAAGTGTCAGAGAGGAGTGCTCAAACCCCACAGCCTTTGCTCAGCAAACTGCAAATTACTGCAGAAAATCATTGCAGCTAAAGGCGGAAACTAATGCTAAATTAAAAATGTTTTATTCGGTGCACAGTGGATACTAGTGAACACTTTTTATTATGTCAAGACGTGAATTTTTTATAAAGCACCACTGTTACTTAACAGTGTAGAGAGACTGAAAGAGTCCAGTTCGATCTCACGATCTGCAGGTTTCACAATTGCTTTGAACTTTTAACTTGCAAAATCATTCTGCTGTCTTGTAGCAAGAGGTGTCTTCCAGTGTGGTAGCATAGGTACCACAAAGAATCCGAGAGTTCGGGTGTGCAGAATGCCAAAAGGATAAATTAAGATTCATGGTGTTCTGCACTCCTTCATGACCAAACAGTGTGGTAGAAGCGCCTGTGCTGGTAACGTACACAATCCCATCTAGCCTCTGTGTCTGGCAGTTGTAAAGTCTTGTACACTGTTTTGGAATACAAACTTGGCAAATACTTTTGATGATATAGTGTGTAAAAGATAGTGTAGACATGTAGATCCAGATTTACTATGCCTCTGAAATGTCGTCAAAGCAACGCAAGGGCAATGCAAAGGCTTCAGTAAGATTTACAAAACTACGCAAGGAGCTATGTGTACCACCTTGCCTGGCATGGTAAAGACATGTTACACAACGCAGCATTATGCACAGCGTTATGCTACATTTTGAGCTGGTAGGTGTTCTATGGGAGGAGCATGGGTGTTCCCATGAATCCAACTATGGATTTGACGTAATTTCAGACTTACAAAGGTTTGTAAACCCAGGATTGCGTCAAATTGGTACGCCTCCCAGAGGATGGCGTAGCCGGAAAAAAAAAAATTCTCCTCGTTATTTCATCTTTCTATGAGTGATATAAGCATAAGAAGAGGAAAATGCCAGATCGCGATTGCATGACATTTCATATACAGCTGTATAACACAAGAGGAATTTGACTGGACTGTGGTCAGTGCTGCTACACTGAACGCAGTGCTGTGGGCAAACCTGAAGGTGACCCTAGGTCATGGATACATTGAAAAAGGGTGTAAAGTGCAGGGGTTGATCCAAGGTGCAACATAAACACAGGATACAACTATTCCTGCCTTAGTATGCGCTGAAGATGGACTCTGCCTCTCTTGATTGAATACACATTTTACTAGGCGAGGATCTGACATTTCTCAGATGAGACAATCACAAAGCCCTCCCCTCTATGAGGACAGCCGACACTTGAAGAAGGCAACCACATTAATTGTCACTTTTTGGAGACTAGAAAGAAATCTTGAGAAGAGAACAATCCCAGCACTGACCTGTAAAATGTCAAGCATCACTTAGAAGAGACAACAACTCCAGCCGATAGAATACTGAGTATTAGACACCCAATTGAGCCCATACCTTTTGGACAACCATTTCTCTAGTCATCCTCAATACCTTTCAATTAGAGAAGACAACACTGGCCCTCACCTAATTGAAAGTAAACATCTCTGCAGTAGACAACAATAGCTATCATTAGGACATTGATCATTTAGAAGCGATAACTATCCTGGACTTTGCTTATAGAAAGATCACTTAGACAAGACTAATATTCCAACCATCATCTTTATGAAGACAAAAATCAATAAGAGAAGATCGCTGCCTTGGCCATCATCTCTGAAAAGACCCATCTCTGGGGGGGTGACAACAACACCAGCATTGACGAGTAGGACGAAAACCATCAGGAGACAACCAGTCTAGCACTGACCCGTAGAGAGCCTTACTACCTGAAAACTGTGGCGCACCACTACAGAAGATCAATAAAATGAACCTAGTGCAACTTCCACAGTACGAATCTAAGAAGGTCTCTCCATCTGGGGTAACTAGGAACTCTGCTTGACTTTGACTTAGCCAGTATCAAGAAGTCTCCTTGGCTCCCAATGTGCTTGATGATAGCATACTGCTCATGCTAGGATCATGGAACCAATTCTGAGATTCAGCAAATTACTTTAATCAAGAAGGAGTGATAATTTATACCAAGTCACTCATGGCAAATGGTCCTGCCTAGGTTTGTTATTTCTCCATTATGCACATGCATTCTAGCCACAGAAGTTACCAGGCGCCAGATGTACTAATCACTGGTCGCAAAATACTGGTCACAATTTGTGACCAGTATTTTGTGATCAGTGTGGTAGTTTGCAAACTAGCCTATGTAGTAATAGGTCAGTTCACAAAATATCAAATTGTTGCTGAGATCTGCAGTGGCGGCTCCTCCACTAAGGCAGAGGATCGTCGCCCCACTGCTTTTTTGCAGTGACACAAAGGGAAAATAACTCGCATTATTATCATTTTATTTTCTCCTACTTCCGCCCGCTTTGCATTAGGGGGCGGGGGCAGGGGAGGAGTGGTAGCACCCTCCGAAAGTGAGCAGTAACTGCTTGGCCGGCCCTCTCGGGCCGCCCAAAACAGTTTTGCGCACTTCGCATGTTCTCCATGCAGGCTGCATTACAGCCTACATGGAGAATGCCCAGGCCCCCAGTCAGTGCCGAAACATGGTATTCAGTCCAATCACAATGCTGCTAAGGCAGCATTGTGATGGAGCTTGGGTGTGCTTCCGGTAAGGCCGAGCGAGGGAGGACTACAGAGGCGAGGAAGCGGCGAGAAGGTAAGTTTTTATTTTATTTTTTTTATTTGCGCTTCCCCCCTTCCTCCCACTCCCTCCCGGCCACTTACCCCTACCTCCCACCCCCGCCCTCTACCTCCGATCAGTGCCAGCCGCCGCTGGAGATCTGAAATTCTATTGATGAGTAATGAAATTTCCAAGCAAAGACAAGTGCTCCTTTGTGTGGCACAAAAGGGCTAGAACTTTCTGCAATTCAACTTTTGACAAGCCTTTTATTGTTTCTTATATAATATGGTACAGATTCATCATTTTTGTCATGCACTTTCCCACAGTTTTTTGCCTAAAGAATTCTGGGCGTCCTGTACAAAGAGTTTTAGCGTTCGCAAATCATCTGATTTGGTAAACTAGAGGAATTGTGAACACTAAAAACTTTTTTTTAAATGTACTGAATCCATTTAAGAATTTGAAAAGGCTTCCCAAAACATTAAATGAGTTTAGAAAACCATTAGGAATCGCTATTTGGAAGGGTTGTGTTAAATGCGTCCCTTCCACATACCAATTGCTTATGCTATGTATTTTTTACAACCAAAATCCTGCTGCAAAACATTAATATTTTACTCAACTCAACGGAGGTGGTAGGTCATTTGCAAATGGGAAGGGGTCCCCAAGAGACTCCTTCTCCTTTGTGAATGTTGACAAAAACATTTTTAGGAGTAGGCATTGGTTCTTGTGGCCACTGCCTACTCCTAAAAATGTTTGGATTTGTGCAATGGTTTTTTTTTAAATGCATCTATTTTTCCTTTCAGAAAAACGGGCTGCATTAAAAAAAAAGGTTGCTTCATTTAAAAGCAATCACAGACATGGTGGTCTGCTGACCCCAGCAGGCCACCATTCCTGTGATTGTGGCCAATCATAGTGGGTCACAATTTGCAACCTACCTTATGCATATAAATGAGGTAGGTAGAATTGCGTCCCACTGCAATTCCATATTTTGAGGCCCTACACATTAGTACAGAGTTTGGTTTGCAAAATATCAATTCATTCTGTAGAAGTCGGTGCACAAATTGCAACCACTTGACCCGAATTCACTTTAGTGCATTCCAAATAAGAAATCGCAAATTGCGAATCGTTATTAGTTACAATTTATGATTTCTTAATAGGAATCTTTGTAACTGAGACCCTGAGCTCTATACACATGAAATATCTGCACTAGTATGACTCCTCTACTGAGGGTCAGCAAAGCAGCCAGGAACCCACAAGCACCGCACCAATCCAACAAACAATGTCTATCACATCATCCGACCCTCTCCCATTCCTCTTACGTATTGTTCTATGCTTCAAAGCTCATTACATATGAAGCTTTACGTGAGAGCCCTCTCTACTGACATTAAAATGGTAATCCAATTCGATTTTTTCATTGGAAAGCTGTGAACAGAAGGGATAAATTGGAGGATCTTAACAGCAAAATTAGTATAAAATACTGATTGGGCACTCTAAATGATCGTCATGCTAAATATTGGTGATTTAAAATGAACTGGCAACTAAAAAGACAGATAGCATTCTGTGTAATTTTTTAGGCAATAGATTGTGGATACAGTTCATTTACAGGACAAAAATGTTACTCTTTCTAGTTGTGACATTTACCCATTCACCCCTTGCATAAATGTTTTAATTAAATTCAGTGTGATAATCACTCACTGCTGATATCTTTTCATAGTGGTATAACAGCTTATCAGGGTCACTTCAAGCCTTTCATTAAGATTGGACAGAATATAGCTCAGAATGGAGTGATTTCCATATATTTGAAGTATAACCTGAGAAGGATTGGGTAAGGGTATTGGATTCTGTGAAAATATGGATGTCAAAGAGTATAACATCTGTCCTACACAGTGCACATTGGCCTCCAGAGACATACAGCATGTCCATCAGATGTACTGGGGTACCAAGGCAGAGAATGTTTCAAACCAGGCATCCTAAAGTTATCTGGCATTGATGGGTCACCACTGAAGACTCATCAAGACTGGGGGAATGTGTTTTAAGTGACACGTGGCAGCGGCAGCCGCAAGTAGTACTGTTTTAAGCTGTGGTCATCTGGACTCAGTTAATGTAGAACACAAAGCACTTTTGTAGCCCAACTTGGATAGGTACAGAGCTTGGAAAGCTATTTTTAAAACAGCTTTGGGATTTGGGATTTAAGATCATTACAGCTCTGAGATGACACTGGGCATTTCTGCCCATATTTTTGACATAGAGGTTGAGATTCAATCTTACATTAAGGATTAATCCTAAGCATTTACCACTGTCAACTATTATTGGGTCAGCACCACGTGTTGAGCCAGCCAGGGCTAAATTGTGAGTCTGGAGGGTTTTGAGATGTTTATTATTGTTATATTATTATTATTATTATTATTATTATCATCATCATTCGTATTATCATCATCATTATTATCCTCATCATTATTATTATTACTATTATTATACTTGTTTTTATTATCATTGGTATTATTAGTATTATTATTATTGTTATTATTAATACAAGCATTATTATTATTATTATCGGTATTATTACTATTATTATTATCATTATTATTATCAGTATTAATTATTATTCGTGTTGTTATTATTAGTATTATTATTAGTAATAATGATTATTAGTAGTAGTAGTAGTAGTAGTAGTAGTATTCAGGGCCTGATTTAGAGTTTGGCCAATGTGGTCTCTGTCACAAACATGATGGATATTCTGCCGGCCCTATTAGAAGTGCATGAAAATATAATGCACTTGTAATAAGGCGGAGGGTAGATCTGTCACATTTGGGATGGAGTGCTCATTGGCCAAACCCTAAATCAGGTCCTCTATCTTCCAGGAAATTAATTCTAAACAGATATTCATTTATCCAGATCTGTAATGAGTACAGGGCAAGGTGAGGTTTTATGATATGGGAGGCGGATTAAATTTTTATTGCTGCATAAACTGGCATACAGTGATAAAGAAAGCAGACAATATGCAGAAAGTCACCAAAGTGTTCTATGTAAATTGCTTAAAGTGGGATCAAGAACAGAATTTTTAGAGACTCTGCGGAGCTGTGAAACTTTCAAAAGTTTTCAACACCCCTTGTAGGTGTGGTTTGTCAGGTACGAAGTAAACTAATTTAGAACCTGTCTTTCAATCAGTGCTTAATTTGAGCCGGTGGTTTCCGGTGCTCAGCACCGGCAGTTAATTGTTGGCATCTACACTTAATTGTCGACACCAGCACTTATGACAGCTGCCACATGGTGGCACTGTTTCTATAATTTAGAGATGAGCAGAACAGCAATAGTTCATTAATTCAGTATGCATTAAAAACAACTAATACCTACCACCCAAGCTATTTTTATAGCTTTGGGGGTCTGGAATAAGCTGAATTGTCACACTTGTAGCAGTGTGCTGGTTAGTAGTTGAGTAGGTACTGTATTCGGCAACTCTGGCAGTGGCAATGGGTGGTGCAAGCTGTAGAGGCCTCCTGACTAGAGCCCTGGCATGTATGCGTTTTACAAATTAAGCACTGCTTTCAATTCACAGACATGATTTCAGGGTATCTAGAATATGCTGGTGAAGCACATGAAAGGTAGTAAACAACTCTCATTAGCTACAGCCCGAGTAGGCCTTCAGTCAGCGCTGGAATGGTCATTCCAAGACTTACATCTTTCCTCGGTAGTCTACAGGCTCAGGCGACTTTCAGAGCAGAATAGGTTGCCATGACCCAACCACGCCCCGGTAGCTCCATTCTAGTTGAGGACTGCTTCAGTGGGGACTGGTTTTCAACATTATTTCCCAGAGCTGGCTTTGGTTTCCATTACGCCCGCCTTCAGTCAGTCACATGCTGGAACAGTACAGTGTGGAGTCTCTCCTATATATCAGTAAAGGTAAGCAACAATCCATATCGAATCATGCTTGACTGCTCTTCCTCATAGGTCAAGTACTTGTTTGTGGTATGTTTGGTTTTTCCACTCGTTAGGGGATTTCTTTTTCCGTGTTCAGTTAAAAGTGGCTTAATAAATTCCTAATTGGCTTTTTGATTGGCTTGGGATTTCTTAGTCTTAATCCTGTGTCTTTTAATTGACATAATTCAGTATAAAAGTCTCTCTTCTGCTTGTGCCTTTGTCCAGCTATTGCCTTGTTTAGATTGGGCACATGTTACTAACAGCCATGCCCACGGACGTGTTGGTTTTGCAACTCTCAGTCAGGCAAGACTGGATGAAAGCTCGAGTTCGGCCACTTCGGTGACCGCCTGTTATTCACTCCAGTGACCTGCAGATGGCATCCGAGTACAATTTACATTGGTACCAATATGTAGCGAATTACTTTTTGTACACATTTTATGCTTACATTATAGGGAATGGAGCCAAACGCTTTCAGCATCTCATGTAACTTAAAGAGTTGTGGGCGTGTGTGATAATGGAGGAGGAAACAGATCATGAAAATACTACACTAGTAGTTTCCTAACTTATTAGAACCATGACCCACTTTTTCGAATGACAAACGTTCGACACATTCCTACCTTTAGTGGCCATGAGGAGGGGCGATTTTTGAATGTATCTAAAGATCACGTGGCACTGCTTGATTTACAGGCAGCACATTTTCATTGAAATGGCCACTAACTTTGCACAGACATGCAGTTTTACCAATACAACTATATAGCACACAAATTATAGTGTGTAGAAACCGGGTTTCTGTGAATATTTATCATTTGTGCATCACCAAGTAAAGTGTCTTGATTTGTTTTGATCCTATTAAAATCACTTTGCAGCACAATTCAGAACTACAAAAAAATGTGTTACATTTTTCCTTTCCTACTTGCTGAAGGTATACAGTTCATTTACAGGTATTTACATTTTGCTGTGTGTTGCAAAAAACATCCTGTCCTTCCACATTTCCTTTACTCCAGCAAAATTGTCACATAATTCACTTTAAAAAGCTCACCTCACTTTGCAGTCGGAGAAAGAAAAGCAAACACCAATCCCATAGAAATTTTTCAGAAGACATAGCCTGACATCTACCCTCAGTCTCTCAAGCCCTGGCAGATGCGACAAGATAAACACAGAATTTAAAGGAATCTTTATTTATTTCTCAAACTTTCCCACTGTATGGGAAACACTGCACTACACTATCTATGTAACATCTACTACTTACAAATTATTTTCATTCTGTACTTGAGTTTTTAATAAAGAAAAGCAGGTTCTTGAATAACCCTTGTTCAAAATGTAATATTACATGTTTTTACTAATTTCATGATTGGAAATTAATGAGACATGTATAATAGTTCCATAATATGTTAACACAGCAAAACAGTACTTGCTTTTTTCCTCAATCCAAAACCTAATGTAATGGTGCAGACTAACCTTGGAACAAAACCTGTTTGCCCCATTCACTTATGCACTAAAAATAAGTTCCTTTTTTTTTTGTTTTACAAATTCATAGCTTAAAAGAGACTTTACTTATCATGACAAAGGGCGGAAACTCTCTGGTGACCTGTCTGGCACAAAGGTAACGTGTGCCTTATGTGTCTCAGACAGAAAGAGTGACCCTTGGAGCTCAAGAATGAGAGGTTTCCTGATGTTGGGCTGGGAGTGTCCCCTGCATGATGATCGGGCCTGTGTCCCTCCCTTGAGTGCACAACTACATGTGAAACCGGTAGCCTGATTTGTATTTTGGCCCTGGCATCAAACTAATTTATTGTGTGTCCAGAGGCCTAGGCCTGTTCCTATAAATGTGAGATCCAGGACCAGTCCTGAGGCCTGGAGAGGCACACCAGGCTGCTCTCAGATTATGCAATGGACTAGTGTCCTTGGCCTGGGTCCATCATGTAAAGCGGTGGTAGAAGCATATTGTGTTTTGTGAATTTGTACTGTGACCAGACATTTTTCGCTATTTTATTGAGAAGGCAGTGTACTTACCACTCTTGTGTAAAGTTCCACTGTTATGTGAAATGCAGACCCTTGCAGTGGCATTCTGTGTGTGTCTGTTGTGTGTAGGGTGACCAACTGGCATGGGTGCAAATTCAGGACAGTGAGTGTAAAAATTCAGGACAAAGGGTCAAAATTCAGGACAAAAATTCAGGACAGGAGGTCAAAATTCAGGACAAAACTTCGGGACAAAAGGTACGTTTTACAGACATCAGAGGAGGTCGCACTATAGTATATAAGTAATCCCATCTATATCCAAACATTCATCCATTTGCAAACCTATCCATCATGTATGCTTCCTTCCATCCATCCCTCCATCCACACTTTCACTCATCCATCCACCCTTTCACCCTATCCATCCGTACACTCATCCATCCAGTCTTCCACCCATCCATCCACTCATCCATCCACCCTTTCACCCTATCCATCCGTACACTCATCCATCCAGTTTTCCACCCATCCATCCACTCATCCATCCAGCCATTTACCCTTTCACCCATCCAGCCATCCTTTCACTCATTCATCCATCCACCCAGTCACTCATCCTCCCATCCATTCACCTTTTCAGTCATCCATCCTCCCTTTCTCTCTCCATTGACCCTTTCACTTAGCCATCCTTCCTTCCATCCATCCATCCACCCATCCTTCTACTCATCCACTCATGAATCCATCCATTGACCCTATCACTCATCCATCCTTTCACTCATCTATCCACCCATTCACTCACCCATCATCCACCCTTTCACTCATCCATCCTTTCGCTCATTATCCATCCATTCACCCTTTCATTCATGCATTCACCCTTTCACTAATCCATCCATCCATCCATCCATCCCTTCACTCACTCACTCACTCGCCCACCTTTTCATATTAATTATGAGCTGAGTCTTTATCTGCAGAGTTGCATACAGAAGAGGCCCATCAAGAATTTCACCCTTGTTGTAGTTCCTAAGGCAAGTTCTAGGATAGGCCATGGGACGGACATACCCCTCACCCTCAATCTAAAATGGCGAGCTTCTTCACCGGATATCGATGAATGCAGAAATTGAGCAGGCAGGTTGAGTTCAGTAACTTGCGGGCAATAAACACGACCCCTTAATCGGTCACAATGGACTGAGGGACTCCTAAAGTTGCAACCAGGCACAGGCTGCTGGCCGCCTTCAGTACACGCCGAGGTCCACCTCAGATGCTTACCTCGTTCTTGACCGGTGAAAGTCGAGGTGGAGAGCCATAAGGAGTCCTGGGGCAAAGCACAGCAGACTTCTCTATGTATGCGGTGGGGTAGTAGCAACGCAACCGCCATAGTAGTGCTTCCGAAGACCTGCTAAAGCAGGGAAATATACTAAAAGGGATCCCAAGCCCTGGAGCCTAAGCGGCTTGACCTTCTGTTGGCCATTCGTTGTACAGGGTATATACATGAGTAGCTATATGAGCTATAAATTAAATACATGTGAGAGAGGGGCTAAGGAGAGATGAGGGGCACCATGGTGGGTGGTAGTCAGGGAATACATAAAGAAGGTCATGGAAGGGGCACCAACAAAGATTGTCGCCCTGGGCGCCACTAATGCACATAGTTTAGAGTTCGACAGTTCTTCCAGAGCCTTTGCAGTTACACGAAAGCTACACCTCATTGTTTAAAATAAGTTTGCCATTTGCAAACAAATACAGAGCAGAGACGTTTTAAGGCAAGGGCAAAGTGTGCAACTTCCAAGGACCCCAAGCTATAAAGCCCCCTCCCCTCCCCTAGGAAGATGATCTATTTCTATATTATTTATGTCTATTATTCTCAACGTACCCCCCTCTCCTGTGTAGTTTTAAGGCTTGTTGGGCCTCAAGGGAAGACATATATCAGCTGTTTCTGCATGATTCAGTTTCTAAAACTTTAACATAGTTTAATATTTTTGTGCATTATGTAAGCTTCAGTTTTCAGAAAATGGTTAATAAAATTCACAAATGTTCCGAACAGGGGGCCCCTAAACAGGTCATGCACAGGGCCCCGAAAATCATTAAGATGACAATGATACAGGGCAGTAGCTATCAACGGTGGAGAAGGAGCATCGACACCGGGTCCATTGCACACCAATTACTGTTGCCTTTTACTGTGCAAACAGACAGCGGGGTGCATAGCTGCCAAGGTTTCAAATTGCTTGTGTGTGACATTTTCAGAATATTAGTGTAATTATGAGTGACATTCAAGGACTATGAGTGACACTTTCTCACAAGCAAAATCAAGCAGATGAGAGAAACATATAAATATCAGAAATACACCCATTTGAGCAACCAGAAACTCTAAGATCTTAAAACTGCAGCAAAGCACCAGCGCCAGCTGCATTGGGGACAGAAGCTGCATTTGCTACAGAAGCAGTCAGAGCGGACCCCCTTTCTCTGTACACAGATGATTACAACTGGCACCCCAACCACCCTGCTATCTTTCTCAGGTTCAAACTCTTGTCCTGAGGGATGAATACACAGATCTTCACGGATAGCACATGAAGCGCTAATAGCAAGGAATCAAACCTGTAACTTGTAGTTTACACATAGGTTTTTCCAGCAGGCTCACTAAGTGTCTGTGCTCTTTCACCAAGGCTCACACCCCTTTGTTCCCTGCAAGATGTATACACATTAAAGCAGAGGCACACAAATCCCCTGAGATTCAGTGCTTGAAACTATAATTTGCAGTCTACAAATAGATCACCTCTCCCAAAAAATACACAGACCTTTACAGCAGACACGCTGGTCACTCTGAACACATACCCTGAACACACATCTGCAGCTAGCGCAAGAACCCCTTGGGCTGTTTTATCGTGCTCATACCTTTCCCAGTAGTTTGCCCCTGCAGTAGAGTTTGCCGCTGTCCATTGGGTGCACTCAAAATTCAAGATTGGATAGATTTGTTTTGATAGAGCGCTTCCAAAGCAAATATCTACAGGCCCAAAATCAGGACAGGAAGAGGGAAAAAGGAAATTCCAAGTTGCACCTGGGATGGAGTTTGTTTTGACTACCCACCTCCCAAAACCATTCCCTTCCGTCTTTCACCCACCTCAAGGCCCTTCTCATTCGGTAACAGGATACAGTCCTCAATAAAAACATTGTTATTGTATCTATTTGTACAGTAACAAGCCACAACATCATGTTATTGCACAGCACAGATGTTCAAGTGAACCTTCGGCACTGATAGCAGATTCTATGTGTGCATCCATTGCTGCGTTTTGATCAACCTCATGAAGATAAAAGGCTGCGCACTGCTGCGAGAGGAATCTATGACCAAAGGTTCATCTAGAGCGCACCTTAGTCCTCTGAGCCACCGGCCCGACTTGAATACCAAGGCAGCTGAAAGCGCTGTGAGCAGGAGCCACGAAAATTCTTCCCAAAGTGCACACATCTAACAAAAAGTGAATAATGTTTGTAAATGAGATCAAACTCATCTTTTTTACCAGTGCTCAAAATACGTTTTCAAGATGCAAGTGCAGCTATAGTCTCCCTAAAATCGATTTGTCTGCGCAGGAAGAAATATGGCACAATACACCAGAGCCTCTGAATGGCTTGCAGAGCTGACTCAGAGTCAGTTTAATAGCCAGGTCCCCGCTTCCAATGTCAGAAAGGTAGTGCAGGTTAACGTGGCTTATACATGCATCTGCATATGGTAAGAAGCATATGGTCTTTTATTCTTCCCAGTTCAGAATACGGTGGGCCCCATACTAACAAGGGCCCCGTATCAGAAAAGTATTACAGAAAATCTATCATAATAACACTTAAATATACCATTGCTAAATGTCATTGCACCTACAAAAATCCCCGAAATAACCTCCTGTAGGTGTTTCACTATATTGCATGTCGTGCACACATATTGCACGGCATGAAATAAACACTTAAACTTGCGTGGTTATACAACAGCTCAGTGGATTAATGCTCTGGCTGAAGATTTCTTTTAACCCTCATCCCTCTGAACTATGTATAACTGGCAGGTCACAAGTTTAAATACTTACAATATTCACAACTGTGTCTCAGAAAGGCCGGGTGGTACTTGGCAGGGCTGGGGGTGACATTATCATTGCTTGCACTGGGGCCCAGTGCTCTCGTGTTACACCACCGCACAGAGACCATATTTTATCTGTCATTTAATCTATTTAATGCGTCGTGCGATGAGGATCTCCTGAAGAATAGCCAGAACTGCAGGAAACCTCCAAAAATGCATTAGGCTCCGATTCTGACATTAACAGTTCCCCAGCCTCCAATCCAGCCAATGGCCCCTTGAGGCCTGCCCTTTAGAACGCGTTTTACTGAATCTAGAGTTCAGGGGTCGAGTAAGGGTCCCGAAAAATGTAAAAAAAAAAAAAAAAAGGAAAGGCTCAGGGCCAATGAGAGCACTCCTGCAGTGTACCAGCGAGCTCTAGGATTGGCTGATGGCTTTCAAGCCAATCCTAAATCGCTTTGTTTGCTCTCCACAGCAAACGGTTGGCATTATAAAGGCACATGATTGGCTGTCACCCAACAGCTGTTAAAATTACGGACAAATGGCGTCCGTTAAAGAAACCTTCACGGACAACGGACAGACCGCCGAAATTACGGACTGTCCGTGAAATTTACGGACGGTTGGTCACCCTAGATGTGTGTGGTGTGTGTGCGTTCATGTGTGTGTGTGTGTGTGTGTGTGTGTGTGTGTGTGTATATATATATTTACTGGGGCTAGTTGGAGCCATTTTGGATGCCATTAGTTTAGCATAGAACAAGATAGAGAGTGAGGATAGCTTCCTCAGACAGTGGAAATGTATTGCCTGCATCCCTATGGCTGGAGGGTGGAGACACAGACACTTAAGTGAGGAGGATGAAGACAGGGCTAGCCTTATAAATTCCTTGAAGAATTTGTTAGCAAAGGACTGCTGATTGTATCTTCATAAGTGATAGATGGTAGGGGTGAGGGATGGGCTTGCAGTTTCCTTTGTTCTTATCTAGAAGGTTTCTAGGCAAGGCCTGTCTTTTTGTCTCGCTCTGATTACTGCTACAGAATGGTGATGGCAGCCAGGTGCAGGGAACTCCCACTTCACTGTTCCCGAGGTTTGGATATTCCTGCTAGGAGACAGCCCATTGCTACCTGCTGTGAGAACCATCATTTTGCACAAAGGCTGCATCTGTAGAGCAACCTAGAAATAACATTTGAAAGATAACCAACCCAAACCAGTTCCAAAGCCTTATTCCACATTCCCTCCCTGTCTGAAAACTGTGTAAAAAGTGGGATCCAAACCACACCACTGTGTTACAGTTTCAAGTGTTTGATGAGCAAATAATGCAGTCATCCTCACTCTTGTGTTACCAGGGCTGGTGTCTGCAATGCATGACAGCCGGTCTCCCAGAGGTGAGGGGACATAGCCTGAAGTCTGTACTTTCTGAAGGTGGAGCTGAGGGTCTGTCTAGAGCCTAGAAGTATGCCTGCTTTCTGAGGAAGGAAAGAATGTGCCTGACCCTGCAAGAAGAGAGGCCTTCTAGGAGGAGAAGTCCTGCATGCTCCCAGCATGGGGACCAGCTACAGAAAGCGAGAGACTGCCAGGGAGTGAAGTGCACGCAACTCCAGTGTCGAAGAGGGCCACGTAGTCTCCCGACATGTTTATCATGAACCGCAAGACGTATTCTACAGAAAGCAACAATCAAGCAAGATCAACTGCGACAGCACCAGTCTATCAGCTGTGGCAGGCTGCTGATCTTGCTTGAGTCTTGCTTTCTGTAGAATACTTGATGGGGTTTGTGATAGAGATGGGGGTAGGGCCTAGATTTGAACAGGGTTTTAACCCTATATTGCATTCCCCTTATTGTACAGTGCAGAATTTCATAACACTGTCTGATTAAAGTACTTTCTTTTACCTAAAAGACTGGCACTGGGCTGAATAATACTTCATTCTGTCCGTTTACTGAATGTTGAGTTCTGAGCTCCTCCCCTAGCCCCGCCCACACACACCTTACCTGAGAAGCCTATTACTGCTCGCTCGTGCCACTTGGAGAGTCGAGTGCAGAAATGTTTGTACAGTCATAGTAGAATCGATCCTAGGACACCAGTGGCAATTGACCCTCAACAACATGGTTGAGGACAGGTTATGTTATGGAAAATTTCTAAAGCGCACAGGCGCCATCAGGTCGCTTGGCGCTTAGTTAAGAAGTCACCGTTTGTGGAAGTACGTGTCTAACTATATGCTTGGGTAAAAAGCCATGTTTTCAGCTTTTTTCTAAAGTACATGTAGTCTGTTTCTTGTCTCATAGTGGTGGGCAAAGAATTCCAAAATTGGGGTCCTCGTATTGAGAAGCGCGACCCTCCTGTTGAGGAGAGGTAGCCAATGCAGGGTGCTTCCACCCCTTCACATACCCATGTCCAAACAGGGTCTGACATCTAAATGGTGCAATAAACAAATACTTATACAGTTCTGAATTTTGTGTGGTGGAAAGGCTTTACTAAGTTTCACAAAGGGCCCAATGTACGTAGCCTTTAATGGTCACAAATCTTGCGATTCACAAAATTGTAGGCTTTGCAATTACAAGGAGTAAGTACAATATATGAAAGGCACAGTGAGTCAGAAATGACTTCCTGACTTGCAAAGTGCACATTGTGACTCCAAACAACTCACAAAGATGTATGGGGCTGAAAGGGGTGCCACTGCTTTATTGTAAATCACAATGACATGCCTCAATGTTTTGTGCCTGCAATTGCGGGTGTAAACCATTGACAGGTAACCAACTTCCCGAAACAGAAGGTAAGGGTTTGCAAAGTGGAAGCTGCCTGTGATGGACAGTTTTTGCTCTGCAAGTAACAGATGGGTGCATCAGGGGAAGAAGACAGCTGTCCAGTAGAAAGATGCATGCTCCCCATGTAGTCCATTCGCACAATGCCATATTTTATTGTATGTTGCAGCTCCAGTCAATTGCACATGCAGAGAAGGAGGTCTGCTATATCTCATGGGAATCCATGCCTGCATTTGGAGGGATTCACAAGAGACACTGTGCCTTATTAAACTTTTTGGGTAGGAATTCTGGAAATACAACTGCAGGCTATTTTTGTGCTGTGACAGATTAGTACATATATCACTGTACAAACATAATCTTGGGTTGCATCACAGATGCTGCACTAAAAACTGTATCTATGATGCAGCCCAAGATTAGTAAACCAGGCCGTGTGATGCTCTGCACAGGTAGAGAATGAGCAGGGCAAGTGCACGTCTCCTCACACAAACTCAGAACACAACTTGTGCAGCAGCAGTGGAAAATTTCTTCAGAACCCCATACAATTACAGCACAGGCAACATGAGTGTCATTTTGTTGGCAACAATTTTCGAAATGTTTGTTAAAAGCTTTTTGATCAGGTCTTTGTTTTTAGCGCCGTCTGATTAGCACTGTGTTAGATGTGTTTGGTGCTGAATTCCTTCACCTGTGTTAGGACCAGTGCAGTTCGGGGTCGGCACCCAGTAGAGTTTCTAAGTAATTTAAAGGTTGTGTTTTTCAAACACTTTAATGCAGAAATGTTACTTAAGTCCTCTGCACAACATACTTTAGTATCCAAGTAAAGAAGTGCCACGGAAGTACATTTGAATGTTCAGAGAGAGACCGCCTTGGTCTGACTGGATTTTGGCTTTGTAGAGACAGCAGATGGAACCTTGAGGTTCTCTTCAGAAATGGGGAATTACCAGGAGAATCCGTAATAAATGTTCCAATTAAAAAGAAAACAGATGGATCACTCCAATTCTCAAAAATGCTAATCTTGACCCCTTCAACTCATCTAAGTATTGCTCAGTTTCAAATCTATGTCAGCTGTGGAAAGCTATAGAAGGAATACTGTCCAATCAACTTGACTCTCCAATTGACAGAGAAGGGCTACCAGACACTCCTCGGTCAGGCTTTAAGATGAGCTACAGCATTGAATCTGCTATCTTAAATTTCTGGCTGATGCGCAACACATTCCGGAAAAGATTGTCCTTTACCTTATTATATTCAATGTATCTTCTGTATTTGGCATGGTCGACCATGGCAGACTAGTATCTATCTCAGAGCATCACATGGGTCTCAGAGGAACTGTCCTTAATTGATTTTCCTCCTTTTTGAAATTTCCTACAAAAATCAAAGATCATCTCTCTTATCCAGCCAAAATTAGTTGTGAGGTTCCACAACGATACATCCTAGTCTGCATTCTTCTCAATATCTACAGGAAGCCGCCAGCGGCGGCTCCTCCGCTATGGCGGAAGAGCATCGCCCCCCCAAACACAGCAGGAAAATAAAAATAAAATGATAAACACTCGTTTTATATTTCCTTTCCTGCCGAGTCTTGGGGGTGGGGCCTGGGGGGTGACAGGCACCGAGGGAAGTGGTAGGTGCACTCCCTTCACTGCACATGACGGTTTAGCCGGCCATCCCAGGCTAGCCAAATTGTCATGCGCAGTGAATGCTCTCTCCAACCAAGCAAAGCAGCTGGGTTGGAGAGAGCAGGCACAGACTCCCAGTCTGTCCTGGAGCGCAAATCGAGGGCACTCAGGTCAATCCTGAAGCTGCTCTCATGCGTGAGAGCAGCTTCAGGATTGGCCGCAGGGCATTCTGGGAGCCTGGGCCGCCTGGAGAAGATGAGCAGAAGAGCGCGATGCGGCGGGCTGCAAGTACGTTTTTGTTTTTTTAAATTATTATTTTTCCCACTTGCGACCCCTATGCCCCCCCACCCTCTTCATCCACACCGCCGCTCGTCCAGCACCCCTGCACTACTGGAAACCACTTATCCTTGTTCTAAACGACACAATGTGCAGACGATACTGAGCTGTATCTAAAAATGTCTAACAAGTTGCCTTTCCCGCTGTCATACAACTCCAAAACTGGATGCAAGACAGCTTTCTTCTTTAAAACCTAGAAAAACTGCATGTTAACTGGCATCAACATCTGCTAAAAACTGGATCACTCACCCCTCAACCTCTTCATTCTGAAAGGCTTTTCCCCTGTCCTGCAGTCTCAGTCACATTTTGGGCTATATGATTGACGCCCACTTACTTTCATCTCTCACATCGATAAGATCGCCAAAGTGGTGAAATACCATCTACATTTCATCATGAAATTCGGGCATTTCCTCCCAAATGTGGTGCATGCTCTCATCATCTGGACCTCGGAAGTGGAGTTTTGGTATGGAACCTTATCGCCCATCCAACTCTTTTGAAAGTCATCTTCCCTTCCACTGCCAGATTCGTCTACAAGGCAATTACTAGAAACCATTAACTGCGATCATCTCCAAACTCGACAACCTCACACATATGGCTATACATCACAACACTCCGCCCATTTCAGGAGGGTACAGAGGGCTGAAAAGCAAGGACTCTACTACTGTCTGAAGTTCTTAAATTCAAACCACTCCACCACCAGCAACAGTCAGGTGCTGCTTTATTAACGTGGAACTTGTTACCAGCCACACCTGCCCATTAACTACTCTTTTCACCTTCAGGATACAATTGAAAACTCATCTTTTCAAATAAATCCGATCTCACTGACGTCATCTTATCCATTATTACTAAATTAAACACTTGTTAACTGTTTTCTGCACACCAATTTATATTAATAAATGTTATTGCTGTTCTCTTTCTCCTCTAGTCGAGAACCCTTAATATTGTTATTTCTTTCCAACTGATGTTACACAATTAAGTTATCAGTTTATAGGTTTATGTAAAATACCCTAATACCTCCATGATCTTGATGGCGTTATATGTGTTTAAATAAATATATTAATAAAGGTTGGTGAATATCTTTTCACCACAGAAAAAGACAAAACACTTGCAAACATTAAGGGTGAGGAAGGTGCTTAGAGTTGAAGGGGGGAAGAGCACAGAGAGGAAGGAGGTACACAGGGTACAGTTATAGGAGTGCAGTATACAAGAGAGTGTAAGACGGAATGGGTGAGGGGGTCAGATGATGCAAACAGAAAGTGCAATATACAAAGTTCCCTTGCACATAATATGTACAAAACATGGAGCATCAGTGCACACACCACAGAAAAACATTGTGCAGGTACAATATGTGGTGACTGGCATGCCAGGTGTGGGGGCAGGAGTGAAACATGATGAACTTTGAAATTGGGTGGGAATGAATGCACCTCCTAGAATCTGACCCAGCGAACAAGCCGTTTCTCCTCCCGGGAGTTGTGGGGGGAGAAGAGGGTAGGAATGGGGTTCTCCCCATGAAAAAATAACTGTTAAATGGTCCATATTACAGCACAATTTACTCATACATTGGCTAAAAACTGAGGTTGTGAAGGAGAACTACAGGTCTGTTTCTGTGTTTTCATGCTGTGCCAGGCAAGTCTTACGTTTCTTACAGGTGCTAGAAGGAAGTTCACCATCCTAAGCATACTATGTAAAAATGGTGGAAGAATTCTGTATTTTTCATGACAGTTTTTCTCAAAATAGGGTTAAGACTTATATGTAATAAAGACAGTAAAAAATCTGGGTATGGAATTCCAAACGGTCTATTAATTCTAAATGCATATAGTATTTTTCTTCACATCCACATTCCACTCTCTTTCTTATTTCAGTCCTGCCCCTTCAAAATAGTCACACCAATCAAACATGCAGAGGCCTTAGACAGCAGTCGTGATAATATAATACAAAGCTTTATCAATGTAGATGATGACGTGCAACCCCAAAGGTCATCAAGAAACAACAGAACAGTAATGCCCGCTTGATCCAAAGAACCAAAATCTGCACTGAGCCTTTCAAACTCAGCATGAATGTTTAATCAAATATTGCTTTTAAATATAATTCAGAAATGCAATCATTGTGGCTCTGAAAATCAGCTCTCTAATTTAGAAAAGTGCATGATAGTTGCTATCAAGTACATACTTTTCATTGTGAATAAATATGCACAACTCCTGCAAACAAAAGTTTGCAAATTTCCCGAAACAGCATAATATTATCCTCCTGCCATACCAAGTTTTCATTTGTAGTAAATGCACGTTTGCTCAGCAAAAATCAGCTTATCATTTTCATCGAGTACTCACACAAACTACAGCCACACATGAACTGATTACATCTGTCATGGGTATTTCTTCTTCAATAAGGCAGGAATTTCTTTCAAAGTTAAGCCACAGACTGTAAGAATTATATCAGCAAGGCCCAGAGAAAGTATTGACTGGGCAGGATTATGCCATGGAAATATTACGCAATGGGAAGATTTAGGTCTAATTACGATGTCCGCCCGACACCATTGCTGAAAGGAACTGCCCGACCTTAGGTTGGCGGCTCCGACTGCAGGATTACAATGCGACCGCCATAGGGCAATCGCAAACATCCATTTGTTAATGGAAGCTTGTGCGGCGGGCGGAAAGAGCCCGCAGCACAAGCTTCCATTGACAAATTGATGTTTGTAAACATCCCTGCACCGTGTGACAGGCACCACTGCCTGCCACACGTTGCAGGGATGTTTAGTAAACCCCCCCAGCCCCATTGCGGAGGGCCAGGGGAGAACAGGACCCCACTAGGGGCCCCCAAAGACACTTTGTGACAGCATTTTCATGTCGGAAAGGCCGACATGAAATGGCTGTTGGAAAGTGGCATCATAATCCCGACGGCCGAGCCTGGCTCCGCCGTCATTAGGGGATTATGCTGGCTTTCGACACTCCGACGGGCTCCTTGAGCCCGTTGGAACCGTGTTGGAAATTGCCCCCCCCACTTCCCCCGAGGGTTTCATTCCGACCGTTATCATCCTAATACGGCGGTCGGACGCTTTCCACCCGTCATCGTAATTGGGCTCATAGTTGTATCTAGAACACTCGCAGTAGGTCAAGGATGGGTTCCACTGTGCCAGGGCAACCATTATGCCAGCTACAGCCAGAATTATGCTGGAAAGCTCACAGTATACCAGTACAGTCAATGACTGGATGGGTACTCTCTGCCAGGAATAGCCAGAAGTATGCCACAAATGCCCACATACGTCAAATATGAGCACCATTATAACAGCCCCGTTACGCGACAATAAACTTAATTATGTCAAAGATGGACACTATAATTCTGGGTCTATCATTATGCAGGGATACCCACAGGTTGGTCAAGAAAGCAGGAAGGCAGAGAACAAGTCAAGGAATGGGCAGTAAGAAGAATGTCAAAAATACCCAGAATATATCAAGAATGGGTACCACTATACCATGGCCATCGCACGGTAATGGACAGCCACAATCATGTTAAGAATGCTTACTATATGTCAAGGACGGGTAACTTTAATTCAGGACCACCACAGCGATTGGCATGCGTAGCACAGGGCCACCATTATGCTAGAGATCACCACATATATTTCAATAATGCCCAGAACTTGTGTACAGAATGGTCACCATTAGACCAGGACACAAGTAGGCTAGGGATAGTCCTAATTTAGTGTGGTGTGAAGGGCAATATGAAAAAAAAGGTTTTGCTGTCATTCATTAATAGCCTAGAAGTCTTGGAATCTGTACACCATGGAGAGGATAGATATGGGCTCATAAGTAATAGTTGTGGTCCTGATTAGTCAGTCAGCACATTTTGCCACGGATATGGGTATTTGGTGCCTGTATGCGCGAGGCAAGTTTGCTCTTCTGATGCATTGTGAAAACTGTTTTCTGCAACTACAAGGGAAAATTGCCAAGCTGATGCCCATGCAGTACCAGTTTCCTGTATGTGTGTGATTGACATTAGCACTGCTGATGACCATATTTTATCTGTTCTGTGTGTGCCAGAGAAGCTTTCACTCCTGATGCTCGTGTGCTAGCTGTTCAGGTGGAAGGCAACAGACCTTAATCGAAACTTGGCACACAAAGGGGGGGGAGGGGCAAGCGGGCTGGGACGACGAAGCAGAATCGGAGTTATGGACTGCCAACAAATTTTCAAAGGGTTACCTTACCTCCTCATGTTTTACTCACCGTAGTCCTAACATCATTAGCCTATACTAAAGCATGGACACCAAGCAATAATCACCCACCAACATAGTTAGCCAGAGAGAACAAAGCCCAGTCGGAAAGGAGGAAGGACAAATCCAAAAGAGCAACAAAGACACAAGTGCCAGTGCCAAAGCAAGCCAACAAGCATTAGAAGCACACAGGCAAAAGGCACAGTGGAGCACGAATGGTCCCAAATAGAGGGAAGGGATTCAAGAGCATCACACAAGAGGAAGCTGGAGAGCTAAGGAAGCACAAGGCAGCAGCACAAACCCATAGACAGCAACAGAGGAAGAGAAAGAAAGTGTAATGGGCTAAAAGGCAAAAGAAGCACAAAGATCCTCCATCAGAGCTGGCACTCCTCGATCCAAGCAAAAACAAGAGCCCAGATGAAAGAGTGTCACCAACCTCCACCCGGGATTGTCAGGAAAATTACCACCACACTAGAAGGCCAAAGCACAAGACAGAAGACCGAGACCCCCAAACAGATGTAATGTATGTAATGTAATGTAATGCAAACTTATAAAGCGCACTATCACCCAACGGGTATCCTGGCGCTGCGGTTCACAGGTACTTCCCTAATTGCACAAATTTACCAATCGGATGACTGTCCTACACTACATCCTAGGGAAGAGCCAGGTTTTAAGCTTCCTCCTGAAGTGGGGGAACTCTTCAACTTGCCTGAGGATGGGTGGGAGATTGTTCCATAGATGAGCGACCGCACAAATAAACGCTCTACCTCCAAACCTGGAGGTTCTAATTCTGGCAGTGCTAACCAGATGGGCAGTGGAGGATCGAAGATTTCTTACGGGGGAGTGCCAGACAAATTTGTCCTGCAGTGGCACTGGTCCAAGCCCATGCAGAGCCTTGTAGACAATGCATAATGATTTGAACTGGATTCTCTGTGCTAGAGGAAGCCAGTGGAGCTCATTGAGAGCAGCAGAGTTCGAAGCACTGCGTGGCTGCTTTAAGGCTAACTTAGCGGCAATCGTCTGTATTCTTTGTAACTTCATAATCAGGAAATTGGGCGCACCAAGTAGCAGGGCATTGCAGTAGTCCAGACGGCTCAAGATAACACTTCTCACCACGAGAGCCCTGGCTGACATGGGTAGCATTGGAAGAATTTTCCGCAGTGCTTTGATAAGGGAAAAGCAGGTTCTGACCGTTTTGTTGACCTGGTTTTCTAGACTCAGCTTGTTGTCAAAAACTACCCCTAGATTGCGCACTGCTACCGCCGGTGTGGGAGGTGTGTCCGCCTGAGTAGGCCAGAAATTCGCCGGAAGCGGGGAGGGACTTTCTTAGCTGGGCAGTACAGGATTTCCGTTTTTCCCCCGTTAAACTGCAGGGAATTGTCTGTAAGCCATCTAGTAGTCCTTTGCATGCATTCATGACAGTTGCTAAGTGGAATAGACTGATTCCCCTCTAGAGACAGAATGAGCTGCGTGTCATCCGCATAATTCACCAGCTTGATGTTATAGGATTTGATGATGGAGATCAGTGGTTGCATATAGATATTAAATAGGATTGGGCTGATAGACGAGCCTTGGGGAACACCATGCTGAATGGTTCTGAATTTTGAAAGATAAGGGGGAAGGGCCACTGCTTGCTGTCTGTTCTCAAGATAAGACTGAAGCCATTTCAGTGCCAGGCCCTCCAACCCTATTTCAGTGTGCCGCCTTAATAAAAACAGATCCAACCTAATGCAAATTTGATAGCGCACAGAGAGGGCTGCAAACAGGCACCAGGATACACCAAAAAGAGGACACAAGGGCACACCTCCCCTAGCTAAGTACCAAAGGCCCACCAAAGGGCAAGTCAGAAAGAAGTCACATACAAGCCAGCAAACCAGTACCCAATATACAAAGGGGAAGGCCCAGCCACCAGGAAAAGGCACACCAGGGTAAAAAATGCCAAGGAGGCCCCAAGGAAACACCCCCTACACAAAGTCCAGGAATCTGCATGCTGCTGAAGTATACAAGCAAGAAGGTGATAGACATGTACACAATGCACCAAGGTGCACCTTTCTAACACCAGAGCAAAGGAGAGGTCTGTCGAGTGCAACACCTCCAGAAAACAAGACAACAAGAGCAGGTTCAATCCCTGCCTAGAGCTTGCTCAGGAGCAGAGGGCATAATGCATGACTAGACCCCACACCAAAAAAGGTAGATGGAGGAATCCAAATCCCCAACAACAAGATATACAACTTTATGGAAAGAAGGCCATGCTTCTAATCAAACAAGTAGTATGGAGGAGAACCATGAAAACCCACAGCCAACAGCCCCAACAAAAAGGGCACAACAACCAGAAGGAGGATGACCAGGGCATTCTGGGCTCCAAGCACACAGGTCCCAGTGGCTTCCAGGACCACAGAACCCCAGAGAAGCCACCAGATGCCCCAGAAGGAGGACCCATCAGAGCATGATCAGATGGGGGTAGCATAGGAAGCCACCATTGACAGTTAAAACCAAGCAAGCACCACAAAGTGAAAGGGCAGGAACACCTAAGAAGGCATCAGTACCATAACCCCAGCACGCCACCACACTGCAGATGCAGAGGGCGCAGACAAAGGGCACACGCTATAGAGAAATGGCAAGCCAAAGTTGCATAACCTTTTCAAAAGTCAACACACAAGAGGACACAGGCCACAGGAACACAAAAGATAGCCCATAGCTTCCCCATGCAACCAGAAGCAAACAGCTAATGGAAAAGGAGGGAGGCAAACAATAAGTGAAAATCAACCATGGCACCCAAATAAGTAAAATCCAAGACCAGCAGGGGGCAAAGGCCATGGTGCACAAGAAGAGCAAGTATTCAACACAGAAAGGGTTCAAGGGCCCAACTCCTGGAATGAGGGTACACAACCACAAGCCTGCAAGGAGATAGACCAGCCACAAGCCGAGACCCAGATTGAGCCCATTAAGTTAGTCAAACAATAAGGTCCAAACAACCCAAGCATGACTCGTGGGTTCATGGCACACCCGGAGCAATAGAACTGCCACTGAGAATTCAGGGCCAGCCAGAGAGTAAAAAGGGCACATCCAACAGGATAAAAGCACAACACCCTCAGACAAGGTCAAGTCCCAACAAGAATCACATGAGAGAATCCACCACCAAACTAAACAAGTGTTAAGAGGCAAAATCCACTAATGAAAAACCTAAACATCCCCCAGTTACCGGGAGACTATATGACCACAAGCAACACAAAATCCGGACAGACAAGCAAGCAGTAAGCGACACCAAGGAACACATGTCCAGCAACAAGAAGCCCACATACAAGAGGAAGTAAGAGGAGCACTTCCCACATGAGAATAATAAGGCAAAGGGAAACCCAAGCAAACATGGGCAGAGGTACTAGAAAGTAGCAAAAATGCAATCCCTTTCACAAGAGCCACAAAGTGAGGAGGGAGGGTATGATCGACCACCCCCAAAATCCAAGCATAAATAAGGGCATGGAGGCCAAACGTCCAAGAAAAAAGGAAGAACCAAGCCCCTGGAGTGACGTGAAAGGAGCCACCAGGGGAAAAACAGCAAGCAATTCACAAGCACCAAGCCAGACAAGGAGCGAGATTAGAAATCAACAGAAAGCCAATTAATGCACTGTGCTACAGCCCATTGCCAAACTTTGCTACAGCATAAACCACAGGAAACAGTCACCTCCAAACACAACTCTAAGAAAAAAGGGCGGCTGAAAAGGCCAAACCGTAAGTAGCAAGACCATGCAGAGAAAAGGGGCTTAACCCACAAACATAAGCTTGGAGGCCAAAGGAAGCAAAAGGGTAGAGATGTCTTAATCACAGAGGGTGCCCAACCCAATCCTAACACAGAACAGCGCACCTTGTGAGTCAGCTCACCAGCAATCACCAGACCAAACAGAAGGGGGTGAGCAGGCAGGGATGCGTGCAAGGATGTAGGGCGACCCAGGAGGCAAATCCCCATTCCACAAGCACTACCCGCAAGACCACACCCAGCAAGGCACTAGGGACAACCCCACAAGAAACCCTCAACAATATGAATCAGAAAAAAGTAGAGTAAAACTAATGGGTCTTGCAGGATCTGAGCCAGGGCACATGTCCCACCAGCCCCACAGCAAAAGGGAGCACAGGGGGAAGACTAAGTCCAGTCCACTCCCCAGTCAAGGAGCCAAAACCCACCCTTACAGCAAATTTAATGAGGAGGCAGGGAAGGCCAGGTCAGGCACCAGAACTAGAACTAGACATAGTGCAAACCCGCCCATCAAAGAGGCAGGGGCCTAGAAGCAGGCATGAGACGAGGATATGACGCAAAACGTGGGGGCATGCACCTATCCACCTGGAACTGAGGCTCCAGAGGCCTACTATGGGAAGACACATCCATCCCCAAGCTCAGTGGCGAGGCATGGATCATCTCCAACACGGAACTAGTACCACCCAGCCACAAAACATAGAGAAAGAGATGCACATCCATGAGACAGGGCAACCCTAATATTCCCCAAGACCGCAGGGAGCAGAGGGAAGCCCAAGACCAACCTACACCACAGGAAAATGCGGTCACTCACTGGTGCACCAGTGAAGTGTCCCTTGTGCTACACACAAATAAGGAAACTCCCAGCCCCATGGTCAGTAAGGAGCAAACAGGGAGGAGTCAAGCACAGCCCCCCTAGTGCAGGAGAGAAATCAATGTTCATCACAGAGGTCCACAGCATCTCCAGCAGTGCAAACTCATCTGTGGCCCCAAGCCCTTGAGTGGGCCAATGAAGAGCAGGACAAACACCATTAGAGCACCACACAGCCCACAACAAGATGAACAGCTGGACGGGGCTCACAATAGTCACGGAGAGGCAACAAGACAGGGAACATCCTTCAAACCCCAAGCCCAGTAGGTAGGAGAGCAAGAAGTTCAACCCAGGCTGCATCCAAGAAAGAAAATAGAACAGCGCTCACTTGTCCACCAGCAAAAGGGACTCCAGAACTACAGAGTAAACACGTAGACACGACCCCAGGCCCAGCATGGAGCATTAACGTGCAAAGACACACACCCAGAGATGCTAGCCTGGGTCAGCACCACTTCAATACAATGGAGGCCCCAGAACAGTACCACATAGCTGATGACAAGCCCACCAAGACGGCCAGGGATGGGAACACCACAGCTGAACATGAGACAAGACAGGGAAATAGCGCGACATCCCGCAAGCCCTGTGTTCAGCAGGAAACGTAATGGGAAGCCCATTCCTAGCCCACACTCAAGGCAGAAGACGAGTGCATGCACTGATGTATCTTCCAGTGAAGAGAACTCCAGCATCACAGAGCACTGAACAGCAAGTACTCATCTTGCCTCACGCCCAGGAGAGATCTCACACAGGAAAAATGCCACACCCAGCACCCCTACCCTGGGAGAATGGAGCCCACATTCATCAACATCAGCTGATAGCAGCGTCCAGAAACTCAACCACAACCTCAGACCCAAGCCGAGCAGGGAAAAAGCAAGTCAAACACTGGAACTAGTACCAGATGACCTCAAACAAGCCCAGCAGAAAGGCGTGGGTGCACACAAGCCCAGCATGAACCAGGCAACAAGTAGCAGAGGCCCAGGAAGCCAGCAAAAGTAAGGAACACAAACCCCAGAGTAAGCAAAAAAGGTCCAAACAGAGCTTTCAAGACAAACCTGCCCCATCCAGAGAAAGGAAGCAGAGAGTGACCACCTCCAAAAGAAGACGTAGGAATAGATGGTTTCTGGCTTCGGTGTTCCTTTATAGAAGGGAGGGGAGGAGTGTGTCGTTTATTTTTAGTACACACCAAGGTGAAGCGGTGCTCACGTCAGATTGCTAGACATCAGCGAGACTGTCCATTTTGTACCAACATCTGCAAAATCTGGAGCAGTGATATCAATGCTCACTTTCACTAGATCACCCGAAGATGATAAAGCCATCTCTCTGCTTGTGTTCTGCATTAACAAACATTACAAATAATGCATTTGAACGGGGGGCACTTATTGATTATTTATAGGTAACTGGCATTACATGTCAGTCCTATCTGTGCAAAAACTACAAGGTGCCCCTGATTGAGTTAGGTGTGCAGACAGACATGTAGACAGTACTTTGTAAAAATATATATATATAAGTGCAGAGGCCAGCGTTTTGCTTTAGAGCCACTGGCTCTGCAGAATGCAAAGGTTGCAGAATACTAAGGCTGTCTAGTTTTGATTTTACTCACTGTCTCTTTCCTCCTACAACATACACCTCCTGTCTATTCATGTCCCACTTGTAGGTTATTTACCATCCTTGCTTTCTCCCTATGTCAGTGTTGTCGTCGTTGTCTTGTCGTCCTTCTCTCTCCCGTGTTTTGCCTTTCCCCTCAAACTCTGTGACAAGTGTGCTGGTGAAAAACTAGCCTCGGTTCCCATACAGATATGCGTATGCCACAATTTGTATTTCACGCCCTGCCACTTTCAAAACACATTTCCTGCTGCTGCACGTATTTTTTTTATTGTGGTAGAGTCACCGCAGTGTTTCGCACACCTCGGTATCGAACGTCAGTCTGACGTGCGCCAGAACTGGCACCCCCACTTCCTCTGCGAACTCTCCGGTCCTAGGTTAACTGAAAAGATCAAGCAATAATATTTGGCAATTATATAGTGCACATCCCAACTGAGCTCTCTGCGACCATAAATAATAGTTGTTACTGTTAGATAACTCCAGTATACTTATTGTATCTACCTATGAAAGATGAAAGTCTAAATCAACCATCTTTGGATTCAAATATAACACCTGCAAGTTACAGAGAGAAAACAGAATTAGATGGAAAGTTGCACAAAGAAAAACAAAGGTAATCACTAGAAATGATAGAACTAAGCTTAACCGCTGATGAATAAACTGTGTGCATTCCATTGTCGTGTATTTTGGTGAATTAAAGAAGAGTTATAGCTCACCCCCCAAAAGGAGCAGGCAGCTATTGTGGGCCAAACTGGTAGGCCACCAGTGGCGGCTGCCACGAAGTATCACGGATGGGATGGGAGCAAGGGGAGATAGGAAAATAAATTTTAAAAATGACTTACCTTGCTCCCGGACCGTGGCCTTGACTTGCATCATCCACTTCTGTTCCTGCTTGACGCAGGAAGTACAAACAGGCTCCCTCAGCCAATCTCGAAGCTGTTGTGATTTGTCTGAGCGCCGTGGTTCGGCGACCAGACAAGCAGCGGGAGCCTGTGCATGTTCCACACCAGGCTGTGCATTACAGCTTGGTGGGGGAACATTCAAAGTGCGCATGACTGTTTGGCCGGGCCAAGATGGTCAGCCAAGCAGTCATGTCCACTTAAGTACCCAGTACTCGTCCCCTTGCTGGCTGTGACACAGCCAAGCCCCATCCACCCCGTAAACCAGAAAAATAAAATGATAATAACCTAGTGTTATTATAATTTTCTTTTTCTTTTATCCACTCCTCAAAATGCAGTGGGGAGATGCTCCTCCGCCTGTTAGAATCGAAATGTCTTTCTACCCCGTCTTCATGATGTATGCTGTGTTATGTTAGCATTCATGTAGCTATGTCATATAATCATTACTTCAATTGTGTATGTGCCCAGCTTCTGTGGGGTAGTGTAGGCCTAAGTTAGCATCTGAGACGCCATTTTCCTTTTGCAGTCGCCATGTTATGCTGTGAGCAATGCCCGGTCTCTGTGCCCCCGCTCTCTCTGCTTACCTCAGCAGAAACTGCTGTTCAGAAAGTTCCCATATCTCATCCAAGGTCGGAACCCAGATGCACGAAGAGAATAGTTTTTTCAGCTCTGCATTCCTACCATCGGACATAGCTATGCTCCCATACCAGAGAGAGCTGAGACCGAGTAGGATGGCCTTGGGAGCCTGATAACGTGTACCCATTCTGCAGGTGGGAGCTCATCCCTCAGTGCCTCCTTTGTCAGTCTTTGTGCCCAAGCAGTATTTTTCCATTAGGAGCGGGGTTTTGAGAGGTGTTGGAAGGTTTATTTCATGTTTCCAAACGTTTGGAAGTCAGTCCCCTCTGTAGCATCTAAGGAGGCTAGTAAGACTGGACTCCGCTGCAGCGCATTTTACAATAAACTAACTTGGTTTGTATTCTCTACTGCGTCACTGACTCTTCATTTCTTGGAAGGCTAAGAGGAGGTCGCGAGTGACCCGGGTGGCCCTAATCGGGTCACTTCCTTCAGTTGGCGCCCGAACAGGGACCCCACCAGGTGACCCATCCTCGCCCGCGACTGGGTGTGGAGGTCGGGGTCGCGTCCAGTCGGATGGGTGGATCGGGGTACCCCACACGATCGAGCCTGGTTCTCACAGCTGCCCCGCCTGTCTGATCGGGCGGTGCCTCGCCCAGTGGTCGTCCCGGCTGGGGTCCTGAAAAGGCAAAACCCTTGGATCTGACCGTTTGGTCCGAAGAGTCGGCAGTGGAGAATAACTTTGCTTGACCTGTGTGCACCAGGTGAGTTTGTCTTGCCTCTTGGCAGGTATGGCGCTGTCTTGAATAGTCTTGAATATGGTCCGAGGACCATTCTTAGCTTTTTTAAACTTGCTGGGTCTGTGGACCCTTGAGGTTCAGAGTGTTGCGAACGCTCTGCCAGGCCACCTGCTGAATTTGGTTTACTCTTGAAAAGGCCTGGGGCTAGAGCCTGCCTTCTTGTTTTGGTACAGTCTTCGGACTGTCTTGTTTTGGTACAGTCTTCGGACTGTCTTGTTGTGGTACAGTCTTCGGACTGTCTTGTTGTGGTACAGTCTTCGGACTGTCTTGTTTTGGTACAGTCTTCGGACTGTCTTGTTAAGGTACAGTCTTCGGACTGTCTTGTTTTGGTACAGTCTCCGGACTGTCTTGTTTTGGTACAGTCTTCGGCCTGTCTTGTTTTGGTACAGTCCTCGGACTGTCTTGTTTTGGCTTCCCTTTGTTTGGTGTGTTGTTTAGTTTGTGTGAGTAGTGTATGTGTCTGTTGTTAAGATGCCTTGTTTAAGTAAATTGTGGTGTGTGGGGTGCCGCTGTTGCTCTGCCGAAGCTCGGTTGGAGGAGAGGCAACCTGTGCCTCCGGAAGGCACCCCGAATTTTGATATGTATGTGAAGCACAGCCTTGGCCCTATTATGTTTAGTACATTATGGCGCAAATATACGAGGGACAATGCCGAACTTCAGTGGCCACCAACAGGTACTTTTGACGAACAGAAATTGAATTATCTGCAAGATAAATTATTTGCAAGGAGAAGTAGGCAGTCGATGTTTGATTTCCTTCAGGTATGGCAAAAGGAAGCTAGGCAATGACGCATGTGGGCAGAGAAGGAGGCCCGGAGGGGAAAAAGGCAAACGATAACTCAGAAAGCAGTAGCCTACGATAGGGATAAAGTAGAAAAGGGTATAGAGAGTGTTGATAGGAAGTTTCAACTACAATGTGATAAGTTCTATGTTGCCCGGGAGGAAGGTGATGCATTCGTGAATGAACTATTAGACACTAGGCCCCCACCTCCCTACGCCCTGCAGAGGGTATACCCTGTTGTTCCGACATCTCAGTCTGCTGCTCCTCCTGTTTCTATATCTGGCCCTGCTACCTCTGATCCCGCTGCTTCTGCTACGGCCCACCTGTTTCCCCCCTGGCTTCGCAAGCTGCGAGTGCAGTAGCTGCGGGTCCCTCTGCTACCTCTGCTGTCCTCGCTCCTGTTTCTCCCCCTTCCCTCACACCTTCAATGCAGTCGTTACTCACATTGGTGCCCGTTCCTTTATCTATTGTGTCTTTCCCAGACATTTCATCCCCAGCATCGTTGGGTGCTGGGACACCGGTGCGTGGAGTGGATGAGGGGAATTGGGCTGCGGCACGGGAACGAATGGGGCGGGTGCTGATTCGATCTGATGTGGGGAATGAGGAAAAACAAATGGTCGCCAACGAGGCTGCGCAGTGGGCACGGAGTCCGATCTACAGTGTAGAGGATGTGTGGAGTGTGTGGAAGGATTTCGAGCCGTTTGTGCAGCAGCATGCCCTCAAGCACATGTCGGCTACATTGATAGGGTTGTGGGAGCAGTGTTTTGGTGGTGTAGCACCCCAGATAATTTATGACATTCGAGACCGTGTATATGCTGCTGATATGGCCCCTAACGACGTCTTTAGTAATGTGGCAACAATGATTGGGTACCGGGGTAGGCTGCACCAGAAAACGCCGACGACACTGTCCCAATTCCCAATGAGGGAGGTCCATCCTATTTTTCATCCCGAGATCCCAGAGCGGCGTAATGCGCAGGATATTATAGTTCAGCCACGGGTGGAGGCTCGTTTTCAGGAGCAATGGGTTTACACTCCATGGAAACGGAGTGAGGTGCTTGCCCTCAAAAGCCAGCTGCCAGACCCTAGGAAAAATCCAACAGCATATTATAAGGAATTAACAGAGGCCGCCTCATCGACGATGATGACACTGGTCGATGTTGAGATGTTTTTCGGGTTGTTGGTACCAGTGGACATATGGAGGCAGGTACATACGCAGGACCATGTTGTGGAGTTGGGTGGCACTTGGAATGCGATTAGGGCGTGGGATAATGAGTGGAAGCCTGGCGAAAAGCCTAGGGCTGAGATATTGGCTTTGCCGGGTCGTATCATTACTTACATGCATTCTTTCATCCCACCCCGACGAGTAGATTGGGATAAGAAGAAGGATGAAAGTGTGTCAGATTTTTTCACTCGGTTTGAAGGGGTGTTTTGGGATTTTAGTGGACAGGATTTGTCAGTGGATGGCGGTGTCTGGTTGTTCGTTAACAGATTTGTAACGAACCTGCTCCCCGAGATAGCTGCTCAGATGCAGGCCTCTGAGAGCACCTGGACTACCTCCTCCCCTTCAGTGATATTGAGTATGGCTCAGTACTATGAGCATAGGGAGAATGAGGAGAAAGAGAAGGTAGAGAAGAAGAATAAGGAGTTGAAGACTAAGGTACTAATGCAACAGGCAGCAAGGGGGTCCGGCAAAGGACTTGGCACTGGTCCGGCTCAACGGTCGCGTGGCACAGGCAGAGGAGGCGGTCTGGTGGGGCCGAACCAGTGCGCGTATTGTAAGAGAGAGAGGCACTGGCGGAGTGAGTGTCCGGACTCGTTGCAGAAGGTTGCGGCCCCAAGGGGTCGGGGTGCCAGTGGACGTGGACGTGAAGGCGGTCGTGATGAGACCCAGGGTGGGGTATCCTCGGGGGGGGTCGCTCTGACCAGAACTATTTTGATGACCCCCGGGTAAGGCAGTACTATCACGATGATTATGATCTGGACGAGGCATCAGGGATGTCCTATAACTAGGACAGCCAGGGACAGGGTGAGGGACCAGTTCAAATACCTGTAGATCAGCGTGGTCCTTATGTCATGGCGTATTTGCATGGTTCGGCTAAGAAGTTTCTGGTGGATATAGGTGCAATGAATAGCTCTGTTTCTCGTTCACTGGTCCCCGGGTCAGCTCTGTCTGGCCATAACAATGTTTCGGTAGGTTTTTCAGGCATACCGGTTGTGAGCCCCATTTCTGAACCTCTTGCTTTAACTATTGGCCCTTTCCCTGTGCACTCGCCCTTTCTGTTGACAGCGAATTGTGGAGAAAATCTAAAGGGATTAGATTTGTTGAAAAAGTTGCATGCTAAGTTTTCATGTTCTCCAGATGGTGTTTATATGACAATAGGACCCGATGTGGCCAGTACCAAACAGAGTTTTTCGAAAGACGCACCGCTTCCTGCTGAATTTAAAGATATGCCGCCCACGTTGTGGGCAACAGGAGATACGGATTTAGGGTTGTTGCAGGTACCACCGGTCTCTATTACGATCAAAGACAATGCCTTGCTGCCTCGTATTCCCCAGTACAAAATACCGCAGGCGGGGGAACGGGCTTTGTTGCAGATTATACAGGATTTGATCACATTGGGGGTGGTTGAGGAGACCGTTGCCAATGTGTGTAACAGCCCTATTCTCCCCATCCTCAAAAAGACACCCTCAGACTCTGCTGATGCGCACCCTGATGTCTATCGTTTTGTGATTGATTTGCGGGAGGTTAACAAAAAAGTGGTCCCTCAGTTCCCAGTGGTACCCGACATTACTGCTCTTTTGACAATGATTCCTTCCACAGCCAAATTCTTTTCCGTGATTGATTTGAAAAATGCTTTCTTTAGCATTCCAATTCACCCGAATAGCCAGCACCTTTTTGGTTTTAACATAGCGGGCCGGAGTTTCCAATTCTGTCGGGCTCCTCAGGGGTATACTGAAAGTCCTAGCATATATAGTCAAGCCCTGAAGGGTCAGTTGGATTCCCTCTCTCTTCCTCCAGGTAATGTATTATTGCAGTATGTGGATGACCTGTTGGTAGCCTCCGATACTGAAGAGGGTTGCAAAGATGCCACAGTCAAAATGCTGCTACATTTGGCACAGCATGGACATGAAGTGTCCCTTTCCAAATTTCAATATTGTTGACAGGAGGTCACCTATTTAGGTCATCTACTGTCGAAGGAGGGAAGGAGGCTAACACCTGAACGAGTTGATGCAATTGTTAAGATGCCCGTCCCCAAGACCCAGAGGGACGTGCCTGCTTTTATAGGCATCACCTCGAATTGTCACCACAGGATACCCGGTTACTCCTTACTAACAAAACCTCTGCTCTATTTAACCACTAAAGATGTGCATGAGCCTTTACCTTGGACGCATGAATGTCAGCAAGCTTTTGAGCAATTAAAAGTTGCGCTTTGCTCTGCACCTGTGCTTGGTACACCTGATTACATGAAGCCTTTCGTGCCATGTGTACACGAGACGGCTGGGTGTGCGCTTTCTGTGTTAACACAAGCCTTTGGAGGTAAGCAGAGGCCATGTGATTATTTCTCTGCTCTTCTTGACACGGTCACCAGAGCTCTCCCGAGCTGTTTAAGAGCTGCCACGGCTGTGGCTGTCTCTATTCGACAATCGGCAGGGCTCAACCTTAATACTGATCTCACAGTAATGGTACCCCATGCTGTGGACACACTTTTGAACAAGACAAAGACGCAGCACCTTACCAGTACTCGTCTGACTGGTTATGAATTGACTTTGTTTGCACCACACATTAAAATAAAAAGATGCGCCACTCTGAACCCAGCCATGTTACTACCCCGCCCTTCGGACAATGGGGACACAGATGTCCATGATTGTCTATACCGGACGGAAGAAGAGACAAAGGGACGGGTAGACCTGACTGACGTTCCCCTACCTGACCCACAAGGGGAACTATATGTCGATGGCTCTTGTTTCAAACTGTCAGATGGCACCACCACCGCAGCGCAGCGTATGCTATTACTACGCTGCGCACTGTAGTTGAGACATCACGTGTTCCTTACCAATCAGCACAAGCTGCGGAGCTGGTTGCCCTCTTGCGAGCGTGTGAGCTAAGTGAGGGATTGACTGTCAATATTTATACTGACAGCCAATACGCGTTCGGAGTCGCCCATAATTTTGGGCGGCTCTGGGCGGATAGGGGATTCCTGACCTCACACGGCGCAAGGATACAGCATGGCCCTCTGATACATAGGCTCCTGTCAGCCCTAGCACTTCCCAAAAGATTGGCGATAGTGAAGTGTAGTGCCCATAAAGCGATCACTGATGATGTGGGGAGGGGAAATGCGTTTGCAGACCAAACAGCTAAAGAGACAGCCAGGTCCAAGATGAAGAGAATGTTTGTGGCAGGACCAGCTCGATGGGTGCCTGAAGGTGGGATGTTTGAGGATACGTTAGAAAAAGTGAAAGAGATTCAGAGTGAGGCAACAGTTGAGGAGTTGGCAACGTGGCAGGAGAGTACGGGACGCTGAGATGAGGAGGGGTGTTGGACTGATAAATTGGAGAAGCAGAGATGGATGTTACCAGATGCATATGTATTCCCTATAGTTACAATGGCACATGGTCCAGCCCACATTAGTGCAAGCGGGATATGTAAGTTATTGGATCCCGTATGGCAAAATGATAACATCCCTAAGGTAACGGCCCATTTGGTGAAGAATTGCATGGTATGCCTGATACATAATCCTGGGAAAGGTACCCCTGCACCTCCCGGTAATTTTGCACCTCCCTCTTTCCCTTTCAAGGTTCTCCAGATGGATTACATCGAAATGGAACAAGTTAACAACTTGAAGTACGTGCTGGTGGTCGTTTGTGCATTCAGTAAATGGATTAAGGCTTACCCCACTAAAGAGAACACAGCCATGGCGATGGTGGAGGCCCTTTTGAAGGAGTTCTTCCCGCGCTTCGGCTTGCCCCGTTTGATTTGGAGTGACAACGGAAGTCACTTTAATGCAAAGGTGATTCAGTTGGTATGCGACGGTCTGCATATTAAGCAGACGTTTCATGCAGCAAACCACCCCCAGTCGGCTGGTTTGGTTGAGAAGTACAATGGTACTCTCAAGTTGAAGATGGCAAAGACCAGGGAGAGCACAGGGTTGCAATGGCCGGACGCACTACCCCTTGCCCTATTATCCACTAGAGTGACAGCGCATTCCAACACAGGGTTATCCCCACACGAGGTGGTTTTTGGGCGCCCTGTGAATGTGTGGGGTGTCCCCTGCCTGCACCATTTCTCTGATATTGAATACCCATTGCATGTGGATTACCTCTATGAATTGACAAAAAAATTGTGTTCTATTCATCAACAGATTCACGAGGCACTGCCGCCAATACCTGAGGGGCCAGGGCACAGTATCCAGCCCGGTACATATGTGCTGGTGCGTAACTACCAGAGGCGAGGTTGCTTGGAGCCACGGTCGAGGGGGCCCCTGTTGGTCCTCCTCGCAACGAGGACCGCTGTGAAGGTGGAGGGACGGAAGAACTGGATCCATTCATCCCACTGCAAGCGGGTCCCGCTTCTTCTCCCCTACGACAAGTGGGTCCGTGAGGGAATTGGGGACCACGAGACGGAGAAGGTCCCTCGCTTTGTCCCTTTTTCTGATGCCCGGCTGACCTGGGCACAGACGGAAGAGGAGAATGATACTGTTTTGAACGAGGCGGTGCCTCCAGAAATAAGGGCTGCCCAGGTTTCTCCTCCATCTGGTCCACAGGAACAGGAGTCTCAGTCCACTGCCTCCCCTGAGTTTAAGGTTCTTTTCCGAGACGAGTCAGTGCCAGGAGTGGCTTGGTACAATTTGCGTCCCCGGCGGAGGGACAGTGCAACCAAGGGACAGTCAGGTTAGTAGGGATGGACTTCTGGATGAAGAATAGGGCTTGCGTACTATGCCTATGGTACCAGCAATAGTTTAGGGAAAGGGAGATTGGTGCATTGCATGAGACATTGGACAGGATAAGTGGGGGGTGCTTTCCAAGGAGGGAAGTTGCCCTATCCTGAGCGAAGAGACAGAAAGGGTTGTGATCGTGCAGCCCCACCGCGATGTGCTTGTTAGCACCACCGTTGAGAGACACTTAGAGACTATTTTTCCTGTTGTTTTTTTCCTTTTTGAAGTGCTCGTTAGCACCACCGTTAATAGACACTAAGACTATTTTTTCCTTTTTTCCCCTTTTTTACCTGTATACCTGGCTCCATAGCACGGACTCTCCTCTGGTAGTTTGATAGATGAAAATGTATCCCTTTGGTCGTATTGTTATGGAAGAGGGACAGCCATTAGAGGGGCGTCGTCTTGACCAACATAGCCCCACTGGGTCGAGCTGGCCCACCAAGACTAAGATAGTGTTCCTAGTAATAGTTTTTGTAGCATTGGTAGCAGTGTTAGGCATCCTATGGTTTTTAGAAGAAAGGCATCCTGTACACTCCCTGATTGCGACCACTACAGCTCCCCACGAGCATGTCTTTGTCACCCTAGCTCCGCATAAGGAAAGACATAGACAGAATTATGTAGATAATGTCTTCCTGCAGATGCTCTACCAGGCCCACCATACCACCAATGTCACTGATTGTTGGGTTTGTGGTTTACTGCCCTCAGTAATGCATAAAAATGACCTGTTGCTGTCCTTGCCCCTCTCTTATCTAGCCAGCTGCGAAGCCTGGTTTCAGTTGTTCACTATGGTATATATCCACTATCATTCAGATGCGATGAATATGACGTACCTTGATTGTGAGACTGTACTGGGTTATATAGCAACACACCAAGGATTTACTCCGGGGAAGAATGGGGCCGCTGACACACTTCATCCTGCAGCATGCATGAATGTGTATGAAAGGAAGAAAAATGTAACATGGCTTCTAGATGAGATGACAGATTTTCAAGACTTTAACGTCACTGAATATTTCAGGTCCTTTCAGTTACGTAATATTACTCAAGATAAGGCAATGCCGGTACCAGTGATTAACACCACCACTAGTTTTTGTGTCCGAGGGTTTGGAAAGGTTCCGGTAGGAGAGAGTATTTGTAATTACACTTATGATTTGAACACCACCAGTCGTCCACCATTGCTTCCGCCCCACAACGTGTACTTCGTCTGCAGGTCCCAGGCGTACATATGGCTTCCTAGGGGGTGGTCTGGTGTGTGCTATGTGTCCTTCCTCTTGCCCCCTGTGTATATTGCACCCTCCAACTATCATAGAGACCACAGATTACGGCGCAGGAGTGCGCACCTGTCTCGAGTAAGGCGGGTTCTTGACACAAATGATATTGATCAGAATGACACTACCTTGCAGCAATTTACAGATGCCATGAAGGGTATTTTTTTCCTTTTGGGGCCCCATGCACAACAGCCATAGTATACGCCGACTCACAAGGGTTGTAGAGGGAGTCATTAATACCACAGCGGGAATACTGACCAACATCACAGCTGAGCTTCAGGCCACGAGACTCGTTGCCCTTCAAAACAGGATGGTGTTAGACGTCATCCTTGCTGATCGGGGTGGGGCCTGTCGCGTCATCGGTAGTAGTTGCTGTGTGTACATACCAGATCACGCCCCGAATGTATATGCAGCCATACAAAAGTTACACAGATTAGCATCTGACATCCACCAGGAGAATGGCACGTGGTCCCTGTCTGGGTAGTTTTGGGGTCAGTTAGCAACATGGGGCTGGAAAATACTCCTATTCTTAGTAGCTATTGCAGGTGTGATATTCACCTGTTGTCTGTGCATCAATTGCCTCCCCGCCTGTTGTTCTTATTGTATGCAGAAGCTCACACCCAAGCCCGGAGTTCAAGAACAAAATGCTAAAAATTCTGTCATGATGGTACAGGCTGTTCAAGATTTGATGTCCATAGATGAGGGCATTTTTGAATATTGATATGTGTACCTGTCTAAAATTGCTAATGATTGCCCCAATGGTTCACTGCTATATACGTAACATTATGCCTCCCCTTCCATTAGAATTGTAAAGACCCTAACCTGATAGCACCAATAAAGACTTAGCAATGAATGCTAAAAGGAGGGTCTGTTAGAATCGAAATGTCTTTCTACCCCGTCTTCATGATGTATGCTGTGTTATGTTAGCATTCATGTAGCTATGTCATATAATCATTATTTCAATTGTGTATGTGCCCAGCTTCTGTAGGGTAGTGTAGGCCTAAGTTAGCATCTGAGACGCCATTTTCCTTTTGCAGTCGCCATGTTACGCTGTAAGCAATCCCCGGTCTCAATGCCCCCGCTCTCTCTGCTTACCTCAGCAGAAGCTGCTGTTCAGAAAGTTCCCATATCTCATCCAAGGTCGGAACCCAGATGCACGAAGAGAATAGTTTATTCAGCTCTGCACACCTATCATTGGACATAGCTATGCCCCCACACCAGAGAGAGCTGAGACCGAGTAGGATGGCCTTGGGAGCCTGATAACGTGCACCCATTCTGCAGGTGGTAGCTCATCCCTCAGTGCCTCCTTTGTCAGTCTTTGTGCCCAAGCAGTATTTTTCCATTAGGGGCGGGGTTTCGAGAGGTGTTGGAAGGTTTATTTCATGTTACCAAACGTTTGGAAGTCAGTCCCCTCTGTAGCATCTAAGGAGGCTAGTCAGACTGGACTCCGCTGCAGCGCATTTTACAATAAACTAACTTGGTTTGTATTCTCTACTGCGTCACCGACTCTTCATTTCTTGGAAGGCTAAGAGGAGGTCGCGAGTGACCCGGGTGGCCCTAATCGGGTCACTTCCTTCACGCCTTAGCGGAGGAGCCGCCGCTGTAGGCCACGCTACCCAAAAAGAAACACAAGCAGCATCATTTGACCTCATAGATGTTACAGCGTGATTCCCCATGGTCTGCACACTAAATATCGACCACTCAATATTGAGGAGAACGAATATAGAGGACAGAATATTAATAAAATATCGGCAGGTAAGTAAGTCTAGGGGGAATATTTACAAGTTCCTATCGCCACAGGAGTGTCACTTTTTTGGACCCTCTGGTGGTGTAGCGCCATTTTTAATATTTACAAGGTGGCGCTAAGCCACTGAGCGTGGCTTAACGGCACTTTGTAAATATGCCCCTTTCCGCCGCAGTCCTCTGTAGCAAAGGGGCGAGCAATGAGTGTTGCTGTGGGCGTTCCACTGCAACACCCATTGCTTTTTGACGCTGCCTCAGAATTACAAGGAGGTGTAAATCTGAGGCAGCGCCTAAAACTAAGGCCATGCAAGAACAGGCATTAGAATGGCGCACGAGAAGGAATGTTTTTATTTCTCCTCATTTTTGTTTTTTCTATTTGTGCTACATTCTGCAGCACACGTAGAAAGAGCAAAACACCATTAATAATTGTTTATGTGCAGGAAGGTCTCCATTCCTACACATAAACAATCATTAAATAATGATGATTTGCTACTTCTATGTGTGCTGCGGAATGCAGCACACATAGAAGTAACACATATCCATTATGGCTTGTTTATGTGCAGGAAGTGACACCTTCCTGCACATAAACAATGATTCTAGTGCAGGGGTGCTTACATTGGTGCTAGGCAGCTAACTTTAGTGACGGCGACAGGGAAACACAGGGATGCACTGTATTGTAATAAATACAGCGCATCCCTGCGTTTTGAAAATGTTGGTGCGCAGCGCTGCCAGACTTGGCGCAGCTCCGTGCTCTAACATTTTCTAGTAAATATGCCCCTAGATTTTCTATACTTAACTCCACATAGATGTACCCATGTAGTAATTATATCTTCAAGGTGCATAGATGTGGAGTTAGGGACAATAAATCTATACTTTCCTATTTGCACTTACCTTTCAATATTTTGGCCCTCGATATTGTGTCCTATTTCGTTTTGTTCTTGATCCTCGGCATCAGGATCTTACATGGCGGTATTCTGGAGGGTCGATATTCATTGGTGCAATCATTCCCTACCACCCCCCTAGCTCGGCACCCATGCCTCATGATTGATTTTTTTGGTTTAGATAAAGTTTAAAAATAAATGCTTGCGCTCCGGAACCTTATATGCTTTTATGTGCTTTATTCTGTACAAAAAAAGCAACCCACACGATCAATTTGCACTGAAGCTGCCCTGAACAAGACTGCATATTTGTGTTGTGTGAATTTTAGCTACGATTTTATTAGACTCGTTAATTGCAGGGTAAAATAGGCAGTTGTGCAGAACCCTTTGTTGGGAATGGGAAGGCCTTTCAGGTGCCATCGAGGTAATATAAAGGAAGTGTTCAGTTCCACGAGTATAATGTAACCTTCCCCATTGTTCGGGTTTTTTTCACCACCTTCCAGGAACAGACGTGTCTGTGCAGTTCAAAGTTCAAAGATTCAGCCTATCAGGCAGAGCTTCCCTCCTGCTAACTTAGCTCTTCCATGGGCGTAGATCTTCCCTGCCCCTGCTGCGGCTGGTGCTTCTGAACATGGAGCTGAGTGGTGCCACTCTGGAGCATGTCTGAAGGCCCAGCTGGTGACAGCCTCCGGCTTGCCATTGCACTGGCCTTGCCTGCGTGGAAGCCCCCAGGGATCCTACGCCCTCTCTACCCCCTCGACAGAATGGTGACTCCACTCACCAACCTTTACTGCCCTTATTCAGAGGTCCACCACCTCGCAAGCCCGGCTGAAGAGCCTGATTTGTCCAGTGTAAGTCCTTTGGGCCTGCAGGTTTGTGCACTGTCCTTGAGGGCAAGACTACATGGAGTCTACCCATGAGAAATAGGGTCAGTATTGATTTGCATAAGGCTGGCCTCCATACAGCGGCACAGTGGGTGAAAAATGGGTTGGAAGGCTACCCAGCACAATGTAATGCACCAAGTTTGCTAATGGTATGACTAGACGTGCCCCCTGTGCGCACTCTACCACGTGGTCCAAGCTATACCTCACTGACAAGGCCTAATAAGGCTGAAACCGGTCTGGGTTTGACTGCTGTCCTCGGTCGATGGGGCATGGCCTGGTAATTTGGGATGGGCTGTACCGATGAGAAGCAGGGTCAATACTATTTACATAAGGTGGGCCTCTAACTAAAAGGGCGCAGTAAGTCAAAAAAGTTGGGTTGTGATAATATACAGAGTGATTGCCAGTGGTTTCGGCTATATGTAAACATTCCTCCCATCACCTTTTGTGTGCTTGGTGCTTTTAACAGCAAAGCAGATCTGGTCTTTATGGTCATGTCTGTTGTTTATAGTTTGCTACAGATTATCAGTCTCACCTGCAGTTTTTCCAGTTTTTATGCTTTGTTTTTGCTTGCTTTCCGTGGGTCTCAGCAGTGGTAGTCTTAGCAGGGTGTCACACGAACTACTTTTTTCATCCTCAGCATCAAAATGGCCGCCAAGGAATAGTTTATGTACACATTGACGTGCGCTGGACACATTACCATGCAATTGCTGCTCAGTGATGTGGCGTTGACTGACTTGCGCCCTTGCCTGACATTTCTGTCCATTTGGAGTTGTGTCAAGGATTCATCACACTGTGGTGCCACCACAGTTCGTCCAATATGTGAAAGATATCGACAAGTACCAGCACTTCCAGGAACACCAATGTCTACTTCTAGAAAGTGATGTTGTATAGGACAGCCGCAGATTGGTCATTGTAAAATAGGGCTGAATTTGTGGAATCTGCCAGTGGTGAAAAGTGTGAAAAGGTGAACATTTACCCATGGGGCGTTTTATTTTCCTTGTAGTTTCTCAATGTCTCAGATAGGAAAATATGAGATCATTTGTAGCCCATGTTGAATCCAGGTGACCTTATTCTTTCCTTCTTGACTATGACGTACAGTTTTTTGTTTCTCAAGTTAGAGAGAGTGGGCCCAATTCACAAAGGTAAACTGAGACGGAAGTCTAACTTTACGACTTCCGGTATTCACAAAGGGCATTTACGAGTAGTAAAGTTAGACTTTTGTCTCAGTTAAACTTAAGTTTTGGTCTTAACTTTTTTGTCTCATTTAAACTTAAGACCAAAACTTAAGTTTAACTGAGACAAAAGTCTAACTTTACTACTCGTAAATGTCCTTTGTGAATACCGAAAGTCGTAAAGTTAGGCTTTCATCTCAGTTTACCTTTGTGAATCGGGCCCAGAGAGAGTGTGTGAGAGAGAGAGTGTGTGTGTGTGTCTCTCGCTCTCTCTTCGTAGTGCTGGTAAACTTTGCCTCAGTCAACACCATCCCTGTGAGGATCATGGCACTAAGAAGACTGACGCCATAATGTGTTTAGGTATTTTAAAGCAAGTGTTTTAAAATGTAGTTGCATGTATTTATGCGTAAATGTGTGAACGTGTGCGTGTTTTCCAGCATTTGTAGCACATGGCCTGTTGGGGGATGCCAATGCAGTGACTGGTACCTCCCTCACCACCAAATCACTTGGCGTACTGAACTCTTTGAAGCTTAGTCAAAGAGAATGCATGAAGGCACAAAAACAGCCCATGACCTGATCTGTATGTCGTTTGAGAGAGATCTGTCTGGAAACATGAGGAATTAAGCTAACCCCAGTGGTGTCTCAGAGGTCACTCCATGGCAACGATGACACTCAGTTCCCAAGCTGGATAAGTAGTCAGTCTCTCCAACCACTTCCTCCTTCTCCGCTGATGTATTATGGCCTTAAACAGCCACTCCTCAAAAGCAGAAGCTGAGGAAATGCAGAGGAACAACCTCAAACGTCCCTCTCCAGTGGGCAAACTACCTGTTCTGTGGTGTACCGTAATACTAAACGTCCAGTCCTCAGTGCCCTAGAAAGCTAGAATCATCTGGTAACTGGAACTAAGGCCTGAAACGGAATCACCACTACATGTGAATAATCTCTTAGTTCCAATGAATGCCAAACTGTCTTTCTTAAGACCCCAGGCTTTCCCCATAAACATATCCATGAAAATCCCCAAATACCACAGCATGTCACCTAAGAGCTAGGATCAAGACTGCTTAACTTGTGCAGGTGTTTTGAAATGATGCACACCAGCACTCCTTTTTGGGGGATCAAGACATATTTTTCACCATCAGACTTGGTCCCAGAGCAATAGACCTACAGGGAGCAGAGGGAAAAGGAAGGAGGAAAATAGTGACAAAGGGAGAAAGTGCTTGCAAGAGTGAAATAAAGGAACATAAAGTGTAGAGTAACCATGGTGGCCGGCAACCTGCGCATTTGGCAGTACCACTGATGGGCTCCTGAGAAAAACTTTAATCTGCTATCCGTATACTTTTTCTTTTTTTGTAAATTAAGCACTGATCTACTAGAGCTTTTTAAAGGCCTGCTCCAGCATTAAAGGCCCGAGCCTAAGGCAAGGGTCTTTAACAAGGGTGCAGGCCTTTAATGGTCGGTAGAGCCCACTAAGGAGGGCTCTAATGCTATTAGAACATTCTGCCCTTAGAGGGCAGAATGCTCTAATTTGTAAAACAAAGGCTCAGGGAGCCTGAGGATAATAATATAGTTAATAACATAAGTGCAGGCAACGCAGTGCCCCAGTGTGAGAAAAAATACAAATTATACACATAAGACACAAAAAACAAAAGTTCACTGGTTCTATGTATTACAGAGAAAAGCACATGTGTATATCGCATCACACATGTGAACCAGTGCTTAATTTGTAAAATATTAAGTGCCAGGGCTCTGACCAGAAGGCCACTACAGCTTGCACCACCCATCACCCCTGGCATCGCTGTCAAAACAACTACTAACCATCTTTCTCGCATGTAAATGCAACAGTTCAGATTATTCCAGGTCCCCAAAGCTAAAGGAATGGCTGGGGAGGCAGATATTAGCAATTTTAATGTGTTTTGTAATCCTAAACTACCGCTGTTCTGCTCATCTCTAACTTAGATGAGCAGCGTCACCATGTGGTAGGCTGTTCTAAGTATGTTTTTGACAATTAGGTGTCCCTGCGGAGCACCGGAAAACAATTAAGTGCCGGTGCCAAGCACCGGAAGGCACCGGCTCAAATTAAGCACTGATGTGAACAATTGTTAATTAAAACAACCAAGTGAAGCAAATATCGACGTTTCGACTCCTATTGAGTCTCGGGGTGTCCTCAGGACAATAGTCGTCTGCCTTATCACCTGCAAGCTTTGGGAAGACAGAAACCAAAACCAATCGTCAGTCTATATCCACTTAATACTTCTGTGTATAATTTGCATTTGTTTCTCACACTGGAGCACAGCGTCGCCTGCACTTATGTCGTTAACTATATTATTATCTGCATACATAATTCTTTGAAAGATAATACACAAAATAACCACAGAAACCATTGTCAGCAATTTTTGATCAATTTATTACACTTGCTTTTGTATGAAAGACCACCAAAGTGTGTAGGTACCACTTGGTGTCTTTGAGTAAATACATTTAATGGTGGCTTCCCTAAACGGATGGAAGAGGGTTGCTCATTTTTATGAAAAGTGTCCCACGGTGGACACTGTTTGCATATAAATAGTATTGACCGTGGTCCACGTGGGCAGAGAAGGGGTTGTCCTTGTGGTAATATACCAGGCTACTACCAGCCATTAGAAGCCCGGAGCACTCCATTGTCTTCAATGGAGTGCTCAACATACCAATGCTCTGATTCCCTGTAAAATACCTTGCCATTGGAATTAAAATGCAAGCACGTTCCTATAAACTATTTGCTACTGATTTCCTTCAAGACATGGTGCTATGTCAGCCCCTTCTCTCACTGGCACTGCTGTCTTTAATGTTCAAACACCTCATATTGGAGCATATGGCAGGTTACTGTCTAGAGTGGCATAGTGGGTGAAAAAGGATGGCCTGGAATGCGGCCTGAGCGATTGCCAAGAGCTGAGATTAACAGCAGCATTCCTCCCCCCACCGTGTTGATTGTTGTATTGATTTCCTACAAAAGCCTGGCGCCATGTCAATCCCTTCTCTCATTCACTCTAAGTGCGCAGCTGTGTTTCATGTTCTAGCATGGGTTTGTGTCAGAATCTCAATAACAAAAATTCGGTTTGAATTAAACATTGTGGCCTAAATACTGTTTATAGAAACATTGCTCTGTTGGGTGCAGCACTGGAAATGGAACAATTTACTCTGGGATCACATAAATGAGGGCTCAAGGGATGGCAACAGAAAAGGGAGGTGAAGTCGCGAGAGGTAGAGTCACAAGGAGCAGAGAGTGACAATCAACATCCAGACATATTACTTAATTGGTCACAAAGAGGCTGCATTTTAAAATACCTTATGGGTTAACATACCTGCTGCAGAGATCTTTGTATACCAAGCAACTTCCAAGGTATAATAACAGTCAAGATAACTCTGTTGGTTAATGCACTTGCTGGAGACATCGGTTTGCAATCTTGTCACAGGTTTGATCTATCACAAATTAGCATGGAGGGTTAATGTGCCTGTTGCAAAGCACGGTGTGTAACATGCACGTCACAGATTTGCATGTTATGCAGAGCACTCAGTGGGTTTCTCATTTTGCTGCAGAGACCTATGTATTACCTGCAGGTCACAAGTTATAATCCTTATAAGTTAGTTCAGTAAGTTATAACCAACTTCAATAAGCTACATGCAAATTACAAGGCATAAGTGTAGACCTGCCTGCTTTTTTCAATATTTCTTTATTATAAGGGTGCTAAAAAGAGTTTATTTGGGAAGTAACAAAGACGTATTAGTAAGTGCTATTTATTTAAGTGTTATGTTATGTTATACATTTTTGTATAGCGCACAGCTGCCCCAGCAAAGAGAAGTCCCGGCGCTGACGGCAGTGAAAGAACAAAGACCCAGGTGGAACCTAGAGCCTACGGCAAAGGAAAGAGGTATGTTTTAATTGCCTTCCGGAATGTTAGATAGTTGCTCAAGCTGCGGATCTGTAACGGGAGAGAATTCCAAAGTTTTGCCGCCATGGTGCGAAAGGAGCGGCCCCCAGCGCGCATCTTCCTCACCCGGGGGACTACCAATAGGTGCTGCCCCAGAGAGCGGAGTTGGCGGGTAGGTACATAGGGCAAAAGCAGGTTAGCCAGGATCCCTGGGAGGCAGATTTCAGAGTCTTAAAGGCCATACAGAGAGCTTTAAACTCTATCCGCCTGGCCACCGGCAACCAGTGAAGCCGGCGGATGGCATCTGCCGCGGAGCAGGCTCTAGGGAGGCCGAGAAGGGTCCTGGCAGCCGAATTTTGGACCCTTTGTAGTCTCAGAATTTCTGCCTTATTTGTCCCCAGATAGAGCGAGCTGGCGTAGTCCAGTCTCGACAGAACTGCGGACTGGACGATAACTTGCCGGGTCGACGGGTCAAAGAAACCCAATAAAGGTCTGAGCCCCCGCAGTAGCCCGAAACATGTCCCTGCCACCTTTTTAGTTTGAGCTTGAAAACTAAGGGCTGAGTCAATCCATACCCCCAGATTTTTTACCACCTGTTTGGGGGCGGGGGGCGCTGCCGAGGGCAACAGGCCACCACCGCTCACTCCATAACCCAGCGTCTTTCCCAACCAACAACACCTCCGACTTGCTGGCGTTAAGCTGGAGACAGTTGGCAGTCATCCACTCAGCGACAGCCGCAAGGTCGCTCCAAAACTTGGGAGCGTCCTGCGTAGAGTCGGCCGAGAGTGCCACTACCAACTGTGTGTTGTCGGCATAGGAGACAATGGTCAGCCCTCTGTTCCTAGCAACGGCGGCCAGATATTAATGTAAATAATCATACAGACCAGTAAGTATAGTTGTACTTTTTACAGTGTATACATATTTCATACACACAGAGCTTGAAAACCTAAACACCTGCCTCCAAATCATAGTTTAGCTTAAGCACGTTTTAATTGACAAGCTAAGTGTGTTTTTTTCTGTGATGGCATTGGCATCAAGATGTTAAAGCTCCAGCTAGCCGGCAAAACAAAGCATATCTGAGAACTACTAGACAAAAGCATGTATAACATCTGTAAAACACTCAAAATAGAATGCATCCGACACCTGTCAAACAGAGTGAATAAACATGGGCCACAACGGTCAAATAGGGAAAAAGGAAGCATGTGTGAATCCTGTGGAACATGTGTAATTAAACATGTATGTTAGTTGTCAGGTACGCAAAATAAAGTATGACTCATAGCTGCCAGGTTGATGAAACATAGCATGCCTAACATTTATTTTAAACAAGCATTTGCAATGTAATACGTCTCGCATTTGTGAGAGTTTGAGCTATTGGCATTTATAAATGACAATACCTTTTATTAATGTGTTGCTTTTTAAAACATAGATAAAAGGCATTGTCATTTACAATGCCAATAGCTTAAACTCTCACGAATACGAGACCTATAGCATTGCAAAGGCTCGTTTGTAAAAGCACCCCATGCCGCGCTTTCACTTTAATGGCGGCCACGCCCCTTTCTTTAGACGCGGTTCGTCTAAAGAAAAGTGCGCGGCCACCACTAAAGTGAAAGACCGGTATAGGGCACCATTACAGAAAAAGCATTTGTTTTTCAAGTTGACAAACAAATGGTTTTTTTTTTTTTTTTGTAAAAGCACCCCATGCTGCGCTTTCACTAATAATATTTAAAGTTAAAGCGCAACGTCGCGGCGCTTTGAAAAAAAACGTCAATATGGCGAGGGACGCATAAAGAAAGGCACGCGCTGGTTAAAGAAAGCGTGCTGGTTAGAAAAAATTAAAGCAGTTGAGAGCATGTCCTTCCTGCAATGGCAGGCAGGAGAAAGTCATTTAAGAAAATAGTGCTCGGAGGCTGTAATTAAAGCCTGGCAAGTAACAACGCGCGTAATAGGGACAGTCCTTATGGGAGGTTACAAGATGAGACAAGGCTTACTAAGGAGGGACTACTAAGCCTATTGACCAATGAAAAGTCACAGTTTACAAAGGACAATGACAGGAGCCAATTAAAAAGATGGGTGGAAAATGGGCGGAGGTTCAAGTCCATACCTGAATACAGCATGCCTCACTGAGCAACACATGTGCTGCCCAGGCTAGACCTAAAAGGGCGAAACAAAGAATTGTTACCTTGAAAACAGCTGTACGAAAGCTCCTTTGAGAGCTGCCAAGCAGAGAGTCTTGCCTTATGGATGCAAAATACAGAAAGTTAAGCTAGTCTTGAAGATGTCAAACAGGAAAACAATGGACGGCTAGTGCCTATCTGATAGGTCACTAGTCCATGGCACAATCACCATTTACCATCCTACTGCTCATTTTATATACCGGTATCTTTTATTGTGCAGGGGACTCAACCACGAGTCTCCTTGGCAGCCAAGGTTTTTGGATATTGCTCACTAACAGAGTTCTACATTGTTGTGTGTGATAGGGGGTGCTCAGTGGGAGTCCTTTAATAACTGGGACCACCATCTCCATGATCAGGCCATGACATCACAAGTGGCTGGTGGTAGCTGATCCAGTTGAAAGGTACAAACCTTTTTATATGTGCCCATTGGAGAGACTTGCTACTGGTTCTCACTGTATACATTCATAAAGAATCTCACAAAGTGGAAGCACTCAGGAATTCATTTCCATTAATCAATTGATCATAAAAATATTCAGACAAACAATATGTCAAATGCCAATGGAGCTGAAACAGTATAATCAATCATATGCTATCCAATAAGGAGATTTAGATGTCGTAGATTTAAAAAAATATATTTAGTCTTTATTCTTCATTTCTTCTTCGATAAAAACAGACAGTAACAATCTAGCCAACGCGTTTCATTCCCACAAAGGACTTCACCTGGGACAATATAAAGCGTACTCCTTCATATGTGGTATCTTCAACCATTCATTCATCAAGCTTCAATATCATGAACCAATATTCCTGGGATTCCCGCGGTGCCACTTTGGAGCTGGATTCTTCAATTTATCCTTGTTGAGAAAAAATATATGTATAATTTTTTTTTTAAAACAATGTACTACACTACATTTCCACTTAAAACCCAAAACGCACACTAAGAGCCAGATGTACGACCCTATTTTGCATGCGCAAACGGGTTTATGACCCGTTTCCGCATGCAAAATCTGATAGGGCCATGTACAATCCCTATTTAGCGAGTCGCAATTTTTTTGCAACTCGCTAAATAGGAATTGCGAGTCGTATTAGGAAGGGGCGTTCCAAGGGCATCCCTTCCTAATAGCGAGTCAGAACCCTATGTAAGAATGTTTTGCGACCGCAATTGCTGTCACAAAACACTCGCAATTTACTGCCCTCTTCAAAAAGGTGGTAAAGCACTCGCAAATGGGAGTGCAGGGCAAAATATTTTTTAGGGGCAGGCAGTGGTCCCAGGGACCACTACCTGCCCTTAAAAAATGAAACGAAAACGTTTCATTTTTCTTTTTTTAAATGCATCCCGTTTTTCTTTAAGGAAAACGGGCTGCATTTTTTTTAAAAACTGCTTTATTTAAAAGCAGTCCCAGACATTGAGGTCTGCTGAGCCCAGTAGGCCACCATAACTGGGAGGGCCAGCCATTCCTAATGGGGTCGCTAATTGCGAGTGCCTCATTAAAATGCATGAGGCATGCAATTTGCGACCCCATTAGGAATCGCTAACAGTGTCTCAGACACTGTTGTACATGGCATTTAACAACTCGCAAATTGCGACTCGCAATTAAGCGCAATTTGCGGGTCGCTAAATGACATAGTCGTACATCTGGCCCTATATGCGGTCTAAACAATATGTCTGCCTTTTAATTTTGTACGGGTCCAATATTGTTTAGACCACATTTAGGGCCTTATTATGACTTGGGCGGTCTTCCAAAGGGACCACCACTGCAGCGGTCCCAGGAAGACCGTCAAGGCCATTGTGAGCCCACCCGCTGGATTATGAGTGAAAACCAGGGCGGGCGGGTGGTGCTGATGCGGTCTCACGACGGCAGCTATGTTAGGCTCAGAGGAGAGCCTAATCAGTATACCGCCATCGTGAGAGTGCCTGCCGCACGTTCCTGCACAGTGTGGCATGCACCATGTCATGCATGCCACACCATGCAGGAACGAGGGTGCAATTCCAGGGGAGCACAACACCCCCTTACCTGCATGTCTGCCACCCTTTTCACGGCGGAAAAGGGTGCCAGATATGCAGGTCGGAATATGCTTGGCAGTACCAGCATTGGCACTGTCAGCATATGCAGGCTGTTGTCAGACTGCTGTCGCAGCGGGATCCTTGAGCCCGGCAGAGGCGGTGGTCTTGTGGTGGTCCCACCGCAACACTCGTACTAGGGCGGACTGGTGGTGTTGGTTGGATCACCACTGCGAGTACTACAGTCCCAGGACCACCGTACTTGTAATAAAGCCCTTAGTCAGCATTCTGGATTTTAAGGGGAAATATAGTGTAATACAGTGCATTTTTTATTTTGTACATGTTTAGTTTTTTTATTTCTGTAAGTATCGCAGTACTTTCTAGGCAGTACTACAAAACTCCACAAAATGTTTTTGTTTTAAAAATAAAGTAATAAAACTTCTTTTACCTACCTTTACACAGTTATATAAACTGACTCATCCCTTCCTATCCATTTATAAAACAGTAGTGCACTATATTAAAACCCAGAATGCATACCAAGTGTGGTCTAAAAAATATGGCTGCTTTTTAATTTTTTAAGGGCTTGCATTACTCAATCATATATTGTTGTGTCATCGTCACGTACCACAGTATACTGCAGTGCAATATATTACTAAATTGTTGTTCATTATGGGCCTGATTCACACTGATAAACTTACACTTTTGTGTAATTTTACTACTGTTTTATATTTACAAAGGTATTTTACAATTAGTATCTTCATGACTGCGAAGTCTTCACACATAAAAAAATAGGACTGTCCTATCTTTATATGTGCGGAGACCCTGCTAATCCTGGCCGTAGTTCGCGTAGTAGCGCTACGCGTAGCTACGCGAAGTGCACTTCGCACTACGCGAGCTACGCGTAGCACTACGGGAACTGCGTAGTGCGGTAGGAAATGCTGTTCGCATGGATTGCACAGTGCCGGATGCTTGTCCGCACTGTGCAATCATTGCAAACGCCATCTTGCACAGTGCAAGCGGTCGTTTTCTGCGGCTCGAGTAGATTTGTACTCGAGCGGCAGTTTGCTCAACGCGGACTGGTAGTTTCTCATCGCGAGCGGTCGCGAGCATACGCGACCACTCGCAATGAGAAACCTGACCTCCCCGCGTTGAGAATCTCGCCGGGAGGTTTATTTTCCACGCTCGCAATCGGCAACTTGATGTTGCTGATCGCGAACGAGGAAAAAGTCTCGCCGGGATGTCATTTTGCTTGCTCGCGGTCGCCAACTTGACGTTGAGGACCGCGAGCAAGCAAAAAATGCCCGCTACGCGTTTTTGCACTGTGCTACGTGCAATTTGCGTAGCGCGTAGTTACGCAAACTACGCAAACTACACGAGCGTAGCGTAGTTTTCCGCCCAGGCCTAGACCCTGCAGTCGAAAAGATACTACTCCTAAAATACCTTTATGAATAGGAAACAATTGTTAACTTACACAAAAATATAAGTGTGCCTTTGTGAATCAGGTCCTCTAACTTTAAAATAACTGAACCAATTTAGAACTACTTACCAAAAAGGAACCTTTACATCCCATAATCTATATTCCTATGCAAATTCAGCTAAATGCGATCAGCCATTTTCCCGCTATGTCTGCTTAAACTACACTCTACAAAAAGCCACTCCACTCCACTGTATGACACGCCACTCCACGACACGTTACTCCACTCCACGCTACTCCACTCTACAACACGCCATTCCACTTTACAACAGTCCACTCCACTCTATGACACCCCCACGCCACTCCACTCTATGTCCCTCCATTCTAAGATACTGTACCATATGCCACGTTATAAAATGCCACTCCACTATACTGTGACACACCACTCCACTCTATGCTATTCCACTCTACGCCTTTTCATGATATGCTATTCCACTCGACGCCATTCCACTGTATTCCACTCCCCTCTATGCCACTTCACTCAACGCTAACCACTCTACACCACTTCACTCTACGCTACTCCACTTTACAGCACTCCACTCTACCACACTCCACTCTCCGTCACTCCACTGTATGCCACAACATTCTAAGCCATGACAGTATATGCTACTCCACTCAACCCACTCCACTCCAAAACACTTCACTTTATGCTGTTCCATTGTACGCCACTCCACACTACACCACTCCAATCTAAGCCACTCTACACCATTCCAAACTACACCACTTGACTCTCTGCCACTATACGCCACTCCACTCTACGCTATTCCACTCTACGTCAGTCCAGTCTATGCCACTCCACTGTAACTATTCCACTCTACGCCACTCCACTGTATGCTATTCCACTCTACACCACTTCAATCTATGCCACTCAACTCTATGCCAGCCCACACAGGCTCAGAGGGTGTCCGGCTGCTGATTCCTCCCTTGCCGGGACTATCGAGTGCTCCTTTCCATAAGTATACATCTATAATCAGCATCCTGGGACCGTAATAATAAAGTTGGCCACCACTCATTGGACAACGCTAGGATAGTGTTTTTTAGATGTTGCAAGATAATCTGATTCTCTTCATGCCAAAGAAGACTTGTTATCCTATCATCCTAAAGCATTGGTGATCTCGCCTCTTTGGACTTTCATCACGCCTTTCTGTGGCTTTTCCTGATGAAGGCACGGTTGTGCCGAAACATGCGTAGGACACCATCTGGGTTGCAGCCACTGACTGATGCTGAATTGAAATTCAAATCATTTATCAGACATAACTAACCATTCGATAGAACATGGCCTTTTTCCATTCATGACGACATCATAGGTCATGGATATCTAATAAATTGAATATCATTTAAAAAGAGGAATTAACAGATATTCATCTTAATCATTGTGTATTTATAATTTATTCTGTCTTGACTGCACAGATTGATGTGAGTGTGAATGCGGATATGATTGATGTTTGCCTGTGGATCGTTTTATTGTTCTTCGTATTCATATTTATTGTCTTGATCTAATAAAAGCTATTTTTGTATTTGTTTAATAATTTCTGTTTTTTTGTCCCTCCATGTGTAAATTACGAATCAATGTTTTATTGTTAATCATTGGTGAGTTGCCCTAGGTATTTGCATTCTCATTATTCCCTGCCTAGAGGAACTCCTATTTGTACAGGGGGCTCTTCTATTTACATTGTGCCACTCCCCTCTATGCCACTTCACTCAATGCTATCCACTCTACACCACTTCACTCTATGCCACTCCACTCTACGCTACTCCACTTTACAGCACTCCACTCTACCACACTCCACTCTCCAGCACTCCACTGTATGCCACAACATTCTAAGCCATGACAGTATATGCTACTCCACTCTACCCACTCCACTCCAAAACACTTCACTTTATGCTGTTCCATTGTATGCCACGCCACACCACTCCAATCTAAGCCACTCTACACCATTCCAAACTACACCACTCGACTCTCTGCCACTATACGCCACTCCACTCTAAGCTATTCCACTCTACGTCAGTCCAGTCTACGCCACTCCACTGTAACTATTCCACTCTACGCCACTCCACTGTATGCTATTCCACTCTACACCACTTCAATCTATGCCCCTCAACTCTATGCCACTCCACTCTATGCCACTCCACTCTATGCCACTCCACTCTATGCCACTCCACTCTATGCCACTCCACTCTATGCCACTCCACTCTATGCCACTCCACTCTATGCCACTCCACTCTATGCAACTCCAATCTACACTCTTCCATTCTATGCCACTCCATTCTACGCCACTCCACTCTACGTTATTCCATTCAATGCCATTCCACTGTAAGCTACTCCATTCTATGCCACTCTATGTCAATCAACTCTACACCACTCCACTCTATACTAGTCCACTCTATGCCACTCCATTCTATGACACTTCACTCTATGACACTCCACTCTATGACACTCCACTCTACACTATTCTAGTCTACGTAAGTCCACTCTATGCCACTCAACTCTAGGTCACTCCACTTATTTCCTTCTACTCCACTCCACTCCAAGAAAATGCACTCCACTATACTCTATTCTAGTCTAACCTACTCAACTCTACGCCACTTCACCATACGCCACTCCACTCTATGACACTCCACTCTATGCTATTCCACTCTACGCCACTCCAATCTGCGCCACTCCACGCGATTCCACTCTATGCCACTCCACTCTACGCCATTCAATTTTATGCCACTCCACTTTACGCCACTCCACTCTACACTATTTGACTCTATGCCCTCCACTCTATGCCCCAGCACTCCACTCTATGCCACTTCACTCTACACTATTCCACTCCATACGACTCCACTCTACACAGTTCCACTTTTGGGCACTTGACTCAACACCACTCTATGCCACTCCACTTTACACCACGCCTCTCCACTCTATGCTATTTCACTCTATGCCATTCCACTCTATGCCACTCTACTCTAATCCACTTTCTGCCACTCCACTCTTCATCACTCCACTCTACCCCACTACACTCTACCACACTCCACTCTACGCTATTCCACTCTACGTTACTCCACTCTATGCCACTTTACTCTACTCCACGCCACTCCCCTCTAGGCCAATCCACTCTACGCCACTCCATGCCACTCAACTCTACACCACTTCACTTTCTGCCACTCCACTCTACACCACTCCACTCTACGCCACTCCACCTGACACTATTCTATTTTATACCACTCCACTCCTCAATGTCACTCCATGCTACACCACTCCACTCTATGCCACTCCACTCTATGCCATGTCACTCTACCCCACGACATTCTATGCCATAACACTGTACTCTACTCCACTCAATGTCACTCCACTCAATGCCACTCCAACCTATACTATTCCACTGTATGCCACTCCACACTGCGCCACTCCACTCTACTCTACTGTACGCTACTCGATTCTATCCAACTCTTCTGTACCCCACTTCACTCTATGTCACTCCACTCTATGCCACTCCACTCCATGCCACAACACTTTTTCCCATGACACTGTACGCCACTCCTTTCTACACTACTCCACTCTACTCTATTCCAATGTACGCATTCCTACTCTACGGCATTCCGCTCTACACTATTCCACTCTACGCCACCCCAGTCTACACCACTCCACTCTACGCCATTCCTCTCCATGCCCCTACACCACTCTACTCTATGCCACTCAGCTGAATGCTACTCCGCTCTGCGCTACTCCACTCTATGCCAATCCACTCTAATCTATTCAACTCTACGCCACTCCACTCTACGCTACTCTGCTGTACACCAATCTACTCTACTGTACCCCACTTCACTCTACCCCACTTCACACTACGCCACTCTACTCTACACCACTCTACTCTACACCACTCTACTTTATGCCACTCTACTTTATGCCACTCTACTGTACTCCACTCCAAACCACTGCATAGAAAGAAAAACAATGATAGATTTACTTTGTAATATATTACAAAAAATAAAAATAATTTTTAATAAACATACATATTCATACATATTCAATGAAAAAACCAAAGGTTAAAGTTTAGTTATATTTAGGAAAATTATATTCATTCTTTCTGTACAAACCAAACTTAAACCACATACACCTTAGAAATTCTAAAGTTATAGTTGTACCTTAGACGTATAATTTACGCACCACTGTCTAATTACTGTAACTTTATTTTTTTCTATGCAAAACAAACTTAAACTACACAAATTTTAGAAATTATAAAGTTACATTCATATCTTAAATGTATAATTTGCGCACCATCTTCAAATTACTATAACTTCCACACCTCCGTACATAGTGTTGTCAACTCACTAGGTCCTCTGCTACACTGATGAAGCATAGCACAACCTTCTGATTGTTGGATATAACTGAACAAGGGACTGGTCTCAATGATGAACTGCAAAAAGTAAATTCAAACATTCTTTCCAGAAGTAGCAGGGCAGTAATTACATAATGAAAGCAATCCAGCTACAGGCCAGAAGAGCTAAGAGAGGGACGGTGGGTCTTGGGAATTTCCTTGTTTCCCTTTGTGATGGACACCTAAGAGAGGGCACCTTTATTTATTTATTCATTTAAATTAGTGATTTACTTTTGTTTTTAAGTGATTAGTGAAAAGCTGGTTATCATCTTAGCATAGCTTCAGAGTGCTAAGTGGCACATAAAGACAAACCAACAAAGCAAAGAAAGTAAACAAGGGAAGCATGAGGTGTTAAGAGGGCGAAAGGATGGCGTGCGACTACCCATTCAACATTCGTTAAATATAGGTGTACGGAAAACTCTTACATCAAATGATGTAAGGTGGAGAGGCAAGACATCAAACTTTAGGGTCCTGCACTCCCAAGTTAAGGCTACTTCATTTCTGTCGATCGAAGCAGCATTGAGGGATCAGGTACAAAGAGGATGACTGAAGGTTCCTGTAGGTTGGCGAGTAATTGAGGACCAACTTTTGTGTATATGCAAATTCTTTGCTCCAGTAGGCATTGTAGATAATTAATAATTCAGGGTCAGAGTATCTTGATTTTACACCTGGATTCGACTGGCACTCTTTGGAGGGCATTTAGAAGTGGTTTGATAAAGCCATGTCTTTGGAAGGTCATACTAAACCTGGCCTACTGATTTTGGAATCTCTCAACTTTTCATTGGAAGGTCTTTAAAAATCGCATTGGAGTAGTTTATTCAACCTATAACAAGACATGTTAGATCGATCTGGTGAGAGGTTTGCAGAAGCATGAAGAGTTGCATGCTGACAACATTGACCACACCATTGACATAAGTGATGAAAGGAGAGAAAGGAGGGCGGTGATGTAATTATGTATTATAAGGAATTAAATTCCCTGCTTCACAGACATCCCTGACCTTAGTCGTTTGCCTTATTCCTCTATTTGCTCAAAACACACTTTGGGTGCTTGTACTATAATTAGACCAAGTCGATGGGGGCGTTATCCATTATATAAGCTCCAGTTGGTGGTACATTATTCTGTAAGCACACGTTCTCACAGTTCAACAGCAATTATTAAACTCCACTGTAAACCATGTTTAAGCATAATGCTCAATAATGGTGCATAAGTAAAATATGGAAACATTTTTGCTAATGAACTGGTAGTTGGCGTCCTAGCTCTACGATGTTACTCCGTGTAATCTTGGACGAGGAACTAGTTTCTTGTGCCTTACAGCTTAGAAATATACTCTGCTAGGATAGGAGATGTGCAAAACAATTAATGACTTCATTGGAGAAGCAAAAGTTGGGGAATTCCTGCAAAAATATTTGTAAAGCTAAATATTTGGGAAAGGTATGAAAAAAAGATGAAATCCCCAGTGTTTCTCTGGAAATGTACACATTAAAAGATATATAGTTAGAGTCTGCTGGTACCTGAGCCATGTGCATGGATTTATCTCCAATATGCCACTCAGCATTGGTGTCCCTCACCAATAGCCATCTGTCATCAAAATTAAGATTATATTGTAAGTGATGATCATGCATCGTATTCTTGCTACCTCTCGTCGATCATTAACCCTTTGTGGGATTGTATATATGTATATTAAGCTTAATGTTTAGTTCTAATCATGGTACAACAACTGATGACTTGGAAACATAAATGGTTTTGGTTTTGAAAATGCAATTGTAAAGCGCTCTGATACCCTACGCAGGGTCATGTTCGCGCTATAGAAAACACCAAATAAATAAATAAATAAATAAAAATGCATCAATGGAGCACAAAAATATGTGACACAGAAAACCAAATTATGTGGCACGCAACGGCAATTTATATTGTACATTATGTTATTAATGGCAAAATATGCGCCAATTCTAAGGCATTTATATATATTACACATTTAGAAACACTTAGGGCCTGATTCACAAAGGTAAACTTCCACTTGTGTATAAGTTTACGATTTTTTTGCAACTCACAATGGATTTTGCGAGTAGTATCTTTATGACTCCTCACTCAAGGCGGACACTCGGCACATAAAAAGATAGGCAGCTGTAAAGATACTACTCGTAAAATTGCTTTGTGTATTACGACAAACTCAGAAACTTACTCAAATGTGTAAGATTACCTTTGTGAATCAGACCCTCAGTTATTGCAACAAAACGAATTCCAACACACTGTAAATAAAGCAGATTTCATAAGAAAGAAAGCAATACACTGGCAACAGATCATTTTCACCAAACACAAATAATTGCGTCTTGAACACAAGAATTACACCTTGTTAACACTGTTCTTTGAACCTTCCAGTGGAAAACAGTTTCTGGAAAACATATACAATGTGGCAATGGACAGACAACCAGCCTACATGTACACACTTGTTCTCCGGAACCCAAGATTAGAGGTTAATAGTTAGTAGATTAGTTTTTTTTCTCTTTTCTTTGTGCATTAGTTACGTTTGTGCCCTTGATTTCCTTTGTGTTTAGTAGAGTTTGAAGCAGGAATACCTTTCTACAGTCTTGCTGCAGACAGCTTTGAATACAATTCTACAAAGAGTGGGCTTGGGCTCCTCTTTTCTCATAATTCAAGGGCTTTGCTGTATATCTCAGGTCCCTGGTCTTGATTGGATGGCTTTCATCCTAAACCTTGGGTTTGTCCCACCAGTGAAGCATTAGCTTTTTACCCCTGCATTTGACTGTCTGGGTTGTATCCCAACACTTTTGATGTCATGGAACTATCATTCTCACTTTTCATTTCTTTTATAACGCTCTATAGAGAAGAATGCTTTGCTCTAGGTGCATTTAGGGTGTGCTCATGCTCTTTTTCTCACTTTGTGTGCACCTAGTGTGAACTAAGAGCACGCTTGCACTCTTTCATTCACTTTCTAAACCTCCCACACCCTGCCTCTCCCCTCCCACTCTCCCTCTGAAATGTGCTTGAATTCTCAGCAGTGCCAGGCAAGTGTTGGATATCGGTCTTTATGATGTCCTGGATGGTGTCCCATAGCATTTAGCTGAGCCTGTCACTGAGGCCAGAGAAGCTCTTTACTCCTCCATGGTATGAATGGCGTTGGGTGCTAGGCTTGTCCATTCCTTGGATTTTATTCCAAAGCACTTTCCTGTGCCCCTAGGTGCCTCATTTCCCCAGTCTACACTCCCGCCCCTCTTTCACCACTCCTCTCCGACCACCCATCTTCAAATCCATAGTGGCCAAAGCTGTTGGTTTTGTCAATGCTAGATGCTTTTAAAATATGACTGCATTAGCAAAGCCAATAGCGATGACTGTCCATCTTCAAAGTTTATTTCTTATACTTTCAAGATGGCCGCTACGTTGTGTGACCCAACTTGGCATGGTGACACAATGATACAGCCATTCTAAAAGTGTAGGAAATAATGTTTCATACTTGTAAAACAGTCATTGAGTTCATGACACAATGTGATTTAAACAAAACAATGTGGTGGCCAGTATGAAACCATTATTTTCTGTACATTCAAGGTGGTTGTCACATCATGCCACATTGCATTATGCAATGTGACCTCCATATTAAAAGAGTGTAAACATAATTTTTTCAAGATGGCTGCCGCATTGCATCATGCCAAGTTGCATCATGCAAAGCGGCAGCGATTTTGAAAGTGTAAAAAAAAGAAACTTTGGAAATGTCTGGTCTCCGCCATTGGCTGAGTGAAGGCTGGTAAATTTTAAAAAACATCTGACATTGTGTCAGATGTGTCAGATTGTTAGATTGTGTGACATCTGACAATAGCAGCGACCAAAGCATTGGTTAAGTGAGACTTATTGACTTGGCCAGAGCTTATTTGTTCTAGGTATCCTAGATATGTTTTACAACAGGAATGCTGATTGTACAGCCTGGCAGTCTACTTCTGGCCCTGGTCACCTTTACATGTGGCCCCCTGTTGAACAGCAGCACTGAGCTGCTGCTTACTTGACTGACCACCAACATTCAAAAAAGATGTTAAACAAACGGGCAATAGTTTATTTACACGATAACTGAAGCAAAGGAAAAGAAGCACAGAAGTGCCCTGCACCACATACCTTTAGGAACACCTTCATGTTTAAAGGCATTGTGCAACAAATAAGTAAAAATGTGATTAAGTCTTCAAAATTGTAAACTTATTTCTTCAACATGTGGAAGTGTTTCTTCTTAGTACCTGTGATTATATTTCTGCATTGAGTGCCATTTATTAGAAGCTGTAGTTTTCAAACTTGAACTTTAAAAACATCCCTGACCTCCCCTATCTCTGACAATAGCATTAGTGACCCAAGAGTCAAGTCAGTTGTTATGTATACTGTCTATGTGCCCTTGGTTGTTATTTTACATAGAAGAACTTTATGGTCTATTAAATCAAACACAAGAGAAGTTTTTGTACAGCACACATACTGACCTCATGTATTTCATGGTGCTCTCATATGTGCTAATGAAGAAACAGGAGGCAATGTGAAATAAATAAAATGTTTAGGATCACACAATTAGGTCAAGAGGAAAAGCCAGGATTGGTTTCACATTGTGCATTTCACCCACTAAATGGATATCTAATGCTGTCTCTAATTTTATATCAAAAGTTAAACCTTTGTCTTTTGGTACATGAGGATAGAGTGTGGGTGGAATACAGAAGCCACGGAAATACTTGGCTTGTTTTGAGCTCCAGGGTCCAGGAGAACCTAGAGCTGAGGCAGAGCCAGGCATCTGGCTCGAACTTGGTTCACACCTTAAGTGGCTCGACCGCCTCTATCACATAATGACAATTAAAGGGGCAAAATCATAGGAAGGTGTTGATTTGACCATGATCAAACAATGTGGTGAAGCATGAGTATCAACACCATAGTGCAGGACTCCTTGTTTCAAAGTTAATTATGTTCTCAGTACACAACATTTTGGTGAGTGGACTATGAGACTGGGTGTTCTCTCTTGGATAAAATCAAATGATTGTTCTCATACATTCCTGTTTTCTTATTGCATGCTTACTACACATGTTTAGTTTAATTTAAGTTATTCCAATTTCTGAAAAAATTAGCAGAAAAAATATGTTCAAAAGTGATTGCCCAAGAGCACACAATTTGACACAAATAGAGGCCAGGATTAATCAAAACGATGTCTTCTGGTTCCATATGCTCATTACACAACAACAGGAGTGTCCGTGGTGGAAATGGTGAAACTCATGGAGCAGTCTTACCAGACACAGTATAGAATTAAATCCTCAAAATACCTCCATGACTCACAGTCCAGACCATGTACATGGTTTCCTCCTCCTCCTACACCCAGTGTACAGCCTCACCACACTCCGACTCCTAACTTGTTTGCATCAGTGAGGCCCTCGGTCACACCACAGACCATAGATTTTGGCCCTTCAGAGAATGTTTGTAAGTACCCATGTTTTACAACCTGTACACTGAATGGCAGGATTGAGTTTACTCTGTGTTCACATTATATGGGGACGGCTGGGGCCAATTATTTTAAACAAGAACCAGCCCTTGTTGAGATGAAAAGGAATGCAGAGGTGAGCCAGCATAAAAGTAAACAAGGACAAATATAAGCAGCAGAGCGTGGCAACACGCCTAACAGAGAAGTTGTAACTGAAATATGAAATGAACATGAAAGAGGGACAACGTGTAACACTACAGCCCTGTGGAAGAGTACTGTACATTACCCACTTATTATCTCACTGCAACGACGTTCAAATTCAAAACATCATACCTTTAAAAAAAGAGGCAAATGTTTGAGATTATTTTAAACTCCGCCTACACTCTTCAAGTAACTGCTACTTTAAGAACACCGCAATGTAGCAATGAATTTGCTTGAACAGTGAAACACATTTTCATGACAAAAAATGAAGCATAAAAATCTTTATGCGGTTACTTAAAACCACAAGAGTAAAAATACAATTGTTACCCTGTTTCAAATAAACTTAAATATCTAAAGTATTTGTTTCCTGCTACAGCTAAACGCCCTTTTATCATTCTATCAGAAGAAGACATTAACATCTTCTAAACAAAAGTCTCCCCAATGTGATGCTGTTTACAGCCATCAGTGGGTAAAAGGTAACCAGTAAGCTGCATTTCATGTTCATCATTTTAGCAGCTTCTTATACGGTTAAGCTAGGAGCAACATTTTTAGGGAAATCTGGGAATTGCGCAGTAGATGGCGATTTAGCCAGTAAGTAAGGCAACTCCTAGCAGTCATGGAATTGCATAATTTCAGTGGCCCTGCTTATAGGCACTAGTGAAAGTTTTGTCCTGGTTATTTTCTCCATTTGACGCTTGTAGGCCCGTGCAATAGCTGCAGTAGTCCTAAACTCTACCTGCGGCTTTGAATGCCATTTATCCTGTTGCACTTACATTCTTAACTCATTTTAAGACAGTGCCCTGTAGGAAACCCTTTGATACAGACGTCAAGGTCTTCCCTGGAATTGGAAATAAAATCATGTTTATTCTCCATTGCATTATTTTTTCTGATCTAAACTATATCTGAATACAGTACATCCTTCGTCATATTGTACAACATACACAAACCATTGGAAACCTATGCTGTCAAGACAAGACAGCACAAACGAGGGGCAGTGGTAGCCAGTGTGCTTGCTCGGCCCTGCCTGGGCCCTAGGGCAAAGAAGGGGATAGGCCCTCTAGCTGCAGACTCAACTGTGAAATACAGCGATAATCGAGGTTCAGTTCCTCAGGCCTCTGGGCTCCGGTGTCACTGCACCTGCTGCACCAATGGAAGCTACGTCCCTGACTAGTGGCGGCAAGACGCAGACAAGGGATGAATGCTAAGGGTCACATGACCTAGTTCCCGATGGGCGCACCTTCCTCTTTGGGAAAATACATCACTAGGCTGTTGCAATCCGAACAGTCAGTCCGTAGCTACTGATAGTGCATCAGGTGCAGTGACACCGGGGATAGGGGGGCTGGGGAGCTCACTACACTCCAATTACATATTTTATTATACCAAGCCAGGGGATGGGTGCCCTATTCCTTTGGCTTGCATTGGGACCCTTACGTATTCCTTACAAACAACGACAAGGTGCCATTGGAAATAGTAGTCTTACTATGGCCCAGTGGGGCTCATTTTATCAAACCTGATGAAAGGCAGAGTCAGCACTGGTGGGATTTCAACTCTGAGCTTTCACAAGGAACCTTCCAGCAGGCGCACCAGCCCACTAAGCTACAAAACAATTCATTTGCGTACTGACCTCAACCTAAGCCTGCGTAGGAAGTAGTCTGTGGCCATTTGGCAGTCCAGGAATGCCATTTCCAAACGAGCGCAAGCAGATCACGAAACGTAAAACTTACACATCTTCGCGGCGTCGGCCTTGAGGTGGAAATCCCAGTTCCGGGGCAGCCTGAGGGACATCTTCAGGAGACCCTTAGGGAGGATCGTATCCGACATGGGACACCAAACTCCAGGACTCGTCTTGCAGCACTGCTCCTCTTTGCACGGGCAGCACCAAAACACGAGGCTCGCGCTGTTCACGGTCCCTAGCGCTGAATAAAGCGCATTAAACATCCAATATGGTCCCCGATAGACTGCTCCCTCGCACGCTTAGACCTCTGCTTCCTCGCCCCTGCATCTGCGGGGCTCCGGCCATATGTACCCAGAAAGGAGCAATTACCCCACCGGCGGAGCCTGCCTCGAAGCCCGCCTTCACCTCAGCAGGAGGCAGCCTTCTTTCTCCTCAGCACTCTTCCTCTTCCGCACTTCAGCGAGGAAGTGGGTGTCGATAAAACGGTGCTTTCGGCAGGCACGTGTCGCAGCTTTTCTTGCTGAGACAAGACCGGTTCCGGGGGGATTTCCCATACAGGTACAAAACCTCGCCAGAGGAACCAGTGAGGAGACTCGACTGTGTATTTTGCGAGTCACATTGTGGAGTCCTGGCAGGGCTGACTCAGCCTTTCATCCTCCCGAGGGCCAATAAAAGCACCGGTGGCTTTGGTAATTACAGTAACATCTGTTATTTGCAGCCCTTGGAAGTCCGAGTGCGGTGTATGCCTGATATAAAGCATAGTTATTATGAGTATACCATGCGTGCAGGAGCATCGGCACAATAACACGAACATTCAGTAAAGTCCATTTTTTTACTGAACAGCTGCAGACGTTGTCCTCCCCCACAAAAAAAACTAGAAGCTCGTGCTTAGTTGTATGTTTTTTCCACTACCCCGATCATTAAACGTTTCGGAAACATGACAGATATGGTTCCGTGACACGCCCACACAAGTGTGTTTACTCCATCTGGGCCCGGGGAGCAATTTCGTTATAATGCACAGCAGATGCTTCCCAAATGAAGGTGAAAACGAGGCTCCGGGGCCGATGGCCGGCGCGAGACAGCTGCAAACTTCTGCTGACGTCACTACGTTTCTGGGAACTAAGTCAAGGCACAGAAGACCGGCGGGTCTCTAGGGGCAGGGACAGTCTAGTCTAGTTTGAGGAAATGCGGTGCGGGAGAAAATAACTGACCCTCTCTCTCATGTCTTCTACCGATGTCACTGACTGCACACACAACATATTCCAGCCAGGTTACAACATCCTGGGGGTTCTAACATGACGCCGTGATGATGTCATCTTGACACGACAGGAACCTCCGACATTGGACATTGAAAGGAGCAATGGATTTATAGTCAAGAGGTCATGGTGGCAATTGCGTAATAATTTCATACACTAATGTATATATTATATAGCATCCTACTGGTTCAAGTGCAAGGTTTTTTTTTCTAAGCCGTTCATCGAAAATGTCAAGAACAATATGTACACAGTTAAGAAAAGTGACTCATTCATAGGCTAAAACAGTGACTGCTGAGTTTTTTGCGAGGAGTCTATTGGTCCCTAAGGTCCTTGAATTTTCAAAGTGCTGGTGCAGCGCAAAGTTGCCCACTCTTTACACTCACAAATCTGTCACAAATATGTCAACAGATAAGTGACATGAATGTGCACTTGTTTTTTATATGATTAAATGATTAAGAGAAAAGGGTGCATTCAATATTACTATTAAAGAGTGCATTCATTGTGGAGTTAGAGAATTTACTCATGCGTGTTTTTACCCTGACTGAAGTACTAATGAATTAAAACCATCCTCATTTAGTAGATGATACACCTACTATGAAGATGAAATTCGACTTTAATATGGGAATAACATTTAATGACTTGAAAAGTAGATGAAAACCATCCTCATATATGTAGAATGGGATTTCGTTTAAAACGATAAAGTTTATGTTATGTGTGAACTAATGTTACACGTATATGCATTTAAATGTAGTTCTTAGGCATACTTACACTTTGTGAGAAGTTGGCCTGGTATATGCTGTCCACTAATTATAGTGGGCACCTTGCACCAGTCCAAACAACCCCTTATTGGAGATAGGTTAAAGACAACCTTTATTGAAAGCTATCCTAGTGGTAGCTATGGAGAGCAGCCTTCAGGCTAAGTCTTGAAGGAATGTAAAGCAGCTTGTTTTACCAGTCTATAATCTCTTGAGTGACCAAATGAAAGAGGACCACACCAGGTATATATTCAAAATATATGTATTTATTGCTAAACACACCCCTCTAGTCTCTTTATGAGGCTAGAGTTCGAAATACATAAGTTATAAGTTAGTTATCAACAGTAATAGCACAAATACACGTTTGAGCCCTAGGGGCGTACCAAACCATATACCAATAAAGTGGTATAAGAACCACGACTGAGCTAGACACAAGGCCTAGAGCCTGTAGAAGTGCTTGGACCACAAGGAACCACCCAAGGTAGTGACACAGGGGACCCACGGGGGACGCGTGCAGTGTGAGAACACAGCCGCGAATCGCCGTTGACTTTTATGGGGAAAGTCGCGGTTGGAATTTTAAAGAAAAGGGACACTTAGAGGAGGACTTGGAGCAAACCCCTTTAGAACTGGGTTGTTCTAGAGTCTATACCCACGGGACCACCGGAGTACTCGAGTTACCTCACCCAGGGAAGCCGGGTGCATAGGTGTCTTTCGGGGTCGGGTTTCGTCGTCGTTTTCAATGGCGATCTGCTGCAAAGTGCTGCTGGCGGCCAAGTCGAAAGTGTTCGGGTGGATCCAAAGGTGGATCGAAGATCTGAAGAACCTGAAAGCAGAGGGGACAGAGTCTGGGTCACTAGCCAGTGACCAGGAAGGCGATGGGCAGATGCCCACCGATGTCGAGTGCTTCAGGTAGGTTGACGGTCGTCTTGACTCTTCAGCCACGAGGTCCAGGAGGCGTCGACGACAACCAAGAGCTGGATTCGAGCTGTCCCACGACGTCTGTCGATTGCAGGGGTGTCGGCGACTGGATTGGACCCAACAAGCCTTGGCAACGGCAAGTCTTGTGGAACTAGAAGAAGGATGGTGGTGCAGACCAGCAAGATCTGAGGGACTCACCCAGATAAGGTAAGTCAGGGCACGCCTGGAGCAACCAGGGAGCCCAAGCAGAAGAAGATTGGCCTTCGGGAGGGCCTACTAGCCAACGGACTAGCGACCGCGAAGGAGCCTCGAGTGGACGCACTTAGAGCTGGCTCACGGGACACTTGTGGAGTGGAGGCCAGTGATCTTCGGTGCAGTCGGTGCTGGAGGCTGGGGCTACTCGGAGCCCAAAGCACAACTTCTTGGAAGACCCAGAAGAGGATGCACTTGCAAATGCGATTGGTGTCCAGGGGTCATGGTTCCACGTTACCCACGACAGCTACGGGCCTCAGCTTTACTGGGGACTCAGGGCAGCCTCGGAGAAGTGTGGAAATCTACCTCTGGTGATGCAAAGACTTCGGTGTCCAGCGGGAGCTTCAGCGATGCAGACCGGACAATTGCTTCGTTGGTGCCTGCCAAGCAGGGGAGTCACTCCTTGACCCCAAGGGAGATTCTTCAGTCCTCTAATCTTAAAGTAGAGCGTCGAAGGTCCAGGATTCTGTATCAGAGTTTCGTCCAGGTAAATCTAAAGTCCTAAGGACTGGGGTCCCATACTTATACCAAGTTAGGGGGTTGGACATACTCTGGGGACCCACCTATGGGAGGGTCAGGGCAGAGGGGTGGTTACACCCCTTTCCCTTTGTCCAGTTTCGCGCCAGAGCAGGGGCTGGAAGCCCCTGAGCCGGTTTGAACTGGGGTATGCACAGGGACACCAAATGTGCCCCCAGTGCAGGACTTCAAAGCACCAAAGAGTGCTCCCGCCCAGCCCCAATACACACTATCCTGTCTGGGGAGGTGGTTACACCTCCCTGGGACAGGAAACCTATTGTCCAGGCCTCCCCTGCCGGAGTTTCAGTCAGCAGCAGGAGGCCAGACCCGTGTCTGTGGCAGCGGCATCCATTTTGTGATGCCAGGGCTTGGAAAGAAGTTACCGGGCAGGCCGGTGTGTACATGTCTCTCCCTCTAGAAGGGTGGAATGCTACCCCCGCCGCCAGAACTGGCGGGGGTAGTATTCCAAGATGTTTGACACCAAACACGACATGTTTCCGTGCAGCCATCCCAAAGTTAGCATTTAACGCGAGGTTATAATGCGCTTAAGAGTATATGGTCAGGCTGCACTACAAACAGCATCAGAGAAGGGTCTCCGAACGCTGCAGAGGGGCTCTGCTCATGCAGGGGCACCCTCTCACATAGGAACCAAGCACTCTGCCTTCAGGATTGACAAGGCCTGCCATAGGAGTGACTTATAGGTTTATATGTGTGTATGTATGTAGTGATATAGGTAACCTATATCACAGTAAGGGGTGCATGCACCACCTTACCCAGGCTGCAGTAGCAGACCTGTGGTGTCCTTTTGGCTGGCCTTCCAGGGGTGGCACAATACATGCTTCAGCCCCTGGCAGGCCTCTGAGGTACCTATGCCCTGGGTACATAGTATACCATATACTAGGGACTTACAAGGGCACTCCAGACTCCAATCAGAGATGTGCCTAAGGCACATGGAAACCATTTTAGAGAGGAAGCAGCTAGGCTGGGGTTCTGATTAGCAGGGCCCCAGCCAGACTAAAGTCGAAAAACAGTTAAGCATCAGCAAAAAGTGGGGGTACCCATGTGAAGCAGATCCTACTCTCCTACACAACCCCCCCCCAAACGTAGGGACATTAAACTAACCTTGCCCAGTTAAGTCTTCATGTTCTAAGTGGAAGAACCTAGAGAGTCCATCTGCATTGGCATGGTTACTCCCAGGTCTATGTTCCACTGTGAAGTCCATCCCCTGTAGGGAAATGGACCACCTAAGCAGTTTGGGGTTTTCACCCTTCATTTGTTTTAGCCATAAGAGGGGCTTATGGTCTGTTTGAACAAGGGAGTGAGTACCAAACAAGTATGGCCTCAACTTCTTCAGAGCCCAGACCACAGCAAAGGCCTCCCTCTCAATGGCTGACCAACGTTTCTCTCTAGGGGTCAGCCTTCTGCTAATAAAAGCTACTGGCTGATCCTGACCTTCATCATTCAATTGTGACAGTACAGCCCCTACCCCCAATTCAGATGCATCTGTTTGGACAATGAACTTCTTGGAGTAATCAGGACTCTGTAGAATGGGAGCAGTGCACATGGCCTGCTTTAGGTCATCAAATGCCTTTTGACAGCTAACTGTCCACTGAACCTTTTTGGGCATTTTCTTGGAAGTTAAGTCATTCAGGGGTGTCACTATTGATCCATACCCCTGACAAATCTCCTATAGTACCCAGTCAGGCCTAAAAGGCTCTCACCTGAGTCTGGGTAGTTGGAGCAGTCCAGTCCATGATGGTCTGGATCTTGCTCTGCAAGGGTTGAACCTGGCCTCCACCCACAAGGTGGCCCAGGTACACAACCTGACTCTGCCCTATCTGGCACTTGGTGGCCTTGATAGTCAGGCCTGCTTTCTGCAGGGCCTGCAAAACATTTCTGAGGTGGACCAGGTGATCCTCCCAGGTGGAGCTAAAGACAGCAATATCATCTAGATATGCTGCACTATAGGCTTCCAGACCTGTAAGGACTGTATTCACCAACCTCTGAAAAGTGGCAGGTGCCTTCTTCAGACCAAAGGGCATCACCACAAATTGATAATGCCCACTAGGGGTTGAGAATGCTGTTTTTGGCTTTGCATCATCAGCTAGTCTGATCTGCCAGTAGCCAGCTGTCAGGTCAAATGTGCTTAGATACTTGGCTGAGGCCAAAGTGTCTATTAGCTCATCTGCCCTAGGTATTGGATGGGCATCAGTCCTAGTGACTGCATTGAGACCCCTGTAGTCCACACAAAACCTCGTCTCTCTTTTCCCACCATTGGTGTGAGGTTTTGGCACAAGGACCACTGGACTAGCCCAAGGGCTATCTGAGGGTTCAATAACTCCCAAATCCAACATCTTCTGGACTTCTGTCCTGATACAGTCCCTGACATGGTCAGGTTGCCTATAAATCTTATTTTTAATAGGCAGACTGTCCCCAGTGTCCACTTCATGAGTGCACCAGGTGGTCTGACTGGGTGTCAGTGAGAATATGTGCCTGAACTGATTGAGCACCTGTCTGCAATCAGTTTGCTGCTGGGCAGTGAGGCTGCCTGCCAAGGCTACACCATCCACTGACCCATCATCAGGGTTCTGTGAGAGCAGGTCAGGGAGTGGGTCACTCTCTTCCTCCTGTCCCTCATCAGTAGCCATGAGCAAGCCCATGTCTGCCCTGTCCACATATGGTTTTAATCTGTTGACATGGAGAACCCTGTGGGGACTCCTGGGTGTTCCTAGGTCTACTAAGTAGGTAACCTCACCCTTCTGTTCAACAATGGTATGGGGTCCACTCCATTTGTCTTGGAGAGCTGCTGGGGCCACTGGCTCCAACACCCACACCTTCTGTCCTGGCTGGTAAACAGTCAGTACAGCCTTTGGTCATGCCAGGCTTTTTGAAGTTCCTGGCTAGCCTCAAGGTTTTTAGTTGCCTTTTTCATGTACTCAGCCATCCTGGAGCAGAGACCAAGTACATAGTCCACTATGTCTTGCTTTGGGGGCTTGAGAGGTAACTCCCATCCTTCCTTCACCAAGCACAATGGACCCCTGACAGGGTGACCAAACAAAAGTTCAAAAGGGCTGTAGCCAACCCCTTTTGAGGCACCTCCCTGTATGCAAATAAAAGTCAGGGCAAGAGTATGTCCCATCTTCGCCTAAGCTTTTCTGGGAGCCCTTTAATCATGCCCTTCAAGGTTTTGTTGAATCTCTCAACTAAACCATTGCATTGTGGGTGATAGGGTGTGGTGAACTTGTAAGTCACTCCACACTCCTTCCACATGGCTTTCAAGTATCCAGACATAAAGTTAGCACCCCTGTCTGATACAACCTCCTTAGGGAAGCCCACTCTTGAGAAAATTCCCAGGAGGGCTCTTGCCACCACAGATGCTGTAGTGGTCCTAAGGGGAATAGCCTCTGGGTACCTGGTGGCATGATCCACTACCACCAGGATAAACCTGTGCCCAGGTGCTGTTTGGGGATCCATGGGACCAACAATGTCAATCCCCACCCTTTCAAAGGGAACCCCCACCACAGGTAGTGGTATAAGGGGGGCCTTTGTGGTGCCACCTGCCTTGCCACTGGCCTGGCAGGTTACACAGGAGCGACAAAACTCCTTGGTGTCTTCAGACATGTGGGGCCAGTGAAAGTGAGGGACAATTCTGTCCCAAGTCTTCTTCTGGCCCAGGTGACCTGCTAAGGGAATGTCATGGGCTAGGGTCAATAGGAAGCCCCTGAACTTCAGAGGTATAACCAACCTCCTGGTGGCACCAGGCTTGGGGTCTCTACTCTCTGAGTACAAGAGTCCATCATCCCAATACACTGTATGGGGACCACTAGATTTCCCAGCAGCCTCAGCAGCAGCTTGCTGTCTGAGGGGTTCAAGAGAGGGGCAGCTCTGCTGCTCCTGGCTCAGATCTGCCCTGGAAGGGCCCCCTGTCCCCAAGAACTCAACCTGGTCAGGTTCAAGCTCCTCTGGGACAGTTCCTTCCTCAGGACTGAGATCATCCCCCTCAAGAGACTGATCTTCCTTCTGAGCCAAGGGGAAGGCACTGCCTTTACCCTACTACTCCTCTTCTTGGAGGGCACTTGGTCCATTATTCCAGAATCCAAGGCCTGTTCAGTGTTAGACATTTTGGCTTGTGACCTGGTCACAGCAAACACATCTGCAGGGATGCCCAGCATTTCTGCATGGGTCCTGAGCTCCACTTCTGCCCAAGCTGAAGTTTCTAAATCATTGCCAAGCAAGCATTCAACTGGTAGGTCTGCACTTACCACAACCTTCTTAAGGCCAGTTACCCCTCCCCAGGAGAAGTTAACAACTGCCAGAGTATGGTCTGTTCTGACATTGCTAACATTGGTCACTTGGTACATTTCACCAAGTATAATCTGCCCAAGATCCACAAGGTCTTGTGTCACCATGGTGACACTTGCCCCAGTGTCCCTAAATGCCAAAGCCTCTTTTCCATTGATTAAGGGCTGTTGCCTGTACTTGCCCAGATTACTGGGACTCACAGAGGAGGTCACATCCATGCCTCCATCACAGACTAGGACAGCCTGAGTGAGTTCTCTGACTAGGTCAGAGCTCATCTCCTTACCCAGGGTCAACCCTACTAAACCCTTGGCTTGTGTAGTCCCACCACCAACTGTAACTGCACTAGGGGGAGCAGGTGCCTTAGGGGCATTGGTGGGGGCTGGAGTAGAGTCTTTGGACTTGGTGCAATCACTGGTCCAGTGGGTCTTTTGCTTACAGACCTTGCACCATGGTTTCTTTTGGCCTTTCCCTTTGTTAGACTGTGAATCCTCACCTGAAGAAGATTTTTGGGGGCCTTGTGAAGACTGCTGGTCTTTACCCTTCTCCCCACCCTTATCAGAGTTCTTAGAATCTTGCTTCTTTGGGTCACCAGCTTGGTTCTGTACCTTCTGCCTCACCCTGGTTCTGACCCATTTGTCTGCCTTCTTTCCCAATTCTTGGGGAGAGATCAGATCAGAGTCCACCAGGTGCTGATGCAACAGCTGATTTTGACAATTATTAAGAATCTGCTCCCTCATGATAATATTGTACAATCCTGTGAAGTCACATACCTTTTACTGCCCAATAACCAACCTTCCAGAGCCTTGGCAGAACAATCAACAAAGTCCACCCAGTCTTGAGTCTGTGCTTTTTGGGTATCTCTGAACTTTAACCTGTATTGTTCAGTGGTTAGGCCAAACCCATCAATCAGAGCACTCTTCAAGACTGTGTAATTATCAGCATCCTCCTCTCTAACAGTGAGGAGCTTATCTCTACCTTTGTCGGCAAAGGAGAGCCACAAGATTGCTGCCCACTGCTCCTGAGGGACCCTCTGTACTTTACAGGCCCTCTCCAGTGCAGTTATCCATTTGTGGATGTCATCCCCACTCTGGTAGGGAGGGACAATCTTGCTCAGGTTTCTATGGTCATAAGACCTTTCCCTATCTCTGGGGAAATTGCTGCCACCATGGGACTCTAGTCCCATCTTTTTCTCTCTTTGTAGAGATCTAGGGACTCCCTGTCTATAGCCAACTGCTGTTTTCTGAGCTCAAGCTGGGCTTGCTCATACTGAATCAGTCTCTTTCTCCTCTCATGAGAGGATTCTCTCCTATGAGAAGAGACAGAGGTCCCTATTGAGGTGTCAGAGTGGTTAGACTCCTGAAAGGAGATCTAGCCCTTCTTAGCACACTCTCAACTCTTCCTGGGGGGACAAAGGTGAGGTCATCCTGATCCTCCCCTTCATCCACAGGAATAGCTGGGTTTTCCAGGGCAAGGTCATTGTCACCTTCCTGGCCAGTTTCAGAGGGGGGGGCCTGGGTTTCTTCACCCCTGACCCCTTCCTCATTTTCTGCCCCACCCTCTCTGCCTACCCCTTCAGACCCTAAGGGTCTGCTGAGATCATCAGCCAGTAACACCTCCCTGAGGTGTTGGGAGCTGGCACTTTTGCCTGCCTTCAACTTCCTAGTATTGCATAATGCTCTCAATTCCAAGAATGGGAGTTTATCATACTTGGAGGGAAGAAGCCCACTGGCTTCTGGCAAGGACTCACTGGGTCCTGGCTTTGAAGACATTACTAGTGAGGTGTGGTGTATGCACTAACTACTCTAGTGTGGCCTACTAAACTCTCTTGAGTTGTAGAAAGGGTGTGCTATCCCTTAACACACAACTCTAAGTTCAGTAGAACTTACTGTATATTAAGCTTGATTTATATGTACCTAAGGTACCCTTAGTGGTTTTCAGTTGATCAATTCAATTGAGATTATCTGGTAAAACAATAGCAAGCTGGAATCCCACACGCTGCACACCAATGTGAGAAGTTGGCCTGGTATATGCTGTCCACTAATTATAGTGGGCACCTTGCACCAGTCCAAACAACCCCTTATTAGAGATAGGTTAAAGACAACCTTTATTGAAAGCTATCCTAGTGGTAGCTATGGAGAGCAGCCTTCAGGCTAAGTCTTGAAGGAATGTAAAGCAGCTTGTTTTACCAGTCTATAATCTCTTGAGTGACCAAATGAAAGAGGACCACACCAGGTATATATTCAAAATATATGTATTTATTGCTAAACACACCCCTCTAGTCTCTTTATGAGGCTAGAGTTCGAAGTACATAAGTTATAAGTTAGTTATCAACAGTAATAGCACAAATACACGTTTGAGCCCTAGGGGCGTACCAAACCATATACCAATAAAGTGGTATAAGAACCACGACTGAGCTAGACACAAGGCCTAGAGCCTGTAGAAGTGCTTGGACCACAAGGAACCACCCAAGGTAGTGACACAGGGGACCCACGGGGGACGCGTGCAGTGTGAGAACACAGCCGCGAATCGCCGTTGACTTCTATGGGGAAAGTCGCGGTTGGAATTTTAAAGAAAAGGGACACTTAGAGGAGGACTTGGAGCAAACCCCTTTAGAACTGGGTTGTTCTAGAGTCTATACCCACGGGAGCACCGGAGTACTCGAGTTACCTCACCCAGGGAAGCCGGGTGCATAGGTGTCTTTCGGGGTCGGGTTTCGTCGTCGTTTTCAATGGCGATCTGCTGCAAAGTGCTGCTGGCGGCCAAGTCGAAAGTGTTCGGGTGGATCCAAAGGTGGATCGAAGATCTGAAGAACCTGAAAGCAGAGGGGACAGAGTCTAGGTCACTAGCCAGTGACCAGGAAGGCGATGAGCAGATGCCCACCGATGTCGAGTGCTTCAGGTAGGTTGATGGTCATCTTGACTCTTCAGCCACGAGGTCCAGGAGACGTCGACGATGACCAGGAGCTGGATTCAAGCTGTCCCACAACGTTTGTCGATTGCAGGGGTGTCGGCGACTGGATTGGACCCAACAAGCCTTGGCAACGGCAAGTCTCGTGGAACTAGAAGAAGGACGGTGGTGCAGACCAGCAAGGTCTGAGGGACTCACCCAGCAAGGGTAAGTCAGGGCACGCCTGGAGCAACCAGGGAGCCCAAGCAGAAGAAGATTGGCCTTCAGGAGGACCTACTAGCCAACGGACTAGCGACCGCGAAGGAGCCTCGAGTGGACACACTTAGAGCTGGCTCATGGGACACTCGTGGAGTGGAGGCCAGTGATCTTCTGTGCAGTCGGTGCTGGAGGCTGGGGCTACTCGAAGCCCAAAGCACAACTTTGTGGGAAACCCAGAAGAGGATGCACTTGCAAATGTGATCGGTGTCCAGGGGTCACGGTTCCACGTTACCCACGACAGCTACGGGCCTCAGCATTGCTGGGGACTCAGGGCAGCCTCGGAGAAGTCTGGAAATCCACCTCTGGTGATGCAAAGACTTCGGCGTCCGGCGGGAGCTTCAGCGATGCAGACCGGACAATTGCTTCGTTGGTGCCTGCCAAGCAGGGGAGTCACTCCTTGACCCCAAGGGAGATTCTTCAGTCCTCTAATCTTAAAGTAGAGCGTCGAAGGTCCAGGATTCTGTATCAGAGTTTCGTCCAGGTAAATCTAAAGTCCTAAGGACTGGGGTCCCATACTTATACCAAGTTAGGGGGTTGTACATACTCTGGGGACCCACCTATGGGAGGGTCAGGGCAGAGGGGTGGTTACACCCCTTTCCCTTTGTCCAGTTTCGCGCCAGAGCAGGGGCTGGAAGCCCCTGAGCCGGTTTGAACTGGGGTATGCACAGGGACACCAAATGTGCCCCCAGTGCAGGACTTCAAAGCACCAAAGAGTGCTCCCGCCCAGCCCCAATACACACTATCCTGTCTGGGGAGGTGGTTACACCTCCCTGGGACAGGAAACCTATTGTCCAGGCCTCCCCTGCCGGAGTTTCAGTCAGCAGCAGGAGGCCAGACCCGTGTCTGTGGCAGCCATTTTGTGATGCCAGGGCTTGGAAAGAAGTTACCGGGCAGGCCGGTGTGTACATGTCTCTCCCTCTAGAAGGGTGGAATGCTACCCCCGCCGCCAGAACTGGCGGGGGGGTAGTATTCCAAGATGTTTGACACCAAACACGATATGTTTCCGTGCAGCCATCCCAAAGTTAGCATTTAACGCGAGGTTATAATGCGCTTAAGAGTATATGGTCAGGCTGCACTACAAACAGATCAGAGAAGGGTCTTCGAACGCTGCAGAGGGGCTCTGCTCATGCAGGGGCACCCTCTCACATAGGAACCAAGCACTCTGCCTTCAGGATTGACAAGGCCTGCTATAGGAGTGACTTATAGGTTTATATGTGTGTATGTATGTAGTGATATAGGTAACCTATATCACAGTAAGGAGTGCATGCACCACCTTACCCAGGCTGCAGTAGCAGACCTGTGGTGTCCTTTTGGCTGGCCTTCCAGGGGTGGCACAATACATGCTTCAGCCCCTGGCAGGCCTCTGAGGTACCTATGCCCTGGGTACATAGTATACCATAAACTAGGGACTTACAAGGGCACTCCAGACTCCAATCAGAGATGTGCCTAAGGCACATGGAAACCATTTTAGAGAGGAAGCAGCTAGGCTGGGGTTCTGATTAGCAGGGCCCCAGCCAGACTAAAGTCGAAAAACAGTGAAGCATCAGCAAAAAGTGGGGGTACCCATGTGAAGCAGATCCTACTCTCCTACACACTTGATTAATTTGAAGATTTACTGTGTGCCACATGTAATACAAATTCAATACTAGGTACTAGAAACTTATATTCATGTGTGTTTAAATGTGTACACGCATATTAAATGTGGACCATTGAGTTAATGGCTTATCTTGTGTTGACAATTTAGGCCTGTACTTCACCATGCTGCATTTCATGAAATACTGTTTTCCATTTTCTGCTAACGTGACATTTCTTGCAGGTATTCACATGCATTGTTAGTTTAGAATAGATACACTACAGTATTAGAGATAGAGGAGAGAGCCTGAGGAGAAGACCTTGACAAAAGTACAGGGGGAACGAGAGAGCTGACTGAAAGGCCTATTCAGCAATGTTTCAACCTGCTCTGAGCGTTAGAAGGAGATGTCGTTCCCATGCTCAAAGTGTGATTTTCTCTGGATTTTGCAGTCTGCAACATGAGAAATGGATAAGAACAATGAACCCCTGATGATGAGGTGTACAAGGGGTGTTACCCAGAGACTTTGTGTGATATAACTTAGGGCCTCATTACAATGGCGGTCGGACTGCCACCGACAGCCTGTTGGTGGTGGTCTGACCGCCTATAGCCCTTCGGGCCCACCGCCGCATTACAATGCATGGCGGTTGGCCCACAGCGGTCGGAGGCAAGACCACCGCCTCCGATAGGATCTAAGATCCCGACGGGGCGGGGTCGGAGCTGCCTCTGACCATGACGGATGTGCTGAGTCAGGCACCGCCGTCCACATTTGGATATCCCTTTCCGAAAGCCTTTACATGGTGGGAACACCGCCATGTAAAGGCTGTTGGAAAGAGATATTGGGGAGCAAAGATAGGGTCCCCGTCCCTCGTGGGCCACTGTTAAGTGGCACATGTGGTGCCCCTATGGACCGTGTGCCATGCACCACATGGTGCATGGCACACGGTGCTTTGAGGTGCAGGAAGTGCTCATTTACATGCCTGCCAGTGCTGCATCCCTTTTTCTGGGCCCGCAGCACAAGCCGCTCTGTAAATGAGCACTTTGCGACCGCCAGCCCGGCAGTCGCATCGTAATTGGGCGTTCGGACCGCTGCCTGCTTGTCTGCCGGTCACCTGAGTGCTGTGACAGCAGGCGGCGGTCCGCCCGCTATCCTAATCGGGCCCTAAGTGTTCACCCTTTTGGATTTTCAGACTGGACACCAGACTTCTTTCAGATTCTCTCCCTTGGAGCCTTTCAGACCCCTTTTTCCAGATCCTTAAGAACCTCTTTGACCAGAGACACATTCAGATTCTCTTCTGCTGAACCCTTTCTGCAGACCCTATGCAGATCTCTTTTGTGGATTTCCTTGCATGCATCCACCTGATTCCCCATTGCCTTTGAACTTAACTTTTAAAAGGCTTAGACCTCAATGCTTATCCCTGATTATTTCTAAGTGTGGCTTAGGCTTACACTTATTTTCTGACCAACAGAAGACTCTTGACCGAGCTTCTGAGATGCTGACACTTTCCTACCTAATTTTCCTTGCCTCGTTCTGGTGTCCTTCATGGAGATACCCTGATTTTTTAGATCCTTTAGGTTATCAAACTATCCTCTTAACTTGGACAGGATGGGGAAATTTAGATAGATTACTAATGTTTAGGAAAGAGAACTTTAGATTGTTTTCTGAGCATTACATATTGGTGCTGCTCTTTTGTATTGCTATGACTGAACTGCTTGTTTGCTTAATATTAGTCCGCCTCAATTTATTTAGGAGGCTGGGACTACCTGTTGTTATTCTGTACCTTTATAGTACGGTGGTAAGAGTCGTGTAGTTGAATTTGATTATTAATTTGTAATAAACCTTCTTAAACTTGGCTACCGATTCCTGGTCCTCATTGTGTAGCCAAGTGGGTTGCACTGTTAATTACATTTGATTGATGAAATGCTAACTCCCATCACCTCACAGTCGGGGAAAAAAGGTCAGTCGGAGAAAGAATGGTAAGTAAGTGGGCCCAGAAAATGCTGTATCAGTGCTTAAGTCTCAGAGATCCTTTGTAATTTTTCTCGTGAGTCTTTAAAATGATTTTGACTCGGACATGTTAAGATGATAAGAAAACCAATGCAGAACATGTAGAGAGGCGGCATCCTTAAAGTGGGGGCAGTCAAGCTTCAAATTGCCTTTGTTTGAATTCCAATTAGGTTGATCTTTTTTGTTGTGTCAATTCCTGCCCTACCTGTTTATCAAAGATGAGCATGAATTTTGTGAGGCTGGCATTCAAACTTATGTTTGTTGCATTCAATGCCTCAATGACAGCTGCTCTGCACATCCATACTGATGGTTTATTGAACAGATTCAGAGCAGGCATCCTTGCATCATGTTGCAAGGGTGACTGCTTAGCGGGGATGATTGTTTTTGAGCAGGAAGGCACACCTTCCTGCACAAAAACAGTAATTGATGGCATTTTCCTCTTTCTATGCATGCTGCAGAATACAGCACGCATAGAAAGAGGAAAAAACGAGGAGAAATAAAAGTATTTCTCCTTGTTGGGCCACTCCTATGACTCCCCTACGGAGGTTTAGGATTCTGACACATTCCCAGCTGTAAAAAACGTTCTAAATTTGGGAATGTGTCAGGTTCCATGGATGTTGCGTGGTAACACCCACAGCAACACCCATGGAATACCCCTTTCACGTAGAGTAATGCGGGAAAGGGGCCCATATTTACAAGGCCATGAAAAGTAATGCAGGGTGACTTTACGTGGCCTTGTAAATATGGGCAGGCACACTGCGCCACTGGTGCATCAAAAAGAGTGACGCACCGGCGGCGCAATGGCCTTGTAAATGATGCCCTTACTCTTTAGAACTCTAGAAAAGCTGATATCAAGGTACAGTTCTGGTTTTAAGATGGCGTATGTGTTTATAATCTGCCATGCATGACCGCGTTTTGCTACTGTGGCTTTGTCCTCCAGCACAGATTGCTTATGTAGCAAGTTGTTCATGGCTTTTTTTTAAAAACACATGGTTTACATTGGCTGTGACCATAGATTATCTGCCTGTAGGGCACTTAATTATTCCTCTAAATAACTTTGGTGGGGAATCTCCCTGCCAGACGAGCTGATCTTGTGCCACATAAGATGGTCTGGGGTATACAGTTGAGCAGATTGGAGCCTGTCGCACACATTTTAAGGAGGAGTATCTGCTCGCTAGGCCTTGGTTGAACTCGAGAAGACTTGAGATGTGTACTTAGGAATTGTAAAGAAGTACCTCTACATCTTAGCTATTAGGAGGACCAGTAATGCAGCGTGTTTGCCCCTCATTATTTAGCATCCGTATGCGATAGAGGGAGACAATTTAGCACTCATGACTTCTAGAAGTGGCCGCCTCTTCTAGGGACTGTGGTGGCTATGATAGGGGCAATACATTTATGAATTACAAATACAGACCTAAGATCTTAGGACTGTCTTAAGCAAGGTAATAGGACCTGCCTTACGAAGGGCTTTAACCTGGCTTAAGAAGGTCTTAACACTTTCGTTCCTAGACGATGTCCGTCTTAAGACTCATGGGCTTGATTTACAATAGGTTTGCCCTGACATTTAAAACTTAAGAAAGTCCTAACAATTTCTTAAACCACGGAAAAACAATTTGTAAAATAGGCCCTGTTTCCTGGCCTGAGTCAGTCTTTGACTGCCTTAAGTCTGCATTTCTCCTACAGGAATCAGCCCCAAACTAAAGAATTAGAAGGAAGCACTGGAGAATTGCCAGTTAAAAACATTTGAGCAAGAAGCAACACCAAGGTCTTATGTAAGGAATCCAGGTTTTCTTTCAGATGAAGGACTTTCAATGAAGAAACAGGTAGATGCTGTTGTGAAAACATGCATTTGTCAGCTTGAGCAGCCGATAAAAACATCAATTGTATTTAACAAAAACTCCGATCTCAAGTCAAGTCAAGATACGCTTTATTCGATTTAAAATGTCAAATCATAAAAGCAGAATTTATCACAATAAACATGAGAAAAATTAATGCAAGTGATCACCATTTGACAAAGGTATGATAAAATTGCATCGGTGAAAAATTAAAAAGATTTCATTTAAGGAAAACCGCTATGTACAATTTGCAAGAAGGGAAGAAAAAGAAAAAACTAAAAACAAGCTTCGATTTGGCCTTGGCCTAGTTAGAAACCAGAATCAATTAAACAAAAGATGGACCTTGCATGGTTTTCCTTGCTCTTATCACCCCTTTCAAATATTTTACAATGTGAGCGTTAAAAATTTCGTTATCTAAAAATTGCAATTTGATAAAAGCAGGTTGACATTGTCTCAGTTCTTGGATTTTCAAGTAGGGAAGAATCCATCGTTTCCTGATTAGGGTAAAAAACGTACAAAAAAATAAGATATGGATTGTGGACTGTGCAGATGTATCATCGCAGGGGCATGGGCAGAGCACGCGTGACCAGTCATTTACCTGAGGGAATGTTACTAGGTTATGGAAATTACCAATACGCAGGTGTGTCAGTAGCATCCTGTCGTAATTTCTATGAGTTGTTAATAAATCGGGCTGGATTCCCGGCTGGGTCAGAAGCAGCTGATTAGTTCTAACTGAGATTTTCATAATGTTAGATGACAGTCTAAGCGTCTCCAGATGGTTGATGCATAGAGCCTTAAGGTCCTTTCTTGAAATGAGGGACAATGAAGAAACAGGTAGATGCTGTTGTGAAAACATGCTTTTGTCAGCTTGAGCAGCCGATAAAAACATAAATTGTATTTAACAAAAACTCAGATCTCAACTAGAGGGAGTCATAATGAAATTACGGGTGGTTTATGGCAATGCATATATTTGGATGCTTCCGGGAATCTCATTGATCAACTCAAGATAATCCAAAATGCAATAGTCTGTTTGATTTTCAGCCTTGTGATGTACGATCAAGTGTTAGGCTCAGTCCATGATATCAATTGCTTTGCCTGCCAAGCTAGAATTCATTTTCAGAAGCTCTGTTTGATCCTAAAGAGCCTTTGCAATGTGGCCCCTAAATATAGAAGTGAAAAGGATTGATTGGTATTATGACCTTATAAGAGCTCTATGGTCCCAGAACCAAAAAGTCATCTTGCAAGCTAATATCAAAGGTTGTAAGACTCATACCCATTCAGATGTCTTCCAACCACTGATTTTAGCCTGTATGATGTACCTACGGTTCCTCCTTGTGGAAAAAACCCCAAATGGACATAAGAATATCCTCTACGTTTGAGATATCTAAGAGCAGATTAAAGAGATTCTTATTCTAGTTGCAGGTTTAATTTGGCATTCCAGTGCCTAAAGAGCACATAGTTGTGGAGATGGCGTATACATGGTTCATTAATTCATTTATGTGTGAAACTAGGGATGGGTTTAAAACAGGCATCATCATCATCCGATTTATTTCAGGAAATAACATAATAATATCAAGCACTACAATTAAAAGTATATTAATTGATAAAACAAGTAATAATATAAAGACCTGTAATATTTCTTGATGCCCATTTCAAAATACGCTTAAAGTGCCAGTGCTATATGGCACATACACCAAACCAGTCATATAACAATGTTAAAGATACATGTTAAAGCCGGTTAAACATGTATGTTGGATCTGTACTATAACAATTTGAAGATATATGTGAGAGTAAATTAAAATGCAGAGATTATACTGTTATATGGTTCTTAGGCACATTATCGACATTGCTAAATTGGCATGAGCTTCGCTGCCATGATGCTGCTTTTTGCGCATGCTACTACATGACTTTATTTTTGCAAGACTCTGTTTGTGCCTTTCACATGAGAACGGGTTGCTTTTCGCTTTCTCTGCCTTTCCTGGAGTTTAGTCTGAACACGATGTGCAAGGTCGATAAACAATGCCCCTTGTTATTCTGTTCTGGTCAGTCCCTAGCACCTAGACATAACATGCTACACACAGCTGCAGTACTGAAGACTCGTGCTTTGATATTACGTTGTTGCATGTTGTTTTAACACACTTGGAGAAAGCCGTTCCATGGAGAAGAGCTCCGCTGTTCCTCTGATGTAAACCTTACATCCAGGCTTTAAGGTATGGGGTCTGCTGTCAAAGCCCAGAGATCTTCCTTTATATAAAATAAACTTCTTCTAGCCAAGGGGAGGGTGGTTAGGCCTGAGTGCCCCCTTTTTTTCCACAGTCTTTATATAATGACTACTCCGTTTGTATTCTATGGAATTGTAACAATGCTAACTGTGCTGAGTTTATGCATTTTGCTGCTGGTAGTGGCTCGTATACTGTATTGTAGAGCACGAGAGTTAAAATAAAAATTTTGAACTATTTACAGTGACTCTGCCAATTCTTATTGTGGACAAGTACGAGTGAGTGAGCGAAAAAGAATGTCTTGCTCCTGCGATTCCTGAGAGAGTCGGGAGTGTTGTGTTCTGGGTTGTCTAATCATTTGTAGCTTTGTGATATTTGGAGGAGAACAAATGAGACACTATAGCTAGTCGGTATTGGGATTTTGGGTACTAATGTGGTAGGTTGGTACACCCCTACACACTGAGGTCCTGTTTTCCTGCGCATAGTTCTGTGTATGTGCAGAATCCCGGCAACATGGCGCCGCCAACGTTTGGTCTGGTTCTTATCTGCGAGATGCTTGAGTAGTGCTTGTGCTTTCCACAATCCCCTCACTTCTGTTTCCGGAGACAGCTGTGACGGTGTAACCTTCTATACATAGACAAGAAAGGATCAGAGCAGAAGGATCCAGCACCAAACGTTATTACGTATAGTAGCCTCTAAGTATCCACAACAAAACGGTGCAATGGGTCTGGGATGTGATCCACATACACCCCACAAAGCAGTACAAAAACCGCCACTAACAGAACAACAAAAATAACCCTGCACCCATAGTACAATGGTCTGTCAATTGTAACCGCACTAGTGCATCATGTCAAGAAAATATAGAGCAAAATACAATACAGAAAACTTCCCAGATGAAAAGACCAAACAATAATGTTTTTGATTGTAGAAAGCGTTGTCTCTTTATTCCAAAAACGTCATTCTTTAAAATACACGACACAGTTGATAGCCAACGCGTTTCGTCCCGCTTGGGACTTCCTCAGGGCTAAAAACAATTACAAAACACTATTTACAATATGAACAATTTAAAAACAAAAAATGCTTAAAAATCAGACATTTCATTTATCAAGACAAAAATCACAATACTGCTTATTATCATAGGAAAGTTTCATATACATCATTGTTCTAAGTTAAACTTTGGGAAGCCAGTCTGAACTATACAAAATAATAAATGCTTTTTAAGACAGGGAGGAAAACAAATCGACAATTTTTTAATTGTGTTCCCAGCGGAATTGTAACTAATTTTCACAGAATTTCTGAATAGTAATCTTTCTAGAGAAGCATGATACATGGGTCAAGCCACTTGGTCCTATACAAAGTATTTGGAGCAATAAATACGCTCATAAGATCCAATATATATTTATAATGTACAAATAGAACGGTATGGGCACATATATGATATACACATCATGTCTATTGAGATACAAGTATTGTATCTAATCATAGTATCCTAGTATTATCTAAATCAATTAGTAAAATTTTATTTATAATTCATACCTCAAAGACTTCTTTAGTAGTTGTATTGATTTAAAGGCTGAAAAGTGCCATTTGGATCAAAGAATTAGCAATGCAGTCTCTCTGTAAATAAAAACAATATAAATACACCTTTAATGATCAGCTAGGGCTCAAATCATCCAAAGAATGAGTATTCTAATAGTTGTTGTTTGTTTTAATAGAACTCTATTATTGTAAGATTATCAATTATTACCTGATGTTGCTGTTATATCTTTACATATGCACAGCATCCATTGTTCATCATATGGTCAATCAATCAGATTAAATGAGTTCTGTAAAAAACATTGAAAGACTCGAAATGAGTTCGAGATCAATTGCCTATTTTCACTAAACAGTGATAATATTATCAACCATGATCGAACTGTCATTACAACCACAGATGTAAAACAAGCCTCCAGAATATAATACCAATGCAAGATGGCTCGAACACAATCTTACTAATGACTCCCATCAAGAGTCACATAGTAGCATGGAATAGATTGGGTTCAATAATTTCTATAACGAACATTGAAAGACTCGGAATAGGTTCATGATCAATTGCCTGTTATCACTGAACAATAATAATATTGTCAACCATGATCAAACTGTCATTACAGCCACTAATGTGAACCTGGCCTGTAATTGTGTCCTTTACTCAATGAAAATAATTCACCAATATTCATAAGTTTTAATGACTCACATTAAGAGTCACGTAGCAGCACAGAATAGATTAACAGCTGCTACTCACAATTTGAACAAAATACCTCCTTATAATGTCGACGAGTGATTTATATGTGTATTGAGGCCGCCATATTTAAATCTCATGCATTGCAGAGGTTTCAATATATATTCCTATTATAAAAGGGAAACACCCTATAAATTCCAGGCCACACGCCTGCAAAACAGTCTGTTATGTGGTCAAAATGACGCAGATCACAATATTTATTTACAAACCAGTTTAAAGTTTCAAAAGCCTATATCTATGTACTCACCGGGAAATGTATTTCCCTCCACGCATATACGAACGTCCGATTCAATAAAGTTAAAAGAACCAAACAAATCCACACAGCGTTATTTATAGCCCCTCTCAACACCAAACACCTGAGTTAGCCGTAAGAACGCGATATAGGTCGGTATCGTTAGTCACGTGATATGTCCCTAAAAAAGACACACCATTTTAAAGCGTTTAAATGTGCCCCTTTCTAGTAAGGCTCGACTATTCACCAATCCATATCGCTATATACATTACGTTTCCACGAAATTCCTGTTGTATAATTATTTCTAACATAATACTGCATACGTTATTTACGTTCGTTTTTTTCAACAAGCACATGAATTAACAGCCCAGAGAACGCGGTACAAAACAACATTACAGGTCACATGACATACCCATAAAAAGAATCCGCCATCTTAAAACATAAAATGTCCAACTTTCTGAATAGAGCAGACTATTATATGTTCAATGCCACTATACACAAGACGGTCCTAGGGAATGTCTCCTATGTAACTGTGTTAACCGCATTGCTGCGAGCGTTTTGTATGCCTAATCTTAAAACCCAACACTTAGATCAGTCAAATAGCGCAGTATAAGAGAGTATACCAGATCACATGATATACCCTCACAGTAAATGCGCCATATTGAAACATACAAAAATCCACCTTTCTAGTCAAGAAACACTATCACCTGAGCAGTCTCACAGAACGTAATACCAACAAATATTTCAAGTCTGGCGGATCACATAATATACCCTCACGATGAATGCGTCATCTTAAGACATGAAAATATCCATCTTTTTGATCAAATATTAAATGAGCAGTCTCATGGAGCGCAATACCGACAAATATTTCAAGTCACATAGCTATTCCAATAAAAGAGTGCACCCTCGTGAAGCATAAAAGTATCCGCCAGACAAATCAAAATTGACTGTCACATAGTTAGTGATGATACATGTAGAACAGTCACAGGAAGTTACCTTTGTATAATTTTAAAATACAGATTGCAGCCAAACATAGTCCAATGATATTGCATTGTATGTTTACCGATATTACCAAAATACACAAAACAAAACACATGACTTGTCAAAAGTACACAAACCATCTTCAAAAGTGCAAATCATGCTAATTTTACACAGTGCATTTGATCCAATGATTAAACTTGAAAAAACGTCCTATCAAGCATAATCTGTCTATTTTACTTAATCGGTTTCCTAATGTGCAAGAGAGAGAACTTAACAAGCATATATTTGGCTATACTATAAAATACAACATCACTCTCTTTATTTCTAATTGACTGCTCATGATATTTACATTAGAAGTGAGCTGAACATAACTGTGATGCTCTATTTTTGATATTGACTAGTATTCCGGTCAGAGGGTCCTAAACAATTACATAATCACAAAAAATGATGAAATTCATTATTGTGATTAAGACCTGATGACACTGCCCTCAAACGACAAATCCACAGCGCCTCAGTCTGTCTCAGCAAGATAGTCCTGTCCCCACCTCTTTCACTAAATTTCACTTGGTCTAAAGCATGAAATTTAATATCCAATCTCTCAGGATGGTCTGTGTGTATGTGTTGTGCTACTGGAGAAAAATCATCTCTATTTTTATACTCCTGACATGTTCTTGTATCCTGATTTTCAAATTTCGGATACTACTGCCTATGTAGATTTTATCACATGCACATCTCAATAAATATACTGCGTGTGTGGTATTGCAATTTATAAACGATGCGATCTTAAATTCTTTAGAATTGTTGTATTGGAATTTAATACATTTGTTAACCCCTAGCTTGCAAACACAACAATTTCCACACGTAAAAAACCATGCGGTTTTTCAGGCAGCCAAGATTGGGACATGATTTTCGGTTCTCTAACATGACTTGGGCACAGCATATCCCTCAAGGTTTTACCTTTCCGATAGGTGATCCGTGGTTTTAGTGGGACAATATTGGATGGTAAGGAATTCGAATGTAGAAGATGCCAGTTCTTTCTCAATATATTATATATATGTCCACTGTACATGCTATACTCTGTAATAAATACAGCTTGATCCTGATATTTCTTGTCCGCCTGCACACTTCTTGGACCAAGGGTTTCCTTTCTGACTAATCTCATGGCCTTCGCTTCGGCTTTGTCAAGGCAGTTGGTATTATATCCTCTCTTTTTAAAATTATTCTTGATACCCTTTACATTCTTGATGAAATTTTCTTCCTGACTACAATTACGGCGTGCTCGTACCATCTCGCCATATGGTATTGCAGAGATGGTCGAACTCGGGTGACAGCTGTCTGCATGAAGCACACTATTGCAGGAGGTGGGCTTTTTAAAAATATCACTCTGTATGTTGCCCTCAAATGTGTAGAGTCTTAAGTCCAAGTACATAATTTCTAGTTTAGAGCTATTGAGAGTGAGTCTGACATTGAAGACATTATCATTCAAATATGAAAAATACTGATTAAGGTCTTCACTGCTGCCCTTCCATATCAGGAACACGTCATCAATGTATCTAACGTAAAACAAGATATTCTCAACCCAATCACGTGCGCCTGTACCCCAGGCATGCTCCATCTCATACAACCCCATAAAGAGGTTGGCATAAGATGGAGCAAACCTGGAGCCCATGGCCGTCCCCTGTTGCTGCAAATACCACGCCTTACCATGCATAAATGCATTCTGTGTCAGGATCATGTCACTCATCTCTAGTAACATCCGAGTGTGTTCTAAATGGCAAGCATTTCTTTTGTAAAGGAAATGCGTAAGAGCTCTCAAACCTTGATTTTTTTCTATACATGTGTACAGACTCTCCACATCCATGGTGACAAAGGTGAAGACATCAGTTTCCCATTTAAGATCTTCTAACTTGCACAGTAATTCCCTACCATCCTTAATGTATGATGGAAGGTTCCTGACAAAAGGTTGAAGAAATGTGTCCACATACTCCGCCAGATGTTCCGTAGGGCCTCCATTGCCAGATATAATAGGCCGACCTGGAGGAAAGGTACCACCTTTATGCATTTTGGGGAGCATGTAGATACATGGGTATCTGGAGTTCTGAGCCAAAAGATATTTATACTCTGCGTCCGTAATGAGACATGACTCATGCCAATCTAGTAATTTGGCATTAATGTATCGTTCAATTTTCAAGGTGGGGTTGGCACTCAATTTTTTATAACAATGTTCCTGACTGAGCTGTCGATCTATTTCTGCTGTGTAGTCTACATAGTTCATTAGAACTATATTTCCACCCTTATCTGCTTCACGGATCACTACATTAGGGTCATCTCTCAGGGAATTTAAGAACAATTTTTCATCCTTGGTTAAGTTGTATTTGTGTTTGCACTTATTATTCTTAGAGTGAGTGTCCTCCAGACGATAAAGATCTTGTGTCACTCTCATTAGGAATTCATCAATTACGGAATTGGTATGATTGGGGGTATAAACTTAGAAGTACTGCGTAGGCCGCTATCAATTGTTACATCTTCCATAACATCCAAGCTACGTGCAAAATCAATCAAATCACCAGTATCTTTTTCATCATGTAAAGTGGCTATTAAATGTGATACATTGATATCAGCAATAGTAAAATCAGTATCACACATCACATTCACAGAGGGATTGTATACAGATGAATGTTCTGCAAAAAACTGTTTTAATCGTAACTTGCGCACAAACTTAAACAAGTCAAGATGTACATTTTCCAAATGTGGTATCTCTGTTGGACAGTAGTTTAATCCTCTGCTCAAAACTGCAATCTCTTTATCCGTCAAACTCTTAGATGACAAATTTATAACATTCAACACATTGGTATTAAATTCATCAGTCTCACTGCCCACATGGTGGTTCACAGTCTCATCAATTACTTGCTCTGTCCATTTTGAATTCTTGCTTTTGTACCTGCCCGCGTGTTTTTGCCACCACGCCTTGTTCGTCTGTGAAGTTTTTCTTTTTGTTTCCAAGACGGAAACGTCGAACTTCGCGTAAAAAAACTGACGGTGCATCTGAATTGGGCAGGCTCGTACTAGTTCCTTCACCCAAGTCACTTTCTATTGATGAGATTGAAACACTACTAGAGGACACACTTGGATCTCTCACTGCACTATTGGTGACAGGTGTAGGTTTGCTAATATTGTCGTCATACTTTCTTGCAAAAGTAAAAATGCGTCCCCTCTCATAATCACCCTGATCTCTTTGTATCTTCTGCAATTTCTTGTCTTTTAGATAAATTTGGTAATCAGCCAATTCTTTTTTTTAAATGGTGTAGTTCTTTTGTATTATTTCCACCATATTTGTATCATGGATTTCTTTCTCCAAAGATGCTATGTCTTCTCTGATCTTTTTAACCTTACGTTCTGAATTCCTAATTAGGATATCCATCATCTTATACGAAGCCTCGTATAAGCCTTCCTCCCATTCCCCCAGATGATCGGGGTCCAAATCCTCAAAATTAGGAAAAATAAGAATGCGGAGACCTCGAGGGATTCTCTTATTCTCCATATATTTTTTAAGTGTGGCACCATCCCACCATTTGGCGAGTTCTTGCTTCTTCATTCTCTCTAAACGTATAAATTTATTTTTAGACCTTCAGTTCGTGGGGCCTTCAATGGGGCCTGAACAGCATTGGTATCATTTTTACTAAACAGATCTCCCAATAATTGCTCCCTGTTATCATCAAAATCCATATTGAATTAGTGGTGAGGGCTCACGTATAGAATGTGCTGATAAGCTCAATTTTACATATACATAGACAAGAAAGGATCAGAGCAGAAGGATCCAGCACCAAACGTTATTACGTATAGTAGCCTCTAAGTATCCACAACAAAACGGTGCAATGGGTCTGGGATGTGATCCACATACACCCCACAAAGCAGTACAAAAACCGCCACTAACAGAACAACAAAAATAACCCTGCACCCATAGTACAATGGTCTGTCAATTGTAATGTGTTTTGTTTTGTGTATTTTGGTAATATCGGTAAACATACAATGCAATATCATTGGACTATGTTTGGCTGCAATCTGTATTTTAAAATTATACAAAGGTAACTTCCTGTGACTGTTCTACATGTATCATCACTAACTATGTGACAGTCAATTTTGATTTGTCTGGCGGATACTTTTATGCTTCACGAGGGTGCACTCTTTTATTGGAATAGCTATGTGACTTGAAATATTTGTCGGTATTGCGCTCCATGAGACTGCTCATTTAATATTTGATCAAAAAGATGGATATTTTCATGTCTTAAGATGACGCATTCATCGTGAGGGTATATTATGTGATCCGCCAGACTTGAAATATTTGTTGGTATTACGTTCTGTGAGACTGCTCAGGTGATAGTGTTTCTTGACTAGAAAGGTGGATTTTTGTATGTTTCAATATGGCGCATTTACTGTGAGGGTATATCATGTGATCTGGTATACTCTCTTATACTGCGCTATTTGACTGATCTAAGTGTTGGGTTTTAAGATTAGGCATACAAAACGCTCGCAGCAATGCGGTTAACACAGTTACATAGGAGACATTCCCTAGGACCGTCTTGTGTATAGTGGCATTGAACATATAATAGTCTGCTCTATTCAGAAAGTTGGACATTTTATGTTTTAAGATGGCGGATTCTTTTTATGGGTATGTCATGTGACCTGTAATGTTGTTTTGTACCGCGTTCTCTGGGCTGTTAATTCATGTGCTTGTTGAAAAAAAACGAACGTAAATAACGTATGCAGTATTATGTTAGAAATAATTATACAACAGGAATTTCGTGGAAACGTAATGTATATAGCGATATGGATTGGTGAATAGTCGAGCCTTACTAGAAAGGGGCACATTTAAACGCTTTAAAATGGTGTGTCTTTTTTAGGGACATATCACGTGACTAACGATACCGACTTATATCGCGTTCTTACGGCTAACTCAGGTGTTTGGTGTTGAGAGGGGCTATAAATAACGCTGTGTGGATTTGTTTGGTTCTTTTAACTTTATTGAATCGGACGTTCGTATATGCGTGGAGGGAAATACATTTCCCGGTGAGTACATAGATATAGGCTTTTGAAACTTTAAACTGGTTTGTAAATAAATATTGTGATCTGCGTCATTTTGACCACATAACAGACTGTTTTGCAGGCGTGTGGCCTGGAATTTATAGGGTGTTTCCCCTTTTATAATAGGAATATATATTGAAACCTCTGCAATGCATGAGATTTAAATATGGCGGCCTCAATACACATATAAATCACTCGTCGACATTATAAGGAGGTATTTTGTTCAAATTGTGAGTAGCAGCTGTTAATCTATTCTGTGCTGCTACGTGACTCTTAATGTGAGTCATTAAAACTTATGAATATTGGTGAATTATTTTCATTGAGTAAAGGACACAATTACAGGCCAGGTTCACATTAGTGGCTGTAATGACAGTTTGATCATGGTTGACAATATTATTATTGTTCAGTGATAACAGGCAATTGATCATGAACCTATTCCGAGTCTTTCAATGTTCGTTATAGAAATTATTGAACCCAATCTATTCCATGCTACTATGTGACTCTTGATGGGAGTCATTAGTAAGATTGTGTTCGAGCCATCTTGCATTGGTATTATATTCTGGAGGCTTGTTTTACATCTGTGGTTGTAATGACAGTTCGATCATGGTTGATAATATTATCACTGTTTAGTGAAAATAGGCAATTGATCTCGAACTCATTTCGAGTCTTTCAATGTTTTTTACAGAACTCATTTAATCTGATTGATTGACCATATGATGAACAATGGATGCTGTGCATATGTAAAGATATAACAGCAACATCAGGTAATAATTGATAATCTTACAATAATAGAGTTCTATTAAAACAAACAACAACTATTAGAATACTCATTCTTTGGATGATTTGAGCCCTAGCTGATCATTAAAGGTGTATTTATATTGTTTTTATTTACAGAGAGACTGCATTGCTAATTCTTTGATCCAAATGGCACTTTTCAGCCTTTAAATCAATACAACTACTAAAGAAGTCTTTGAGGTATGAATTATAAATAAAATTTTACTAATTGATTTAGATAATACTAGGATACTATGATTAGATACAATACTTGTATCTCAATAGACATGATGTGTATATCATATATGTGCCCATACCGTTCTATTTGTACATTATAAATATATATTGGATCTTATGAGCGTATTTATTGCTCCAAATACTTTGTATAGGACCAAGTGGCTTGACCCATGTATCATGCTTCTCTAGAAAGATTACTATTCAGAAATTCTGTGAAAATTAGTTACAATTCCGCTGGGAACACAATTAAAAAATTGTCGATTTGTTTTCCTCCCTGTCTTAAAAAGCATTTATTATTTTGTATAGTTCAGACTGGCTTCCCAAAGTTTAACTTAGAACAATGATGTATATGAAACTTTCCTATGATAATAAGCAGTATTGTGATTTTTGTCTTGATAAATGAAATGTCTGATTTTTAAGCATTTTTTGTTTTTAAATTGTTCATATTGTAAATAGTGTTTTGTAATTGTTTTTAGCCCTGAGGAAGTCCCAAGCGGGACGAAACGCGTTGGCTATCAACTGTGTCGTGTATTTTAAAGAATGACGTTTTTGGAATAAAGAGACAACGCTTTCTACAATCAAAAACATTATTGTTTGGTCTTTTCATCTGGGAAGTTTTCTGTATTGTATTTTGCTCTATATTTTCTTGACATGATGCACTAGTGCGGTTACAATTGACAGACCATTGTACTATGGGTGCAGGGTTATTTTTGTTGTTCTGTTAGTGGCGGTTTTTGTACTGCTTTGTGGGGTGTATGTGGATCACATCCCAGACCCATTGCACCGTTTTGTTGTGGATACTTAGAGGCTACTATACGTAATAACGTTTGGTGCTGGATCCTTCTGCTCTGATCCTTTCTTGTCTATGTATATGTAAAATTGAGCTTATCAGCACATTCTATACGTGAGCCCTCACCACTAATTCAATATGGATTTTGATGATAACAGGGAGCAATTATTGGGAGATCTGTTTAGTAAAAATGATACCAATGCTGTTCAGGCCCCATTGAAGGCCCCACGAACTGAAGGTCTAAAAAATAAATTTATACGTTTAGAGAGAATGAAGAAGCAAGAACTCGCCAAATGGTGGGATGGTGCCACACTTAAAAATATATGGAGAATAAGAGAATCCCTCGAGGTCTCCGCATTCTTATTTTTCCTAATTTTGAGGATTTGGACCCCGATCATCTGGGGGAATGGGAGGAAGGCTTATACGAGGCTTCGTATAAGATGATGGATATCCTAATTAGGAATTCAGAACGTAAGGTTAAAAAGATCAGAGAAGACATAGCATCTTTGGAGAAAGAAATCCATGATACAAATATGGTGGAAATAATACAAAAGAACTACACCATTTTAAAAAAAGAATTGGCTGATTACCAAATTTATCTAAAAGACAAGAAATTGCAGAAGATACAAAGAGATCAGGGTGATTATGAGAGGGGACGCATTTTTACTTTTGCAAGAAAGTATGACGACAATATTAGCAAACCTACACCTGTCACCAATAGTGCAGTGAGAGATCCAAGTGTGTCCTCTAGTAGTGTTTCAATCTCATCAATAGAAAGTGACTTGGGTGAAGGAACTAGTACGAGCCTGCCCAATTCAGATGCACCGTCAGTTTTTTACGCGAAGTTCGACGTTTCCGTCTTGGAAACAAAAAGAAAAACTTCACAGACGAACAAGGCGTGGTGGCAAAAAACACGCGGGCAGGTACAAAAGCAAGAATTCAAAATGGACAGAGCAAGTAATTGATGAGACTGTGAACCACCATGTGGGCAGTGAGACTGATGAATTTAATACCAATGTGTTGAATGTTATAAATTTGTCATCTAAGAGTTTGACGGATAAAGAGATTGCAGTTTTGAGCAGAGGATTAAACTACTGTCCAACAGAGATACCACATTTGGAAAATGTACATCTTGACTTGTTTAAGTTTGTGCGCAAGTTACGATTAAAACAGTTTTTTGCAGAACATTCATCTGTATACAATCCCTCTGTGAATGTGATGTGTGATACTGATTTTACTATTGCTGATATCAATGTATCACATTTAATAGCCACTTTACATGATGAAAAAGATACTGGTGATTTGATTGATTTTGCACGTAGCTTGGATGTTATGGAAGATGTAACAATTGATAGCGGCCTACGCAGTACTTCTAAGTTTATACCCCCAATCATACCAATTCCGTAATTGATGAATTCCTAATGAGAGTGACACAAGATCTTTATCGTCTGGAGGACACTCACTCTAAGAATAATAAGTGCAAACACAAATACAACTTAACCAAGGATGAAAAATTGTTCTTAAATTCCCTGAGAGATGACCCTAATGTAGTGATCCGTGAAGCAGATAAGGGTGGAAATATAGTTCTAATGAACTATGTAGACTACACAGCAGAAATAGATCGACAGCTCAGTCAGGAACATTGTTATAAAAAATTGAGTGCCAACCCCACCTTGAAAATTGAACGATACATTAATGCCAAATTACTAGATTGGCATGAGTCATGTCTCATTACGGACGCAGAGTATAAATATCTTTTGGCTCAGAACTCCAGATACCCATGTATCTACATGCTCCCCAAAATGCATAAAGGTGGTACCTTTCCTCCAGGTCGGCCTATTATATCTGGCAATGGAGGCCCTACGGAACATCTGGCGGAGTATGTGGACACATTTCTTCAACCTTTTGTCAGGAACCTTCCATCATACATTAAGGATGGTAGGGAATTACTGTGCAAGTTAGAAGATCTTAAATGGGAAACTGATGTCTTCACCTTTGTCACCATGGATGTGGAGAGTCTGTACACATGTATAGAAAAAAATCAAGGTTTGAGAGCTCTTACGCATTTCCTTTACAAAAGAAATGCTTGCCATTTAGAACACACTCGGATGTTACTAGAGATGAGTGACATGATCCTGACACAGAATGCATTTATGCATGGTAAGGCGTGGTATTTGCAGCAACAGGGGACGGCCATGGGCTCCAGGTTTGCTCCATCTTATGCCAACCTCTTTATGGGGTTGTATGAGATGGAGCATGCCTGGGGTACAGGCGCACGTGATTGGGTTGAGAATATCTTGTTTTACGTTAGATACATTGATGACGTGTTCCTGATATGGAAGGGCAGCAGTGAAGACCTTAATCAGTATTTTTCATATTTGAATGATAATGTCTTCAATGTCAGACTCACTCTCAATAGCTCTAAACTAGAAATTATGTACTTGGACTTAAGACTCTACACATTTGAGGGCAACATACAGAGTGATATTTTTAAAAAGCCCACCTCCTGCAATAGTGTGCTTCATGCAGACAGCTGTCACCCGAGTTCGACCATCTCTGCAATACCATATGGCGAGATGGTACGAGCACGCCGTAATTGTAGTCAGGAAGAAAATTTCATCAAGAATGTAAAGGGTATCAAGAATAATTTTAAAAAGAGAGGATATAATACCAACTGCCTTGACAAAGCCGAAGCGAAGGCCATGAGATTAGTCAGAAAGGAAACCCTTGGTCCAAGAAGTGTGCAGGCGGACAAGAAATATCAGGATCAAGCTGTATTTATTACAGAGTATAGCATGTACAGTGGACATATATATAATATATTGAGAAAGAACTGGCATCTTCTACATTCGAATTCCTTACCATCCAATATTGTCCCACTAAAACCACGGATCACCTATCGGAAAGGTAAAACCTTGAGGGATATGCTGTGCCCAAGTCATGTTAGAGAACCGAAAATCATGTCCCAATCTTGGCTGCCTGAAAAACCGCATGGTTTTTTACGTGTGGAAATTGTTGTGTTTGCAAGCTAGGGGTTAACAAATGTATTAAATTCCAATACAACAATTCTAAAGAATTTAAGATCGCATCGTTTATAAATTGCAATACCACACACGCAGTATATTTATTGAGATGTGCATGTGATAAAATCTACATAGGCAGTAGTATCCGAAATTTGAAAATCAGGATACAAGAACATGTCAGGAGTATAAAAAATAGAGATGATTTTTCTCCAGTAGCACAACACATACACACAGACCATCCTGAGAGATTGGATATTAAATTTCATGCTTTAGACCAAGTGAAATTTAGTGAAAGAGGTGGGGACAGGACTATCTTGCTGAGACAGACTGAGGCGCTGTGGATTTGTCGTTTGAGGGCAGTGTCATCAGGTCTTAATCACAATAATGAATTTCATCATTTTTTGTGATTATGTAATTGTTTAGGACCCTCTGACCGGAATACTAGTCAATATCAAAAATAGAGCATCACAGTTATGTTCAGCTCACTTCTAATGTAAATATCATGAGCAGTCAATTAGAAATAAAGAGAGTGATGTTGTATTTTATAGTATAGCCAAATATATGCTTGTTAAGTTCTCTCTCTTGCACATTAGGAAACCGATTAAGTAAAATAGACAGATTATGCTTGATAGGACGTTTTTTCAAGTTTAATCATTGGATCAAATGCACTGTGTAAAATTAGCATGATTTGCACTTTTGAAGATGGTTTGTGTACTTTTGACAAGTCATGTGTTTTGTTTTGTGTATTTTGGTAATATCGGTAAACATACAATGCAATATCATTGGACTATGTTTGGCTGCAATCTGTATTTTAAAATTATACAAAGGTAACTTCCTGTGACTGTTCTACATGTATCATCACTAACTATGTGACAGTCAATTTTGATTTGTCTGGCGGATACTTTTATGCTTCACGAGGGTGCACTCTTTTATTGGAATAGCTATGTGACTTGAAATATTTGTCGGTATTGCGCTCCATGAGACTGCTCATTTAATATTTGATCAAAAAGATGGATATTTTCATGTCTTAAGATGACGCATTCATCGTGAGGGTATATTATGTGATCCGCCAGACTTGAAATATTTGTTGGTATTACGTTCTGTGAGACTGCTCAGGTGATAGTGTTTCTTGACTAGAAAGGTGGATTTTTGTATGTTTCAATATGGCGCATTTACTGTGAGGGTATATCATGTGATCTGGTATACTCTCTTATACTGCGCTATTTGACTGATCTAAGTGTTGGGTTTTAAGATTAGGCATACAAAACGCTCGCAGCAATGCGGTTAACACAGTTACATAGGAGACATTCCCTAGGACCGTCTTGTGTATAGTGGCATTGAACATATAATAGTCTGCTCTATTCAGAAAGTTGGACATTTTATGTTTTAAGATGGCGGATTCTTTTTATGGGTATGTCATGTGACCTGTAATGTTGTTTTGTACCGCGTTCTCTGGGCTGTTAATTCATGTGCTTGTTGAAAAAAACGAACGTAAATAACGTATGCAGTATTATGTTAGAAATAATTATACAACAGGAATTTCGTGGAAACGTAATGTATATAGCGATATGGATTGGTGAATAGTCGAGCCTTACTAGAAAGGGGCACATTTAAACGCTTTAAAATGGTGTGTCTTTTTTAGGGACATATCACGTGACTAACGATACCGACCTATATCGCGTTCTTACGGCTAACTCAGGTGTTTGGTGTTGAGAGGGGCTATAAATAACGCTGTGTGGATTTGTTTGGTTCTTTTAACTTTATTGAATCGGACGTTCGTATATGCGTGGAGGGAAATACATTTCCCGGTGAGTACATAGATATAGGCTTTTGAAACTTTAAACTGGTTTGTAAATAAATATTGTGATCTGCGTCATTTTGACCACATAACAGACTGTTTTGCAGGCGTGTGGCCTGGAATTTATAGGGTGTTTCCCCTTTTATAATAGGAATATATATTGAAACCTCTGCAATGCATGAGATTTAAATATGGCGGCCTCAATACACATATAAATCACTCGTCGACATTATAAGGAGGTATTTTGTTCAAATTGTGAGTAGCAGCTGTTAATCTATTCTGTGCTGCTACGTGACTCTTAATGTGAGTCATTAAAACTTATGAATATTGGTGAATTATTTTCATTGAGTAAAGGACACAATTACAGGCCAGGTTCACATTAGTGGCTGTAATGACAGTTTGATCATGGTTGACAATATTATTATTGTTCAGTGATAACAGGCAATTGATCATGAACCTATTCCGAGTCTTTCAATGTTCGTTATAGAAATTATTGAACCCAATCTATTCCATGCTACTATGTGACTCTTGATGGGAGTCATTAGTAAGATTGTGTTCGAGCCATCTTGCATTGGTATTATATTCTGGAGGCTTGTTTTACATCTGTGGTTGTAATGACAGTTCGATCATGGTTGATAATATTATCACTGTTTAGTGAAAATAGGCAATTGATCTCGAACTCATTTCGAGTCTTTCAATGTTTTTTACAGAACTCATTTAATCTGATTGATTGACCATATGATGAACAATGGATGCTGTGCATATGTAAAGATATAACAGCAACATCAGGTAATAATTGATAATCTTACAATAATAGAGTTCTATTAAAACAAACAACAACTATTAGAATACTCATTCTTTGGATGATTTGAGCCCTAGCTGATCATTAAAGGTGTATTTATATTGTTTTTATTTACAGAGAGACTGCATTGCTAATTCTTTGATCCAAATGGCACTTTTCAGCCTTTAAATCAATACAACTACTAAAGAAGTCTTTGAGGTATGAATTATAAATAAAATTTTACTAATTGATTTAGATAATACTAGGATACTATGATTAGATACAATACTTGTATCTCAATAGACATGATGTGTATATCATATATGTGCCCATACCGTTCTATTTGTACATTATAAATATATATTGGATCTTATGAGCGTATTTATTGCTCCAAATACTTTGTATAGGACCAAGTGGCTTGACCCATGTATCATGCTTCTCTAGAAAGATTACTATTCAGAAATTCTGTGAAAATTAGTTACAATTCCGCTGGGAACACAATTAAAAAAATTGTCGATTTGTTTTCCTCCCTGTCTTAAAAAGCATTTATTATTTTGTATAGTTCAGACTGGCTTCCCAAAGTTTAACTTAGAACAATGATGTATATGAAACTTTCCTATGATAATAAGCAGTATTGTGATTTTTGTCTTGATAAATGAAATGTCTGATTTTTAAGCATTTTTTGTTTTTAAATTGTTCATATTGTAAATAGTGTTTTGTAATTGTTTTTAGCCCTGAGGAAGTCCCAAGCGGGACGAAACGCGTTGGCTATCAACTGTGTCGTGTATTTTAAAGAATGACGTTTTTGGAATAAAGAGACAACGCTTTCTACAATCAAAAACATTATTGTTTGGTCTTTTCATCTGGGAAGTTTTCTGTATTGTATTTTGCTCTATATTTTCTTGACATGATGCACTAGTGCGGTTACAATTGACAGACCATTGTACTATGGGTGCAGGGTTATTTTTGTTGTGGTGTAACCTTCTATATTGATGTTTTATAGGTTCTTTCAAGCTTAAAGTCTTAAAAAGGTTTTTTTCTCTTACCCGTTATTGCGCTGCCGCGCTTTAGGTTGTTGTTCTTTATTTTTCGTGATGGCAATTGATATTCCGGCTTATAGCCGCGCCGCGCTCAAGGCATATTTAGCTCCTTATGGAGTGCCTGATGCGGGTGCCGAGCTTATCTTTGTAGTGGAAGCAAATCCTGCTTACCACTTTGAGGTGTTTTACTCTTGGGTCACCTTTCCGGCGGTGGATGGAACAGATGATTTGTTTCACGAATACACTGCCACGGCCCTTCCTCACGCTTATCAGCCTTATAGGGCTCTTGAGGTTCCGCTTACAGCTTGGTAACACCAAATTTGGTTTAATGGCGCCCTTCCTCACCCAGTATCTCTGGTCCGCTTAGGCCCTTTATCGATAGATGGGGCCACGTGGCCCGTTTTGGCTGGGTATACCCCACACCCACGTTATTTAACTGTTGCAGTTGCAGTCCTTCGCGTATTACATACGTCTTTGATACGTGTACATAGGGCTGTTATACAGTATGTCATGCGCAATTTCCAGGTGGGACCACCTGGTGTTGCTGCACAACCAGCCGGACCTGGTGGTGTAACTATCAGTCCCGTTATGGTTAATTCAGTGATGGGCAAGCGTCCACAGAATAAGGATGAGTTACCTTATTGGCTTACTGAAAAATTTGGACAACTAGAGGCTGTTTTTCCAAATACATCTCCTGTGGAGAAACACAGGATATTGACTATTAGTTTGCCTAAAGACTTACTTCCCGAGTTAGCTGATTGTAACACCTGGGGTAAGGTGTTTGCGGCGGTATATTCGAAGTGTTTCGGCACTCCTTCCATGACCGTACTCCCCTCCGCGATTAAGCATGTTCAAGATGAACACGGCGCCGAAGCGGCTGTAGAGTTGGGGATTAGACTGGTAGGGATGTTCGACGTGGTTGCTGATATTATCCTTGCAAATGTCACAGGTGATGCGGTAAGCTTTCAAGTGGCAAATCGCTTGGAGGCTGTCCCTGATGTAGACAAACCACGTGAATTGCCAAAGATTATTGCAAAGGCTTATAAAACCATAGGCCGCAATAGTCTGGGAAGTAAGCCTTTTCCTCAAACGCAAACTCAATCACAAACGCAACAAAAAGCCCAGACTGATAAAGATGGGCGTCCGTTCTTTTCTAAAAAGAACTGGAAGAATAAAAAACATGGGCAGCAACAGCAGAAGCAAGGTTCGCGTGCTGGTTCACCGACACCTGAGTCTTCTGAGCGTACTTATGACTTGCGCGACCGAGCAAAAATTAAGACTCCTGATAGATTTCAAGTCCCTGATCAGCGTTCTCCTCGTTCTTCACAGGACACATCTGGCTCTCAAGTCGGTGGAGGGGAACGCCAAGATCGTGGCAAAAGATAACCTGCCAGAGATTTAAATGACAAACTACGACAGCGGGGCTATCCAAAATGGATCACAGACAAAGCCAACAAAAGGGCCAGGAATCAGAACCGTGAGGGACTAATTGAAACCCCAGCACGAGAATCGACACAGTCGCCACTCACATGTGTGACCACATACAATGCTGCTTCCCAAAAAGTTACAGAAATCGTTCGAAAAAATTGGAAAATATTGAAGACAGGCAATTTTGATTGGGAACCTCCACTCTTTTCCAATAAAAGAGCCCGATCAATTAAAGATGCCATAGTTTCCACCCGACCACAGCCACAACAAAGGCCAGCGCACACTGTCCTCAACGCTTGGGGGCTCCCGGGCGTGGTGGGCCATTTTCCCTGTGGTAACTGCAGTGTATGCCACATCACTGAAACCACCAAAAGCCTCAGTTTGGAACCAGGGAAAATATGGCAATTGAGACAACACACGAACTGTAACACAGAACACGTGATCTACCGCATTACCTGCCCCTGTAACCTCATCTATATTGGCATGACTAATCGCAAGATCAAGACCAGGATCTGCGAACATCGCAGCACCATACGCTGTAAAAGAAATACAACCCGCATGACAAACCACTTCATTGAAGTGGGCCATACGACCAATGACATGCGCTGGGTCATAATAGAAGCACTGGACCCTAGCCTACCCAATATCGAGAGCCGCCTTCTGGAGAAAGAGCAAAGATGGGTTTATCGCCTGTCCAGTGACAAAACTGGCCTCAACGACAACATTCCTTGGAATAGTCTCAGGAGAACATAATTCCCGTCTCACTATATTCTTGCCTACTTTCTATTGAGCATCCCTCCTGTAGCTAAGTCCTTGTAGTGATGGTATCGCCACATGACATTTTCCATCTACCCATGACTTCATAACTCTTTTTGAGGCCCCAACTTTGGGCCCCTGGCACACCTTTGCCATGCACCCTTTCGCCTTTTTCTTCACATTACTATTAGTGCATGTTTCTTTACTTGGGCTCTTTTTCTCCTTCAGAGTCTTAGTCATTCTGCTTTTAGTGAAATGAGCACTTTTCCATTTCAGGACCATTCCAATATGGCCGCCCTCTTTTCTATTTCACACCAGCACCATTGCGCATGTGCACCCGTCTCATCCAGGGCTCCCAGTAATAGCCGAGTGAATGCGCTCGGTAAAACGTTCCCTCCACGAGCATTTCGGCACGTCCCCCATGGAGCCTAAGGGCTTAAATAGCTTCCTTCCTCCCGGGTCACTCACCAGCCGGGATGCAGGGATACCGCACTAGGTTCTCAGTCAGGTTCCTTCTCGATACCAAGTAAGGTTGCGTAACTTTCTCCTTTTCTCCTTTTTCCATAGCAGCATTTTAGCACACTCGTGCTTCCGTGCTCATTCCATATTTCTTTTCACCAGATTCGGTCATCGGATGTGACCCTTCCCGAGTCCCGATCGGCTGCCCATTTTCACACATAGTGTAATTATGCCTTAATGTATAGCGTTGCCCACAGAAGCTCTCCTTTTTAACTGTTTTTAATATAGTCCCAGCGCGCTGCGTGATCACTAGTGTTAATTAGCACTGCTGCACGCACCGCATGACTACATGTGTCCACACTTGATAGGCACTACCGCCACTGTAGATTTCACAGTGCCCCACATGTCCACCATTTATGGTGGTTTTTGGATCATCCACAGTTCTAGAGTGCCGACTTCTGACTATTTATGTCTAGTTCACCACTCTGAATAAATGTAGCGACTCGATCTCACTGGGAGCTTTACAGCTTCTTAGCATCTATAAAACTGGTGCGATCAACATAGGCTGCTTGTCACTCTTCGCATGCAGCATGTTTCTCACGACTTTATAAACCATGTGTACAATCACAGGGTCGGTCCATGTACCAGCCCATAGTACCGATGTAAGATTGCATTTTATGTTGCTTAATAATAATGCTTATATATGTCTTGTGCCGTCTCTTTCTTCCCACAGGTTTTTTGTGTCCGTAAGTACGGAGACACTTAGTCCACACACCTTAGCGCGTGTGTAGGTACCATTTTACTCCTTTCACGTGGCACTACTCACTTTGCCACTCACTTTTTTCACCACACGGTCCTGAAGAAAGCCCCTCGTACTTCCCATTGTGGGCTGAAACATGTTGACCACACACTTAGTCAACTAGGGATAACAATTCTAGTTGCACCACACTTACTTTTAACCATATCCTGAGCCGCCACTAATAAAAGTTTACAGGCAAGGATTCTCAGAGATATTTTTAATTTACATCACATCTCACATATACACCAACCAGCTCCGCTGTAATCAGGCGTCGTAGCACAACCGGGCGGCATTCGGCTACCCGGTTGGGACCCCAATGATGAAGCATGACACCAACCAGGTTGGTGTGTGAGGGGTCTTTTAAACAAACCTAGTGGGTCCTTGTACTAACGTAACCAGTGATTGTACCACATCCACATTGAGGGTTCGTCCTTTTTGTTTCAGATATCATTATACCGGGGATACGGACGCACCCCCCTTTTTCCCTTGCTCTCTCATTGTTTAGACAAAAGATAACCTGCGCCACAGGGACGTGATCAGCCTCGACAGTTTGAAGTCAAAGGAAAACAAGAGGATCTCCCTCGTTTTCGACCCCCGTTTCAGAAGATAAAAGTTGCCGCTTTAACAGCGAGATATGCCTCAGACGGTGAGAACGCGACTCCTGGATTGGACATGGGCAGTGACTCTGCTCCACAGCGCAGCGGAGGTTACCATAGTGCGGGAGGTTCTGCGTCCCTGTCTGGAGGTGACAGCAACTGATACATTCATTACAGTGGAGACAGCTGACACCCGGGTGGCCCCCCCGGATAGACTTTATGATGTTATTTTTCAAATTGAAGGTGATATGCCGCGTCCAATCAAGGCAGTGTTCTGGGAGAATTTAACCTCCTCGTATGACATTCTGTTAGCGGAGGCAGATTGGCCTCCACCCTTTGTGTTGGCAGCTCCTAGGGGGGAAGACGTGATACTTCTGAGTTTTTCGCGTTACGTCCCTGAAGAGCATGCCCAGACTTTCGCTGCAGGGTGGGCAGCGGCCCTTGCCCCGGCAGTGTATCGTAATCAGGTGGGTTGGGATGTTGATTCACCGGCTCATGAAATACCCTTACGTTCTATGCCACAGCCACAACCGCAATATCCAATCAGACGTGAAGCGAAGGCTCACGTTTGTGACATTCTAACTCAGTTAGAGTATCAGGGTGTGATTGAACCATGTATATCACCAATTAATAATCCTCTCTTTACGGTTTCAAAGCCTGATGGTTCATATCGGATTGTGTTGGATTACCGAAATTTGAACAGTCATTGTCGCACATCTGCAGTGCAAAACACTCACAGCTCAGCGCTGGTGAACAGTCTTGTTCGTAAAAAATACAAAACTACCCTGGATATTTCCAATGGTCTCTACAGTCATAATCTCGCACCTGAGAGTCGTGACTTGATGGCATTCACCGCCGTCGGAAATCAGAAAAACTTTACGCGTTTGCCTATGGGGTACAAGAATAGCCCCGGGGCATTTGCGGCATGTGTCGTGTCATTGTTGCACGACATAGATCCAGATGCGTTCTCGTACGTTGATGACATTTATCTGACAGACGATGAACTTATGCTGCATCTAGTCTGAGTTGACAATATCATTTTGTCCTTTGCCGACTATGGATACAAATTTAATTTTGCGAAGTCACATATCGCCCATTTGGCGGTGCTCTTTTTGGGCTATGAGCTCAATAATGAAGGAAAGGGGCTAGCCCCCCATTTCCTGGAGAAATGTGCACATTTGCAACCCCCTAATAGCCTGAAGAAACTTAAATCCTTGCTGGGTTTTTTGAACTTCTGGAGGACATACATTCCTGATTATGCCCAGCGTATCAACCCGCTTTATGCGTTGATACAACCAACCTTTTCTTCTGCCAGCTGGCTACCGGAACATACCTCTATCCTACATTCTTTGCAATCTGACTTGCTTGCAACTAACTTCATGTTGACGCGTGACACCACCACAAACCTGGTGATACGTATCGTGCCGGGGATGGTGGGTTTCACAATTTTAACGTTCAATGAGGGTGACACAGTACCTATTGCTTACAAATCACATTTATACACGTCGGCTGAAATGTGATTTTATAATATTGAAAAGATCTTGACGGCAGTACAGATGGCGATCCTGAAGGAACGCTCTCTGGCGCAAGGCAAACGCATTCTTATGGTCATGCCACTTCCTGATTTGGAAGCCGTGACTAAGGCAAGTGTACCAAACTCTAAGGCTTTACATCCACGTTGGATACAATGGGCTGCATCGTTGACATCGGCTGATGTCACGTTTATCTTTGATCCTTCTCTTCAGACACAGGAGTTCTTACAGTATGAACATGTTCATCCTCCTCCTCTGTCCTTGCTTCCTTTGGATGAATACAAATGTATCATCTATACTGATGGCTCGGCTCAACCGGCCGTCGGTTCTAAACACGCTTATTCGGCAGCTTGCGCAATTGTTGCCGGCTCAATTGTGAATGGAGCGTTTAAGTTCCATTGTGCACACTCAGGCACTTGGAGACTGTACGGCGCAATTGGCGGAGCTGCGTGCTCTGGTTCTTGCTCTCGAGTTTGCTGATCCAAATGTGAGTACCCTTATTGCGTGCGATTCCTATTACTGTGTCCAGTCTTTTAATGACAACTTATTCTTTTGGTCTTGGAATGACTATCGAGATTGGGTTCGAGTGGCAGATCTTAAACAAGTCTGCCCCTCACACATGTTAAACATACTCTTGGCCATCAGCGTGTGGGAGCACATGCTCTTGGTAATTCTTTGGCTGATGATGCAGCCAAATCTGCAGTAGCCACATGTTCCGAAGCAGCAGTTACAAGGTCCATGACTAAAATAGATAATGATATTTTGGCAGCTGTAGCTGCAACAAGGGAGGGACCTGTTTATCTTCAGGATTTTCCTTCAAAATACTCTTATCATATAACTCCCGATCAGGTTCCTTATGCTTTGATTCCTTCCGTTGGGGATCGGATGATTCCCAACTTGGACCGCAGACCCGCTTTGATCAAAGTCGTGCACGAAGGCATGGCTTCTGCACATGCCGGGGTGTTAGCGACAGTCTCGATTTTGCAGCAATGTTATTTGTGGCGTGGTTTATATAAACAGACCCGTAATTATGTACTTTCTTGTGACATTTGTCAACAAATCAAGCCGTCTACGGTCACGCGCCCACCACAAACACAGCTGTGTATTTCTAATATACCTTTTGGCTGTATTTATCTTGATCACTGCGGTCCTCTCTTTTCTGATACTGCATATAAATAAATATTTATTGCAGTTGATTAATGCACTAGATTCCTTTGGGTTTGGCCACAACGCAGTGCTGACGCTCGAAATGTCATCAGGGATTTGCGTGTCTTTGTCGGGATGTTTGCCTGTGGCACCTTCCATTCTGACCAAGGTCCAGCGTTCGCCTCTAAGGCGTACAAGGATGCGATGAAGTCAATGGGGGTGCTGGTGCAGTTTTCGTCTCCATACAGGCCTGAGGGCAATCCAATTGTGGAGCGAATGAACCGTGACTTAAAGCAGTCCTTGACAGCTAGAGTCTTAGGTACTGGCAGGACCTGGCTGGCCCACCTGTATGGGGTTCAACGTGCACTTAATAATCTCCCTAGAAGATCTCTGGGTGTGCGCACCCCATACGAAATGCTCTTTGGCATTAAAATGTTTGTGCCAGACCTTGATGGTCTAGACGTTGTGGCGGCTGCCGCAACCTTTAACGTAGATTCTACTGTGTTACAGGATCTACAAAAGACACGTGACAGCTATGCAACTGAACATTTACCCTCTTCCACTGATGCAGCACTGCTGATTCCAGTTGCCGGTTGGCTTCCAAAAAGCGGAAATCTGGTACGAGAAAAGCTGGAGAACAAAAAATAATTTGGTCCCTCTTATCGTGCACCGGTTCCAGTGCTTGGACTGAAGGGTACTCGTACAGTCATTTTACCACCTTTACCTTGTCGCAAAGACAACAGATACATTTCAGTGGACAATGTCAAGTTACACCATGTGGCCGATTCTGAATAGCGTCACACCTGCAGTTTCGTGCACCGCAATTTCATTGGATCCACTGACTTCATCATCTTCTTGGTCCGCGTGTGGCTAGGAAAGTGATGGACACTGTAATTGATATTTCACCCGTCCGACCTCTCTCTTACACTATAGATGTCGAGTATATCTATCATCCTGATGAGTCCGTGGGTGAGGTGCCGAACAGTCCTCGAGAACATCAGGCAGACTCGGTACTTCCTCCTCTGATTAATAGACCTACGAATGGCTACAATGGGGATCATGCCAGCCACTCTTCCGGCTCGTCTGCTTCGACATCCAACTTGCCAGAACCACTGATTAAATTAAGTATTTTCCTCTCTTGGTTCAAAAAGACTTACCTGGTCCCTCCGTGGACCTACATTTGGTTGGTACTTATACTAATTTTCCTCTTCATTTCAATTGCATTTGTGACAGTGTTCTTTTTGCTCATCAATGGTCATTACTTGCCAGAACGCTCTGCTGTGAACTTGGTCGATGGAATTCTGGCCCCTCACACATCGTCCCATGTCATGAAACGTGATCAGAAACTAGTGAACATTTCAGCGTTCCCAGTTTCAGATGGCATCGTTTGGGACAAAGTAGCCTTCAAAATCCATGGTCCGACTGAGGTCCTCAGGGTACTTTATGTGTTTCGTGTCTCGTTAGGAGATGTGATTATACAGGACTTACATTCTGATGATTGGAATGTGCAAGCAGTGCATGCATTGTTTTCAGATTTAAAATATTATGCTGCTTTTGATGCTAAAGATTTGTATTTAAATTCTGCCAATTATGGATATCTATTTTGCTATCAACATTATGGGCATAATTTCTTACACAAAACAAACACGTTAAGACCTGTTTTTAATTATACACAATGGGAACATTGCCCTACTCCCGTGGAGGGGAGTTTGAAAACACAGAGATAAATTCACGTATTTTACAGATTATGACATAACTAATCCATGGGAGTAAAACTGGGAGACATGGGGTAAAACTGGTGTCATATGCCGATGACACACAGTTGATTGTCACCCTGGAGCATAAGGAGGCAGGAACGGCATCTGATTTTAAGGTCTGCTTGGGTGAGCTTGCGAACTGGATGAAGCTCAGCTGCCTGCAGCTGAATGCGGGAAAGACGGAGGTGATGGTAGTTGGCAAGCAGCCCTCTTTATGGTCACATCTGTGGTGGCCGGAGGAGATGGGACCTACTCCGACCCCTAAGGCCAAGGTCAAGAATCTGGGAGTATGGTTCGATGACACCCTCTCCTATTCAGAGCAGATATCTGCTGTGGCTGGAGGCTGCTTTGGCATTCTGAAAATGCTGCGAAAAATCCTGGACTTACTCCCACTAGATGCCAAACGAACCATTGTACAGGCCCTTGTTACGTCTCATCTGGATTATTGTAACATCTTGTACTTAGGGGTGACCACAAGAAATCTGAACATCTTGCAGAAGGCTCAGAATGCTGCAGCTCGGTTAATTCTGAATATTCCTAGGCGGGCCTCGGTGGGGGAGGTCTTGAGGAAATTACATTGGCTCCCCATACAGGCTAGAGTCACCTTTAAGGCCTTGTGTTTTGGCCACAGGATCTTCAACAAGAAGGGGCCTAGTTTTCTGCACCCCTTTCTTACCGCATATAGACCTGCTCGTTACCTAAAGTCCTTGGGCATGGCAAAGATGATTGTGCCTAAGGTGCGGAAGGTACGGGCTGGAGGGAGCTCCTTTGGCTTCCTTGCTGCAAAGGCCTGGAATGACCTACCTGTTGACCTAAGGACGTGCCTGTCGGAGATTTTGTTCCAGAAAAAACTAAAGACTTGGCTCTTCCAGCACCCCCCGGGGGGCCGATAGTAGGCCTTTTCCTGTTCCTCTGGGCCTTAGCCTGGAGGGAGGGAGGGAGGTTTCAGGCCAGTTGCCGAGGTGTTGTTGGTGTTCTAGCGCGGGGACACTCCGTTGGAGTAACCAGGCGCTCTATAAGCTGAATAATAATAATCCGGAATCCTATTTTTTTAAACTTCAATCGTCTTTACAATCCAAATTTATGGTAACCCATACTAAATTGATTTACGCCAACTTGTTTAGAACTAAATTGGCTACAGAGGGTTATGATCACTGGAAAGAGACCGTTGATTTAAAATCAATCTGGGGCACAAAGCCTTGGCAGGTTCAGGAAACTGAGGCTTTGCATCGCGCCTGTCTGATCCCAGCTCAACTTTTATTTTTGAATGATATGGTGTACCAGACCACTTGTTTTGGTCTGGCAACTGTCAAAAATTAATACTCCATCCATTCCGTCCTTAGTGGAATATGACGATTGGCGCACCCAAATCTTACCATTTCGACACTACAAGCTTTGCTTCGAAATAAGACTTTCAATGTCTCTGAGATTGATTCTTCCGGGTGGCTGGTGTGGCAAACAAATACAAATGCATGCCAATTGCGTTTTTATAATGTTACACCTGGTTTCATTTAGTCTAGACCTGATCCCCGTTACCACTCAACACATTCGGTCACCACATACTGGGTAAATTATGCCAACAATGGTTAGGACATTCCACCTTAGCATCTGTGAAACAACACCTTACACTATTGTCGGATGACATCAATTTGGCTGATTTCATCTTAGGCCCTAGGAATCCTAGGTCTAAGAGGTTTATCTATGAAGCATACAATGAATTTTGGAAACTTTCACAGATGGAAGCAGCATTTCGTCTGCGCCAAATTGATCAGGCCAATTTAGAAAAAGTCCTTGCCGTAGTAGACAAAAGCATAAACACACTTTCCTCACGCATTTATACGTTGGATAATATTGTTTCATCTGTTATTGATATTGTTCAAAGTGACTTATCTGTGTTATATCATGGTCAAAATCAGTTAAGATCTGTTATGCAATTTGCTTGGACATTGCAGACTCTTAAAATGGGGAAAGTGCCCTGGGATTATTTGAATGCCACTGCTTTATTTTTGCCATTTAATCTAACTGATAAACAGCGATTTATGTCCATGAAAGATGCTGCATATACACTTTTGCATATTGAACAATTGGAGCCCTTGCCGTTCTCAGTAGCGGAAACAGACTCTGCTGTTTGGTTAATTCATGGGGTTATCTCTCTCCCTTTTTCACTATTTCAATTTAAATCATGCATGCAACATTTTCCAATTGGCCGTTTCGAACCACTGGGTAGTGCATTTCTACATGAATTGTGGTCCCTGCCTTTCACTTACAGATGTCAGAGGGAGGGTAAGGATGTTTTCCTTACAGGGGAGGACTGCGATTCCACAGTAGGACATTCCCTTGTTTGCAAACACGTTAAATTGCACAGCGCTTGTAATCTGTCGGCACCCAATCTGGCTTGTTTTTCAAAAGGGACCCCAGTACCATCAATAATTCCCGCTTTCACCTTGCTTACAAATGGCAGTTATCTTATTTTGAATAACCAAGACTGCTGTGGTTTAAGGGCGGGAGTCCCGTATTTAGTAACGGTTTCCTAGCGCGTAACTTGTTGTAGCAATGTGCTTTTTCCACCCCCGCATGGGAGTCTAGATAGTTCAATTTGGCCTTCCATTCCAACTTTGAAAACAGATTTCAACAAATTGAGCAGGCTCAAAGCGCTATTATTCCAACAAGAGGTGGCTCTCACTTCGGCCGCGAGACCTTCGAGTTACAGGTGGCTTCGAGTTACAGGTGGCTAGGACTTCTAGTGAGATACAGTCCCTTCTGAACACCAACCTCCCACAGCATTTTGGGGAGCTTATACACCAAATATTTAATGTGTCTGACACCACAGGCCTTGCGCATTTTTTTTAAATGTGTGGGATCTGGCCTTGTGACTTCTTTTCAGACTGTATTTGGAGTAATACCGGGTTTTATTCATTCTATTTTTTCCAGCGTCTTCGGAGGGTTCCCCTTAATCTTGGCGTTAGGCGCTGGAATCCTGCTTCTCCTGTTCCTGCTGCGCAATGGCTGCTCATCTTGTGGTAATGCACAGACCAGGCCAGTTGCAGCTGTACCGTGATCGCATGCAACAGGTTTTTGGATGCTTGCCATTAGCCAAGCTTGGAGTCAGTTATGGATTAACTTTTCGCTTTGCCTATTTTACTTGCGTGCAACCAGTGTTTTACTGTTGGCGATGCCCCTTCTATTGGCAATGGATGTATGCCTCTCCAATACATCCCGTCCAGTCCGGAATTTTAACCAGTTGATGGGTCCCTTAGAGGCTCATGACCAGGCTTGTTCTGGGGATGGCCGTATGGCGCGTGCAGCAGCACTTGGAGTATTGGCTGAATGGGGTGTCTGTGTGGCTGCGCAGAATGTCCTGCATCGGAGTCTCATCGAATATCACGCAAGTTGCCCACTTCTGCTTTTAGAGGCGTCTGATTACGAGGAGCACGTTTGTTCCTTCGACTTACTTAATTGGATGGCATCCCTCTTTTTTACCAACGATAGGGATGATCTTTTGCAGGGATTGGCATTCCTCGGTTCATATACCTTGATGGATTGAACACCTCCGTCATTATAACATCTTGATAATAACTTTGTTGTCCTGGAGGTTACTCTCATTCAATACGCCACATTGACAATATTGGAATTTTTTTATTTTTTTTGCAATTTCGATTTTTTTCAATTTTGGTTTTTTCAAGCGCTTTGAACTCTGCTTGACTGGTGAACTCTGTTTTGGTCCTTTGTCTATGTCCTATGACCTTACCAAGGGGAGGGTGTTATATGGTTCTTAGGCACATTATCGACATTGCTAAGTTGGCATGAGCTTCGCTGCCATGATGCTGCTTTTTGCGCACGCTACTACATGACTTTGTTTTTACAAGACTTTGTTTGTGCCTTTCACATGAGAACGGGTTGCTTTTCCACGTTCTCTGCCTTTCCTGGAGTTTAGTCTGAACATGATGTGCAAGGTCGATAAACAATGCCCCTTGTTTATCTGTTCTGGTCAGTCCCTAGCACCTAGATATAACATGCTACACACAGCTGCAGTACTGAAGTCTTGTGCTTTGATATTACGTTGTTGCATGATGTTTTAACACACTTGGAGAAAGCCATTCCATGGAGAAGAGCTCCGCTGTTCCTATGATGTAAACCTTACATCCAGGTTTTAAGGTATGGGGTCTGCTGTCAAAGCCCAGAGATCTTCCTTTACATAAAATAAACTTCTTTTAGCCAAGGGGAGGGTGGTCAGGCCTGAGTGCCCCCTTTTTTTCCACAGTCTTTATATAATGACTACTCCCTTTGTATTCTATGGAATTGTAGCAATGCTAACTGTGCTGAGTTTATGCATTTTGCTGCTGGTAGTGGCTTGTATACTGTATTGTAGAGCACGATAGTTAAAATAAACATTTTGAACTATTTACAGTGACTCTGCCAATTCTTATTGTGGACACGTACGAGTGAGTGAGCGAAAGAGTATGTCTTGCGCCCGCGATTCCTAAGAGAGTCGGGAGTGTTGTGTTCTGGGTTGTCTAATCATTTGTAGCTTCGTGATATTTGGAGGAGAACGAATGAGACACTATAGCTAGTCGGTATTGGGATTTTGAATACTAATGTGGTAGGTTGGTACACCCCTACTCACTGAGGTCCTGTTTTCCTGCGCATAGTTCTGGGTATGTGCAGAATCCCTGCAACAATACAAAGGAGTACAAGTTGGTCAAAATGCTCAACAAGTAAGTTAAATACAAAACGACCAGATTCCCAGCATTTTTTCCTTAATACCTAAGAAAAACTCAAGAAATCAGAAAATAACGGAAACACAAACTGGTAGTGGTGGAGATTGAGTGCAATAGCTTCCTCAGTGGAATCTGTCTCAGCTGCCTTACAGATGGATGTAAGCCAATGTTCCCTCAAACCAGCAGACTTAGGACAAAGGAGAACAATATACAAGACAACAAAGATTTTAAAAAATCCAAGACACAAGAGAAAATTATTCAAAGTCCATAGAGATACAACATAAGTTGGAGAGAGGGAAGTTTTTTCCCCAGTTCATGGTCAGTGCTGCTACAGCGAAACTCTTGTGTGACAAGTAGTCAAACAGTGTGTTTTTTTTGTGAGTATCCATCCAAATGACCTATGGCCAATCACCTTTATGTGGCAGGAATTGTCTAGTCAGAAGTTGCATTCCAAGGTTTTGAGTACGCAGGTCATTTTTGAACTGTTTGGCAGATGTAAGTATTTTAGCCCACTATGAAAATCTAAGTCTATGCATTAGTCACTTTTTGCTGAAGCGTATCCGGCGTGTGCAGGAGAGCCCATGCTGGTTTGATAGCCACAGATCAGCAGCCAGATTCTTGCAGCTAGCCTGAAAGATCCAATCACGGTCTGTAAAGCCTGTAAGTTGCATAAAAGTACTCTGAAGGCCAGAAAAGACACATTGAACAGAAGGAACTGGGAGCTCTTGGAAAGCGCTGTGCTTTCGAAGAATAGCAAAGTTGTCTGGGATAAGGTAAAGAAGATCAGACAAAGGGATACCCCGGCAAACCCCCTTCTGAACTGTAACATTTGTGGCACTGAATGGGCCTTGCATTTTAGTGCTATTTATCACCTGGAGGCAGATGACAGTCTAGGAGAATTGCTTCAGGGCAAATTACTTCATTCACCTACATTGTCTCTGACTCTAACGTAAGTGGTTGATGCCATTAGGCCGGGTGGCAAAGTCCCAGAACCAGATGAGGTCCCTATTGATCTTTTCAAGTGCAATGTTAATCTGTTGGGCCCTTTGCTCATGAATGTATTTAACAATTCATTGTGTGATAAGAGCCCATGCTCATGGGCCCTATCCACTATTGTTCTTATCTTTAAAAAAGGGGATTGTATGTTGCTCTAATTTAATCGCCCCATTTCTCTCATCGAAAGTACAGTTAAGATAATTGGAATGGTGATTTTCAGCCACCTTAAATCTTGAGCAAAACATAACATTTTATGTCCATATCAATTTGGTTTCCGCCAGGGCTGGGCATAGTGGAACAGTGTTTGAATTTGAATCTAATTGTTGGCAAGTATACCACCGCCAAGCGCTGTATACTGTATTTGGCCTTTATGGATCTTTCAAAACCTTTTGATTGTGTCAACAGGATTAAGCTTTGTTTGATGTTACTGGATTTAGGGGTAGGGATTGCACTTGTGAACTTTCTGCATGATCTACATGAAAGTCTTGTTGCGAAGGTTCTTTTCGCCCAGGCAGGAGAAATGTCTGACGTTTTCACCTAAGCCCGAAGGGTGCATCAAGGTTGTATCCTGGCCTCACTGGTATTTATTATTCATATCAACAGAGTCCCTTTCTGATGATTTCTATGGTTCACTGACAAAATACCGATGTCAAAAATATAGATGGAAAAAATATAGATGGAAAAATACAGAAGGTAAAAATATCGACTCCCTATACTTAAACAGGTAAGTACAAAAATATAGGAAAAGAAATATCGATGTTAAAAATATAGTTGTACAAAATATCGATTTTATATATATATATATATATATAATAAAATAATAAATTTTAAATATGTTAAATATTAAAATCTTTTTTTTAATAAAGTAGATTTAATATACATTTTAACAAATATATCAAATAAACCTAATTGAAAAAGTTAAACACATACATAATAATAAATATATATATATATATGTGTGTGTATATATGTATATATATATATATATATATTTTAACACAATTATTAAACTATTAATTTTAATTTATTTTATAATTTTAAAATTATATACAAATGTACAAATATATATATATATATATATATATATATATATATATACACCAATAATATAAAATCTATTTAAAAAAACATTCTATTTAAAATAAAAACAAACTATTTAAAAATCTTTAAACTTAAATTTACAGCTACAGTCAGTGCAACAGTAGGGAAAGTGTTGGATAGCGGAGGGGTAAAAATTACTATTCCCACTCCAGTGAGAGTAACAGTAGGGAAAGTGTTGGATAGCGGACGGGTAAAAATTACTATTCCCACTCCAATGAGTGCAACAGAAGGGAAAGTGTTGGATAGCGGAGGGGCAAAACTTACTATTCCCACTCCAGTGAGTGCAACAGTAGGGAAAGTGTTGGATAGCGGACTGGTAAAAATTACTATTCCCACTCCACTGAGTGCAACAGTAGGGAAAGTGTTGGATAGTGGAGGGGTAAAACTTACTATTCCCACTTCAGTGAGTGCAACAGTAGGGAAAGTGTTGCATAGCAAGGGAATAAAATTTACTATTCCCACTCCAATAAGTGCTACAGTAGGGAAATTGTTAGATAGCGGAGGGGTAAAAATTACTATTCCCACTCCAGTGAGTGCAACAATAGGGAAAGTGTTGGATAGCGGAGGGGTAAAACTTACTATTCCCACTCCAGTGAGTGCAACAGTAGGGATAGTGTTGGATTGCGGAGAGGTACAAATTACTATTCCCACTCCAGTGAGTTCAACAGTAGGGAAAGTGTTGGATAGCGGAGGGATAAAATTTACTATTCTCACTCCAGTCAGTGCAACAGTAGGGAAAGTGTTGGATTGCAGAGGGGTAACAATTAATATTCTCACGCCAGTCAGTTCAAAATTAAAAACAAACGGGGCGTGGCTTGCAGCCGCAGAAGATGGCCGCAGGTTGATCGCGCTGCGCTTGCGATCGGCGATTTAGCCCAGACATCCGGCAGAATCCGGCAAGTAGCGGGACCCCAGACGGCCGCATCGAGCGCCGGAATAGTGGCGCTCCACCTAGAAGGGTTTAGGGGCCGAAGCAACACCATCTAACGGCAGGAGTGCCCGGTGACAGACGGCGGCAGAACTGACCCCAAGATGGCGGCCGGCACCCAGTAAGCACTAAACCCCTCGAACTCCCTCCGGCACTCAGGCAGTGGGACGGATGCATAGGGAGGAGCAGCGGTAAACGCTCGCACCGTGGGCCCGAACAGCAGAGCGACGCTACAGGCAGCGCCTAGAACCTGGGAAGTGGCACAGCTGCGAGCACTGCAGAAGGTACACCAGACCACAGTGGAGCCGTATAATACGGCGGATCCGGCCCACAGCGCGTCTGCAGTGCGCGAATACATCGGACTGCTCCCGGCGCCCTAGTGAACTGATAAGTGTGGGGACACAGTGGGTGAGAGTGCTGCGGACCGCGTGAGCTGAGGGACGCTGCGGGTGACACCAGGCTGTCCGAGAACTGAGGAGAGGCGGGAGATTAGGCGGACTGCCTTACCCACCGCACGACCGGCAGCAAGAGACACGCAAGCGTGGTGCAGGCCTGTGCAACAGTGAAACGTCGTGCTACCTGGACTCCCCTGGCCGACGGGGGGAGGCGGGGCTGTTGAGGTCTCTCGTCCGGGGGGCTGCCCTGTTTCCTGGAAGCTGGGGGAAGCCAGCGAGGTCGCAGACAGGGGCCGCTTAGACCCTCCGGTCGCCCCGGGGAAGGTGGGCATCGGAGTAGCAGAATACGCACGAGTGGTGTGCGCAGTGGTGGCTGGGGACCGGACGCTCTCGGACCACACGATCACGCAACCGGGAGTGCTGCAGCAGACAGCGGCAGGCAGTGGTTTAGCTGTCCGGCCGGACACCAGTAGGCGAGACCTGGGTGTGCAGACATGGGCCGCACCAAATCATCGGGCCCAGGCCAGGCGAACCAGATTGATAAATATACGGTCGCGATGGGTCGCGAGGACGAAGCGGTGGGAGGAGGCCCGCACGAGATAGACAGCGACCCGGACCCTTCCCTCAAGGATATAATGCGGGCCATCAGAGACTTTAGAGGCACCCTTGAGCCAAAATTGGACTCCGTGACAGAGGAGGTGAACCTCCTACGAGCCGACTTCAGAAATATGTCGGAGAAGGTTTCAGCGGCGGAAACGGGCATTGGGAGCCTCCAGGCCAAAACTAAGCGGCTAGAGGAGCAGGTGGCCTCCCTCACTAAAAACCAGGAAACCATCTATGCCCGCCTTGAAGACCAAGAAGGTAGGGCCCGGCGCAATAACATACGCGTCGTGGGGGTCCCGGAGGGAATGGAAGGACAGTCGGCGGATTGGTTTATCGAAGATCTGGTTCTTAAGCACCTGAAGCCCAAAAGACTGTCAAATTTCTTCTCCGTAGAGAGGGCACACCGGGCGCTGGGTGGAAAACCAAAGCCGGGGAGCCCCCAGCGCACCATCATCGCCCGCATCCTAAATTTCCGGGACAGAGACGCCATCCTGCAGGCTGCACGCACAACCGGAGACCTGCACATCGAGAATGCCACCATTCGCTTCTTCCCGGATTTCACCCTTTGGGTCCAGCGTCAGAGGCGCTCCTTCGATGGAGTGAAGAGGGCCCTCCGCGAACAGGGGGTAAAGTATATGATGCTGTTCCCTGCCAGGTTCAAGATCCTAGACGACGGAAAAGCATACTTCTTCGACACGCCGGAGGAGGCGGGTGACTGGCTCGAGGGCTGGCGAGCAGTGGGTCGGAGAGGCAGACAAGAACGTCCCGACCCGCACCAGCAGTCTACTGAGGCTGAATCCGAGGATTGGAGGCGACCCAACGGACAGAGACCGGACCAGCGGCCAGATAAGTGACTATGGGAAGGGGCAAAGTATAGACTGAGATCTGGCCTCAGCGGGAGAGGAGCTCCACTGGACACACTGCGGGGCAATGGGGGATGAGGCAGCTCCTTATTAGAAAAAGAGAGCGGGTTGGTGCCCCTTGTAAATAGTTGGATACACCGAGCCAGACTCACCCCAAATGGGACAGTTCTGGGGCGCAGCCCGGGGGGCCTGAGGGGACTTGGATATCGAGGGTCCTGCTGAGCTCTGAACAAATGGGCACTTGTTGTAGTTAATTAATAAGTATATCTTCATGCTGGCTGCAGGCGCGCAGCCCTGTTTTTTCGTTCGTGTTTGACTGTATGGGGCGACAGGCACTCTGCCAGTTTCAAGGGTGGGTGGTTGGGGACTCACCTAGCAGGGATGCAGGGAGGGGGTGTGGGGGGAGGGGTTTTTTTTTTCTTGGGGATACGGGGGCGTTAGCTCGAGACCACAATAGTAATCCACAGAGGCAGTTCATGACCGGCGACAAGACAGGGGTGGAAGGGGAGAAGTGCGACTGTTACTACCTCAGGAAAATGGGGGACCCAGTTAGCCTGCGGGTATGGACCTGGAACGTCAATGGATTGGGCAATAAAATAAAGCGCACACTGGTGCTACAACACCTTAAGAGGCACGCCCCGGACGTAGTCCTGATCCAAGAGTCGCATTTGCGGGGGAATAGGTGTAGGGCCCTGGACCGCTTTGGTTATAAAATGATTGCACACGCAGGGTACACTTCCGGGGCCCGAGGGGTGGGTATCCTGGTGCGCAGCGCCCTACCCCTGGTGATAACTGGTACATGGGAGGACGACACCGGATGTCTAGTAGCGGCAGTGGGTGCCTGGGAGGGGCGCTCGGTGGTACTCTGCTCCTGCTACCTCCCGCCAGGCCTACATTCCACCTTTTTACCTAAGCTGGGTGCCTTCTTAGCGGATCTCCCATCGGGTACTCTCCTCCTGGGAGGAGACACAAACGCTGCAATGAACCCATCCCTAGATCGATCTAACTCTCCAGCGGGTGTGCGGGAGGAGCGAGGTCTGGCGGGCTTCATCGATGCCCTCGGCATGTGCGACATATGGCGGGCTCACCACCCTCAGCTTAGGGAATACACGTTCTATTCGGCTAGGCACGGGTCCTTCTCCAGAATCGATCACTTCTTTACCCGACTCACACATATGGGGGACTTCATGGATACCAGACACATGGCGCGTGGGATCTCAGACCACTCACCGGTATGCGTTACTCTCCGAGGTCCGGAGGTGCATAAGGCTGCATATCCGAAAATAGACCCCTGGCGGCTCCGAGATCTGGCCATCAGTGACAAGCTTCGCGAGGGGTCCCAGTTATACTTCGAGGAGAATCGGGGTTCAGTGGACTCCCAGGTCACTATATGGGAGGCGTACAAGGCAGTTCTGCGGGGGCAGGCGCAAGCATTAATTGGGGGGCAGAAAAAAGAGGAATCCCTACAGATCCGACGGCTTGAGCAGGAGGTAGAGACACTAACCCGTGATCCCGCGTTGACGGAGTCGGCGGAGCTGCGACACAACTTGGCGCTGAAGCAGAGGGACCTTAAGACACTGGCGGAGGGAGAAGCGCGAGCATATGCACTGGCCACGCAACATCGGCTGTATGACGTTGGGGATAAGGGGCTGAAGCTCTTAGCGTGGCTAGAGCGCCGAGACAGAGAGCGCTCCTGGGTAGTCGGGGTGCGAGATGATTCAGGGACCTTATGTTCCACCAGTGGGGAGATGGCCAAAGCATTCGCGGCACACTTTGAGAGGGTTTATTCGCCGGTCTGCACGAGGACCGACACGGACTGCGAGGAATTCCTGCGCGACTTCGCGCTGCCCATGCTGTCCTCGGAGGCAAGAGAGAGACTCGAGGCCGATATCACGGAGGAGGAACTAGGAATAGCTCTGAACGCTCTACAGTCCGGTAAAGCGGCTGGGCCTAACGGGCTCCCGATCGAGATTTACCAACGCCAGGCGGCGGTGATACGAGCTCCCCTATTGCGGATGTTCACCGAGGCACGCGAAGTGGGGCGGCTCCCCCCAGACCAGAGGGAAGCCATGATAGTGACAATCCACAAAACAGGGAAGCCCCCAGACCGGTGTGACTCATACCGTCCGATCTCACTAATAAACGCGGAAGCTAAGGTCCTGGCCAAAGTCCTGGCAGAGCGGTTGGTGTCAGTTATAGCAGACCTAGTACACATAGACCAATCCGGGTTCATGCCCCGGAGGAGCACCCGCCATAACCTACGAAGGCTGTACGGGGTACTCCACTTGACAGAAGGAGTGGGGTCCACCCAGGCGGCGGCGGTGGCCTTGGACGCCTCCATGGCCTTCGACAGTATTGAATGGCCCTACCTATTCATGGTCCTACAGCGGTTGGGATTTGGGCCGATCTTTTGTAGCTGGGTGAAATTGTTATATGTACTACCAGTGGCCAGGGTAAGAGTCAATGGGGCGGTGTCTAGATCTTTTCCCCTGAGGAGGGGCACTAGACAGGGTTGCCCCCTGTCCCCTCTCCTGTTTGCCCTAGCTCTGGAACCGCTGGCACACTGGATAAGGAGGGACCCCATGATTTGGGGCATTGCTATACCGGGGGGTTGGGAAGAGCGCGTGTCTTTATACGCAGACGATATAGTGCTGTACCTGGCTCGGCCGTACCACTCGCTGGCCCGTGTACTGCATATTTTCGAGTTGTTCGGCAGCTATTCCGGATACACCATAAATTGGGCAAAGTCGGTGGTCTTTCCACTCTCTGGCCCTCCCCCGCGACTCCCATCTTGCTGCTCGGCTCCGATAAATACCGGCGGGTTTAAATACTTGGGGATCCATGTAACCCGAAACAAGGTCGAGTTCCTGACCAAGAACCTCGAGCCCCAACTGTCTCGCCTCGACACGGATGTGAGCCACTGGCGATCCCTCCCGCTTACGCTTATGGGCCGCGCGGCTCTATTCAAAATGTTAACTCTGCCGAGACTGCTGTACATTTTACAAAACACGCCATTCCCGGTCCCCCCGCACTCTTTTAAACGGATCGCACAGGCAGTCCGCACGCTGCTATGGGATGGAGGATCCCCGCGAGTGCGCTCCACAAACTGCAAAGGGGGTGTTCGATGGCGGCCTGGCAATCCCAGACGTAAAATTGTACTACTGGGCGTCGCAACTACAGGTAGTAAACGACTGGGTATATGCTGACGGCGATGAGCCGGCATATCGGGTGGACAGGATGGTCATGACCGGCAACAACTGTGAATCCCTTCTCTACGCTAGGAAGACATCGCTGGGATGGCCGGAGCACACTAGGGTGGTGGTGCAATGCTGGAAGGAGGCCAATAGATTCCTTGGGTGGGAAAGTAAGTTGACTGGTAAGACCCCGCTATGGCTGGGAGCCCAGCTCCGGGAGGTGACCGCCTTGACGGGTTTCGGGGGGTGGCGGTCAATAGGTATTGAGTATTTGGGAGACATTTGGAAGGGTGATTCCCCCCGCTCGTTCGAATACATGCAGAAGGAATATGAGATGCACCAGTCACAACAATACCACTACATCAGATTAGTCCACGCACTCAGGGTACACATGCCGAGGGCGCATCCATACCGGAGTACTCCCCATTGGAGGACCGGTTACTGCTTGATCCTATTGAGGGGAAGCCCACATCCACGATTTACCGGAAGCTGCTTAATAACAGCCCAGACCCACTGATCTCTCTAAGAATGGCGTGGTCTATTGACCTGGGCAGTATCACTGACGAAAATTGGCAAGAGGCGATACAAAGTCCTAGAGAGGTAGCAATACGAGCCAGATTCCGACTGATACAGTTGAAAATCCTGCACCGCACATACTATCCCCGCACACTCCTTCACAAATGGGGTAGAACTCAATCGGGGCTTTGCCTGAGGGGTGCAATCAAGAGGGATCCTTCTTCCATATCCTGTGGGAATGCCCTGAGATAGCATCATTCTGGGCTGGGGTTACAGACACTCTGTCCAGAGTGATGGGGAAAATGGTCCCAATCGACCCGAAGTGGTTGCTTTTAATGATCAAGGGCGAGGAAGCCTGGCCCCGGTACGCGGAAATCTGGCTGGTCCTGGCGGCGGGGGTGGCAAAACGTAACATTGCCCGATGCTGGGGGAAGCAGGCACCCCCGCAATTAGAGGACTGGAAGCGTGACTTAGACTGGTGCCAACGGGCCGAAGCAGTTGTGTACAAAAGCAGGGGGTGTGCCAAAAAGTGGGGAAAGGTCTGGGCGCCCTGGAAACAATATAGAAATCCTGGGGCAACCGGAGATGAGTGAGAGGAAATGTCATTGGTTCTCCCGAGAGCGGGGCTCTCATGCTTTTACCCCCTGTTGATATATGTATTCGGCGTAATAATGAACTGTTATTGTAAATACATGTGGTATGGTCTCATGAGCTTTGTCAATAAAAAGAGTTTAAAAAAAAAAAAAAAATTAAAAACAAACAAAATATTAACAACAAAAATGTTTAAAAAAACAAAATAAATACAAAAATTTATAAATATGTTAAAAATTAAAATACAAATATACATAATAGTACAAATTTTCATAAATATCATAATGTTAAATTCATATGACAAATACCTACAAATATTATATTAAATAAAATAAAAATAATTTTCAAACAAATAAATATTTTTAATTTGAAATTATTTAGAAACAAAAACATTAATTATTACATAAATTTACTTATTTCCTACCCTATAACACCACACAATTTACAACCCACATCTAAATTAAAACAAAATGTACTTACATAATTAACATAATTACCAATTAAAGAAATATTATTAATTAAAAAACAAATTAAAACTCATAAAAATAAATAAACTTCCCACACTTTACCCCTTTAACCCCCACAAACCACAGCTAAAATTAAACTGTAAATAAATTATTTTTACAATTAAAACTTATTTTCAATTAAAAAACTAATAGTATTTAACAACTAATTATAAAGTAAGTAAAATTAATTTACGCCCCACCCTTTACCCCAATCAAAAGTAAAACCCACACAAAAAAATATAAACAATTACCCTAATTAAATATTAATTAATTAATATTAATGATCAACTAAATATTAATTAAACATAAATTACTTCCCACCCTTTACCCCTATAAACCCCACAGCCCACACCTAAAATTAATTACACAATTTCCATATTTAATTTTCAATTAATTATGTAATATTAATTAAGAACTAATTATTAATTAATGAAACATAAATTACTTCCCACCATTTACCCCTATAAACCCCACATCCCTCACCTAAAATTAATTACACAATTTCCATAACTAATTTACAATTAATTAATTACTATTTATTAACAAATAATTAAACATAAATTACTTCCCACCCTTTACCACTATAAAACCCAGAACCCGCACCTAAAATTAATTACACAAGTTCCATAATTAATTTTCCATAAATTAATTATCAATTAACAACTAATTATTAATTAATCAAAAATAAATTACTTCCCATCCATTACCCCTATAAACACCACAACCCGCACCTAAAATTAATTACACAATTTCCATATTTAATTTTCAATTAATTAATTAATCCTAATTAACAACTTATTATTAATTAATTAAAAATAAATTACTTCCCACCCTTTACCCCTATAAACCCCACAACCCGCACCTAAAAAAAATACACAATTACCATAATTAATTAGCAATTAATTAATTAATATTGATTAACAACCAATTAATAATTACTTCCCACAATTAACACTATAAAATCTCAATTAAATAAATATTAATAAATAAAAAATAATCATTCATTTATTATAATTAAATTACTTCCCACCCTATTCCCCTATAAACCCACAACCCGCTGCGGAACTAAAAAACACAAAATGTAATTAAAATAAAATTGATAACTACTAAAAATGTAACACATATATTAAAAAACAAACAATTCTTATACAAAAAAAATACATCACATACATTTGAAATATATACTTAAATACATAACACTAATTGAAAATTCGATATTTTAAACAACTATATTTTTGCAAACGATATTAATGACTTCTATATTTTAAAAAACGATATTTCTTACCTTAAAATCAATATTCTTGACTACGATATTCTTGCTGTCGATATTTCTGACTCACGATATTTAGGACTCGATATTTCTGTAGTTCGACATTTCAAACTCGATATTCTGTCTGCACACCGATTTCTACTAGGGACGTCCCGAAAATTGCTCACCCGCCTGTACCTGCGGTATTGTATGCAGATTATGCAGAACTTATGGCATGGACCCCAGGAGTACTTTGCATGGTAGTGGAGTCTTTAGTCTCCTTTATGAGCAGTCTAGAACAGGTGACTCATTTCAGGAAGTCACATATCATGGCATGTGGGCCAGGAACTAATAATGTATCCAAACTAACGATAAGTGGTCAATCTCTTGGCAGCGTCGGCAACTTCAGGTATCTGACTCTGCGGGGTGTTGGCAATGATAGAATAGTTGCTCACGCCTGAAGCCTAATAGGGCGGCTGGAGCATTATTTAATTCGCCCCAGACTGCAGGGAGGGGGGCTATTTTTCCCCTCCTAAACATATACAATACCCAGTGTGCCTCTGCCGCTTTGCATGGTGCTAGGGTCTGGGGTTATTACAACATTACTTCCCCACAGACAGAGGAAAATTGCATCAGCATGCTGTCTCTCAATCACCCTTCCTCTAGCTCCCACTTTATAATTCATTAAGAGTTAAGCCAACAGTACATATCCGACAAAGCTAAGTTGGCCCCACTTTTACTCTGGGTTAGTGTTTGGGCTAATCCTGAGTCCAGCTTAAACACAGACATTATCACTGACTGTCTTAAAATGGACACGGGCCTTTCAATTCCCTGTTTGGGCTATATACTCCAAAACCTCAGATGCACTGACCCTAAAAAAAGCTGATAAATTGAAGGTTAAGCTATGTTTTTCAGAGTTTTGCCAATCGCAGACATTGTGTAATGAGCTAAGTAAAAGCTCTGTTAGAGATTATTTAATATTTATAGCACCAGCTTGTATTTAACTCTAGATTTTGCAGAACAGGAGAGGTCTCTTCTCTTCCGCTTTAGGGCTGGCACGGTGTGACAGCTTTTGTATTTTCCAGAGGCTTGCTGTACCCCGGGAAGTTCTGTTCCCGGCTGCCCATGCAATGGTTTGTCAGAACAAACACTGATGAATTTATGTTATTTTGCAAAATTTATAATCCTTTTTTAGCTTTTTCTTAAACCGATATTAAAACTTCTAGGGCATTTGAAGTGCAAGGAGGCGTTATTCCACCTTCTGCTTTTAAGCAGCCTCAATATTTGCTTTAGCGTTTGTTCCTTATTAGGTCGAGCCTAGGCAGCAAGCATGCGCTATCTTTGAGACATGAGGTATCTCCTCTGTGGGCTTCGAGCATGCCCACCGTTTTTAATTGTTTCTCTTGTGTGCCATTCTGAAAACCTGGCTTTTCAGTGGTGCATTGGCTGCATTTGTCCCTCCTTTTGGTGTTTGGTTCCCTCCCATGGCTACTGGCCCTATTATATGTACTTGTTCACTCCTGTCTATTTAGGTTAATTGCGGAGCACTATATATTTTTTTTTGTTTGTTATCGCTCCTGTTTTCGGAATGGTGTTTTTAGGTGCTTCTCGAGTAAAAGGCATTCAGCGGATGCCATTTATAGCTGTAGAGTGTGTATACAAAGTTTGTTTAATTATTTATTTTTTGAGCTCACACAGCTTTTATTTTAGCAGCATGGTATCCATGCGCTGTAGTTCAGGTTTCATATGCATTTGTTTTATTTTTACAGGAAGTAGTGAGTGTTTTTTCCCCCACCACCCGCATCGTTTATTGCTTGTTTAAAAGTATACAGGAGAGCCAACATTAGGCATTGTAGTGTTCTGCAGGACACGTTCTAGTGTTCGGCAGGCTTTGGTATTCCCAGCCACTCCCTTGAGGGCTGGACACACATGCACCCCCACACATCCATCAAAGGTGTCACGAGTGACGTGACCCTGCCAATAAAAGGGCCCGGGTGCACGTGCTCGTGGCCAGTTACAGTACCCTACTACCTAGTGTCTGTGTCAGTCATTAGCGTCATGCGGGCCTAGGGCCCGACACCACATTGGCGACGAGGCGGGTCTGACCCCGCTTGCCTGCCGCTAAGCGCGTCATCGTCCCCTGGGGGGGGGGGAGGAAATGAGCCTGGTAGGCGGCACCCCCCACCCGTGACTGCAGAAGAGATCGGGCGCGACACCGCTCTCCGCATTCAAGGAGCAATGTACGGAGACTGGCCGTGCCTCATCCCCACTGGTGTCAGAAGTGGGAAGAGAGAACATGCGATCCCGGTGAGAGCGAGAGCCCCGTGACGCCAGCAATGTGCCCGCTGCCTCGCTCACTGGTATGTTTGCAGAGCCCAGTGACCCACTAGTGAAACCCCGGCCTCCCCTCCTCTCGCCGGTGCAGCCGGCATCCGCCCAGCAGCCGCCCCATCGCATGTGTCTACCGCTCCCATACCGGCCGGAGACTGAGGTAAAATGCCTGCGGGGGCAATGAAGTTGCAGTCACGGCGAAGCGGCCAAAGCGCGCGGGGGAACAGCTCCCTGCGTGGCATGTTCAGCCTGCCCCAGCAGTGAAAGAAGCCCACACCGGCATCCCCAACCCCAGTACAGCACGACTGCCACTCCCCGTCAGCTGAAGTTGCGCGTCTACCCCTGCAGCTACGAAGAGAGGCGCCCACGAGGAAGGCGCGGCCAGCAACAGAAAGGAAGTGGCTGCAGCCCGTGTCTGAAGTGGCAGAAAAGCACTGAGCGGCATCAACTGGGTGAGCGGCAGGGGAAAGCAAGTCGCCCGGCCGCACCAGCGCTGAAGAAAGCCCATACCGACATCTCAGTGCCCCCATCGCAATCCAGCAAGAACCGCCTGCAGCGCAATAGCGGGCCATCAGCAAGGCACTGTGTGATACTACCGGACGGCTGCCTCCCGCCATACCTCCCTTCCTGTGAGCAACCCTCCAGCAGGCTGCCCACGCCTGCCTACAACAGGAAGAAGAGAGAGGGAGCACCTACCTTGCCACCAGCGGATCACTACACGAAGTGCCGCCACGCCCGCCTCCATAACACCCGCGGGGGCGGCTCAACATGCAATGTGAGAAAGGCTGCCACATGAAAAGGATGTGCGCCATCTAGTGGCCAAATGCCTGCCACACCAGTAGCGCTGCACCAGTCAGTGTTCCCCCGCCAGCACTCCCAGTTCCGAGAAAGAGGGAAACTGTCCACGGTGAGGAGCCTACAGCGCCACCTAGCTGCCGCGCTGTACTCCACACCCTGCCAAGTGACTGCCACAGGCATGCACAGGCCCGAACGGGGCTAACACAGCTGAGGAAATGAGCCCAGCAGCATTGCATGCCGCGCACCGGAGGCACCTGGATGTGGAGAGAAATAAAAAAATTTGACTGCACATACCCGTGATATGCAATCAGACACGCACTCAAGCCTGCACTTCAACAGCTTCCTCTGCTTTCGGAATCAGACACTGAGCTCCTCAGGCCCGAGAATCCAGCCACGGGCCGCAAGGGCTGCCACCAGAACAAAACTGTCTGCAACAAGTGTACACTGTCACACTTGCAACCCCCCAAAGCCAGCCGGCATGATAAGGAATGCTGCCGTGGCCGGGAAGAGTGTCCACAGTGCCACCTAGTGGTAGTCTACTGCACCGCATTCAAGGACATGATACAGTATGCAATGCAAAGCACCGTCTCTGCGAAGTAAGGCTGGCCCTGTTGCCTGACACCAGTCACAAGCCCACAGTGCCCTTTTCCCTACAAAGTAGCACAGCACTGGTACCTGGCCGGAAGCTACCACTGCACAAACCTTGCCACCAACTGGAGTAGTTACAGGAACAGGAGAGCTGTCCAGACGCCAGTCCATGGACATACTGACCTGCCACCTGTCTCCCAGGTACTGCTGTAAAGGAGAAGCGCCAGGTGAAAAGAGCACACTCCCCGCGAAGACATTACACGGACATTAACCACAGGCAGGGAGACAAGCGGGGGAAAGAGAGCTCATGACCACCTGAGCACCCCACGTCCCATGGAACTGCAACCCTGAGGCTGCTGACCGGTAGAAGTATGCACAGCACGCACCCTGTGGACTGTCTAACAGATTGGAGAGGGGAAACTGAACCCCGGCTGAGGACCAAGAAACCCAAAGCTGCCTCTGCTCAGAGAACTGCCCAAAGTCCACAAAAGACGCAAACAGAACGAGCGTGGCGCACACCCCCCAGTGGCTGTTTGACGCCACCGCCAGCAAGGAAACTGCGTCACTCGCCCCGAGTGGCGAACGGCCACCACTGCAAGAAAGCAGGACAGACACAACAGCCAGGACCAAGAGAAGAGAAACCGTACACCCCAGTAGGGCATCATTTCATTCGCCACCAGCGAAACCTGGGAGCCACTGAACACTGACAAGAGGTGCCGGTCAGTCTGCAAGGCCCCAAAGCAGCAAGCCGGACAGACAGCAACATCTCAATGTACCTATCCCCACCAAAAGCACAAGAAAGACTAGTGCAGAGCGCTCACCACCAGTGGCTGCCCTACGCCACCGCCAGGGAGGAGATCTCACTACTCGCTCCTACTGGTGTACAGACACAACCGCAAGCTACAACACAGGCACACCAAGTGCCAGAAGAGAGCGCCCAAGAAGAAGACGGAGCGCACTAGGTCAGAGGTGCGCAGAAGACCGCGCCAGCGAACCTGACAGCACGGGCAGGCGCCCGGGAGATAGACATCTCCACAGAGAAGCACTGCTGACGCAGCACGGAAAGCAACCACATCTCTACTGCACCAGCGAAGCCCCGCAGTGGGCCGAAGACAACACAGAGTGTCCTCCCTCGCACTGCCTCAAGACGGAGTCGTCGGTGACCCAAGACAGAAAAGAGAGGAGTCGCACACTCTACGTGGCAGGCCGCCACAGCAACATGTGCTCCAACAACAGGCGACACGTGGCCGGACGTCACGTCGCACAGCAAGCAAGGAGCACGTCACACGAAGTGACCAATCCTGCCAAGCATGCCGGAACGAAGGCAGAAGCAGGCGCCACGACGGCGCCGCCTCGAGGTTCAAGCACAACGTCCTCGAGCGAAGAAGAGTGACAGTCCTGTCACCCCGAAGAACCGGATGAACACAGGTGCGCTGAGAAGACTAACAAGAGGAGAAGAATGAGGACTCGCACCGCAAGCCAAGAGCGCACCCAGACACACCAGACAGCCACCAAGGCGGACCAACGTCCCTGGACACAGCCTCACGGGAGAACCAAACATAAGCCACAGCAAGCGCAAACCGCGTCTCTCCCCAACGCTTCCCAGTGCGACCGTCCATCCCCGAGCGTCGGCAGTCTAAGTCAAACGGCATCCCTGCTCCTGACCGCAGATGCCACGGGTGAAGATCAGCACCGAGTGTCCTTCCTCACACCGCCTCAAGATGGAGTCACCAGTGGCCCCAAGACAGGCAAGAGGAGAGTCGCACACTCCACTTGGCCAGCCACCACTGAAGATCAGCCTCAGCAAGGCGAAGACACATGGCTGCTAAGTCCCTCCAGACATCCAACTCTCCCAGCAAGTCACCACCACCTGTTATCCCGACTCACCATATGGCTGGCAACTGCCATCACGCCAGCCCTCGCCACATGCGTCAAACACTACCATCTCCAGAGTACCAATGGACTGGAGTCCTACACCGTTGCCACACCAGCCGACAAGAGAAACCAGTGGTTACCTGCGAACCTGGCCTACACCTGAACCGCGGCAGCGAGAGCATGTCTTGCCCAAGACTCATCCATCCCTGAGGGTTGTGCGTGCGACTAGGCACTGGCTCCTCGGTGGTCTTGCAGCTGCCCCCAGTCGGCACACAAGCGGCCCCAGCGCAGCCCTCCCGCTGTCCCGTAGCAACCCCGACAACGGGCCTCCCCAGGCGGGAGAGTTGTACTTGATATTGCCCCACCGATGGGTTACAGGTTACCGCCAAGCCGTTCAACTGAGACAGTCGATCAGGCAACACCTCCGTGACCTCTCACCATGGACTCCATCCATGCTCATGACGCATCCCATGTTATGAACTGTTAGAACCCACCACAGACCATCCACGACGTCAGCAGAGTGTAGCAACGCAGGACTGTAAGACATGTTCTCATCAGTGAGCTGACGGGATGCAGCTGACGTCTCTAGGCCAGCGGTCGTGTCCTGAGCCACTCAGGTTTAACTATGAGTGTCCGCCGAGATCGTCCTGCTGCAGGCAGAGTCACCAGCCCATGTCTGCTGTCTTCCCGCCACCTGACTCGTAAGGCTGATGGACCCTGTGGAGTTCAGTTGTCTGTTATCTATCCCCACAGGTTGGACTAATGTTTTGTTTTGTTTCTTCAATAAAGTTTGGGAGGAATGTAGTGTCCTGCAGGACACGTTCTAGTGTTCGGCAGGCTTTGATATTCCCAGCCACTCCCTTGAGGGCTGGACACACTTGCACCCCCACCCATACATCACAGGTGTCACGAGTGACATGACCCTGCCAATAAAAGGGCCCGGGTGCACGTGCTCGTGGCCAGTTACAGTACCCTACTACCTAGTGTCTGTGTCAGTCATTAGCGTCTTGCGGGCCTAGGGCCCGACACCACAGGCATGAGTATTTGGGACCTGCAATGTATGTTTGCCCCCCCCCCGCCGCTCTCCCTCCAGTTTTTAATGTGTGTGGCCCCTTATTCTGTTTTCTGACCCGGGCGTCCTCCTGTATTTCCTTTTCTTACGCTGTCCTCTTTCTATTTCCAGCACTGGGCTGTGCGAAGGAGCCGACGCGGGACCGCTTTCAGGTAAGTGAGTTCTTATTATTCTTTCTTTTCTGCCCACCTCTCTCTCACACCACTCCTTTACATAATGTCTAAACACTACGTACATTTACAGTCTGACGCTGTCGACTCCCAAGTCTGCCTATCGGGGGCAGCAATCAACTTTCACCTCTGGGATGTTGTCTTTGAGAAATTAAAAGGTGAATGTAAGTTAGCCGTCTCCAATTAAATTTTGGCAAACCAGATTTACTCCTTTAGGGAACAACAGAAATGCTCTTCCTGCTTCACCCCTTCTGATCTTTTTTTTTATTCCTGACTCTGCAATTCACAACGGAATACCTAACTTGAGCATCATTTTTGATCCTCTCCTCAAGTTGCTCCCCCAGGTTGCGGCAGTATGTCTCTTCCTTTTTTTCAGTTATATTTATTAAAACCTACTTTCCATCTCATCCCAGCTAATATGTGCCAGCTGCTAGTGTGGGCAATCGTCACTCTATATGTAAGGCAACCCAATGAATGTTGCAAAAACTCCAAAGTGCTCACAACAAATCTATAAATTTGTTGTTGAGCCCAAAAACGGAATGTGTACAGGTGAAGAGGTCATTTCACTGGTTGCCAGTAGCTGCTAAAGTGAATTTTCAGATATTGTGCCTCTTACATAAAGCCCTGTGATACAACTCAAGTAAGACGTTGAGCCAAATAGTAGGAACTAGAGGTTTTATTTCACCAAGCATATTCCAACAAAGGAGCAGCAAGGATGAAATGTGGCAACATAGATATGGTGTGCTTCGCCTCCTCTAGCTAGTTCTCCATCTGCCACCCACTCAATATCCAGCCCAGCATTATCATTCTAACGGCTCATCACCATGTTCCATATTCCACACTCATGCATTTCTCACAGTCTCACACGCATTAAAGCCAACACTGCACACCCTCCTCCCCAACAATCCAAACTATAAAAGGAAAGTCCTAATGACACAATCAAAGATAAAAACATATTACCTATACTTCACTGGCAATGCCTTGCGTCTCATACTCCGTCTCTTCACTACCCTTCTGAGGTGTGGCACAAAAAGATCATTAACCTCATTTGCAGCAACTTTTCTTGGCATAACACCCCATCACTAGAATACCTTATATCGTTGACCACAAATGAACCCGAATTCAACTACTGCTTTGAACCGGGATCCTGCAAGTCAGGAAAGGCATTCCCTGCTTCTTCACTTCCCACCGCTGTTCATGTGACCCACTGAAAATCGACACTCTTTTCAAGTTCCACACATTTCCCCTTCTACTCTCACAGAACTTCCGGCCCAGGTGGGGGAAGGGGAGAGGTATAAGTTCCTCCCCCGCCCACCTAGCGGCCTCTTTCTCCTCACCCCTGACGCCGTTTGCCACGCCGTCCTCCAAGTTCCGCGACCGATCCAACTCTCCGGTGAGTGTATGCCCCCGCCACCCTCCTCCCCCTACTAGATTAAGTGGCCGGGCTCGGCCATTGCCTATGCTTGGTTCGCCGCAGGAGGGGGTGGGGAACAGCACGGAGCATGTTTTGGTGATAATATGCACCGAAAGCTGCTCGGGTCGGAGACGGTTTCAGGCAAACGGATGCGTGCCTGGAACATGCAAGTCCATCGGCAGCCTCCCCTCCCCGCCGGCTGCCCTGGAGGCACCTAGGGTTGGGGAGAGTGCAGCGGCGGCACAGGCCGCTGTGGGACAAGTGTCCAGGTCCTGCGCACATCGGTCATGGCAGGGGACTGGCCCGGGGTGAGCAGTCATGTTGCGCAGCCTGCACCGGGTGCGCCTGGTCCTGGGAACGCTTCGGAGTCCAGGCCAGCATGACCCCCTTGGTCGCGTTGGCGAGAGGGATAATCAGTGCAGTTAGGTGCTGGGGGGGTCCCCCCCAACCCCGCTTGCACGGACCAGGTCCGAGCAGGTACGAGCCTCGTGGCGGGGTTGGGGGGGATATCAGGCCCTTGTGCCTTAGTTGCTATGCCCCTCTGCTATGCTCGGGGGAGCAGGGCATGCGCTGTGGTGCGTCGCGGCAGGCCGTTAATAATGCCAGGCCGCAGGGCGGGTGGTGAGAGTCGGAGGGTCAGCGGCTAGAGCTGCTGCCTTCCTGTCTTTCATCCGGGTCGAGCAGGGCCTGTGTAATGGGTGTCTCCCCCCCCTCCAGTTCCACGTAGGTCCCGAGTTTGACTCGGAGACGGTAGGGGGCTAGCGTGTGCCGTGGCGTGCCGGTTTCAGGTCGCGCGGGTATGGGGGGCCAGCGGGTGATGGTCCAGCATGCAGCAACCATCCATTGTGTGGCCCATTACTAAAGCTGTTCTTTGCACGCAGTGTTTGCTCGCATAGAGATTTGCCCAGGGTCGCCACCTACCTCTTCCCAGGGGCAAGGAGACGTGTGCCGCCGCGTCCGGCTCTAGCGGGTGATCCGGGGCTAGATCACGGGTGAGAGAGGTCCGCTCCGGTCCTGGGGCAGGGGGCCGCATGGGGCTTGCAGGAGGAACGCGCTAAGCCCAGGGCTCAGCTCCCAGCACCGGCAGTTCCTGTCTGATCTTGTTTGGGTCCTTAGCCGGGAGTGCAGTTCAGGCCTCACCACCCTCCCCCCCCCCCCGTTATTCACTCACTCGGCAGCGTCCTTCCGGCCTCGCGGGGAGCCCCGCTGGTAGGACACGCCCACTCATCCACGAGGGGCACGCGCGCTGGTACATGACATGCATAAGACTGCTCCATTTTACATAAGTGAAGGCATTATTATTCAACTTGTCAGGGGCACTTCGTAATTGATCAGAAACGCACAGATTAATTTTCCATAGATACGCTTTTGCTGCCTCGTCGGAGCAGCAATGGTCAGCAGTGCTCCGGTCTGGCAGTGATAAAGATAAGACCTTCAGAATAGCATGGCTGCTGGAAACCTGAGACCTGCCTGCTGGGTTTGTTTCATTCTCGTGCTCGCTCGTTTCATGGTTGTAATGCAAGGGGTGTGCAGCTGTGTTGTCGTAGGCCCATACAAGCAGAACGAATTTGAGATTAGCTGTCTGATCCTGGGTACTGGAGTATCGTCATCACAGCTATGCAAAGATCTCGGGGCAGCTGAGAGCACGGTGTCGAGGGCTGTTACCATATCGCCACACAGAGACCTAAGACTCGGCTGAGGATGGAAGGGAAACTCTGAAGTTAATGCATACTTAAGGTGACAGGAGATCACAGGGTCAGGACAGTGGGGGGAACCGGGCCAACCCAGGGACTGTGATCGTGGTCCGCCCAGTGTGTCCAAGCACACATGGGGGCGGTAGCAGTTGGTGATGTTTCCCTCCCTCCAGCCAGAGAGCACGGAGGAGGCATTTGCTGACCTTGCATTTGGGCAGGTCGTCAGCTAGCTAGGCCCGCGTCGGATTTATTCTCTTATTCGCCAACGACTTTTTCACTCATGTTAAAATGGATGCATGAGTTGAAAGTTTTAAGAGGGTCCCATGGTCCTCGCCATGAGTATTGAACTGGCATCCCTGGTGAATCGCCCAAAGGTAATGCTGCCATGAGTAAAATCAGACACAAATATTGGAAGAGTTTTGTCACTAATGCGCCGCTTAGTGAAGGGAGTACACTAGGTGGTGGGCTGAGAGTAAGCTTATCATGCCTGTCCGCCCTTGGCGTGCCCGTGTCCTGAAATACCTCATACTATCACTCTTAGATGAACTTGTCCCTCCACTTACCTCACCTCCTGAGACCCTTGGATCGGGGAGGATACAGTTAGCATCTTTGCTGGGCTTGAATGGAGCGTTCGAGCCCCAGGTTACCAAGGGCGGATTGTTAAACAGCGCAGAGCAAAGACAGGTCTAGAATGTAGGACGTTTGATTGAGAGGCCGATCTAAGTTTTTAGCCTGGTCTTGTTAAGTATCAAATGTTATGTTAAGTCTCCCGTCCCCACGCTGGGCCTGGGGAGAGGAGGGGGACAATTAAATATTTCCTGCCAATAGCTTATCTTCGATACAGGTTTGTGTCTGGGCCGGGCAAAGGAATGGTTTGGCCTAGCTGTGGCGGTAACACGTGATGTTACAGCTTAAACGTTTTAACCCTATGCCATGATAGTCTTCATCCAGGCCAGAATCATGGGGCCACCGGGTGGCTCGACTAGGTACGCCTCAGCGTACAGACGGCACATGTGGTTTGGTGATGGGTAATTCCTCCCGCTCCATCACGTGCCAGCCAGAGGGGGGGTGATTGGTCTTAGAGGAATATACTTTATTAATCCACACTTCTTGTAATTTTGAAGGGACTTTCGCCTATTTTCTGACTTGCCCTTGTCCATTATTCGTTCCCGCTCCCTCAGAGCCGGGTGTAACAGATGGTACCCTTCCCAGATGCACTGCGCCAAGCTGTCCCTGGGGTCCCTCTCAGGACTCACAAACGATGGGATTATAAAGGTATATAATACTCCTCTACCAACGAGGGGGTTTGGGGTGCCTCTTTCCAGTACAAGCCAGGTTGTGCAGCAGGGCAAGGCAACACCCTGTTTGGTAGGCAGGGATGCAGCGGCTTCCCGGAAGAGCCGGTTGGGGGAAAAGGAGCACTTTAAGGGCTCAGACTAGGTATAAAATGCATCCTCGGTCGCCTGTCCCTTAACTGGATTGCAGTGAGGTACAAGGATGACTATCACATTCATTCATCTTCAGATCATTTTGTTGATATACAATTGGGAATTGAATATGCAAAGGGAAGGACACAAACATCTATTTCACCCTGCCACAAAAGTCAGTGTTGCACACGTTACATATTCGACCCAGGCTTTTTATTTACAGCCTCTTTGTTTTATACCACGCTGTGAGGAAGTTGCCCATGGACTTTATTAAGTGCGGCAATGGCTACCTCTGCTAATGCAGCAGCTACTTTACCTGTGCTTATTGGGCAGGGTGGTTCCTGGTGCGCGGCTAGGAACAACACAAACAGCCTGGGAACTTAATTTTGTGGGCCTACATAACCCCAGATTAGTTTGCTCCATTGTGCGGACAACATTAAGAATTCTATAGAATGTTTACACCAAAGAGGCCAATTTGGGATAGAGGGTTGGTCAACTTGTGGGGTTGTCCTAAACCCAGAGCTCCTCACTCACATAGATGTACGGACATACGTGTGTAGTGAAGCAAACACTAAGTGGACACCCATAATTCATAGGAATGTAAAGGTATAAACTGCACCCCTGTAATGGATTTACATTGTGAGGTACATGGATGACTAGGTCATGCTTTTATCTACAGATCAGTTAAGTGTACAAGAACGTGGGCGATGGGCCGGAAGATATTGTTATTTGCTGAGATATATTGTGTTGGTCCATGCAACATACAGAATCAGTATCTTAGACCAAAACAGGACCTCAAAGATGAGAAGTGGCGGGTGTCACAGATATTATTTTGCAGTAATATCAGTGAGCGGCTGCTGTGTTCCAATGTTTGAAAACACAAGTCACTATCCCTGGATATTGATGCTTAACGGCATACTAGTCTTTTGCATATTGCCTGTCTGGGTTCCCCCTCCTCACCGCAGAGTCACTTTAGGGTCTGGCCAGGGTTTGTTGTGTGGCCAGTTAATTTTCTTTTCTTAGAGACACTCATGGCTAGGCCCCATGCTCCTTTTGCACTAGTCCTTGGGCTGAGCGGACCTTAGCGGGGTCGGTCACCACATTAATCGGTCGTTGGGTCCATGATATAGACACTTATGAATGCCCATGGGTTGCGCTGTGTCCTGTGCATATTTTGAGGCGTTCAGTTGCTTCCTGCAGTGGGCTCTCCAGGAGACCTACGGGGTGGATAGGGGACCCACTACCTAGATGACATCCTGTTCATAGGGAGTGATGGCACGCAGGACTGTAAGCAGGCCCTTGCGGACTTCGAGAAGTTGGCCAGTCACTTGGGGTCCCCCTTGCGCCAGGTAAGACGGTGGGTCCGGCGCAGGTCTTAACTTTTCTGGGGATGGAGTTTGATACCATCGCAGGGGAGTCCAGACTGCCGACAGACAAGGTCCGTGACCTAGCACAACAAATCCAGTCAGCGGTGGGGCAGGTTAGGGCCACCTTGGAATCCATCCAATGCCTCCTGGGGAAACTGAATTTTGCGGCTAGGGTCATCTCAGCGGGGGGGGTGTTTGCCAGAAGGATAGCCAGGGCCACTGCCAAGGTCAGAAAGAAGCACCGCATGGTGAAACTAAGCAAAGGAATGAGACAGGACCTGGTCATGTCGGCGGAGTTCCTGGCCAATTTTAACGGCTCAGTAATTTGGAGGGCTCCCTGGGTGGGCAGCCCGGACCTAGCTCTATTTACAGATGCGTCAGGCAGAGAAGGTTTCGGGGCCATCTTAGACCGAGAATGGTGTGCTGAGAAATGGCCCAACTCTTGGCACAAGAAGATCACGGCCAACATCACGGTGTTAGAGTTGTTCCCAATAGTGGTAGCTTTCCACCTGTGGCCTGCAGTACTGGCAGCTAAGAGGGTCCTCTTTTGGTCTGACAACCTGGCAGTAGTGCAGGCCATCAACTCCCAGTCAGCATGTTGCCCTCAAGTTTTGTGCCCTCGAGGGAGTTGGTGCGGGCGTGTCTGTACAATAACGTCGAATGCAGGGCGCAACACATTCAGGGGGTGCAGAACACAGCGGCTGATGCTCTCTCTCGTTTTCAGTGGCATCGGTTCCGGGAGGCGTGGCCGAGAGCGAGAGGGGGGATGACCCCTTTCCCACCACACCTCTGGTTCCTTCTGAAGTGGAACAGCGACTATGGGGGCTGGGTGAGCTGTCCCTAGCCCCAGGACCAGTAAGAGATATAGGTTCTGCCTTGCCAAATTTTGTTCAGTGGTGGGATCCTGGGAGGGAGGCGGGTCATCTCTAGAAAGCAGGGTACAGTTTTTCATATTGTGGGCCAAGGACAATGGGAAGAGTCATTCTTGGATTTCAGGCCATCTGGCGGCAATCAGCCACCACACTAGACTAAGGGGCCAGTCCGACCCCACCAAATCCTTCTTGATAAGAGCAGCATTAAAAGGTTGGGCCAGGAGTGAACCGAGGGCACCGGATAATAGGTCCCCCATAGACTTCAAGACCCTGCAGGGGATGCTGGAGTGGGTGCACAAGGCTACCCACTCAGCTTTTAAGGCGGCATTGTTTGCTGGCACCTTCAGCCGGGCTTTCTTCGGGGCCCTCAGAATTAGTGAGCTCGTGGCTAGATCTAAGTACGACAGGTCTGGGGTGGCTTTGAAGATACAGGATGCAGTGCTCTCGGGGGCTTCCCTCAAAATAACTCTAAGAAGATCTAAGACGGACCAGTCCGGGGAGGGAAGGGTTTTCTGGCCACTCAGTCTGGGTGATGGCAGGTATTGCCCAGTGGGCCTGTTCGCCGCCTATCTGGCCCTGCGCCCGGCAGCAGAAGGTTATCTCCTCTTGCATGCAGACGGCACGCCCCTTACGAAGTTCCAGGTGGAACACATAATGCACGCATACCTGGCGCTGTCAGGCAATATGGATCCGGGCAAGCGCTTCTGCAGCCACTCTTTCCGCATAGGGGCGGCAACAACAGCATTTAAGGAAGGCTTGGCAGCAGAAGGTATCAAACAAGTGGGGCGGTGGGAGTCCGAATGTTTCAAGAGATACATACGGCCATGAGCTCACGAACTTTAATTTTGTTTCAGTCACCGGAGTCCCGGTGACTGGCAGGAGTGTGTTGTGAAGTGTATTTTACTGTTTGCAATTTTGGTGTGCTGTGGTGTCAATAAACGTTTGGCAACATCACATTTCTTTATTTGCCAGGAACAAAGGTCTGGGTGATTGGCCATTCTGGCGTCTTGAGACTGGCACGGTGGGCTGAAAGCAGGAATTGGAGGCATGGCTTTTCCAACACCGAGATAATTTGGCTGGGGCACCCAGGCATGCGATGGAATGGGTTGTGGGCAAACTGCAGCAGAGACTGGGTGGAGGCACCCGTCCTCCCAACGTTCTAGTTATACATCTGGGGGGGAACGACCTGACTGCCCCGGGGAAGAGGACATTGCTTCAAAACATGAAGACCACAATGTGCAAATTAAGCAACCAGTTGGGGACATGTGAACTTTGGTGGTCTGAGATCACCCCCTCGGCTCCTGTGGCATGGAGCTCGGTCAGGGGAGTTATACATCTGGGGGGGAACGACCTGACTGCCCTGGGGAAGAGGACATGGCTTCAAAACATGAAGACCACAATGTGCAAATTAAGCAACCAGTTGGGGACATGTGAACTTTGGTGGTCTGAGATCACCCCCCGGCTCCTGTGGCATGGAGCTCGGTCAGGGGAGGCGATGGAGGCTGCGCGCAGGAGGGTAAACGGCGCTGTGCGTAAATTCACCGAGCAGAGGGGATTTGGCTTCATTAGACATGGGTTGCTGCACAGAACAGTCTGATTAATCAACCTGGGTACAAAATTCATTATGGTGGTTTTAAACTGCCGTACTGCTATCCCCATAACTGCTGTGAGGGAGGTTTCCCTCAGCATAGTACGCATCAATTTCAAGTATAAGGAATACTGTGCGGCGTTCGGCATACTCCTGCATGCTACTGGCCTTAAAAAATGTTATTCATGTTCCTTCTGTCTCTCCTGTAATTATCTGCTGAGGAGCGCTGTCATTCTCTACGCTCGGTTGAAATACAATTGTAGTCCTTCTACTAATTTTATAAATGACCCGGTTTTGGGCTTTCACATTCTGGTCCCCTAGCTTTCATGCAGGGAACATGGACTTGTTCTTGCTGGATCTGGGGGAGGCCCTGGGAATAGCAGGATGTAAGTAGGAATGCCGGCCTTGGTGGGGGGCCCTGGCTGCGACGGTCGCCACACCCAGGGCTGTGGCGGAGTTACAGGGTGATCCAGAGGCGGAAAGGTACTCGGGGGTACCCTCTTCAGGAGCACAAAGGGTGCTGAGGCCTAATATCCCCAGGAAGTCTTTGCGGTGGACCCTGAGGTGCGACGGCGCCCCGTCTGTCCTACGGGCGGTTGGAAACCTGTACAACCGGGGGTCGCTTGAACGCTCCGCCCCTCGTAGGGGGGGGGGGCGTGAGTAATGGGGTGGACCGACTGTTCACCGGAGGTGGGAGGGGCTATCCCCTCACCATAACCGCCAAGCACCGATTGGCTAAGGCCACGATGCAAGTTGGCCCATCAGGTGGTAGGCCGCGAGGGGCGGCTTGCCTTTGGATCGCCTGTAAGATAACCCACCATGTTGGCATAGTTGGTATGCTAATAAACCTGCAGCAATTCTCTCCACGAAAAAGGTGTCTTGTCTGTTTATTTATTCGGTATGATGCTGCATGAGGGGTGGTGAGTGTTGCCGATATTGGCACTAAAGAAAAACACTTACCGGATCGTGATGGACGACGTCCTCCTCACTCCGACCTCTTCTGCTGGGACTGCAGTGCAGGCCCCAGCAAACTCCCTCGACCAATCCTGGCCTGCTCAGGTGCTGTCAACCAGCATGTGAGCAGCGCCCTAATTGGTGGGAGCGGCCTCTCTTGGCGATCCCCAGCGCACTGGATGCCTGCACTTGCTCTCAACCTAGCTGTCTTAGGACAGCTGGTTTGAGAGGTTTATAGTGCTCATGTCTGGGTGGCTGTCGCAAGACAGCCAGGCAAAGAGACATGCGCACTTTAAACAGTGCAAAGGCAGTCCTCTGCCCACCACTCCTCCCTGTTGTCACTCAGCAGGCCCCACCCCATCCTAATGCTCAGTTCAGGACAGGATTACCATTTTATTTTTTATCTCTGGGGCGCACTTAAGTGGGGCGACGCTCCTCCGCTCCAATGGAAGAGCCTCCCCTGAACTGGTGGCTAGTTGCTGCCAGACCTGCTGTATGTGTGTGCGCCTGCACCGCTGCTTGTCCTGAGACACATTAACATGCATTTTAAACCCAAAACAAACACTGACTATGAGTGTTGCACGCCAGGATATCGATCACAAAAATATCACCAGACATAAAAATTGAGGTCTAAATATTGTTTACAAAAATATTGCTCCATTGGTTGTAGATTGTAAATTATTAACAATTTGTGTATACGATACATGAGACACAATATTTTGGTCAGACAATGTTTAGGCCTCCATATCCCAGTACCACACCAACTATGAGAGATTCTCACTGAGACAAGCCGACCAAGAATCTGCAAACGTGACACCCTTTCCACACACGATTGCCGAGACTGGGTGCGATGTGGTCGATCCAGACAAGGTTGTGGGTGCCTATAATAAACATGCCAGTAGCTCCTCCAAGGTCATACAGTGGTAGCAATACATGAGCTTCAATACCACTCTACCTCTGTAGAGCTCTGAATTCTCAAGATCCTAGGCAGCGCATATGACTGAGGCATCACCATGGGAAATGAAGTAAAGGAGGAACCCATAGACTAGAAGAACAAGATAAAAATGGGCAACCATGTAATCTGACACTCTCAGATGCTGAGACTTACCAAAGCCTGTGGCCTGCATGGCAAATTTAGCTTAAAAGCACCCCTTGAAGGAGAATGTCTAAACACAGGGCACAGATGAGCTGTCTGTAGGACATTGAGGGGCATATTATCAAGAACGGCGTTAAAATTATCGCCACTTTAGCGGCAGAAAACTGCCGCTAAAGCGGCGATAATGGGCTTGATAATATGCCCTTGAGAATTCCAATAGAAGCCCATGTTGACACCAGAACATGGGCTTCTATTGGAATTCTCAAGGGCATATTATCAAGCCCATTATCGCCACTTTAGCAGCAGTTTTCTGCCGCTAAAGCAGCGATAATTTTAACGCCGTTTCTTGATAATATGCCCCTCAGTCATTTTATGAACATGTGCTACTCGCCAGAAGAGCACTACTAGAAAACAAGGCTATCAGGAGCCTCCGGATTCTGGCAAATTAGATAGAAGATAAAGTACTACACGATATACTGATGATGTGCAGTGAAACGCCTCAGAGGTCAAAATATTTAAAGTGCTAGCTGAAACATCAAAGGTATAAACTGCGGTCCCAAGTTGACACCAAGGTTACCATGAATTTTATGCCAGCTTGCCACTAAAAACACTATGGCCTGATCGAAGCAGAGGCATATCTGCTCTTCTTGGGGTGTGAAACTGTTGAGTTGTCAGAGAATGCATGAACTTCAAATTTTGTAGTAGATATTTAGGCCCAGATTTACTAATCTTTTATGCAATGCAATGCAGAAAGGCATCTTGCCCTGCGTGAAAGGAAGAGAGCAGAAATGCACCATATTTACTAAGTTATGGCACACTTTTGCTCTCTCAAAGCGCTGGTGCACTTAGTGCTAAGGCAGGGACCCTTGCACCATGGTGCAAGGGTTCTTGCACTGTGGGTAGGATTGTTTTTGTGCAGGAAGGGATACCTTCTTACACATAAACAATCTTTAGAGGCATATTCCTCTTTCTGTTTGTGCTGCAGAATTTAGCATCCATGAAAAGAGGAAGTAACAAGGAGAAATCATGATATTTTTCCTCTTTACACCCGCCTTGGGTAGTGTGCACAATTTTGGCATAAACCCAGGTTTACTGCCTTTTAGTAAATCTGAGTTTGCGTTAAAATACATGGGTGAATGCTTGGGAAGGCATTGCGTTGCGTTACTTCATTTTTTTACAAAGCCACACATGGCGATGCAAATCGGTCCTTGTGAGGCTTTGTAAATCATGACTAGCATTTTGCATTGTGGATATGCCAAAATAGTGGCACAACCACGAAACAAAATGTTAGTCAATCTGGGCCCAAGTATTAACTTGTGTGTGATAGAGCGCGATAGTGCTCTTCAAATTGTAGGGGTGCATTATAATCACGAGTAATTTGATCATTAGAATGTGAAATGTAATAACCTGTAAAGTAATGTGGTAGAGGGATTTCGTGCAACGTGAAGGAATTAACATTGTAACTGTGCTTTGTATTTAAAAGTCTTAATGCTCGTTTTACAATTGACTAATGAGAAATTAATCTACTGTCATATAACGCATTGATATAAACATGCATAGTAGTAATGTTCATGTATATGTATGTCTAATGAAGATCCATGGTGATTCTTATGTTAGCCGATTTTTGTAGACCTCTTGTGCATTTCTCCTTGGCTCTCATAACTGAAGCATTTGCAATGTTCATGTGTATGTAGAATCCTTTCTTTCTCACGTTTCTGTTGCAGATGGAGAAACTCGTCTTTGTTTAGTTAGAATAACGCTGTTGTTTTAGGAGTTAGGCTCAGGTAGGAGAGGATACATTTGTACAAGGAGTGCTGATAGTGTGGGACGTTGTTCTTTCTCACTGGAGAAGGCCTGGGAATCAAGGTAATCGAGCCAGAGGCTGGGAGTATCGAAACTAAATGGAAAATCACCTACAAGGAGGTTTCTAGCTGGATGAGGTGATCGGATGATGTGAAATGGATGTGTCCCAAGATTTTGGTGTTGGAATTAGGGACAGCGCCCCGGGGGTTGAGTTAGGAGAGGTGATTCGATGGGGAGGGAAGGAGCATCTTAGAACGAGCTCTGTAGCTTTATGCTACTTGACCCATTCAACGTGAGTGCACTTCTTAGGACGTTTTCACACACTGACACCTTTTCCTGAACTTGCACGGGGAATGCTAAGTAGGGATGTCCAGTTAGTGGTAGTCTAGGGACAGATTAATGATTTTTACTTACGAACCTCCAATGAGAACTAGTCTTGATGATGGGGCAATCATTGCCTGCGTTCTGATTTTGGAACTTGTCATTCTTTGCATGCTACAGAGATTGAACTTTGCCCGTAGGTTTGGCTTTGTATTAGTTCCGATGTATTTCTACACCCTTATCTTGAGGTGTTTGTATGTCCAGTTATTTTTGGCTTTGTAATAAACGAACTAAACGGAGAACCTGGAGTCAGTGAATCTTCTGAGTCATGATTTATTGGGACTCTGAAATCTGATGTGACAAGATATTTCTCCCCTCTACACTTCCAAGCAGTTACCAACGGTTTATCGACCGGGGATTTCAGAATATATCCAGAAAAGGGATTCCGGCCCCATCATGTGCAGTCACCAAATTCCCATCAGTGATCCATTGAACAGGCTCCCTAAAGATGGTAAAACTACACATTGATTCCTTGATATTGCCAGTGGCCTATGAGCATCATAGCATTCTTTTCCTCATCAGAAAGTTGTTGGAGGTGGATAAGTGGGGGGGTCAGGAAAAAATAGAGAAATTTAAGGGACCAACTCCCTAGACATCCCCATTCATATTCACAGAGAAGGCCATACATTTGGGAAAGTTTGCAAATTTGGAATGGATTTAAGCCTATCAAATAAGACGGCCAAGCGGAAAAAACACCTGATGCTTTCTATTAATGACATAACTTCCAATCTTAATGAGGAGAGATGGTTCTCCAAGCTAACTTTTAATACTGACTTCCAGCGAGTGGAGCTCCGCAAAGGATCCTAATTCATAAATACCTTTTCTGTTCCTTGTGGAATTCTGGCCAAAGTGATCCAGATTGACACGAAAAATTGACCTCCATAGCATTCTCAGCATCATTAATGTCAGCGGAGTGAGAGACAAGAGCACGCCTTTCAGGAGAGAGAATGCCTCATTAGCCAATAACACCCTGGCATACTTTAATCTTCACAAATACAATGATCTGGCAGTGGATGCCACCAAGGGTGGGTGAGAGCTGTCCTGCTTCAGGCTATTGAAAGATAGCTTGTGGCCCTCTGTGGCCTGATGCCCACGGAGCAATATTACTCATAAATAGCGAAGAAACCAACGGCCATACTACAGGGCAATCGCTGTTTCCAGACATATCTGTATGAATGCCTTTTTACGAAAACCACTGACCACGAGTCACTTTTACCTCTGTTCCACAGTTCTGCCCCTCATTTACCTCTGTACACAGAAAATTAGATCCAATAACTTCAAGAGAATCAGTTCAGTGTAATTTATTGACATAACACATGCCCCAAACCTAAAGATCATCTGTCTAGTGCCTGCAGTGCACTCAGAAATTATTAGAATGAAATTGTGATTGTAGGAGCGGTAGTGTCCCTACATCAAAGAACGGGCAGCAGACAGATCAGGTAGTGTAGGAGAGTAGGATCTGCCTCTTATGTTGCCCCCACTTTTTTTCTGATGTTTACACTGGTTTCTGGCTATAGTCTGGCTGGGACCCTGCCAATCAGGGCCCCAGCCTCTCTGTTCTCTCTAAACGATTTGGAGTGCACTCTAGGTGCTCTAGTGATTGGATACTGTGGTACCTTATGAGACCCTAGTATATGGTACCTTAGGTACCAAGGGCATAGGTACTTCACAGGCCTACCAGGGGCTGAAGCATGTGTTATGCCACCCCTGGGAAGCAGACTAAATCTGACACCACAGGCCTGCTACTGCAGCCTGGGTGAGGAAGTGCTAGCACCCCTCACTGAGATATAGGTCCCCTATATCTCTCCTGCACACACATTGAGACTTATCAGTCACCCCTAAAGCAGGCCCTATCAATCCTGAGGGCAGGGTGCTTAGTTTCCATGTGAGGGGGTGCCTCTGCCTGAGCAGGGCCCCTCTGCAGCTCTCAGAGTCCATTCTCTGGGGCTGTTTGTGGATGCGGTTAAACCATATACTCTTAAGTGCATTATATCCTCGCGGTAGAATGCTAACTTTGGAATGGCTGCATCAAAACATGTCGTGTTTGGTGTCAAACATCTTGGAATACTACCCCCCGCCAGTTCAGGCGGCGGGGGTAGCATTCCACCCTTCTAGAGGGATAGACATGTACCTACTGTGGAAACGCGGTAGAATCCTGCAGAGCCCTGGCATCACAAAATGGATGCCACCAGTCACAGACACTGGGCTGCCCTCCTGCTGATGACCGAAACTCGCAGTGGAGGAAGCCCAACAATAGGCATCCTGTCACAGGGAGGTGTAACCACCTCCCAGACAGGGTTTAGTGTATTGGGGCTGGGTGGGTGCACTCTTAGAGTGCTTTGAAGTCCTGCACTGGGGGAGCAGAAGGCTCCTCTGTGCATACCCCAGTTCAAACCGGCTCAGGGGCTACCTGCCCCTGCTCTAGCGCGAAATTGGACAAAGGGAAGTAGGTGTAACCACCCACTCCCCTGACCCTCCCATAGGTGGGGTCATAGAGCTAGTCCCTCCCTTTCTTTTAGTATAAGAGGGGGAACCTGTGCATTGCCAACTAGATATCCCTGGATGACGCTCTGAAGAAGAATCCTGGACCTTCGACGTGCCACTACCTTTGGAAGACTGAAGAACCTCCCTTGGAGTCAAGGAGTGACTCCCCTGCTTGGCAGGCACCAAAAACTACAAACGACGGTCACAAACTATGCCGCTCCCGCCGAAGTCCGAAGTCCCTGCAGCCCCAGAGGTAGATTTCCTGACTTTTCAAAGGCCATCGTGAGTCCCCAGCGAAGCTGAGGCCAGTGGACCCCAAGAGTGACGAGGAACCACGACCCCAGGGTACTGTGCACTATTGTCGAGTGCAACCCCTTCACAACGTCCTACAACCTTGTACTTTGGACCACGTGTGGTCCTAGCCTCCAGCAAGAATCCCTCCGAAGATCAGAGGCCTACCTCGTCCCGAGTGACCGTGGGCCCCTGTTGAGCGAATCCTCCAGAGGCATCTTTGCGATCCCTTGCCAGCCGGCTTGTGGGTCCCCTGAAGGCTTTCCTACAGAACCAAAGTGCTCCCCTGATTGCTCCAGGCCTGCCCTGACTTACCCTCGCTGGGTGAGTCCCTCAGACCTTGCTGGTCTGCGCCATTGACTTTTTACACTTTCCCCAAGACTTGCTGTTACCAAGGCTTGTTGGCTCCAATTGATTCGCCGACACTGTAGTAAGCTGCAGACATCATGGGACACGCCGAATCCAGCTCCTGGTTGTCGCCGACGCCTCCTGGACCTCGTGGCGGAAGAGTCAAGGCACCCGTGAACGACCTGAATCTTGCGACGACGGTGGGCATCCATCTTCCTTGCCCCGAGTCACTGCCAAGTGACTTTGAACACTGTCCCCTCTGCTTTCAGGTCTTCCATCTTCTGAATCCAGGCTTGGATTCCTCCGGACACTTCTCATGTCGCCGCAAGCAGCAAGTCTTCACTGGCTCCCATTGAAAACGACGCCGCGACCCGACACCAAAGAACACCTATGCACCCGGCTCCCCTGGGTGAGGTAACTTCAGCACTATGGTGCTCCTGTGGGTGTGGGCCCTAGAACTACTTACCCTGTAAGTGACTTGCTTGTAGCTACCCTAGAAGTGCCCTAAAACTCTTACTTTCCAAGTGCGACTATCGCGCTGACTCGTACATAGTTCGCATCTGTGTTAGACACACCGCGTCCAACTCCCTTGCAACTCTATCAGTAACCGCGTCCTTCGACTCGTACAAGGACCGATCGGTGTGTTCGCCTCGAACACGCAAGGGACCTTTAACATTGAAATCTCAATCGCGTCTGTTCGCATAGACTCGTACAGGACTCGCACCAGTGCCAGGACACCGCGTCCGTCACCTGTGGGTCTCCTACAACTACCTGGGGTGGTTCTTGGGGGTCCCTCGATTCTAGATGCCCTAGACCTAGGTCTAGCCAAACTAAGATTGTGATATTCGATTGTGCTAAACTTATTTTGATAACATTTGATTTGTACATATGTTCCTGACTTCTAATCTCATAAAGAGATTAGTAGAGAGTTGTTTATTAATAAATACATATATATTTGATATATATACCTGTGTGGTGTCTTTTCATTTGGTGATTCAAGAGATTGTGTGGTAAAACAAGCTGCTTTACATTCCTTCAAGACTTAGCCTGAAGGCTGCTCTCCACAGCTACCACTAGGATAGCTTTCTTTAAAGGTTGTCTTAAACCTATCTACCATAAGAGTCGAATTGTTCTGGTGCAAGGTGTCCACTTTAATTAGTGAACAGCATATACCAGGCCAACTTCTCACATTGGTGGGCAGCGTGTGGGATTCCAGCTTGCTATTGTTTTACCAGAAAATCTCTATTTGAATTACTAACTGAAAACCATTATAGGTACGTAAGGTACATATAAAGTCAAGCTTAGTATCAATAAGTTCTACTGAACTTAGAGCTGTGTGCCTAGGGATAGCACACCCTTTCTACAGCTCAAGCTAGTATCAGTAGGCCACAAACTAGTGTAGGTAGTACAACACTGCACAACACTAGAATGTCCTTAAAGGGTGGAACCAGTGGATCCACTCAGCCTCAGTGTAAGGACATGGCTTTCTCTGACTTGAGAGCCATGTGTGTTGAAAGACACCTGAAGCTAGGACAGAGTCCCTCCACACTACACCTGATAGATCTGCTGACAGCAGATGATCTTAGATTGGCTCTAGGAGCTAATGGGTCTGAATCAGGGGGTGGGTCAATTACAGTGTCTGGGTCAGATGATGAAAATCAGAATGACCAAGACTCTGTGATTGAAGGGCCAGGCTCCAAGGGGCCTGAAAAGGACAGAGGAATTCTCCCTAAGAGAACTGACAGAGTGGATGAGAGGCATAGGTCCCCTTCCAGGGAATCTGACCACTCTTATCACTCTGGCAGAGAATTTGTCCAGCAGAGGAACTCATACTTTCCCATAAGAGAGAGCTCCTCTGACAGAATGTGCAAACTGCTGCAGTATGAGGAAGCAAGAGTTGCCCTCAGAACCAAGCAGTTGGCACTAGATAGAGAAGCCCTGGAGATCCAGAGAGCTTCTAGAAGAGAGGGGTTAGAACCCCTTGGTGGCAGCCACAGTGTCCCTAGAGGCAGAGAATCTATTCCAGACCATAGGAACCTGAGCAAGGTTGTTCCTCCCTACCAGAGTGGGGATGATATCCACAAGTGGATAACTGCTATGGAGAGGGCCTGTAGAGTACAGCAGGTCCCCCAAAAGCAGTGGGCAGCAATCTTGTGGCTCTCCTTTTCAGACAAAGGTAGAGACAAGCTCCTCACTGTTAGAGAAGAGGATGCTGATAATTATGAAGTCCTGAAGAGTGCACTGATAGATGGGTTTGGCTTAACCACTGAGCAGTACAGGTTGAAGTTCAGAGACACCCAGAAGGCACAGACTCAGGACTGGACTGACTTTGTAGATTGTGCAACCAAGGCTCTGGAGGGTTGGCTGGTTGGCAGTAGGGTTACTGATTTCAAGGGATTGTATAATCTGATGATGAGAGAACAGATCCTTAATAATTGCCAGAACCAGTTGTTGCATCAATACCTGGTGGACTCAGATCTGACCTCTCCCCAAGAATTGGGAAAGAAGGCAGACAAATGGGTCAGAACCAGGGTAAGGCAGAAACCCCAGAACCAAGGGGGTGACACCAAGAAGCAAGATCCTAAGGGCTCTGAGAAAGGTGGGGATAAGTCAAAAGACCAGAAGTCTTCACAAGGGCCCCAAAAATCTGCATCTGGTGGGGAGTCACAATCCAACAAGGGAAAAGGCCAAAAGAAGCCCTGGTGCAAATTCTGTAAACAGAAAGGGCACTGGACTTCTGATTGTAACAAGTCCAAAGACCAAACCACCACCACTCCTGCCCCTAAGGCAACTGTTCCCCCTAGCTCAGCTACTGGTGGAGGTGGTACTCAGAATAAGGGTGTAGTAGGGTTGACCCTGGGTTCTGAAGTGGACTCTGACCTAGTCAGAGTGCCCACTCAGGCAATGCTGATTTGTGATGGAGACCTTGATATGTCCTTCCTAGTAAGCCCCAGTAATCTGGGCAAATACAAACAGCAGCCTGTAATAAATGGCAAACAGGCTTTGGCATTTAGGGACACAGGTGCTAGTGTCACCATGGTGGCAGAGGATCTTGTGGACCCTGGACAGATCATCCTGGGCGAAATTTACCAGGTGACCAATGCAAGCAATGTCAGGACCAACCATAGTCTGGCAGTTGTGAATTTCTCCTGGGTAGGGGTAACTGGCCTCAAGAAGGTTGTAGTCAGTGCAGACCTCCCTGTCGAATGTCTATTGGGCAATGATCTAGAGACTTCAGCCTGGTCTGAAGTAGAGTTATGGCCTCATGCTGAGATGTTGGGCATCCCTGCAGAGGTATTTGCTGTGACCAGGTCACAAGCAAGAATGCATAACACTGAACCAGCTCTGGATCCTGGAACAAAGGACCAGATGCTTCCCAAGAGGAGGAGCAGTAGGGTAAAGGCAGTGCCTTCCCCTCTGTCTCAGATCACAGATTCACCCCCAGAGGGAGGTGAAGCAGATCCTGAAGAAGGAACTGCCCCAGAGGGACTTGAGCCTGATCAGGTTGAGCTCTTGGGGGCAGGGGGCCCTTCTAGGGAAGATCTGAGTAAGGAGCAACAGTGCTGCCCCTCTCTTGAACCCCTCAGACAGCAGGCTGCTGGGAGTGCTAGTGGGTCCCATAACGTTTATTGGGATGAGGGACTCCTATATTCTGAGGGTAGAGATCCAGCCCCTGGAGCCACCAGGAGAATGGTGATACCTCAGAAGTTTAGGGGTTCCTCTTGACCCTAGCACATGATATCCCTTTGGCAGGTCACTTGGGCCAAAACAAGACCTGGGACAGGCTTGTTCCACATTTTCATTGGCCACATATGTCAGAGGACACAAAGGAGTTTTGTCGCTCCTGTGTCACATGCCAAGCCAGTGGCAAGGCAGGTGGCACAACAAAGGCCCCCTGATACCACTACCTGTGGTGGGGGTACCCTTTGAAAGGGTAGGGATTGACATTGTTGGTCCCCATGACCCTCAAACTGCATCTGGGCACAGATTTATCCTGGTGGTAGTGGATCATGCCACCAGGTACCCAGAGGCAATTCCCCTGAGGACCACCACAGCCCCTGTGGTGGCAAGAGCCCTCATTGGAGTTTTCTCCAGAGTGGGTTTCCCAAAGGAGGTCATCTCTGACAGAGGTACTAACTTCATGTCAGGATATCTGAAAGCAATGTGGAAGGAGTGTGGTGTAACTTATAAGTTCACCACCCCTATCACCCACAATGCAATGGGTTGGTTGAACGTTTCAACAAAACCCTGAAGGGAATGATTAAAGGACTCCCAGAGAAGCTTAGATGGAAATGGGACCTTCTTCTTCCTTGCCTGTTGTTTGCATACAGAGAGGTTCCACAGAAGGGGGTTGGTTACAGCCCATTTGAGCTTCTGTTTGGGCACCCTGTAAGAGGTCCATTGTGTTTGGTTAAAGAGGGCTGGGAGTTACCTCTCAAACCCCCAAACAGGATGTGATGGACTATGTACTTGGTCTCCGCTCCCGGATGGCCGAATACATGAAAAAGGCAACCAAAAACCTGGAGGCCAGCCAAGAATTGCAAAAAGCTTGGCATGACCAAAAGGCTGTACTGACTGTATACCAGCCAGGACAGAAAGTGTGGGTGTTGGAGCCTGTGGCCCCAGCAGCCCTCCAAGACAAGTGGAGTGGCCCCCATACCATAGTTGAACAGAAGGGAGAAGTCACCTATCTGGTGAATCTTGGAACTCCCAGGAGCCCCCTGAGGGTGCTCCATGTCAACAGATTAAAGCCATATGTTGACAGGGCTGACATGGGCTTGCTCATGGCAACTGATGAGGACCAGGAGGAGGAGAGTGACCCTCTCCCTGACCTGCTCTCTCAGAACCCTGATGATGGGTCAGTAGATGGTGTTGCTTTGGCAAGCAGCCTCACTGACCATCAGCAAACTGAGTGAAGACAAGTTCTGCAACAGTATAGACATATGTTTAGCCTGACCCCATGTCAGACTACCTGGTGCACCCATGAGGTGGACACCGGAGACAGTCTGCCTGTCAAGAGTAAAATCTACAGGCAACCTGACCATGTCAGGGACTGTATCAGGACTGAAGTCCAGAAAATGTTGGAGCTAGGTGTAATTGAGCCTTCAGATAGCCCTTGGGCTAGCCCAGTAGTCCTGGTACCCAAGCCTCATACCCAGGGTGGTAAGAAAGAAATGAGGTTTTGTGTAGACTACAGAGGCCTCAATGCAGTCACTAGGACTGATGCCTATCCCATACCAAGGGCAGATGAGCTGATTGATACTTTGGCCTCAGCCAAGTATCTAAGTACATTTGACCTAACAGCTGGCTACTGGCAGATCAGATTAGCTGATGATGCAAAAGCCAAAACAGCATTTGCGACCCCTAGTGGGCACTACCACTTTGTGGTGATGCCCTTTGGATTGAAAAATGCACCTGCCACTTTTCAGAGGTTGGTGAATAAAGTTCTGGCAGGGATGGAAACTTATTGCTCAGCTTATCTAGATGATATTGCTGTCTTTAGTTCCTCCTGGCAGGATCACCTGGTCCACCTCAGAAATGTTTTGGAGGCTCTGCAGAAAGCAGGCCTCACTATCAAGGCCACTAAGTGCCAGATAGAGCAGAGTCAGGTTGTGTACCTGGGCCACCTTGTAGGTGGAGGCCAGGTTCAGCCTTTACAGAGCAAGATCCAAACCATAATGGAATGGGTTGCTCCAATCACCCAGACACAGGTGAGAGCCTTCTTAGGCCTGACTGGGTACTATAGGAGGTTTGTCAAGGGATATGGATCTATAGTGACCCCCCTTGAATGATCTGACCTCAAAGAAAATGCCAAAAAAGGTTCAGTGGACAGCTAGCTGTCAGAATGCATTTGAAGACCTAAAGCAGGCCATGTGCACTGCCCCCATCTTGCAGAGTCCAGACTACACCAAAAAGTTCATTGTCCAAACAGATGCTTCTGAGCTGGGTGTGGGAGCTGTACTGTCCCAACTGAATGATGAAGGTCAAGACCAGCCAGTAGCTTTTATTAGCAGAAGGCTGACCCCTAGAGAGAAACGTTGGTCAGCTATAGAGAGGGAGGCCTTTGCTGAGGTGTGGGCCCTGAAGAAGCTGAGGCCATACTTGTTTGGCACTCACTTCATAGTTCAGACTGACCACAAGCCCCTCCTATGGCTTAAACAAATGAAAGGAGAAAACCCAAAACTTTTGAGGTGGTCCATTTCCCTACAAGGGATGGACTATACAGTGGAACATAGACCTGGGACCCAACATGCCAATGCAGATGGACTCTCAAGGTATTTCCACTTTGAACACGAAGACTCAACTGGTCAAGGTTAGTTTAGTGTCCCTGCATTTGGGGGGGGTTGTGTAGGAGAGTAGGATCTGCCTCTTATGTTGCCCCCACTTTTTTTCTGATGTTTACACTGGTTTCTGGCTATAGTCTGGCTGGGACCCTGCCAATCAGGGCCCCAGCCTCTCTGTTCTCTCTAAACGATTTGGAGTGCACTCTAGCTGCTCTAGTGATTGGATACTGTGGTACCTTATGAGTCCCTAGTATATGGTACCTTAGGTACAAAGGGCATAGGTACTTCACAAGCCTACCAGGGGCTGAAGCATGTATTATGCCACCCCTGGGAAGCAGACTAAATCTGACACCACAGGCCTGCTACTGCAGCCTGGGTGAGGAAGTGCTAGCACCCCTCACTGAGATATAGGTCCCCTATATCTCTCCTGCACACACATTGAGACTTATCAGTCACCCCTAAAGCAGGCCCTATCAATCCTGAGGGCAGGGTGCTTAGTTTCCATGTGAGGGGGTGCCTCTGCCTGAGCAGGGCCCCTCTGCAGCTCTCAGAGTCCATTCTCTGGGGCTGTTTGTGGATGCGGTTAAACCATATACTCTTAAGTGCATTATATCCTCGCGGTAGAATGCTAACTTTGGAATGGCTGTATCAAAACATGTCGTGTTTGGTGTCAAACATCTTGGAATACTACCCCCCCCCCCGCCAGTTCTGGCGGCGGGGGTAGCATTCCACCCCTCTAGAGGGATAGACATGTACCTACTGTGGAAACGCAGTAGAATCCTGAAGAGCCCTGGCATCACAAAATGGATGCCACCAGTCACAGACACTGGGCTGCCCTCCTGCTGATGACCGAAACTTGCAGTGGAGGAAGCCCAACAATAAGCATCCTGTCACAGGGAGGTGTAACCACCTCCCAGACAGGGTTTAGTGTATTGGGGCTGGGTGGGTGCACTCTTAGAGTGCTTTGAAGTCCTGCACTGGGGGAGCAGAAGGTTCCTCTGTGCATACCCCAGTTCAAACCGGCTCAGGGGCTACCTGCCCCTGCTCTGGCGTGAAACTGGACAAAGGGAAGTAGGTGTAACCACCCACTCCCCTGACCCTCCCATAGGTGGGGTCATAGAGCTAGTCCCTCCCTTTCTTTTAGTATAAGAGGGGGAACCTGTGCATTGCAAACTAGATATCCCTGGATGACGCTCTGAAGAAGAATCCTGGACCTTCGACGTTCCACTACCTTTGGAAGACTGAAGAATCTCCCTTGGAGTCAAGGAGTGACTCCCCTGCTTGGCAGGCACCAAAAACTACAAACGATGGTCGCAAACTACGCCGCTCCCGCCGGATTCCGAAGTCCCTGCAGCCCCAGAAGTGGATTTCCTGACTTCTCAAAGGCCATCGTGAGTCCCCAGCGAAGCTGAGACCAGTGGACCCCAAGAGTGACGAGGAACCGCGACCCCAGGGTACTGTGCACCAGGGGCGGCTGGTGACATTTGAAAGTGGGGGGCGTAAAATTATTGGCGTACTGCACTGCGGCGAGCGAGCAAGTCCCAACAACCTCCGGGGGTTTCGGGGGGAGGGTTCTCCCCCCGAGAAATCTTTGAAAAAAGAGTGGATAAATGGTGCATTTTTAAGCAAATTTGAGGAAGTAGGAAGGTTAATAAAGCAATACGATTTAATTATTTATCATTTAAGTAATTGCCAATATTTATGAGCTATAGAGGACAATCTTTGCGTATGCTGATGTTATCATTTGCCCATATTAACTTTTGAACATACTGATACACTTGTAATGGTTTTAACTATACAATAAATACATTCATTGACTGTGCAGTGAAACGTACAAACAAAACAGGCATCACGCAGAGAGAATGTCATGGTAAAACAGATATCAGATAATTAACTTAATTTATAGTGCAGAGATAAAACAGTTCTTTGTATTTGCATTTTGAAAATTAGTTTAAGTCGACCATCCACCACCAAACAGCACACATTAGACAGACCATCACAAACATGCCCAAAACAGCACACCTATGCCACCTGGGTGGGCATCTCCATGTTCACAACTGCACCTCCACCAAGATATGCCGCTTATCCTCTGACAATATCAGACATTAGGAGAGATTGGTTCTTGATTCCACCTCCTGCTTCTTCCCCCTCCCCCCGCACTTTCTGCCTCTTTTCATTCCTGCTTGCTCCATTTTGTTTGCTATATGTCGGTGTTTTTTACACCTTGCAGAGATTAAAACACAGAAAAATGTGATCCCGCAGTAGGCCCTAAGAGATCCCCTGTTTGACATTGCCTGGGCTTGATATATTTGTTCAGTACTATATTTACGGAAATGCCTGCTAAAAAAGTTATTTTGCACTGTCTGCGCGGTGGCAGCAGAACTGCTGCTCTGCACCAGGACAAATCCCTTTTATTATGACAAATAATACATCTAGGATTTGCTCTAGAGTGAGTGAAAAATAAAGTTCTGACTCAACCGCAAATGTCATAAAAAATGCAACAAAGCGCGCCATTGTGTTCACTGCTGCGAATTTCACATTTACTAATTACACAACCTCTTCCAAGCATACTGTCCTTCACGGGATCATAAAATAAGACAGACCCGAGCTATGAAAAATAACAGATACTGGAGGAATTCGCTAACAGTGGGGTTCTGCCAATTGTCTTTGAAATATTATGATATGTAAATTATGCAAAGTGTTGTATCTTCATAAGGACAATTTAAGTTGTAATTGTTCTGTAGCAGCCGGAGTCTTTTTTATTTAAATTGCCTGTGTGCTGTATAGACGCCTACAAAGTAAATATGCCCATCAGCGTCTGTAACTTGCCATTGAGACAGACAATCATGTTTGTGATTTTCCACTGCAGAGCGATAGTTCTCACTTTCAGGTGATCATGGGGTTTAAAATGGGTGTTAACACTGCTCACTTCACTTAGCTTCCTAGATAAAGGGCTCCTCGAAAATTATTGGATTTCACCTCAGGTGGAAGTGCTGGCTGGACAACATGACGTTTAAACACCATTTGCCACATTAATAACCAATTTCCTTGCGCTTTCCGAGCTGTGCCCCCAGTTTCTCTCATACGGTGCTAAATCTATCTACTGCACGGGAGAGTGAGAAAAAATACTTTATCGGTGCGGGTGCGAGGAAGAATCGGCACCATATTTTGACAAATTGCCAAGAGGAGCCCGCGAGGACTGAAGTTTACATGCAAGCAACGACCTCGGGCTGACTTCACGTCACGCGGGTGGGGTGGGGGGGTGTTAGGGGTCGCGCGCGGCGGGTGTTTAAAATAAAGCACCACCATAACCATTAAGAAAACTAAACTTACCGGATCCGCGCCACCTCTGCTGCAAGTCCTCCTGGGCCGGGGTCCGGTTGGCGCCTTGGCAAGTACCGCCCCTGCTCTCAGCCAATCCAGACGCTGCTCCAGCAGCAGCGCCAGGATTAGCTTGAGCAGTAGCACGCATGTTCTGTTTAGGACTTAAAAATTTTTGCGGCCAGCCCGAACATGCGCACTAGGCTGCTCATTAGAAGAGCGTCATGGAACAACCCTCGCTCTTCTAATGAGCAGCCTAGTGTGCGCATGTTCAGGGCTGGTCGCAAAATGTTTAAGCCCAAAACAGAACATGCGCACTCTTGCTGTGCGCTCCGCCGACCACCTGACAGTGTGGAATCTGTGGATGTCAATCAGACACTGTGACTTGCAGCTGAGCTCTAGTGCTGCCCCGCCCCCTTCTAAGCCGACTGCCTCTGGCGGCCTGGGAATCGGTCCGGATGCAGGCCAGCCGCCAGGATTGTATTGTATTGTGTGAGAGTTAGTGACGCTCGGTGGGGCAACGCCCAAGCGCCCCAATGGACGCACCGCGCCTGCTGTGCACTATTGTCGAGTGCAACCCCTTCACAACGTCCTACGACCTTGTGCTTTGGACCACGTGTGGTACTAGCCTCCAGCAGGAATCCCTCCGAAGATCAGAGGCCTACCTCATCCCGAGTGACCGTGGGCCCCTGTTGAGCGAATCCTCCCGAGGCGTCTTCGCGATCCCTTGCCAGCCAGCTTGTGGGTCCCCTGAAGGCTTTTCTACAGAACCAAAGGGCTCCCCTGGTTGCTCCAGGCCTGCCCTGACTTACCTTCGCTGGGTGAGTCCCTCAGACCTTGCTGGTCTGCGCCATTGACTTTTTACACTTTCCCCGAGACTTGCTGTTACCAAGGCTTGTTGGCTCTAATCGAGTCGCCGACACCGCAGTAAGCTGCAGACATCGTGGGACACGCTGAATCCAGCTCCTGGTTGTTGTCGACGCCTCCTGGACCTCGTGGCGGAAGAGTCAAGGCACCCGTGAATGACCTGAATCTTGCGACGACGGTGGGCATCCATCTTCCTTGACCCGAGTCACTGCCAAGTGACTTTGAACACTGTCCCCTCTGCTTTCAGGTCTTCCATCTTCTGAATCCAGGCTTGGATTCCTCCGGACACTTCTCCTGTCGCTGCAAGCAGCAAGTCTTCACTGGCTCCCATTGAAAACGACGCCGCGACCCGACACCAAAGAACACCTATGCACCCGGCTCCCCTGGGTGAGGTAACTTCAGCACTACGGTGCTCCTGTGGGTGTGGGCCCTAGAACTACTTACCCTGTAAGTGACTTGCTTGTAGCTACCCTAGAAGTGCCCTAAAACTCTTACTTTCCAAGTGCGACTATCGCGCTGACTCGTACATGGTTCGCGTCTGTGTTAGACACACCGCGTCCAACTCCCTTGCAACTCTATCAGTAACCGCGTCCTTCGACTCGTACAAAGACCGATCGGTGTGTTCGCCTCGAACACGCAAGGGACCTTTAACATTGAAATCTCAATTGCGTCTGTTCGCATAGACTCGTACAGGACTCGCACCGGTGCCAGGACACCGCGTCCGTCCCCTGTGGGTCTCCTACAACTACCTGGGGTGGTTCTTGGGGGTCCCTCGATTCTAGATGCCCTAGACCTAGGTCTAGCCAAACTAAGATTGTGATATTCGATTGTGCTAAACTTATTTTGATAACATTTGATTTGTACATATGTTCCTGACTTCTAATCTCATAAAGAGATTAGTAGAGAGTTGTTTATTAATAAATACATATATATTTGATATATATACCTGTGTGGTGTCTTTTCATTTGGTGATTCAAGAGATTGTGTGGTAAAACAAGCTGCTTTACATTCCTTCAAGACTTATCCTGAACTCTGCTCTCCACAGCTACCACTAGGATAGCTTTCTTTAAAGGTTGTCTTAAACCTATCTACCATAAGAGTCGAATTGTTCTGGTGCAAGGTGTCCACTTTAATTAGTGAACAGCATATACCAGGCCAACTTCTCACAGGTAGGTGCTCTTATTCTTTACTTGAGCATCTGCAATACAGGATCTGCACCAAATCATGTAGTCCTTCATTCTCTGACTGCCCCCCCATGCTTCCCCCAGACTCGACCCCATATTCACACTTGCTACAAGTTTGTTTCCTGCCCTGGTGGTGGTGTTCTCTGGTCAGCTAGAACGCTGACCATCAGGGTTAGTGTTTGTCCATTGACTAATACAAATATGTTTCCCCTTGACTTGTTAAACTTTTGCTATGTGAATGTTTAATTATTATCAACCTAAGAACTACAGATATAACGTCGATGCAAAAAATTAACCAATTATGCTCCAACCACAATATTTAGCATCTCATAAATATTTAATAAAATACACATAAAATACTAGTGACATTTTGTTAATATAGTTTAACATCCATTGGACCAGATACATCATCGGAAACATTTGGTCCAAAAATAACATAGAAATCAACTGTATACAATTGTTGGACCTGGCTTTTTTCTGCAGGGTTATCCCCACACTTTTTGCCTTCCTGCGCCTATTTTTCTGACATTCTTTTTGTTGGCTTTAGGACTCTGGGCCCTTTACCACTGATAATCATGCTAAAGTGCATGCGATCTTTCCTCTAAGCAATATATGATTTGTTTACACCTCTTTGGCATATTTGATTTACTTATAAGTCCCTTGTAAAGTGGTTTCCCATATACCCAGGGCCTGTAAATTAAATGCTACTAGTGGGCCTGCAGCACTGCTTGTGCCACCTACAGAAATAGCCTTTCAAACCTGTCTCAGGCCTGCCACTATGTGTGCAGTTTACTGCCACCTTGACATGGCATTTAAAAGTACTTGCCAAGCCTTAAACTCCCCTTTTACTACCCATTGGTCACTCCTAAGGTAGGCCTTAGGTAGCCTTATGGGCAGGGTGCTGCATACGTAAAAGGTAGGACATGTGCCTTATGTGTGGCTTGGCCTGGTAGTGACAAACAGCCTATTCTGTTTTTTACTGCTGTGCGGCCTACTCCTCTCATGTTATGTTATTTTATATTATGTTAACCGTTTTTTAGAGCACAAACACTTGCCCGAATCGGGCTTCCTGACGCTGACAGGAGGATAAATGACAGACATGTCTAAAAAAGAGGACTGAAGATGTATCTAAAAAAGATGCATTTTTAGTTGATTCCTAAAACGTGACAGAATGCTGTTAGACCTGAACTGTATGGAAAGATAATTCCATAAATTGGCAGTGAGGAAAGCAAATGCGTGACCTCCTCCCCTCACTCTCTTAATTCTAAGCGACTGCAAGAAGGGAAAGATCATTAGATTTTAGTGCTCTTGAGGCAATGTATGGAGTGATAACATGTTGTAGTACTTAAGGACCAGATTAATATTTTAACTTGTGGGCAATGCATAGGGCCTTAAATTCTATCCGTCTCTTGACGGGCAGCCAGTACACTTCAATGGGAACCGGGCGTGATGAATTCATCTTGGGCAGACTCAGCAGTACACTTACTGACGCATTTTATATGACCTGCAATTTCTTTGTAACAAAGGCTGGGCTGCCCAAGTATGGGGAGTTGCCGTAGTCGACGCGAGAAAGTATCAAACCTTGAACCACCGTCCAACGACACTCCAGCGGAAATCACCTAAGTGTCCTGCTAAGGGATCTAAGCAGGCCAAAACAAATACCCACTATCTTCTTAGCTTGAGAGTTCATGGTCAGGTCTTTGTCTACGATGACACCAAGGTTCTTTACCTCTGATTTAGGGGAGGAGGACTCCCCCAGACACGAGGGCCATGTAAGCTGTTCCCAGAGCAACAGGTTGTTGCCCACCACCATCACCTCCGATTTGTACCCGTTCAGCTTCAGACAGCTTAATGCCATCCACTGGCCACCTGTTCTAAACATGTGTTGAGCTTCTTAGAGGTGGATTTGGTGTCTGGTGACATAGAGACGACAGTTTGAGTGTCATCAGCATAGGATACCGTAGAAAAATCATGGGCACAAATGATGTCTGAGAGGGGTTTAACATAAATGTTAAAAATTGTGGGGCTCAACACCGAACCCTGAGGCACTCCTCATTCCCACTTATAGGTTTCTGATGGGAAGGGGCCTTCACTAATTTGAAACCTTCTATTGGTTAGATATGAAGTTAGCCATTTTAATGTTGTTCCTGCAATATCTTTTGCCTTCATCTTGTCCCTCAGAACTGCGTGAGAGACAGTGTTGAATGCTGCGCTCAAGTCCAGAAGAATGAGCGCAGCCGACCCTCCTTGATCCAGGGTCATTCTTATGTCTTCGGTAACCAGCAGAAGAGCTGTCTCTGTGTTACAGCTGGGGTGGAAATCAGTCTGTGTTTGATGCTACAAATTATTGGAATCCAGGCATTTAGAGAGAGAGCCATTAAGCAATTTCTCTAGGATTTTACTTATCCAGGGTAGTAATGAGATAGGCCAGAATTTTCCGGTTTATCCGGGTCCAGGGAAGCCTTTTTCAACAGTGGCCTCACAATGGCGTGCTTCCAAGAGTCTGGAATACAGCCATCCTTCAGAGAGGTGTTATATAAGGCAATTAAGGCCGATAGTATAACCTCTCCTCCATTCAATAGGATGTTAACTGGGGCTGGATCTAACAGTGATCCTGATTTTATTGTGATGGCTACCTCTTGGATGTCATTGATGCTTAGCCTTGGAAAAGATGAAAATTCTGCTGAAACCCAATTATCCGAGCTTCTGGCTTTTGGAGTGTCCAAGGAGTCAGGCAGCACCCCTAGGCTGTCATAAATCTTTTTGACTTTGTCAAGAAAGAAGTGAGCAAACTGCTCACATCGCTCCCCAGAGGAAGGGGGCCCATCCCTGCCACATTAGGTTTTAAGAAAGAGTTGACAATGTTATGTATTTCTCTACAGGTATGTGTAGCCTTCTTAATCTTGTCCGCAAAGTCATTAATTTTGGCCCTATGGATTGCCTGGTGGTATTTTTTTAATGTTGATTTAGAAACTTTTTTACTTTCCACATCATATTGGCCCCTACATTTTCATTCATGTCTCGCTCATAGCCTAGCATTAGGAATTCCCTTATATACTTTTAAGTGGTAATTCCTGATCAGAAAGTAGTGGTGTTGCCATGTTTAGAATAGTGGTGATAAATCCTGCTTACTGGTGTAGTTGGATTTTACATTACTGTTTTAAAAATGCCACTTTTAGAAAGTGGGCATTCCTTTGTGCTTATGACTCTTTCTGCCGTGCAGCCTGACTCCAATACATGTCTTGGCTGGGCGCAGCTACATTTAGTGCATACTTTTCAGACAGCCACAAGACAGAATGGGCTGGGTGTGACAGGGGATACATCTGCATTCATCTGCATACTGATAGTTTTCCTGGGATGGGAGATGGAGAGGTGGTTCACACTTTACATTTGAATAGTTTGTGTCTTGCCCGCATACAAAGGGTTGATTTACCCCCTATTGATCATCTGGAGCCAGGGCTGGGTTGAAAGGGATGGTTGCGCATTCCTAAGAGTTCCTTTGGAGTCACTCCTTGATCAAAGACATTCTTGAGTATAAGTACTGGGGCTCTGACCCCATGTTTTTAGACACTGTGTGGGACTTGTAACCAGGCGCTGCTGGCTCTAGAAACTGCAGATTGCCAGAGGACTGCTGTGCTGCCAGGAGGAACTGCCATTTGGGACTACCTGCTTTGTTGTGCTGGCCTGCTGGGCTGCTAGGAGGGACTGCCACTCTGCAATGGGACTTTATGTGCTGGCCTGCTGCTCTCTTTGTGCCCCATGTGCTCTCCAAGGGCTTGTTGACTTGCCTCCTGTTCTTCACAATCTCAGGGCCATCAAATATTGCCTTTAAGCCCCTCTGCTGTGGGACTCTACCTCTTGGGAGTCCCGCAGCAGTGGGCTACACGAGGAGCTGTGGTCAACTACTCCTCATTTTATAATTTACAATCCAGCGCATGGTAAGTGCTGCTCCCTGCTTCATAGACAGTGTAGGTTGAGCACTTTCCCCTTCATATGAAGCGGCATGTGTTTTCCCCTAGTGCAGCCTCTGAGCAAGGAGACTGCGTCGTACAACACTGGGGAGAGAAGTGCTGTCCCGTGGCACCATCTCCCTGCCTGAAAATATCACCGCTGGCCGTTGAGAGGTCCCAGAGAGACATGGTGGACCTGGCTCACAAGCCGCAGTAACAAGCAGATGCCCCTCTCCTGACAGCCATGTCGGAGGCTCTCCCCGCAGTGCTCTAAGGTACTGTGGGGGCTGCAGAGGAGATACCGTCATCCCACACTCCTTCACAGCAGCCCTGCTTTTGAAAAGGGGCTAAGCTTTGGCAGCTGCACCACATGCACACGGGCAGCTGCATTTGGTGTCCTGAAGGTGGGGGGGCTGAACGAGGTCTCCCCGTGCGACCCTTGAGTTTTTGTGGCTCCCCAAAGGTACTGTGGGGGCCTCAGACAAGATACTGAGGTCCAGTGCTTTTTCGCGGGTGGCCTGGTTTTTAAAAAGGGGCTGTGTTTTGGAAGCTGCACTGCACGCTCACGGACAGCTGCATTTGGTGTCCTGAAGGTGGGAGACTGAACGAGGTCTCCCTGCATGACCTTTGAGTTTTGTGCCCCCCTTAATCTGTAAGACGTACCTTGGGGGCACTTGATCATTTGTGGCATTACAGGGTAAAACCTCGACTGAGGTCCCCGGTTGCCACTTTAAACTTGAGAATTAAGGAACTTGCCTGAGTTACCATAATACAGGTGGTAGGTGCGCAGGGATTCTTCTGGTCTACATTTAATACCTAAGTACCATATAAAGTTTAGGAGCAAAGTGCGCTGCGCCCTGTGAGTTTTATGGTGATATTGTGATTCATGTGCTTTTGTTCCTAATCTAACTTGCATTACTTGCAAAGTATTTACTGACGCATGTCGTTTCTAGGTCTCGCCTAGCGTTGCAGCGCATGCGTTGCTCGCTCTGCGAGATCTATTGTCGTCGGTTTTCTGTCGGGTTTCTTTGGAAGTGGGGTGGAAGCTCCACCCATGCTTTTGATTGGCGCGCGTCATAAACGCTCACTTTTCATTGCAAGTGAGGCTTGTTTGTTCCCTCCCTGTCTCCCTTTTGCCTCGCCCACCCGGACTGGAGATTTTGCACGGCGTTACATGCTATCATGTATATATTGCTTCCGTATTATTATCCACATATACTTTCAGTGACAATAGCAGCAAAGCTGCATTTCTGGTACGTAATGTTTTGACACTATATGGCGTATATTGTATGTTGTTCGCTTTTACAATCAGCGGCGCAACGTTCGTCATAATAATGTTTTACATTTTTATTTTTCGCCTTCACTTTATAAACAGTGGCGCGACGTTTTAAAATGCGGCACTTATGGCATTTTTACAATCAGCGGTGCGGCGCTGCGTTCTCCTCTACACCATAGCTCTCCATAGCGCATGTCGTTTAACCAACCTCAGCGTTTCATTTTCTACGTGGCTTTAACATTTACATATCGCTTTCACTTTTACAAACCGCGGACCGTTTTATTTGTTTTGTTAGTGTGTGGCTTCTAAATACCGTCTATGCTGTGGTATCCCACTTATTAGCTCTCCATGGCGCATGTCGTTTAACCAACCTCGGCGTTTCATTGTTAAGGCCGCCTTAGGTTGGAATGATTTGCCCCTTGCGCTCCGATGCACTCAGGACTTCAGTCTCTTCAGAAAAAAGCTGAAGACACACTTATTTCCCTAATTTTGGCTCCTCCTCACTCTCTCAAGGCTTGCGCCGGGACACTCCTGTAGTATCTGTGCGCGTTAAAAGTGAAAATAACATAACATAACAGATACATATTGCTTTCACTTTCAGAAGTCGCGGACCTTTTTATTTCTTTTGCTAGTGTGTGACTTCTAACGTTCGTGGAAAATATGTTTTGCAGCTTTATTTCGATTCCACTTTCACAACCTGCGGCGCTGCGTTATCCTCTAGATCATAGCGTCTATGCTGTGGTATACCAGTTGTTAGCTCTCCATGGCGCATGTCGGTAAACCAACCTGAGCGTTTCATTTTTTTTTTAGATACGTGCAAAATTGTAATTACAATGCCAATAACTCTAACTCTAACTGATGCGAGACCTGTTGCATTGCAAATGCTTGTTATTCTTGCCTTGGACAGTATAACAAGTACTATCTGAGTAACTGCATAGTATGCACAGTATTTATGATTCATGTCGTTTTGGTCTTATTTTATCTACAATATACTATATGGGGCAGATTTACAAGCCCCTTGCGCCACTTTTGCGTCACTTTTCCCATGTTAAAAGTGACGCAAAAGTGGCGCAAGGGGCTTGTAAATCTGCCCCTATATATTTTTTATATAATCCATTGTGGAGTCTCTTTTGCCGTGTATTTCTTGTGTTGCTGTTTGAGTGTGTTGCACAAACATTTTACACATTGCCTCTGATTATAAGCCTGGCTGCTCTGCGTCAAGCTATCAGAACATGAGCACATGTTATCTCTGGTGTGTAACTGACTTGCCCTGACCAGAGTGGTGGGTTCTGCTTGGATTCGGTGCATATGGTAGCCAACCAGAAACCTCATTTCTAACAACAATCAAAGTACTAAAAAAGTTATTGTGTACTTTAGGAAAATCTTCAACTACCTCCGTTTTCCTCAAAATGTTCAGGCTATTCTGGCAGTTGTAATTTCTTGCTTAGATTTCACCAGAAACACGTATTTTGCAACTAGCAAATAACTTTTAGTCTTGCAGAGCCTCCAAAACACTGATGTATGAATCTTACTGGCCGTCACTGGCAGAATTCTGTCGCCTTTCCGAGAGAAGCTCTCCGTTGGCTCCCTGTCAAAAAGGAAATCAAATTCAAATCGCTTCTGAATGGTGCATAATGCTGTGAGACTGAGAGCCCCATATTTTATTTGTCATTGTTTCAAAAATTCCAGGCACCATTGTAGCTTAGAACTGACGACCAAGCCATGCTATGCATCCTGAAATGTAGGCGTGTCAGATGGGCTGGCCATACTTTCTTGTGTGAAGCTAAGCTGTCTCATGTCCACACACTCTACTTAAATGAAATAGACGATTATGTTCCGATAAAACTTGAATTAAAGAACATTTGTTTCAACAAGCTTACGCCAGTCTTTGCTAAAAACATTGGGCCATGTTACTTACTTTCTACAGTCAATTTCCTAGTGCCTTGAGATGGTTTTGGAAGTTAATGCACGCTCTACATGTATCATTAACAGAATATTAAATCGCACAATCCTTTGGTAGTGGACCAAAAACCAACTATCTTTGAGTGAGACCTGGTACTACTCAAGTTTAGAATGCTGTCTGAACGACCCACCGCAATTATCATCACTGCAGTGAAACTGACAACAACAAGAGCCATTAGGGTTAGCAATAGCCAAAACGTGTCAGTCTTCAACTAGTTTCTTGGTCAGCCAAACAAAGAACTGGTCTCAACCATGTCAAGATCTGTTCATATAACATAACAGAACGTGTACTTGTAAAGTGCACATTTACCCAAGGGTATCTTGAAGATATGAAGATAAGGCGACTGGAGAAAGAAAAAGAGGAGTGACTGGAAGGGGAAAGCTCGTGCAATCCCCAAACCAAAGTACTGACCTTGAACCTCGTTGTAGTGAAACACTCATGGCAACAGGGTTGATTGCCCTCTGCTCTGGCACCAAAAAGGATCATATCATTACAGAATTGCCCCTATTGCTTCCATTGGTGGACTTGAAGGACTTGGTGGTGGGATCTTCTACACTCTGATCTCTACCAGACATGTCTTTTATTAAATTTGGTTCCTCTTATTTTGGATGGACCTTAAAGGTTATATTGCTTTCCCTTAAAGAACTGTTTTAAATTACTCAAGATCTGTTTGACGTGGCTTAGTAGAACAGGAACAATCTAAGCGAATATAATCTAGGGATCAAAAAGACAAAACTGCTTATATAAGTGAAAAAAGTGACCAAAACAAACCATCAAACTGAGAAGGCCACAGACGACAATAGTATTATAAGGACAGTCCATTTGCAACATTTTGTATACATACATGTGTTGTAAATGAAGATAATCTCTTGTAGGCAAGTATTCAGGTAGCCAGTCACGTCCTTGTCACCAGTCACATCCTCATCGCCAGTGTTGTACATGAAGATAATCTCTTGTAGGCAAGTAGTCAGGTTGGCAGTCACATAGGTTATAATATATAGGTTTATTGAATAAGTCTTAGTTACAGGTTATAAGTAAGATGGTAAATGCCCCACCAGGTGCAGCATCCTTGCTGCTCAGCCCACTCTCTCCAACTGACAATCATCCCAACCAGGCACTCATCAACATTCTATTACATCACACCCACACTGGCTGAGCAGCAGGGAACTGGGAACTATGGAGAAGATGCATAGCAACAATCACAGGTTACAACTACATGAGAGATGAAAACTTCAAAGAACAGTAGGTAAACATCCTAGACCATTACTTTGCTAGGGATCACCTTGAAAGATGATCACACTTCACCATAAAGAAGATCATAGACAGTTCGAGACACCAAAATCTTGTCCAGGTAGAGATTAAAAGAGATGTGAACATACAGCTTTCAACAAAACCAGCAAGGGTTATTGAAAATGTTGGGTAGGGTTCTGGAGTCTGGAAAATTCCCATCTGAGCAGTACTTGAGATATGGTGCAAAGAATTAAAAACATCTGTCTTCAAAAATATGCCCTATTCCCAAGTAAATATTGAGGGCTCTGTCAGTAGAAGTTTGAGCAAACTATTCAACAGTATCAATAAAAAAAAGCAGCGTGCACTTATTGACTAATAGCAAGGGCTTACCCCAAAAGGTTAAATCTGGTTCCTCCCTAACACTGCAGCACTGACAACATCTTCAACATACAGACAGTCTTCAACAAACATAATAAATAAATCCATACAGAGGAAACAGCCTGCTTTATTCAAAATAATGTTATATTATGCTAAATATATTTGAAAAACGCACTATCTCCCACAAGGGTATCCTGGCGCAATAGCCTGCTTTATTAAATCTAATGAAACATTATTGAAAAAAAAATCTTTTGAAGCTTGTGTATTTGGAGCTAAACTACAATGCTCTATAGACTGGAATAAGTGGAAAAGCACACAATACAATGAAATCATTTTTCTCCTTCATCAACTGAGAGGTGAAGATCAACAACTGACAAACATGCAAATTCCATCAGAAGCGAGGGGTATTAAAACCTCAGCTCACATATATATATTTCTTTTCAATCATTCAATGAAAAAACCAAAGGTTAAGGCTAAGTTACGGTTAGGAAAACATGATTAACTTTGTTTTATTCAAAACTAACTTAAACTACACAGACATTAAAAATTCTAAAGTTATAGCTATAATTTACAGTTATAATTTCTGCCCTGGTCCAAATGTCCTATAATTCGCTCACCTTCATACACAGTGCTGTCAATTTGCTAGCCACACTACATTAACTACAACTCGGCCCAGGGGCGTGGTCTCGCCAGCGGCAAGATGGCTGCGCTTTAAGCGAGCTCTGCCAGCCGAGCGAGTTAATCCGTTATCATCCGTCAGCAATGAGGAGGTGAAATCGTGCAGCTGGCAAGCCCTTGCTGTTTATAGCCCCGAGAGCTGACACAGCTGATTTCTGCCGACCCCGACATCCCGAAACACCTAAACACCATGGCCTGCCGGTCCGGGGAAGACGCCGTCATGCCCGCTTTGAGACTGCGGCCTATGGGGAGGAAAGTGGCTGCGTTCCCCCGTGACGAGACCTGCGCTACAGAATTTGGGGCTCGTCACCTGCCTGGACTCGTGAGGCTGCTTCCGCCTAGCTCCGGGCGCTGCCGCCGGGACGCGCACTGCTCTGGGCTGGGCCGGAGCCCTGCCCCCCCGGCGGTGCGGCCCGGTGGAGTGTGCAGGCCTGGGAGCCGGGCCTGAGCTGTGCCGGAGGAGCCGCGGCCAGAACTGCTACTGGGAGGCGGAACCAAGAGCTGGTTGTGCCGCGGCACTAAAGACCCTGATCGCCGAACAAGTAAGGTGCTGGAGCGGGGGGAAGACACGCCGCTGGGTTTGGCGGGCCTCGATGGGTGAGGAATTCGGGAGCCCCCAGGCCGTAAATGTCATAAGCATCACGTTGTCGCGTACTGGTGCCGCGTGGGCCCTCACACGACCCCGAAGCTGGCCTGGCCTGACTCAACTGTACTCCTGGTCCGCGCTGGTTCGCCAGGCCTAAGCCACGAACTTGCTCAACACTACTGGCCCGATCTGCTTGAGGCGAGTTGGGCGGGGTATCCGTGCTGGTCCAACTGCGGACGATAAAGGACCTGCGGGGTGGACCCCACACCCGCCTGGACTGGGATAGCCGAGTTGACGCTGCCCCTTGCCCACTCTGGCTGTTCATGTAAGAGACTCGCTGATCATGGTGGTGTGTGCCACCGGCTTGGCGGATACACACAAACCTACTCCTGACTAAAATCGCAGCGCTTTGCCACTGCTGACATTCCCGGTGCCGGGCCCAGACCTCCTAGAAACTGCTGCAATGGGAAAAGCTGATGCAAAGCAGCCTAAGCTCACCTTTGAAGGCCGCAGGACTGGCAGGGCCGGGTACTCGTCCCAGGAGGCCGGCAAACAAGCCACACAGACAGACACAACTGAAATGCAAGACAACAGCATATGCTCCTTACTTCTCGAGGTCAAATCCAGCCTAAAGACTATTGATTCCAAGATAGACAACTTGACATCTCGCCTTGACCAAGTCAAACAGCGGGTGGACTCTCATGATGCCCGCATCATGCAATTGGAGGCCAGTGTCTCTGACGCGGATGACACCGGCACGGAAAATCGACAACGACTCTTAAAAATGGACAAAGTGCTGTAGATCATCCGCACAAAGAATGAAGATCTCGAATCCCGCTCCCGCAGGAATAATATTCGAATCATAGGTCTCCCCGAGTCCACTGCAGTCGATAAAATTGAGACTTATCTGGAATCCCTGTTGCGCAAACTTTTTGGCATGGCTCTTTCTGATCTCTTCATCATCGAACGGGCGCACAGATCACTCGGCCTGCGACTGTCGCCGGGGGCTCCCCCGTGGCCAATAATAGCATGCCTGTTGAACTACCGCAACCGAGACTCCATCCTCCGGAAGGCAAGGGAAATGGTAGAAGTCAGACACCAAGGCAACACACTTTCGTTCTACCCGGACTTGACATTGACTGTGCAAGCTGCCCGGAGAGACTTCCTCCCGACCAAACGTCTGCTCCAGCAATTGCACATTACATATGCTCTCATGTATCCTGCCAAGCTACGCATTGATTCCGGCGACAAACCCCATTTTTTTACAGACCCGAAGGCTGCTCTGACATTTGTTAAACAACTACAAAAGTCTCTTCTCCGTGATCGACTGGCACCTTCCGAAGATAGCCATGCAAGTGACAATGATTGACTTTACTAATGAGTATCAATGGCCCATACAGGGCCCTACATGTGGTAGGTCCACAACAAACATAGACTACTGTCATAGCTCTGTATTATTGTCTTGCCTAAGTTCAAATGTTGTCAATTAACCATGCACATTTTCCTCCTCTGGATTCTTTGGGTGGGGGGCGGTATGATTCTCAACCATGTTGGGGGGTTGGATTGGGAGGGGGGGAGGGAAGGATTGTCCCAAGAGGGTATGATGAAGTAGATTCACGCCCCAGGACCTTGTTAAACTGTTGCACCTGTTTAAATTTGAACCCGACAGCGAGTGCATTCGATGACGCTCATACTATGCTCCATGATGTACTATCTCCTGACACCAAGACAGACAACGGATGGCACACTCCTTTGCTCTTACTAGACCCTGCCAATGACTGAACTGACCTTTTTAACGTGGAATATTAGAGGCATGAACGACTACCGCAAAGCACGTCTCATATATACATATCTCATCAGGCATAAGACTGACATCTGTTTTCTCCAGGAGACACATCTTACGGCTGCTAGCGCAGCCAGATTACGATCGAGACACTGGGGGACACTTATTCCTCATTCTATTCGAACTACGCAAGGGGAGTTACCATTTTATTCAGGAAAGGTCTGCCATGGCTCGCTACACACACCCACATTGACACTGAAGGTAGATATGTGATTCTGACAGGAACCCTATACGTCCAGCCTGTGATTCTGGCAGCTGTCAATAGCCCAAACACAGATGACCCAGATTTTTACATTCAAATGTGGAAACTCATCTCCTCAATCGGCCCTCTGCCATTGATATGGGGTGGTGACTTTAACGTGGCACCGCAAGGCACACTGGACCGCTCGGGCGCGAGTCTGTTCCACCCCCAGGCTACCGCTACACTGCATACCCTTATACAAGATAACACCTTAGTTGGTGCCTGGCGGCACCTCTACCCTGGTAGGCGCGAGGGCACCTGCATATCCAACACTCACGGCTCCTGGTCCCGCATTGATTTGTGGTTGGTTACTCGAGACGTTTCATGCTGGGCCACCTCCGTTACACATCTAGCGCGCACCTTATCAGACCACTCCCCAGTGAACCTGACAGTGCGAATCCCACTGACTCCTCAGCGCATGTTTGCATGGCGCCTTCCGCCTCACGCGCTCTGCGATGCTGCATTTAGAGAAGAGCTTCGTGGCGCCATCACTGAATTTTTTTAACTAAACACCAACTCGGTGGACTCGCCCTCTACCCTCTGGGAGACCTTTAAGGTGGTGGTCCGGGGGGAATGTATCGCAAGGCAATGCGGAGTGCTTAGATCCATTAGGGGCACATTGGAGAGGCTGGAGGCAGAAATTAAACTGCTTGATCAAAGTTACATAAATGACCCTTCCCCCGCTACATTAGCAGACATAAGATTAAAGATGACGGAATACCATGATGAGGCTGAACGCGAGGCGACATGCCTCGGTCGTGAAGCGCAGGCACGCCGTTATGGTGAGGGCGACCGGCCTGGGAAAATGCTGGCAAACTTACTGAGGAAGCCGTATGCCTCCTCTTACATAACAGAACTACAAGACGACGCTGCCGGAAGAACCACGTCCCCCAGCGAAATAACTGCTAGAATTTCATCATTCTACTCCCAACTCTACACCGCCGGAACAGAGACACCCCCGGAAGTTATAGAGCAGTATTTTGACACTACTGAGCTGCTATGACTCAGCAATGAGCATCGCGAGTATCTAGATGAACCATTCACTACTGAAGAGATAGCAATGGTAATTTTGGGCCTTCCAGGTGATAAAGCACCCGGATCATATGGACTGACATCCGTGTTTTATAAAGAATACGCGCCTATCCTTATTCCCCACCTCGCCGAAATGTATAATGAGTCCGTCACGCTCGGCCAATTCCCCACCACCCTTCGTGAGGTGCTTATCACTCTCCTCAAGCCCGATAAACCGAGGGAATGCTGCGATTCGTATCGCCAATTATCATTAATCAACACGGATAACAATATATATGGGCAACTGTTAGCTAGCCGACTTCTCCCCCTCATGTCCCTAATAGCTCGCCCGGACCAGTCCGGCTTCATTCCAGGCCGCGCCACGTCACACAATTTGCGCACCATCTTCTCTATAATGCATCAAATCAACCCCGATCTACCTGCGGTGGAGGCCACTAAGGCATTCGATTCATTAGAATGGCCTTTCCTCTTCTCTCTGCTTGGCCGCCTGGGCCTCAGCCCAGCCTTCATAAACAAAATCAAGTTATTATATACGCTGCCCTCAGCGCGCATAAGAATTAACAAACAAATCACGGAACCTATATGTATCACCAGAGGCACTAGGCAAGGCTGTCCGCTGTCACCTATGCTATTTGCTATAGCGATGGAGCCACCTTCAGCACGGCTCTGGCAGCACCACACGCAGCGGAGCATCGGGTTCTCAACCCGCGGCTTGGTGACCTCTATGTACGCAGACGATGTGGCATTAAATATCTGTAAGCCCCAAGAAAACCTGGCTCCAATGACCAGAGAGGTAATTAGGTTTGGGGCTTACTCGGGGATACAGTTAAACTGGAGTAAATCCATTCTATTTCCCTTAACCGATGCAACCCGACCTTTCTCCTCGGAATATCCGATAAAATGGGCTGCGGTCCCGACTAAGTATCTCGGCATTTGGCTAAGTAGAGACACGGAGGAGCTCTGGAAAGCGAACTAAGGCAAGACCATGGAATGGTTAGAAACCAAAATCCTCGCATGGAAAAATCTCCCACTATCTCTGAGGGGACGCATTGCAATTGCCAAAATGGTGGTTCTGCCTAAATTTCTTTATCTGTTTTTAAATATTTTGCTGCCGCTCACTTCCCATTTCTTCAAAAGGCTACGCTCCAACATGATCACTCTTCTGTGGGCAGGACACCAGCCACGTATTGCCTACGAAACCCTGACACTGCCTTTTTCGCGAGGCGGGATGGGCGCCCCAAATTTTAAGCTCTATGCATACTCCACACAGGCCAGTTTCCTCTATTTTTGGCTGCACCCTACGCCCTTTCAGACACATGTTGTGGTCGAGACAGACCTTGCTTCCCCCTGGCCTCTACAAACGGCGCTGTTCCTGCCATACACGGCCCCAAGAGGCGAAATGGACACTGTTGAATGTATTCGCTGGGCTTGGGAGGGAATCCGCAGACACATAGGGGATAAGACCCTGCATGCGCCAGCGATGAAACTTGCTAGCAACCCCTTCTTTCCTCCATTGCAAACTAGCGGCATGGTGCACCGGGCCGCAGCACTGGGCATACGCACTAACGCTGATCTCTATCCTAATGGACAGTTCCTTCCTCTCCCGGACAACACAACCCCACTAGATAACCTGCTATATTATCAGATAAGAGCAACCTGCAGAAACATGAATGATGCATTTCACTCCCCCCACCGCCAAACGCAGCACTCGAATATATCCAAACCGCGACCTCCCCGAATAAACTTGTCACTAGATTATATGCACTGTGCATGGGCGGCAAATTTAGTCGATGGACCTTCACCAGAGCAGTGGCAGTATTGTTGTAATCAGTCCCAAAAACTCTCCCCCAATTATCGATTGCGCCTGATACACTTTAAGTTTTTACACAGACTATACCACACCCCAACAGCACTTCATAAAATGGGCCTGGCGGCAGACGCAAGATGCACGCGATGCTCGGCACCCGACGCAACTTTTACGCATTTGGCCCGGTCATGCCCGAAGGTAGCAAACTACTGGCAGGATGTATGCAGAACTATTTGTCCCATCATCTCCGACACCATTACACCTGACCCCCTCACATGCCTTCTGGGATATGTCAAGGAAATCTCGGATACTAACCGCAGACTGGTTGCAATGCTGCTGGTGCTGGCCAGGCGCAGGGTGGCGATCCACTGGGGCCGCAAACCGGCACCATTGATCAAATACTGGCTGGCGGATGCGGTGCACTGTCAGACGCACTTGAGTGAATATTGGAACCTAATGCCTCTAGCGATCAGGCCGCATGATATCTGGGCCCCCTTGGTGACTTATCTCCAACATTTAGACGATGCTGACAAATCCCCTGACCGACCCTCAGACCCTGTGGCCGTGAACAAAGACGCTATCAATGACAATTGCGGACCAAGCCTCCACGATAACGAGACGTTATGAATAATATACATGCTAGCCCAAACTGTTGTTTCCATGCCTAGATATTTATTATATCAATGTTCTGTTGTTACTAAGATGCCTCATAAACGAGCAAAAGTTAAAACTGTGTAATTGAATGCATAACTTGTAGTATGCTATATTCTAAATAAAGTTTTATTTAAAAAAAACTATAACTCGGCCCCCTACCATGCACACTGTTCTTATAAATGATGTAATTTGGGATGTCATAGAGTGCAGTGGCGTGTCATAGAGTAGAGTGGACTGGTGTGCCATAGAGTGGCGTGTCGTAGAGTGTCTTAGAGTGGAGAGGAGTGTAGTGGAGTGGCGTAGAGTGCAGTGGCATACAGTGGAGTGACATGAAGTAGAGTGGTGCACAGTGGAGTAGAGTGCTGTAGAGTGCAGTGGCGTAGAGTGGTGCAAAGTAGAGTGTAGTGGCATAGAGTGCACTGGCGTAGAGTTCAGTAACAAACACTGCAGTGGTGTAGAGTAGAGTGGTGCAGAGTAGAGTAGAGAGGCGTAGGGTGCAGTGTTGTAGAGTGCAGTGGCATAGAGAGGAGTAAGGTAGAGTAAAGTGCCGTAGAGTGGAGAGGGGTAGAGGGAAGTGGGGTAAAGTAGAGTAGTGTAGAGTGGAGTGCATAGAGTAGAGTGGCATAGAGCAGAGAGGCATACAGTAGAGTGGCATTGTGTGGGGTAGAGTGGGGTAGGGTGGCATAAAGTGGCACTGTGTGGAGAAGAGTGCTGTGGCATACAGTAGAGTGGTGTACTTTGGAGTGGAATAGAGGTGCGTGGAGTGGGGTACGGTGGCATAGGATACAATGGAATAGCGTACAGTAGAGTAGAGTGGACTGGTGTAGAGTGTAGTAAATAAAGTGCAGTGGCATACAGTGCAGTGGTGCAGAGAAGAGTGCAGTGGCATACAGGACAGTGGTGCACAGTAGAGTAGAGGTACATAGAGTGCAGTGGTTTAGAGTGCAGTGGCATAGAGTGCTGCGGAGTACAGTAGACTGGCATATAGTGCACTGGGGTATAGTGCAGTGGAGTTGAGTGGTGCAGAGTAGAGTGGTGTAGAGTGCAGTGGCGTAGAATAGAGTGGTGCACAATGTAGTGGCATATAGTGCAGGGGCCTAGAGTGCAGTAGCATAGAGTAGAATGGTGTACAGTGTAGTGGGGTCGAGTGCAGTGGCATAGAGTAGAGTGGTGTACAGTTTAGTGGCATAGAGTGCAGTGGCAATGAGTAGAGTGGTGTTTGAGAGTGTGTGGTTGTGAATGTGTGTGTTGTTTCTGGCTGGTTGTGTGGGTTCTGTGTGTGAGCTAGTAAGGTTATTTCATCCATTCATTATACGTCCTTTATGAACATTGGAAAAAACAGCTCAACTTGTCATGCCAATAAAGATAATTTGTATGTGAGTTCTCCCACACAGACAGCTCCCTCTTAGACTCTGGCGCATTCAGTCCAGTCATGAGCTTCTGGCTGTTTTGAAAGAGGATCTTGATAATCTGTAATCTTAATAATGATTGCAGCGCTAACTTCCCGTTCTGCAAAAATAGATGTGCTTTATTTACACAAGCTATCAAAGTCATGGGAAAGTCAATATGAATGCGTGAGAAACAAATGTAAGTGACACGAAGAACAGTAACTGCGGTTGCCTGATATGTGGTGGGGCTTTCAAGGTAAAACACTGTGCGCAAATTATGAGGCCGCTCCTTGGTATACGACTTCATGCGGAAGTGCTAGAGCCCATCATGCACCTTTACCATTGGCTGAAGCTCGAATTCACATTCGATCTAACTTCCTGATTGGTCTGGGCCACAGAGAGGCTCTATTGTAGAACATTCCTAAAAATGCTGGACTGGGATCCTGTGGTTCTGGTAAAATATAGTCTGGGAGGTGATAAGTGTTTTTTGAAAAATGCATGAAAGGAAGCTCGGGTGTGCCAGTTAAGACAAACAAAGCTCCTTTGTCACCCTACTGCTCAGCTTTCACATCTGGGTCATGTACCGTCTTTGCTCTGTTGACAATTATGACGCATATCCGCCTCACATTGAAGTATTGACTCCTTCGAGGAAGAGGGGTAACAATCTAGAGGGAAGGTCGATGAGAGAGGGGTTCAGTTGCTGCTGCTGTGCAGGACGAGGCTGGCATATGGGACCCTCCTGATCACCCATTGTAGGCTGAGGGCCAGGAACTTGCTTTTAGGGGCAGTGGATGGAGAGAGTCATCATTATATTACCAGGATGGCCAACAGCCCTATGGGAATACACGCACTATTCTTGTAGACGGGTATATAATTTGCTACCCACCAAATCTTCCTTGAAATGATTGGACACACACGGTTCAAAATGGCAAAGGCATGAACACATTTTCAAGGGCTGCTTTTTGGCTCCAGTCCACCACTGTCTGCTGTGAGGAGGTGAGCATCAGAAGAGCCTTGCACACTAACAAGACACACCCTTTACAGCTTTCCTCAGGGTTACCCAACAAGATTGTCGCTTACCACAGGCTGCCTGTGTGCCCTTGCTCAGGTCTGGATCTCATCTTTGGGGTTTATTTCCATACATGTTCATTCTCTGAGATTCAAGTAGCAGAGATGTGAGGGTGAAGAGAAAATATTTGCTGGGGGCTGCGAAGACTTAAGTGCAAGACATGGCCCAATATTGCAGAACCAATTACTAATTTTGCCCAAATACAGAGCTTCTCTTTGCTCGATAATGCAGACGAGCTTCTATGCGTGCATCTGATATGTGCACAATGGTACCCACAAACGAGGAAAACAATCAAACAAAAACATAAGCTGGTATCAATTTATTCTACCCGTGGAAGATCTTAAAGGTGCTGCTAAAATTGAGGCTGAGGATCTGGTGAGGAAATTGAGCTCCATGGGTTTGCTTAATAACATTGAGACAGGACAACCTTAAACAGCAAGGAATTACCAGCAACTTTAGCCAAACCTTGAAAATATGTTTATACATTTTCGAAATTACAATACCACAGCAGTTTAAAACACCGAGGGGCATATTCACAAGAACGTGTGATAACCACCGCAAGTTTAGCTTGACGCAACTTCTCACATCGCAGTCCATCGCGGGAAAACAACGCCGTGTTAACGTAGCATTCTCAACCTGGCGTCACCATGCAATAGTCCCACGATAACGCGTCAAATGACTGCGTTAAAAACAATGCGACGCCGAAAAAATGCAAAACATCAACGCGAATAAAGTTGCGATGAGGCCAACCACGAAAAAAAAGCCAGCGACAACCAGTGATAGGCCTGCAATCCCCACGCGTCTGGCAGGAAAATGCACCATAAAAGCTGAACAAGAAAAACACACCATAAACAAATCAAACTGCGCAGCAACATGGATGCACCCGGAACGAGTGCCCAGGTCATCGCGAACCCCACAAGCCCCACAGACCACCAGCAATGAACCTCAGGGTTGGGGAAGGCCAAGGAGAAGAGGAAGAGGAAGACGGGGTACAGTCCGCAGGAAAACCCGATCGTCGTCACGGAGGTGACAGAGCACCAACAACAACTGTCCGTCACCACCACCGTGTCATTGGCAATACAGACAGAAAAATGGCATCCCATCGTGAATGCAGTAGGAGTGCCGAGGAGGCCAAGATGCGCTGTCACGGTCAAAAGCCAAACCAAGCAGAAACCCCCTGCCAACAGGAAGGCAGCAACGGCGAATGGAGGTGGGAGTCCTGCGCCACAGGAGGAGCTGGAGCAAATGGCGCCCACAGTCATCAGTGTGGAGACGGTGCAAGGAGTCAGGAGTTCGGACACTGCTCAACATGACCTGACACAACAGCAACAGGGTGAGTAACGAACAAGGACTGTGGAGACGGGGGGGGGACGGGCACAATGGCACACATGCACAACGACGTGTAGCACACCGCACACCCACAATAACCCTGGGTCATGTCCCTGATCCCCGTGGCACACTGCAGCACACATACAAACATCAAGTAGGCCCCCGTTCACCATGTGCCCAAAGGGGTCCCACTCCACACATCACCAATTACACAACACACACATGCACCCGTGTGAAACACAGCAAAGATGCATATGTGAGAGCCACACTGACAATGCAAGTGACACCACATGACCAGCAGCATGGCTGGAGTACAATCACCATGACACTGTGCACGCCACTAGACTGAGGTGGCTGAGTGTGGACCACATCCGGAAAGGAGCAGGTCACACTCTGACACATCCACCTGCACAAACAACCACTGACGTCAACAACACATCTGCAGACAAACAATGCACAAGAGTACAAAAACCATCCAAGAGCACAAATGACCCAAGTCGCCAACATCACAGCACCTCAAAAGCACAAAAGCCAAAGGCACACCGCCTCCAAGGGATAAGGGGCAGCAAAATCACAACTGCAGGTGCGACTCCCACACAAAGCAGCACACACACATAGCAATTACAGCACACCCACATGGATGACAATGTGGTACACAGCCCAACACCTACACTGCAGAACAGAGGACACAACTGGGTCCGCCTGTGCGTAGAAAATGGCCAATCACACCTGACATAGCAGGAAACTGTGAGATGCAAATTTACGTGTACAACCTCACCTACGTCATGTAGTCCAAATGTCCACTGTCCCGCATCAAATAGTCCGCCCCTCCCAAACAGTCACAATGTACATTGTCATGAAGTCTGAATGTAAAGTTGAACAATGCGGCAACATACATGCCAACACAATGTCAACAAGCATCTCCCCTTCACATTGCAGAGGGACAAACAACACCCCCAGCAGAGCAGACCAGACCAGACAACTCTACAGTGATGCTGAAGAGGACCACCACACTTCCGACACCTACGCCCCACAACAGTCCATGGACATCTAAGGCAATCGACCTCCAGGAGCAGGGCAGCACCGCTGCATCGAGGACACCCCAACCCCTGCACAGACAACACAGCTGGACGCACCCACCACCCCTGCTGGCTCCCAGCAGCCCACCCAAGCACACATCGCATTCCAAGGCCATGTGTCAGACTGCCAGAAGGGGGTGGCCGAACATGTGCGGGTTGGGTACTACCTCATGGACGCCGAACCAGATCACATACGTGGGTGTCTAAGTCCCATCAGGGCCCACCAACACTCCCCAACGGAGACCCACACTGCGACAGAGACACATGCCTTTGCACATTTCCAGTACTGAACCACACCCAGAGCCACAGGATGATCATCCACACCCTCACGCCGGACTGGCGTACGCCGGCCCAGTTCACTCCTTTTACGTATTGAGTGGGGGACGACAAAGCTACATGTGCAATGTCCCACCCGCTGCCTGCGGTGACATGGCTGCATCCTCTGTACACGGCACAATGTAATGTTGTAGTGCCCGGGGCACAAATGCATACATCATGAGCACACGGACACACACAGATAGTTCGTTGAACTGGCCACGGGCACGTGCGCTCGACACCTTTATTGGCATGGTCACATGTACAGTGACGCATGCGCTGGATGTGTGTGGGGTGAGTGTAAGCCAGCCCTCATGGAGTCGTTGGTGCTGGCAACAACTTGAACAGTGATCACAATTGAAGCAGAAACATAAAACACCAGCACAACAGAAACAACTGTGAAGCATCATGGTGGTAGCCGGAGGGTGTACAGTGTTCACCCAACATGCAAGCAGAATGTTCCTTGATTTGTGGTGCACTGAGTTAGTGGCACCTGAAGAGCTGAGCAGGGTATCAAGCTGATGATGGCCCCCACGACAGGTGTGAGCAACTCTGACAGTCTGGCAGTAAGACACTTCCGACTCTGGCACCTGTCGTTTGGAGTTGGTCCTGGCGGTGGTGGTGTGTGCATCTTGCGGTGAGGCGACGTCCGGGCAGGTCAGGACTCGATTTGATGTGTGAGCCAAGGTGGACCACAGTTGAGGCCGGAGGCAGCGGACAGCGCAGGGCCACAGACACATGGCGTTGATGACCCCCAGACCATCGACCCAGAGGCCATCCAACATGCCATCAGACTGGGGCCATGGTTTGAGCTGCACAGAGTTAGTGGCCCCGGATGCACTGCAGCCGGCACAGGCACACCGCCACGTGACGGTGACTTGCGGTGCAGTGAGATAGGGCCACGCGAGGTGAGCGGGTCCTCGTCGATGTGGAAGGTGAATGTAGCAGAGGTTTGCGGGGGACAGTGGAAGGTGTCCTCCAGGGCATGATGCAGAGGGCAGGAGCCGGCCGGAAGCGGCAAATGGAGGAGTAGAATGCTACAGCCTCGTTTTGGCCACATGGTCAGTATCACCGACATGATGATGAAGACAACCCCCAGTCCATGGACTCAGTCGCCAACAAATCTCAAGAAGAAAGTGTCCATGGTTGTCGGGGAACAGACTTAGTGGCACCGGAGCTGAAAGGGAATGCAGTCTGCGACGAGGCCAGTACAATGATATCAGGTCTGCCATAACTGAATCATGACTGAGTTCCCAATGTGTGCCCTACTCGACCGATGTGTAGTCCGGCCAACCGCTGTTCAGCAAGCTCCTCCTGGGACACTGACACACGGCGTTGAAATGGCATGTGGGGATGACTCGTGGTTGACCGAGGCAGTGGCGACAGAGCTGAGCGGGTGTTTGGCCAGGGACGATGCCGTGTCCTGCCTGGTACGGACTGGCATGGATTTGTGTGGGGCCTGCAGGACCGCAGTGTAGTCCGAAGGCGTAGTCATCAAGGGCCCACAGACACGTGTGGTTGGGATGCCATGCACATACTTTGTGTCACCACATCGAAGGGAGTATAGTGATATAAACTCAGCCATGAAGTGTGTACTCTGCCATAGCATAATCAAGACTCAGTTCCAAATGTGTGACCTACTTGAGCGTAGTGTAGGCCCGAGGCAGCGGTGGAGTACGTCAACGAAAAAGGAATAAAGTGGGCCTGTGTCGCGGAGGCCGTGATGGTCTGAGGAGGCCGCGAAGGTCGTGGGCCTCAGGCTTGGAGCTTGCGCCGGCATGTGGTGGGCCCTCTTTGACACACGCCGGTGTCAGCAGGTGAGCAGTGAGGCCTGGCTGCGCAGGGGCGGGCATGACGGGTCCGGGGACCAGCGGCCCGGGTTGCAGCAGGCGCACAGGATCACAGGCCACACCGCTCACGGCGTCGGCCTCATGGCGGGGTGGGAGGCGCCGCCCTGGCAGACGCATTGGGCATTCCAGAAGAGAACCATGCCCAGTGCTATGTGCTTTTTATTTACACCCCTGCGCTGGCCTGGTGTACGCCGGGCCAGCCCACTCCGCACACGCTTACAGGGGGGGACGTCACAAGCTACATTTCCGCGATCTTCCCCACTGGCTGGGGTGGCATGGTTGCATCCACTGTCCACGACACTCCAAACACCAGCAGTGCAGGTAGACATGGCTGTGTCTGTGGTCTGCATACTGCAGTCTGTCTAGCACATCTCCGCCACACTTGGCATTGTGTACATACTCATTCATGGGTCACTTGCCTCCTTCGCACATGCCTGGTTCCCACCTCTCCCCACATTCCGGTATTGTGTGGCTGAGGTGCCATGCCGTCGATGGCTCATGTACATGGCTGACCAAGGTTGCCACAGTAAGTTGTGCTGTTGTGTCTGGTGGGGGGGCATGTTGTATGTGATTTTGTGATGTGTGCAGTGCCAGAGTTGTGAGTTGCATGATTGTGGGGTTGAGGTGTGTGGTGTGTTCATTTGGTACTTGCCAACGGGCAGTGCATTCCCATGGGTGCCATCCTGGAAGCGCTGGTTGATGTTGTACTGTCGGAAGATGAAGGGATCATGCACACTGCCTGGGTAGTTTGCCATGACATTGGTGAGGAGTCCCCTGTGGTCCACTATTGCCTGCATGTTGATGGGATGCGTGTGCTTTCTGTTGGGGTATTGTGTGCGGTGTTGGCAGGGGGCACAAGTGAGACAAGTGTGCAGTCGATTGCCCCTGACACGTGCGGGGATCCAGCTATGGCGTATAGTCCTTGCTTGGTCTCCCGCTGTTCCTGCACATTGTGGGGGACGTATGGGTGCTGGGGTCCCTAGCTGGTGAGGGCATCCAGGACAGGTGTGAGGGACTTGGATGGGGCTGGCTGTGAGACTCCTCCGACTCGAGCGGTTGTTGTTTGGGAGGATACCAGAGGCCAACAGGTGCAGCACAGCCAGCAGCTTTGTTTGCGGAGGGATGTTGGTTGTCCGCTGTGTTGGTACCGTCAGCCTGTGGGCAATGATGTTCAGGATGCGGAGGATGGTTGTCCTTTTGGGCCTGTAGTGGGCATTGGCATTTTCTGGTGTTAGGTCTGTGGGGCTGGTGCATTTCCTGAAGGTCCGCTGTCTTTGTCTGCGCTGCCTCTGTGGTGGTCCGGAGGGGGGCGGGGGGTCCGTTGGGGGGTGGCGGTCCTGGGGGTGGTGGCGGTGGGTGTTTTTGCCCTCTGGGGGCTCCGGGGTGCATGGTGAGTGGCTCCATGGCATCTGTTGTTCTTCAGGTGTGGCTGTGGGCTGGGCTCCCTTTTCTTGTGCAGGTTGGCGTACGACTTTGCACCAGGTCAGAGCAGGTGTTAATATCCTGCTGGTAATGCGCTGTATCGCCTGTTTTGTGTTCCTATCGCCGATGTGGCTGGTCGTTGAGAATGTTGCGTTGTGGTGTTGTTGCGGCTTTTTGCTCGGGAACGCCTACTCTGCATCTCATTAGCGTTTGTTGCCGGGGTCATCTGTGGTGATGTTTTTTGCGACTGCTTTCGCAGGAAAACTGGTGTTATGGGCTGTTAGCACCAGCTTGTGAATGGGGCGATAAATTTAGCGCGACTTTGGATGCGTTAAAGTGCCGATAACTCGGCGATAGCTCCTTGAGAATATGCCCCCTAATTTACTAAACACTAATTTAAGAGAGTAAGGGTGCCACAACAACAACACAGGAGTTAAAGTCAGGGAACCTACAAAGGACACATCCATGGACTGGAACTGAGTTGTGCACAATGAAGGGGATGTGATTCCAGGCCCCACCATTACTATGCCTTAGCAAAGCTTCTGTCCCAACCACATGTTCCATCATATTGGCAATATGGCTTGGTTTGCACTCAAGATATCAAAACTGCTGCTCTGTCTTTCGAACTTTCCCCTTCCATCCACATATTGATCACTCTCACTCACCTGTCCTGTTGATCTCGCCTATCTAGCCCTCCTCTGACCCGACCCAGCACCTCCTCATCAGCTTTGGAAAATGTTTTCATACTAGCCCATGTTGTCTAGATGAAGAGTACATAGTGAAATCTAAAATTTTGTTTCAAAACCTTTAGGTTTTTGTGGACAGTTCTAAAATAAAGCTTATGGACAAGACAGAGATACTGATTTTCTGAAACAAAAGCTCCCAACGAGATGCATCCTAGTGGCCTTCAGTACTCAGACCTACTCCTATCCCCACTGACCATGCTAGGAACGTAAGCATCATTCTTGACAACATACTAACCATAACGACTCAGATCAACTCCGTCTCCTCCTCCTGCTTCTTCATCCTGTGCATGCTTAGGAAGATATTCAAATAGCTACCCCAAATCTCAAGACGCATCATCACCCAGGCCCTCATCTCCAGACGACTGCACTATGGCAATGCTCTCCAAACAGGGATCACTGCTTATCTCCTCCAAAGACTACGATCATAAAGAACACCGTAGCCAGACTCCTCCTCAATCTCACTAGATGAACCCACATCACCCCCTACCTCAGGGGACTCCACTGGCGCCCTCTACAGAAAAGATGGCAGTTCAAGCTCCTCACCCATGCATACAGTGCCCTACACAACTGCGGATCAGCCTACTTGAATGACCTCCTGAACCTCCATAGTCCACTAGACACCTCTGCTCCATGTCCCTTTCTCTAACCCTTACTCCCAGCATCCGACATAGTAGATGCAGACGTCGATCCTTCTCCTACCTAGCAGCGAAGACATGGAATGATCTACCCTTTCATCTACAGACCTCCCCATCTCTTTTAGAGTTCCGAAAATCCCTGAAGACCTGGCTATTCGGCTAATCAAATGGACCCTGCTAGCACCTGAATACCCTCATGGGTGACAAGTAGTGCTCTACACATCTACTGATTGGTGGAATATACCATTAATAGTCAGACTCTGGAGACAGCTCCCAAGAGCCTTACTTCTCTACAGCCGCAAATCAAGTGCCTACAGAAAATTGTGTGATCCTGTCTCAAAATGTATTTGTGGTTGGATGACTGGATGGGCTGAATACCCGTATGTCCATCCATGCATGAATGCAGCCCCTTTTCCCCCTGTGACAGAACCTTCTTTCATCACCACCAAGGTCTGAATAGAGTCAAACTGTTACAGCGAACAGTGTATTTATTTCCACTGATATATGTACTGCAATGTAAATTATTTTGAGTGAAACTGCACTGTGCTGAGAAATGTGCAAAAAAAAATTAATATACAGAATCATAGCAATCTCTAACAATGATCAGTGCAAACAAAGACAGAAAACCAACTAGGCGCCCTAGCATCAAAGTGGGTGACTGCTTTTGGCAAACAATAGTGGCTGTGATATTTCAAGTTCTTTTATTAATAACATAGTTCTAGGAAAGGTAAGTGTCTTTCCATGGAATAAGCCAAGCTACAGAGGTAGCAATGGAATATTCTCTATTTAGTGGAGGAAGGGGTAAAACTTCCTTTGAAGGACTCTCCACTGGTGAAGAATCATCCGGCAGAATTACTCCATCATAGAGTTAATATGGAGGAGGCAATACCTCCAGAGGATTCTCCAGGGGTGAACATTTTCCAATGGAAACCCCTTTTTCTATAACAAGCATAATATTCCATTACCGCCAACTCTAAATTCGATGCCACGTCTGAACTTTTTGCGGATAAACAGGAAAGATGAGCATACTGGTACATTCTAGTAGATGGTAGCCACCATGAAATGTGGTGGAATCCTAACAATCCCTTCAACGCGCTTGAATACGTTTGGTTACAACTACAAGGCACTTAAAGAATGTTAATTCAGAATTCCCATTGGCTGTGCCCCTCCCCCGTGGCGAATGCAAAAACAACAATTGATGGACGGAATGCAGCACAATGTCATACATTCACCCCAGTACAGACATCTTGGCCTAAATCCATCGTTTTTTTGCTCCCCATGCAGTTCCAGTTTGAACCCAGCCATATGCAAATCAGTCTTGACCCTGCGCCCAATGGGAACAGTCCAGCCTGAACTGCCAGGCCAGGTCCTCCCTGGACTGGAAACAAGCATCCTAGGACGGGTTTTGGGGTTTCACCCCTCATCAGCCAGGATAGCTTGACTCCGGTGGCATGGAAAGCACGGGGCCCATGTCTGGGCATACCTCTCCTACTCAGGGTGACAAATGCAAAAACAGTTCGGGCTGGACTGTCCCCATGAGGCACAGGGTCAAGACTGATTTGCATATGGCCGGGTCTAAACTGGGGTGGCATGGTGAGCAAAAGAATGATGGATTTAACCCAGATCTCGACTGGGGGTGAATGTTTTGATTTGTTCTGCATTCCGTCCATCAATTGTGTGTCTTTTGCCTCCCCTGTGGCAGGCGGCAGGTAAGCATTGAAGATGTATGAGAACCTGACCTAGTGTCCTCAGTGAGAGGTGGGATGTGAACCAGGGCTGATCGCTGGCCTCAAAATGCAAGCAAATCTGTAACTACTATGAACAGTTGATTTGCAACCCTGAGACTTTGTGGTGCAACGTTAGCTTGATTCCGAAGATGTGTGTCCTCTGTATACATCATCTGCGGTCTAATCTCTCAACACCATATATTGCCCTGGTTGCACAAGCAGGATTAATGTTACACTTTTACAGAACTGAAGAAATACACACTTTGGTTCTCATAATTATCTTAGGTCTCTGTGGTACTTAATTTCAAAATGAATGGTGTTGGTTAAAATGGCCGTCTGTTTCTGTTGTTATTTAGCCACCTTGATTTTGTACTTATTTGATTTGGTTGCACTACATGCCACTTTTGCTCTAACCTTTACAAGATGACACGTGGACAACATGAGTGGCTGAGGAAATTGCTAGAACATTGGAATACTCTACATTCTACATCACAGAGCTACTGCCACTGGATCAGACCATTGATTTGTAAGATGCTAATTGGTAGAGACCCCAGACTCAAATGGCAAAGCCAGTCCCTAGGTGCGAAAGTCTTTTTTTTCACCAGCCATTACCAATGCCTCATTGAAATGATGCAGTTTGCTGCCCTTCAGCCCGCTTGCCCCGTGAGCAGTATGTGACAGCACCAGGCCCTCTATTGCAGGTAGTGTCTGTGCTGAGGAATGGCTGGTCAAAGCAAACACAAGGAGATGATGGACAGAGCGCTGAAACTTTTCAGACACTCACCCCCAGTCACAGATCTGGGTTGAATCCATCATCATTCTTTAGCTCACTTCACCACCTCAGTTCAGACCCAGCTGTATGGAAATCAGTCTTGACCCTGTGCCTCATGGGAACAGTCCAGCCCGAACTGCCAAGCCAGGTCTTCCCTGAACAGGAAACAAGCATCCTGGGACTGGTTTCAGGGTTACGCCCCTCATCAGCCAGGCTAGCTTGAATCCAGTGGCAAAGTGAGCAAGGGACCCACATCTGGGCATACCCTGCCAACTTAGGGAGAACAAAGCAAACACAAGGAGATGATGGACGGAGCGCTGAAACTTTTCAGACACTCACCCCCAGTCACAGATCTGGGTTGAATCCATCATCATTCTTTAGCTCACTTCACCACCTCAGTTCAGACCCAGCTGTATGGAAATCAGTCTTGACCCTGTGCCTCATGGGAACAGTCCAGCCCGAACTGCCAAGCCAGGTCTTCCCTGAACCGGAAACAAGCATCCTGGGACCGGTTTCAGGGTAACACCCTTCATCAGCCAGGCTAGCTTGAATCCAGTGGCAAAGTGAGCAAGGGACCCACGTCTGGGCATACCCTGCCAACTTAGGGCGAACAAAGCAAACACAAGGAGATGATGGACGGAGCGCTGAAACCTTTCAGACACTCACCCCCAGTCACAGATCTGGGTTGAATCCATCATCATTCTTTAGCTCACTTCACCACCTCAGTTCAGACCCAGCTATATGCAAATCGGTCTTGACCCTGTGCCTCATGGGAACAGTCCAGCCCAAACTGCCAAGCCAGGTCTTCCCTGAGCCAGAAACAAGCATCCTGAGACTGGTTTCAGGGTAACACCCCTCATCAGCCAGGCTTGTAGTGTAGTTCCTATTTCCCTAATAGGCTCTGCGCATTGGAATAATATACCCTATAGGTTTGACATAGGACTGAGGTCAGTATGTCCCTATCGAGTATATTAAACTTAATTACTTTGTGCCAGCTAACTCAGAGGCCACTAGAAACTCCTTGTAAACAAGAAGGGAGTAGTTTCTGGCAACCGCATAAACATGACAACTTTGTTTCCCTTTAGAATCGGAACACTCTCAGAATCGTGGAAACAATAGATAACAGTTTCACTCAGCTAATCGTGCATGCTTAGTTTCTTCAGAGTTACACAGAAAGAATAGACGGGCGTTTCAATAAAAGGATTTATTGAACAGTCTTGTTTATCGTGTAAGAGATATGAGCTGTTATGATCACAAGACAGTATGCAAGATATATAATGTACAGCGTAAGCAGTAGAAAGAAATAATACTGCGCTAGCATTATCTTTTAGCTATCACACATATATTCATATACATAAATAACATAAGCTAAAAATGCGAGTACTCATATGATGCGTCTCTAAGCTAGTTCTACCCCAGTGCACCTAACCTAACCTAGGTGTAGGACAAGGTAAGAAGTAGGTGAAGTATTCTATAGTATGATATACTAAGAGTCTGATATGCCAAGAGTCCCTCTAGGTTCTAGTCAGCTCCATACCTTGAGAATGAGATAGGTGGGAATCTCTTTCCGGATCTTCGAACTCTAACACCCCGCGAAGGGAGTCAGAATACTGGAAGCTGGATTCTCTGCGAGCAGGGATGACAGCATCTCTTCTCAGTGCGTCAGGCCGGGACACGAGCTCCTCTAAAGTCGAGGTCTCCTCCTAACTTGCTTGGGCAAGGGAAGGTATATTTATACCTGGTAGGTGCCTTGGAATGTTAGCATTGACGTGAAGTCGGACAGAGGAAGACGTCAGGAATGAACCCTTAAGGAATAGCGGTTCATGCATAATAGATGAGTTCTTGGAGAAATCAATAATCCTGTGCTAGGGGAACTCCCAAGAGCTTAAGGGTCTGGTTTCTAAGAAGTCGTTTTGACGTTAGGGTGGACGGATGTCGGTGACCATGCCTGTATTTGGAGTGCATGGCTAATGCCTAAATAAGGACTGGGATTTTATGCCTATATAAGGGCAATGCGAATTGTGCCTATATAAGGACATGTTTCAGGAAAGCCTATATACGGACACCTAAAGCGGAATACAACACCCACTCCACTTTCGAATGAACGATAATACTAAATGCTAAACATTAAATGCTAAACATTAAATTGAGTACCACATGTTGCTAAAAACATTTCTAAAAGCATATAAAAAGAAGTTTTTAAAAGAAACTGTTGCTAAAACATGTAATGCAATAGGTACTGTACATTGTAAAGCAGTTTTTCATTCTAAGCATATATTGGAAATAAATGCAACATGAATGGATAAACAGAAATATATACATTTGATGAAATGGTTGACAAGTTTTCAAAAATCAAAGCCATTTCATAACATGGTACATAAATGAAATTATAGTAAAATAAGGGGACAATGTGTCCCTGGAAGTATTCAAAGAAGTCCATTTTATATGAATAGTTCTACTGTAAGCAGATTGAGTTGCCATGTATTTTCAAAAAATAGAGAAAAAGAAAAAAGTTCAATTTTAGGAAGAGTTCCAAGTTTTGTTCTGTTTTGAAAATATGGAGGCCAAATTTCATTGCGTCCCTGGTACACTGTGAGCCGAATCAAAGTCAGTGTATGGATCTGGTGTAAACATGAAATCATCTATTTCTGTAGACAAAAGATCGTCTACCGATGTCGGTGACAGTTGGAATACCTCATTTAGAAGGTTAACTGCACAGAGATGTGAAGCATCGCCTTCAGCATAGGATGCCGTAGCAATGTCCGCGTCCGTTGTTACCTGTGTGCCTGTTGATCCATCTCGTACCTCAGCAGCAGCAGGAAGCGTCTGTGAGATCTCAATGAATGCCGTCATCATGATTGGTAGGCTTTGGGGACAACACAGAGCATGGGCCATTATCGGGTCCAGCAGAGAATCGATATCCGTTGGCATGACTGATGGGAGTGTTAGACAGGTGTCTAGCACGCATTCTTCACCGCAAAGCAGGCAGCGTAGAACAGGTAAGATGCAATCTTGCCAGATTGGTCTGAATGACAGAAACCATGTTGTATTAAGTTCCCGTAGACGAGGTATGCCAAAAAGTTGCACTATGCGCTCACGGCACTTCCGTTCTAGGAGAGCTTTCTCCACATCGCTCGGAGTGATGCCGGTGAATAGGCTTGCCATAGCGTAGTAGTAGGAATAGAAACAGGATTCCTGCAACAAGTGCTAGAATTAATGGCACACCACTAAACACCGAATGTGCGAAGTTTGGGATGATTCCGAGGACTGCTTGGAAGGGTGCTAACAGATGGTCTTAAATACATGTACAATCCCGCTCGTATCAGACATGTTTAAGATACGTCCCATCATTTCTGCGAAATGTATAGGGCAGTTTGTACGAATTAAAGCCTGTATCTCAGCCGAAGTCCTTGCAATTTGTAAATCATAAGTTTCTTTGGCCGAGGTCAAAGGCACGGTCTGTTGCAAAAGCATGGCTTTCATTCTGCTTAAAGTATCAAAACGTATAAAAGAAACATTCAATGAAGGCCATAGAGGCGTCTCCCTGACTGTCTCTGTTTGGGGGAACAATACTTGCATACAGCAAGTAACCCTGGAGTTGACCGTTACCAGATATGGGATTCCTGGCAACATGCCACAGCAAATCTGATCATTCAACATGAGGTAACTCCCATTAGAAAGTTGGCCAAACGTTGGATTAATCACAGCAGCCGGTGTACCTTGCAGGTGGCAGGACAAATTTGCCACAGAACCATTACAAGCCCCGTGTAAAGAAATGTCCTGACATATGAGAGAACCGCTTAATGCCTTTTCACAGTTTGTACCGCTTAGAAACACTTCACGATTCCCACTCCAACATCTGTATTCGTAAGGTAAATCCCAGGATGTCTTAATGTATTCTTTACCCAACCTTTCATATTTGCCTGCTTGCATTTGTTTGAGGCAATACTGAAAATGAAAAGTAGTGACAGGCAGAGTTATTTTGCCATGAATAAGCCATTCTGTAGCTTGTTTTCTGCCACTGTGAATGGTAATTTTTCCAGTTTTTCAAAGCTCAGCACTGTATACTTTGCTCCCCTTTGTGCCAGTTCGATCTGTTTATCTGTTAGATTGTATTCCGAAAACAGAGACGACGTGCTGATAAAACGCCACGGCACATAGCCCGCACGCAAAGATTGCAGCGTCCAGCCTAATAACATAATAGAACGTAACTGAGATTGGCCTTGTTGTAACATGGCTAAATCTTGTTCCAGTATGTCAATAGCAGAGGATACAATGTTGTCCAATGAATAAATTCTGGATGACAAAGTTGTTAGCCCATTGTCGACCACAGTGAGAGATTTCTCTAAGTTAATACGATCAAGTTCACGTATTCTTTCTGCGGCCTCTGCCTGTGAAACCTTCCATATCTCATTATAAGCAGCATAAATGCCGGCATATATGAAACGTTTTTGACGCGGTTTTCTTGGTCCTAGCAAGAATTCCCTAAGGTCTGCGTCTTCTTTAAGTAAAGATAAGTGTTGTTTCACATCCTCGAGTGTAGATTTTTGTAACCAGTCAAGGCACAATTTTCCTACACTGTATGTTGTTACTACCCCTGGATGTTGTCGTTGAACATATCGTGGGTCTGGCCTATGGATAGTAAAGCCCTGTATTCTATTCAGGAATCTTTCTTGACAGATGTTTGTGTCTGTGGGCCAGAGTAACCATTTTTTCCAATCAGGATCTGATCTGTTGTTTTGTAGTATTGTGTCTACTGTGACCGCTCCCTGTGTAGTGTTATTACTTGCAGGTGTTGGTACAGAAGGTGTGTTCATGTCTTTGATCTTGACTAAACCAAGGCAAGACGTTTGTTGCACAGTGTCATTCAAAAACATTATTTGACGTGGGATGATACATGCTCTAAACAAAGCTTCAATCCCCTGCACTTGCCAATCTTTAGAACCCCAGACAGTTTTTGTGTCTATTGTGTCTTTACAAAAGTCAAATCCTTGTCTAGACAGTTGGGTAGTAAAGGCTGCAGAATAAATATGTTTTGTATTAGTTAACATAATTTTCTGACCTGTTTTGTTTACATTCTTATAGAAAAATGTTTCTGGATCAGATGTATTGTACCCTGAAAAATAGGGAAACTTTTTAGCAAACGTTTTTGAACTACCTTTTGGAGGTGTAGGACAATGTTCCCATTGGTTAAACATAAACACATTTCTAGGTGTTGCAGATTTATGCAATAAATGATGACCAAAGTGGTTGTAACAATAAAGCTATTCATAGTCTGATGAACCCTCTAAATATTCTGAGAATAAATGTTAGAGAATGCAGCAGACCTTTCTAGGTCAGACATCATATCATTTACAGTCTCAAAGTGCCAATCATCAGAATAGGTACTGGAGGTAATAAAATCACTTAATGAAATTTTAAATAAAAGTAGAATCTTCAAAAGTTCAGTGGGGCCGAATATATCGAAATCGGTTTTGTCCCAAACTATACCATCCTGTATAGGAACGGCTGTGGTGTTCACTGCTGACAAGTCTCTTGTTTCACGATGGGAAGATTTGTGTGGTTTTAAAAGTAAGTTCACATTTTTACTTTCAGTGTCCATACGGATGTATCTGCCATTTATAAGCACGCTGATAGTCATAACCAAAGCTAGCCAAAGCAGAAAGAAAAATATTCCAGAAAGAATCCATAGTTCAATCCATGGTGAAACCAGATAAGTCTTTTTCAGGAAATGAAAAATGTCTTGTACTTGCTGTTTGAAAGTTTTTGATGCTGGCGTCGTTTCAGGTTCACTCGGATCCTCAGAAAACGTATCAAAGTTAATGAAATAGCCAGAAGCAGTTCGGTCAATTGTTGGAATTGCATCAGGATTTGTTGAAATCGCTGGAACCAGTTGATCACTTGTTACGTTGGTGTAGACAGGTGTATTTGGACGAACTGTTACTTGAGTTTCAAGAGGGATGAGTTCCATAGCGTTGTTGCTTAGTCCTTCATCTGTTACTGCTGAATTCTCGATTGTTTTGAGTCTTTCAGTCTGAACCTCTTGGATAGTAGCGAGAGGAGTGCGTCTGCTACTAGGTCGGAGTCCACGAGGCCTACTGTTTAGTATTGGCCACATACTGTGGTTTGATGAGGTCGATTGACACAAATCTTTTCTCCTTTTTTCCAGCATGGGGCGGCAGAAGTACTGTTCTCGTTCCGTGGACGGCTAGGACAGGTACTGGTTGTCTGTAAGAAGGTCCAAATTCCTTCTTGTCCGCAATCTTCTCTCTGACTAGATCGCCAACTTTTGGGATCCAGAAAGGCCTTGCTGGGACTGCCGGTGTTTCCCCAGTGGTGGTTGGCTTCAGGAACACGTTGCTTTGTTTCGATCTTAGTTCATTTAGATCCTGTAAAACTGCCAAACGATCTTTGATATCAAAGGGTTTATTTTCCACCACTGTGCCTTTACATTCGAGATCAGGAACCCACATTCTTGTCCCAAATAGGACCTCATATGGAGTGACCCCCCCAGAGAACTTCTTGGCAAATTATTTAATGAGCGTTGGACCCCATAAAGATGTTTGACCCACCCATCACCCGAACCTAATACTCTAGCTGTTATAGACTGCTTTACGTCCCAGTTTTTCCTTTCCACAACAGAATTTCCCTCAGGATGAAACGGAGAGGAGTACCGCAATGCAACGCCCAAACTGGCCATGGCTTCTTTGTAAGCCCGAGAGCTAAACGCAGGACCCTGGTCAGAATGTAGTGTGCCTATTGCGTATGTGCCGATAAAGACTCGCAAATCTTTTATAACAGTTCGAGCGTCAGCCGAGCGCTGAGGCCATATCCATAGGAACCTTGAGCACGAATCCACTGCGACCATTATATATTTATAGTTACCGTCCCTTTGCAAGGGACTGCAGTGGTCCAGTTAAACACAAGTTAATGGTTTGTCTGAAATTAACAGGGGTGTCTGCGCAGGACGTTTCACTGTGGAGACTTTCATCTGTTGGCATATTTCACATTCCAAAACATAGTTCTTGGTCTGTTTCCTAATGCCAGGCCACCAATATCTTTGTTTAAGTAAAGATACTGTTGCAGAAACACCTGCATGGGCAGAGGTTATCCCTTCATGTGCTGCTAGGATCAGTCCTAATCTACGTTCCTTGTTTGGAATTACCCTATCCCCCACTCCAGGGATTCGAGCAAAAGGAACGTTGTTCGCATCAATTACATAAGAGTACTTGAGTGGAAATTTCTTTGGTAACGCTGCACCACTGCCTTTGCTTGAAGCATTGACAGCCAACAATATCTCACTGTCTATTCTCGTTTTTGAACGAGTGATCGCAGCTACGGAAGCCGTTTGAACAGCCCCCTTTGCGGCTTCGTCAGCCAATGAATTCCCTGCAACGTGAACGCCATCACGTTGATGACTCAGCTTGTGTATCACGTGAGCGTTTGGTAGTTCGTTTTTTAACTGAACTACTTGTTCCCAAAGCGTTTTATGCTTTATTGTCCCACCTTTTGCATCTTTGAACCCATTTTCAAGCCAATTTTGTATATGTTCCTTATACGACTGAACACAGTAAAAAGAATCGCACACTATGAGTGTGGGGAATTCGCGATCTGTATTTTCAAGTGCCAGTTTGAATGCTTGTAGTTCAGCTCACTGAGCTGTACAATCTCCTAGAGATTGAGTTTTAGTGACCATTGGTCTGAAGTTACCATCTTGCATGCGACCTTTAACGATTGCGCATGCTGCACTGTAAGCTTGCTTACTCCCTGTAGCGGGTTGTGCTGATCCCTCAGTGTAAATTATAAATTCGTACTGATCGAGAGGCAGAATTTCAGTGGGCAGAGGACATTCATGTTCATATTGCAGGAACGCTTGTGTTTTTAAATCAGGATCAAAAACATATTCAACATCTGTTGCAGCAAGAGAATTAACCCATTGTATCCATCTAGGATGTAAAGCTTTTGCATTTGGAATGCTCGCTTTTGTAACCGCCTCTAAGGCTGGTACTGGGGTTACGACAATAATGCGTTTCCCTTGAGCTAGAGCTCTTTCTTTTGCTACAGCGGTTTGAACTGCTGTCAGTATTTTTTCAGTTGAAGTGAAGCGCATTTCTGCTTGTGTATACAAATGTGATTTGTATGCTATTGGTACTTTTTCACCCTCATTAAATGTTAAATTTGGTGAATCCGCATTGACCCGAAATTATTCGGACCACTAAATTGCGTGTATTTACGCGTGTTTGTAAGTGATTTGTTGCTAACATGTTAGCTTGGAGTGAACGCAGGATTTCTGTGTGTTCCTGTGTCCAATGTTTGATTGAAAAATCAGGTTTGATTAATTCGTAGAGAGGTTTAACCCTTTCTGCGTAATTTAGAATGTAAGTTCTTCCAAAATTTAGGAAACCCAAGATGAATTGTAAATTTTTCAGCGTTTTTGGAGGTTGGAGCAGCGCACACTTTTCTAAAAAGTTAGCTGCCAGGCTCTTGCCTTCACTTGAAAGCTCATATCCTAGGAAAAGGACATTGAGATGGGCAATTCTGGATTTTTAAAGTTGAATTTATAGCCCTCTGAGGCGAAGCCCAATATAATGGTACTCACCCTGTTCAAGTGCCTATCCAGGTCATCGTCTGTCAGATAGATGTCATCGACATATCACAATGCCTCATTATCATAAATTTGTAGTAACTCTGTTACCCTTGCTGAGAATAACCCCGGGCTGTTTTTGAACCCTTGTGGGAGTCTACAAAATTGACGCTGGGTCCCCATTATTGAGAAAGCTGTTAAGTACCTGCTTTCAGGTGCTATGTTTTGACAAAAGAAACCATTTGAAATGTCCAATGTGGTTTTATATTTTTTGCGCACAATGTTATTCATTAATGCTGTACTATGTGCATTTTGCACTGCAAATGTTTTAGAACAAGTGTTCAAGTGTCTGTAATCCAAAACTAGGCGATATGTATTGTCTGGTTTGGATACAGGAAACAAAGGATTATTCATTGAGGAGGTGCATGTTTCAATCACCCCTTGGTATTCAAGTTGATCTAAGATCTCCCTGACCTGTTTTTTAGCTTCTTGCTTTATTGGGTACTGCCTTTGTGCAGTAGGTTCATTTTTTAACTGGATTTTATGGTGAGGTGAGTCCTCATCCCATCCTACATGATTTTTAGGTCTCGCCTACGCAGCGCGCATGCGCTGCATAGGGAAAAGACCTTTAGCAATCGATTCCCTTTTTCTGCCCAAAACGTGCACGCGTTACATTGCTTTGAATGGCAACACGTGCACGTTTGGCGATTCCCTTGTGGGAGCAAGCAATGGTTCCTGCTCGCTCCCGCAAGGGAAACCGGCGCAGGCCCCCTCCTCTTTCCCCTCACCCTGCTGCCTCCTTTCAGCGCGAGGCGCGCGCGCTTGTTTTCCAAGCAGTTGGGCACCTCGCGGTTCAGCAGTGGTGGCTGCACATACCACTCACGCGACGCTGCTTGAGCAATAGCGGGCGCTTGTTGTTTCACATTTCAGGCAAGCATTTTTCTCTCAGTGCGGCGCCCATCTCACGGCCGCCGCGCTGTTAAGTAGCTTGTTTTAACATTTCGGGTGAGCATTTCTCTCTCAGCATGGCACCCATCTAACAGCACTAACTCATGGCCACCTGGCTTCATTGCACTTCTCCCAAGAATTGCTACCTAGTGTCATCAAATGCCCCATGCAGTGCACTGTGCGCATAACTTTAATATACACGGGCCCCATGCTTCATGTTTGAGCACGGCTCCCACTTTCGGAAGAGTCCGTCTGGCTTATTCCCCCACAGGACGGCAACAATAACATAGGAGGGAGAAGGAGGGCTGAGGTGAGATTCAGGAATGTTGTGTGTGTAAGTGTGTTTTTTAATGTTGGGAAAGGACAATTTAATAGATTTTGAGTAAGGGGAGTCCGAAACGGGGCAACGGGATCTTTGCATTAGAAGGGAAATGCCCTCATGCAGTGTTTGCTCAAGAGAGAGAAACTCAGATGTGATTGACAGTCTTGGAAAAGACATCTGCTTTAAAATTCTTTATCGGATATACGTGAAGTTCGGCCATTGGGAAGAGTAAGCAATCTTGAGACGACGAAGGAAATGGGAGTATAATATTTTGGACCATCTTCCCCACCACAAAATATGCTAGTGTCATTGTGCATTTTGCAGCGCTACATTACTAATGGTTGCTACAGGGCCAGAGGTCTAACATGATTACATCAAGTGGAACTCATGCCACATTCTTACACTTCCAGTTTTTCTTGGCACACTCACTAACAGCAGCAAAACATATGCAAATAAAGTATGCATCCAGTTGAAACACTAAATGCGCATTTCACCTCGTAGAACAGAACTTCTCTAACTGCCACGCCCTCACTCGCCAGTTTTAACACAGTCCGTTAGGAAGAACTTTAGAAACGCAAGCGCCTTACAAATACTAGTTAAATATGTGAAATAAGTTTCTTGCTACATTACAGTCTGATGTACCCAGTGATCTGATGCTGTTTTCTGACGTCCCTGCTAGTAGGAATGCTAAACATGTCTATGTTATCCATTTTTCAGTTTGTGGCATGACAATTAATCATTATCCCTGGTGCTAGTGACGGCTGGTGGATTTTAATAGTGGTGGGCAGAAATTTTATGCTGGAGTATAATGAGCGAGCGAGTGAAGACTGAAAAAGGAGTGTGCGTTGGATTCTTCCACCGCAAGAACACTTTTTTAAAAATGTGTTCAAATTGTGAATATAGTACAGTCCGTTATTAAAAACTTTGCACTTCAGTGTAAGGCAAGGAACAACATCACAGTGTGCAGTGTTTTCACTTGGACATAACCGCACACGTAAGTATGCACTGACATAGGAACAGTGAGATCTCTGTACAAAACGTGAACACAACAGCTTCTGCAGCTTATCTACCTATTGCCTTCTAAACTCTAGCGCTTATGGCCCCTGTTGAGGTGCTTTTCCAGAGCGCGTGCTTCTCTGGCCATTGTTCTGGTGTGTGTTATATGGAAGCATGTTCTAATCATAATCCACAGGCTCCCAGCTAGTAAATGACCCCCTGGGAGGGTCACATTTGGGACTTACACTTGCATTTCACACTCTTCATCCCAGCGTTGGTCGCATTGTCTGCCTCTACGAGAGGTTAGTGTAATCGCTGAAGGCTAACGCAAATATGGTTCACTAAAATTACCAGTAGGTATTCATTTACAAATACATCCTCTGCACCTGTGATTGTCATGCACTACCAGTTCTGTGTTTTTTTTTAGCTAATATCGCTCACCATTCTGAAACTTGGGAGCTCATGGGGAAAGAGCAATACTACAACTCCCAGAATGCAGAGCGCTGGTTCTTCCAACCTGGATTAGCGCAGGGTGTGTGATACATGGCATGAGGTAACTTGGTAGCACTGCCCAAACACACTTTTGCCAGTGTTCAGCTATTGTTGTTTCTAAACATATAATAATTTTTTAAACATCCAAATGTTTCGTTCACCGCACATTCCCTCAAACTCTTATGATGTGGGAGTAGTGTGTTATCGTGTTTGTAGCACAAGTGCTCATTCCATTTATCTGCTTGTTGGAAGTCACCTTGTAACAGGTTCTTGCGGTGGTACACACTTGCACATGGTAGGGCTTTACAGTAGCGATTGCAAATTGCATCAGATTTCTTATCACCAGTGAGCTGAGGGCGGGTCCTGCACCAGAAGCTTTCTTTTCGGCGTTGCAAGGTTTCTTAACTGAGTCTGCACAGTACCAATGTTAACAAGCATTGGCATAGCCAATAGGTCTCGCTTTTGGGACCTTATAAGTATTTAGTTATGCAGCACAATATCCTTGGTGCAACAACATTAACTGTTGCATGGTTAAACACTTATAAGGCCCCAAAGGCGAGACCTATTGGCTATGCCAATGCTTGTTATATAATGCTGGGGCCTGGGCAACTGCCCATTTCCTGGCATAAGTATATTTTAGGTAAATTGGAATATGGTTGGAGAAGGCTGGCATAATGATGTCCTCACCATGTGGGCACTCCCTGACAAATTGTGGTGGCCAGTCTTTTTCTGCTAGAAGTATATCATAACCCCTTGAAAGTTTTTCCCAAAAGAGTATTTTCACCTTTCTTGGTATGTCTCCCTCCATTCGGAGTGTTATTTCATATAACTTTTGTGGAGTACTAACCCTGGTGTCTACAGTTTCTACTGTGATGTACTCATTCAAGTCCACTATCTCCAGAAGTTCCTTCAGGTTCTGGCGAGCTATTGTGACTTCTGCTGCACTGTCCAGCATTGTCTGAGCCCATTCTCCGTTCTTGAGCTGTGTTCTCAGTATTCTCGGCATGTCTGATCTTCAGACCTGCTACCTTCTTTTTGAGAATTGAGGTTTTGATTTATTTTTCTGAACGTGTTTGTCGTCTTTGGATTTCACGCGTTCTTCTCTATGTCCTGACCGTCCTCTTCTTTCCGATGTCTGTGACGATATCTGAAAGGTACGAGAGGAACGTGTATCAGTATCTTGATACCTGTCAGGTTTTCTTAAATTATCCCTATTCCTGAGGTTATACCTCCTTTCAGATAGTTTTGTCTTTAATGGTTTTCCACCCAAACTATCTCTGCCTAATTCTGCATAAGATTGTTCTATTATTCTGGGTAGTTCAGTTTGATGTTCTGTTACATCAAATTCCCTTAATCGTTGGCGGATCGCCACTGATGCTGCCTCCCCTTTAATATTAGATAATATTATTGTTGAGACCTGGTTGAAGTTTTTTAGTAATTTCATACTTAAATTCAGAGCAGGCTCTGTCCCGTATTCGTTTTGAATTTGTTTCAGGACATCTGGTATTACTGCAATTGACGGAACACCATGTGTTTTAGTATAGATGGCAGCAAAGACTGAGCCCCAAGTGGTGCAGTCTTCCAGTTGTGGTGTGATCCCCATTGGTAAACAGATTGTTAGGATTCTGTGTTTCTCATAAGGGCTAGTATTTGGAAATACTGCTTCGATTTGAGTAATTTTTTGAGCTATCCAGAATGGAATTTGCTCACGTTTTGTGGGCATTTTACCCATGACTGCGTGTAAAGTCTGTGGAGTCATTTTTAGTGTATTCCCCGGTTGAGGGGTTTGATTTGGAATGGTCAATGGTGGTTGGACTGTGAAAGTCTGCATGACATATTGGACTAATTGTCTGTATATTTTTATTAACTCTTGTAGTTGAGTAAGTAATTCCTCGTCTGACATTACATCGATGTCAGGATGAGGTGTGTAGCCGGCTAGAATCGGCCATGTTGCTCCTGGTCTACCTAGTGGACCGAGCCTGGTAATGTTTTTGTGATGTTTTAGGGCGCCTTTAAACCAGAGATGATGCTCCTGGTATGTGAGTGGAATTTCAATATCCTCGAAAGGAATATATTCCTCTGGTGGTTCATCTTCTTTGTAGAAGTGAAACAGTCTTGTTACTGGATTTGATTCTGGGAATACTATCCATGAATAGAATACCTCTGACTGAAAGGATTCGTGTGCCTCTATCACGAAAACTGCTCTACCACCTCTTGGTGGTAGGCCGTGTTTGATATGTTTTAGAGTGATGGCTCTCCTTAAATTTGGAGCGATGTCTATAACACCCTCCTCGGTTTCATTTAAACCTGTAAAGTTAAAGGCTGTTACGACTGGGTCAGCCGCAGCTACACCGTTCTCGGTGTCATTGTCCCCGTGTATGGACATTTGTTTTTTGAAAAATGTAGAACAAGTTTCAAGGAAACAAAAGATAAGGTGCACAATATTTTGGAACACTGTATCCTTCAACGTTGAACAAACCAAACAGCTAATATATAGGGTTTTTGTCCTATTTAGCTTTGGCGGATACTTAACTCTACCCACTCCAGACGTCTTATGGAGTATGTGAGTAGGGGTCTCTGAGAGAAAAGCACGACTGAGTTACTCAGTATCTAGCGTTAAATTACTGCCTTACCAAATGGTTGGTGCGCCAAGTAGTGTAGTTCCTATTTCCCTAATAGGCTCTGCGCATTGGAATAATATACCCTATAGGTTTGACATAGGACTGAGGTCAGTATGTCCCTATTGAGTATATTAAACTTAATTACTTTGTGCCAGCTAACTCAGAGGCCACTAGAAACTCCTTGTAAACAAGAAGGGAGTAGTTTCTGGCAACCGCATAAACATGACAACTTTGTTTCCCTTTAGAATCGGAACACTCTCAGAATCGTGGAAACAATAGATAACAGTTTCACTCAGCTAATCGTGCATGCTTAGTTTCTTCAGAGTTACACAGAAAGAATAGACGGGCGTTTCAATAAAAGGATTTATTGAACAGTCTTGTTTCTCGTGTAAGAGATATGAGCTGTTATGATCATAAGACAGTATGCAAGATATATAATGTACAGCGTAAGCAGTAGAAAGAAATAATACTGCGCTAGCATTATCTTTTAGCTATCACACATATATTCATATACATAAATAACATAAGCTAAAAATGCGAGTACTCATACGATGCGTCTCTAAGCTAGTTCTACCCCAGTGTACCTAACCTAACCTAGGTGTAGGACAAGGTAAGAAGTAGGTGAAGTATTCTATAGTGTGATATACTAAGAGTCTGATATGCCAAGAGTCCCTCTAGGTTCTAGTCAGCTCCATACCTTGAGAATGAGAGAGGTGGGAATCTCTTTCCGGATCTTCGAACTCTAACACCCCGCAAAGGGAGTCAGAACACTGGAAGCAGGATTCTCTGCGAGCAGGGATGACAGCGTCTCTTCTCAGTGCGTCAGGCCGGGACACGAGCTCCTCTAAAGTCGAGGTCTCCTCCTAACTTGCTTGGGCAAGGGAAGGTATATTTATACCTGGTAGGTGCCTTGGAATGTTAGCATTGACGTGAAGTCGGACAGAGGAAGACGTCAGGAATGAACACTTAAGGAATAGCGGTTCATGCATAATAGATGAGTTCTTGGAGAAATCAATAATCCTGTGCTAGGGGAACTCGCAAGAGCTTAAGGGTCTGGTTTCTAAGAACTCGTTGTGACGTTAGGGTGGACGGATGTCGGTGACCATGCCTGTATTTGGAGTGCATGGCTAATGCCTAAATAAGGACTGGGATTTTATGCCTACATAAGGGCTATGCGAATTGTGCCTATATAAGGACATGTTTCAGGAAAGCCTATATACGGACACCTAAAGCGGAATACAACAGGCTAGCTTGAATCCAGTGGCAAAGTGAGCAAGGGACCCACGTCTGGGCATACCCTGCCAACTTAGGGCGAACAAAGCAAACACAAGGAGATGATGGACGGAACGCTAAAACTTTTCAGACACTCACCCCCAGTCACAGATCTGGGTTGAATCCATCATCATTCTTTAGCTCACTTCACCACCTCAGTTCAGACCCAGCTATATGCAAATCGGTCTTGACCCTGTGCCTCATGGGAACAGTCCAGCCGGAACTTCCAAGCCAGGTCTTCCCTGAACCGGAAACAAGCATCCTGGGACCAGTTTCAGGGTAACACCCCTCATCAGCCGGGCTAGCTTGAATCCAGTGGCAAAGTGAGCAAGGGACCCACGTCTGGGCATGCCCTGCCAACTTAGGGCATACAAAGCAAACACAAGGAGATGATGGACGGAGCACTGAAACTTTTCAGACACTCACCCCCAGTCACAGATCTGGGTTGGATCCATCATCATTCTTTAGCTCACTTCACCACCTCAGTTCAGACCCAGCTATATGCAAATCGGTCTTGACCCTGTGCCTCATGGGAACAGTCCAGCCCAAACTGCCAAGCCAGGTCTTCCCTGAGCCAGAAACAAGCATCCTGAGACTGGTTTCGGGGTAACACCCCTCATCAGCCAGGCTTGTAGTGTAGTTCCTATTTCCCTAATAGGCTCTGCGCATTGGAATAATATACCCTATAGGTTTGACATAGGACTGAGGTCAGTATGTCCCTTTTGAGTATATTAAACTTAATTACTTTGTGCCAGTTTCATGGGTAACACCCCTCATCAGCCAGGCTAGCTTGAATCCAGTGGCAAAGTGAGCAAGGGACCCATGTCTGGGCATACCCTGCCAACTTATGGCGAACAAAGCAAACACAATCTTTTTGGGGGTTTTTTTGCGCCGGGTATGCCCAGACGTGGGTCTCGGGCTCACTGTGGGACTGGATTCAAGCTATCCTGGCTGATGAGGGGTGTTACCCCAAAACCGGTCCTAGGATGCTTGTTTCTGGTCCAGGGAGGACCTGGCTTGGCAGTTCGGGCTGGACTGTTCCCATGGGGCCCAGGGTCAAGACTGATTTGCATATGGCCAGGTCTAAACTGGGGTGGCATGGTGAGCAAAAGAATGATGGATTTACCCAGATCTCTTGACTGGGGGTGAATGTTTTGATTTGTTCTGCATTCCGTCCATCAATTGTGTGTCTTTTGCCTCCCCTGTGGCAGGCGGCAGGGAAGCATTGAAGATGTACGAGAACCTGACCTAGTGTCCTCAGTGAGAGGTGGGATACTAGGACTGATCGCTGGCCCCAAAATGCAAGCAAATCTGTAACTACTATGAACAGTTGATTTGCAACCCTGAGACTTTGTGGTGTAACGTTAGCTTGATTCCGAAAGTGTGTCCTCTGTATACAACATCTGCGGTCTAATCTCTCAACACCATATATTTCCCTGGTTGCACAAGCAGGATTAATGTTACACTTTTACAGAACTGAAGAAGTACACACTTCGGTTCTCATAATTATCTTAGGTCTCTGTGGTACTTAATTTCAAAATGGATGGTGTTGGTTAAAATGGCCGTCTGTTTCTGTTGTTATTTAGCCACCTTGATTTTTGTACTTATTTGATTTGGTTGCACTACATGCCACTTTTGCTCTAACCTTTACAAGATGACACGTGGGTGGCTGAGGAAATTGCTAGAACATTGGAATACTCTACATTCTGCATCTCAAAGCTACTGCCACTGGATCAGACCATTGATTTGTAAAATGCTAATTGGTAGAGACCCCAGACTCAAATGACAAAACGAGTCCCTAGGGCCGAAAGTCTTTTTTTTCACCAGCCATTACCAATGCCTCATTGAAATTATGCAATTTGCTGCCCTTCAGCCCGCTTGCCCCGTGAGCAGTATGTGACAGCACCAGGCCCTCTATTGCAGGTAGTGTCTGTGCTGAGGAATGGCTGGTGACGAGATTTCCTATTGGTAGACCTTGAAAGATATCCTTTGAAGATGTCCACAGGACCCTACTCAAGAGCCCTGGTGAACAGTATGTATACATAGGGCAGTTGTTCTGGCCAAGAAGGTTTGAGTTTCATAACTTTCCATAAAAAGAAGCCAGACACCTCTGTAAGCAAATAAGTGAAGCAGTAAGTGCTGCCAAAAAAAAAACAACGTTATTCACTACGCTGCTTTGTTGATTCTCAAATAGATTGGGGACATTACCGTTTTTTTAGCGTTGATCCTTTTCAGGGTACCCATGAAGTGAAGAACTGTCCAGGATTGCCAAAGGACGTCTTGCATCGCCCATTCTCCGCAGAGTTCTCATCTCCTGGCTCACAGCCTATAAACTTTTTACAGAGATTAACAAAGGGCTTGCAGCCAAAAAACTCAGATGGAACCACACCACAGGGAGAAAATAAGTGTTTATGGGAAGTCTTTTCCTATTTAGCAAAGAGAAGCTTTCTTTTAAAACAATTTTAGGAATGGACCAGGCCGGCCAACGCTAGTCCTGACCTCTCAACCGAGGGTCTGAGCGCAAAAATTATAAAATGCAAGCAGGAGATTGGTGTCACCTGAAGTAGAGGGGATCGCGCCCCGAAATGGCATCTGGGTGCCCCACGGGAGGCCTAACAAGTGACTTCAGAGCTTTTTACCATACAATTAAACCGAAACGGTTATAATTGTATTATATTATACTTGCATTTACAGTAATGTTGCTGCATCCTGCGCACGTGCAGCGATACAGAAAGTGAGATCATTACTATTTTTTTCACTGGAAGGGCGCACATACACAAGATCGCCTGCGGCAATCCATCACCACCCTTGAAATATCTAGTGAAAAAAACCTCGGGGCATATTAGCAAGACCCACGTTAAAATTATCGCCGTTTTAGCGGCAGGAAACTGCCGCTAAAACGGCGATAATGGGCTTGCTAATATGCGTTATAGAATTCCAATAGAAGCCCAGGTTAGATGTCCTGCACATCTAACCTGGGCTTCTATTGGAATTCTATAACGCATATTAGCAAGCCCATTATCGCCGTTTTAGCGGCAGTTTCCTGCCGCTAAAACGGCGATAATTTAAACGTGGGTCTTGCTAATATGCCCCCAGGTGTTGCCCAAAATTCACAATAATCAATGGCTCTGACAGGTAACACGGCCAGAGCTCTCCTCACCTGGAAGCAGAAGCCCGAAGATCCACAAACAAGTACAACAATCCTTCTCCGGCTGCACGTCACAGCCCGGAACACCCCGACAGCTGGACCACACACCCAACACCAGGTAGAACCCAAGTACACGACTTGTCAGGAAGTACAGACACGTTTAAGACTGTTTCCATTCATACTTATAATTATTAACCGGGCTGTCAAAGGCACGTGCACCGGTGTAAATCAATAGCTAAAAATTAATGAAATGTGGCAAGCTTGTCTGATGCAAATGATACTGCTTTAACGTTCTCAGCAAAGGAAATATAATAAACGAATGAATGAGATGATAAAAGGTATATTGAGTGAACGTTGAGCCTGGTGGACACATCGTATGGCGTTCTCCATCTACCAGCGCGTCAAAATATGAAGAGCATGTCAAGTGCTGTTTTTGATTGGGTAGCTAGTCATGGGAATAAAATGGATTAAAATATAGGGCACGTGACGTCATAGAAATGATAAGGACTGTATTTATCTCTGCCCATCGTTTATGCCAGTGAATAGGGTGGCCTCGTTTTATTGCTGCGTTACCATTCTTCACCCTTTGGAGGGCACAATCGCCACACAGAAGCAAAAGGTTGTTTTCCTCAGTAATCTATACACTCTCACATATTATTCAATGCCTTTAAATGAACGCATGCTATTGTTATAGATAATTGTGGTTGCTGTGGACTAAACCACCTGGTCCTGCTAGTGAGTGAAGGACAGGCCTGGACCAGACCACTCTGCATGCTTCTCCTTCAGATATCGCATTAACCCAGCTCTGCATTGCGATTGCGCTTATGAATATTATTACATGTTTTTAATTTTTTGCGAAAAACTTTCTGTGATTGTCCCTCCCGAAGGGACATGGGAAGCTCATTCCAGCTCTTGGCTGCCAGATAGCTGTAAGAGCGTGCGCCCATGCGTGCTCTTTTTATCCTTGGGACTTTGACCTGATGTGTCCCAGTAGATCTTAACTGGCGTTCCGTCTTATATGGTAGAAGTAGGTTGTGCAGATATGTAGGGCCTTTTTTCTGCAGAATACAATGGCCAAAACACAGTGCCTTGAACGTGATCCGCTTATGAACAGGCAACCAATGCAGTGTTTCCAATGCATTCTTAGAAGGTGCCCTTCTTGGCAGGTTCAGAGCCAGACTGGCAGCTGCATTCTGGATGGATTGCAGTTTCTGAAGACCCTTTTTAGTTGCGCCCAAGAGCAACACATTCCTGTAATCCAGTCTTGTCGTGACCAGAGCATGGATCAAAGTTTTTCTGGCAGAAATAGGAAGAATGTCCAGGGTTTTCCTGAGGATCTTCAGGATTCCGAGACATTTCCCTCTCGTTCTTTTGATCTGGGCATCGAAGGATAGTTTAGAGTCCATCCATACTCCCAGATTTTTCACCTCCGTCTTCGGAGACGGAGCAGGTCCTAGCATAGTTGGCCACCAAGCCGGCGACCATATAGAGGGAGAATTTCCTACTATTAATACCTCTGTCTTACTGCCATTTAGACTTAGGCAGTTATCAGACATCCACCCTGCCAGGTCTTTCAGGCAGTCTGCAAAACTGTTAGCTGCTTGAGGTGAATTGGGAGCCAAAGTGACCACTAGCTGAGTGTCATCTGCGTACGACACAATTGAAACTCCATGTTTTTCTACAATATCGGCCAGGGGTGCGACATATAGATTGAAGAGAGTTGGGCTCAAAATTGAGCCCTGTGGCACCCCCTTTGCCAAGGTAATGGGTTTGGATCTGTACGCAGATTGTATCACTTGAAAGCTGCGATCCTGTAAGTAAGATACCATCCAATCCATCGCAGCCCCCACCACACCCCCTCTTCTGAGACGGTGTATGAGCAGCTTATGTGACACCGTATCAAAAGCCGCGCTCAAGTCTAATAAGACCAGCGCAGTTGTCAACCCTTCGTCCACTCTCTTCCGTATCATCTCAGTCGCAAAAAGCAGAGCTGTCTCTGTTGAATAAGTTGGTCTAAAACCAGATTGGGTGGGATGTAGTAATTTATTTTTCTTTATGTGTCCCTCAAGGTGTATATTAACCACTTTTTCCGCAATTTTGGAAAAATATGGTAGCAATGAAACCGGTCGCAGATTTGCTAATAAATTCCCATCCACTGTGGGGTTTTTCTTCAGTGGGCGCACCATTGCTCGCTTCCACCTATCAGGTAGCTGACCTTCCTGAAAGGAGGTGTCCAGCAGTTGGTGGATATAGGGCAGTATCACCCCTAGTCCTACACCAATCACTTTAGGACTAGCTGGATCGTTTGGGGAGCCTGATTTAATGCTTTGTACTATCTTTTTCAAATCTTCTAAAGGGGGAATAAGAAATTGTCGAATACTGTTTTCACCCCAATCCTGTATTTGTTCCTTATGTTGCATTCAGCCATTCCGAGCATCCTCAGAAAAAGTATCGTAAATTTTAGACACTTTTTCAGCAAAGAACTCTGCAATCTCATTGCATGACTCTTCCGAACCAGAAGTTGGAGTTGTTGTTCTATCTAATGAGGATAACTCTTTAAATATGCAAAATAGTTCCCTTGATGAGCTTTCTGCTGTCTCAATTCTTTCTGAATAGTAGGTCGCACGAGTTTTCTTTATAAGTGAGTAATATTGTCTAAGCTTAACTCTATATGCCACTTTCTCTAAGTCCAAGAAACCGGCCCTCCATTTTCGTTCCTGCCTTTTGCATGCCTTCCTAGCCAGCCGTAAAGCTTCGTTAAACCACGGCGCGCTCTTTGTTTGCCTTTGTGGAGTGCTATTGGTCCATGGTACTGCCACATCTAATGCGTCCATAATCCATTTATCTACTCCTTGGCTTGCTTTGTTGATGTTACTGCCTAGGATAGGATTATTTGCTAGTAGGGCCTGGGTAAAATTGCTTGCGTTAAATTTTGCCCATTTCCTACGTCTGTTATTAGATGGTGGATCTCTTTTTGTAGGTGGCCTTAATTGTGGGATGTGGAACGACACAAGATAGTGGTCAGACCATGGAACCGCTATTGGATGTTTAACTGATAGCTCTTGGCAGTTAGAAAAGATGGGATCTAATAAATGTCCTAATTGATGTGTCGCGTGTGTAGACTTAAGTTCTAGTTGAAGCCCCGCCAGCTCCTGGCACAGAGATTGTGCTTCTTTGCACGTTTTATTGTCAAAGTGTAAATTTAGATCTCCCAAGACAATCAAGTTGCCATGGTACAGTGCTGGTTGGATTAAACTTTCCAGAAGGCTCTGGCTAAAGTATGTACTTGTCCCTGGAGGTCTATAGATCAAATAACCGTTTATGGTTTGTTTCTCATTGGGTTTTATTGTAAATAAGGCCGCTTCACAATCATCTATGTCCGTCTTCGTCATTGTACAGCTAAGTGTCAGTTTATAAATTATAGCTATGCCTCCTCCCTTCTTCTTAATGCGATCCACTCTAAGGATCCCATATTCAGATGGGAGTGCTTGTAATATATCGGGCGCAGAGGATTCCTGTAACCATGTTTCGGTAATGAACAGGACATCTGGGTCTTTCTCTAAGATGCATTCGTATATTTCAATTTTATGCTTACTCAGTGACCTGCAATTTATAAGTAGGCATTTCAGTTCATGGGCTGCCTGTTCTGTATTCTGTTTAATAGTAGGGTTTAGTTTAAACGGGCAGTATGCACACTTCTTTATTTCTTGATCTATGTCTAGTCTATGTCTGCAGTTAGACGGTAACTTTGGTTCTAGTTGCCTGAGTTATACCCTCTTCTTTTGTATTGTAGATGTCCCTATATCGCTAGGTCATGAAGAGACCCCTTATCCCCAAAGGGGTCGAAACGCCGTAGACGACAATAAAGTGAACCATCCTTATCATTTAGTTCTCTGGATGGTCAACTTTAAAAATTCAGTTGGAAACCATTTGTAATTGTCACTAACTTGTCACATATTGTTGTAGGTTCCATGTTCACTGGGGACACAATGCAAGGTATAATTGCATAATTGTTCTTATATTTACATAAATAACTATTACTCATACCCAAGATTGTGTTGTGTACGGTTCTTCTCCTTCAGATATCGCATTAACCCAGTTCTGCATTGTGATTGCGCTTATGAATATTATTATTTCCCACAGATATTACTCTTTCCACAGGAACCACTGTTTCTGCATATACTAGAAAGCTTTGTAGCACATCATATCTGTATCAAATGAGGATTGCAGGGCAATCACATTGGGGAAAAGCCTGCGACAAAATGACATCATCACACACAAAGCACAAATAGCATAAGTTATAATGACGAGTGCATCAAACCAGGCAACAGCATTTCTGCTTCTTTGAAAAGTGACATAAATTCAGTGCTAGGGGACAACAGTTTAACAGAAGACTACCCTGGAGGCAGAGATGATGGATCGTTGGAATTAGATCGCACCATTCGGTTAGTGTTGAGATGAAGCGGTGATTTTGCTGTACGATCACTTTTTAAGGGATCACATCAGCAGGTGTTTTGATTTGTCCACTTGGCATGTGCTACCACTGGCAAGCAGAGACTCTCAAAAAGTCTAGATTAGGCTTCTCCAATGTGTAGCTCTCCAGTTACTAGTTAGTAGCTCTCCTTTGTGCAGCCCAGCCGATTAAATTAGAAGATTTTTTCTTGTTTTAATGCACGTGTACAATATTTGAAAAATATATGTATTATCAGAACTAATAAACTGATGTTTGGAGAAAAATGGTTGAATTTCTTAAATATATTTAATGCTGATATTTGAATGATAAATTATGCTATATGGGGCAGACATATTACTAATATGTTCTTGGTGCCACAGGCGTTGCAGCTCTGGCTGTTGAGTTACCCATGTTGAGGCGTTCCAAATTTATAAACCATTATTTGACACTACTGTTGGTGCAAAGAGGTGATGAATACTGGTAGCCTTGCACAAAGTGACTACTAATGTAATCTTCTCTGGTGTGTTGCTATTACATCACCGATAATATTTGTAGCCTAAGAGGATATTTTTTTTTTTTACATAAGTTGCTCTTATTACAGAAAAGGCTGGATACCCCTGGTTTAGATCCTGAGAAGAGAGTGTGGTTTTCCGTCTCCAATGTCGTGCAGTCCAGCACATCCGTGGCTCTGTTGCATTAGTGAAAGTCTATGTTGATGGCTTTCACAGACAAATGCCATCCATCCACGACGCCCACATTACACATTCTGTGCTCCATATATTAACTTCCTGTGCAGCCAGCCGCAATGAATTAACAGTAATTATCTCCTGCCAGCACAAAAGAGGAAACATCAACAAAGAATGAGGAACTGTAATGACAGAGGAAAATGTGTATACAACATGCAATAAACACTCACCAAATTAGGGCAAAAATTTCGGACAGTCAGAGTAATGAGACGATGGGAAGCAATACTGCAGACTTTAATTTAGAATACCCAGTGGCTAAAAGCTTCCCTGCTTGATGCCAGTTTGTTATTTACCGAACAGCTGAAGTAGTATGGTAAATTAAAAAAATAAAAGTATGGAAAAAACTGTAGAATGTAATTGGAAAAAAACCCATTACGAACAATTATTTACACACTGCGCCTAGTCACTGCTATGTTCCCTTTTTTCTAATGCCTGTTTTATAGAGCTATATAAATACAGGCAGATCATCAATAAATGCAAATCAACTGCCAATAAAACATGTCTTTGTTTCCCCTTCCTTTCTTCCTCCTCCACCAGCCTTTTAAAATCCCCCACCACTGCATATTTCCCTCAAACATATGCATTTTACCCCCTTATGTTGCTCAGTAAAAACTGGGCATAAAACTTCGCAACAATGAACATTACCTATTTATAATTGACTATTTCTGTAAAAAAAAATCAACGATATCCGAGTTAACTTCATCTTATTGAACAATCGCTCCAGAGTAGAGAGGACATTAGGGTCATTCGTCTCTGGCCTAGCAATATTTTTTGTGGGGGGATGGAAAGGAGGAGTGCGAAGCTTTTAAATCTCTGGCAGATTTAGGTATCTGGCTACTTATATTTTCCCTGCAAGATGACTGTTCGACACAGCTGCAAAATCCCATGGCACCTTTATTAGAAAAGGTGCCCACCATATCCCTAAGTCACACGTATCTTTCAGCTCAACAGTGCTGGTGTGTATCACAGTGCTTAATTTGTGCCTGTGTTTTGCCGGTGCATAGCACCAGCACTTATTTCTAAACTTCATCGCTTATGACAGTCCACCTGATGGTGGTGCTAAAAAGGTAATTAAACTGTGGGGGCGAGCTATCTCTACAGCATGAAGTAACCTGGAAATACCTCAGGCCCTGGCACATATATTTATTCAAATGTAGAATTAGTACAAAAAATATGCACCACATTCATGGGTCACACGTATCCAACAGTTCAATAGTGGTAGAATGTAGCATTAGTACAAGAATTGCCCACCGTGTTTCTAGGTCACAGGTATGAAGGAGTCCAACATGCTAGTGTGCAGTATTAGTAAAAGAAAGGCTCACCATATTCTTAGGGCACCATTAACTATTAGTTCAACAGTGGCAGCATGTAGCATTGGTAGAAGAAATTCCCAACATAGTCCTAAGTATAGTAATTGTATTATATTATACTTGCATTTACATAGCGTTTACAACTCCTGATGAGGTGTTGAAGCACTTTGTAACGAGTAGCACACTACGCCTGGACCCAATGTTAGTGGTTAAGAGTGTAGTTATTGTTAATTATTTGTTCGATATTGAGATTAGTGTTGTGTTCTCGGAAAATCATTTCATGCATTTATCACCTCGGGTTTCTTTGTGCTAGACTAATTAGTTGGAGTCAGGTGTAGCACTAAAGTGGCGATTTTTGCTCTAGCGTTTTTCAGATGCATCTAAAAATGATGTGCTAGATTACATTTAGAGTTGTGATTCAAGCAGCGCCCTGGTGGCAGATCACCAGTTAGGGAAAGAGATTCATTGGCACATGCGAGGGGAGTGATGGGAAATCACATGATAGGGTGAGAGATTCATAAGCGTTCATAGGGGAGTTACTGCTCTTGGGCAGGACAAACACAAGAATAGGGAGAAAAGCCATTGGATCAGGGCCAAGGAAGTGAGACAGACAACAAAACCATCCAACCATGAGCAAAGAGCTGACACAAAGCCCAATTTATGTATATTGGAAGCAATAGGTCTTTCCAACAGCCAGTTAAACCTGTCTCTAGCAGAAACCTAAAAATGAGAAGTCCACAGCTCATTAAAGGGCTGCACACAGCAATAGGTCTTTCCAACAGCCAGTTAAACCTGTCTCTAGCAGAAACCTAAAAATGAGAAGTCCACAGCTCATTAAAGGGCTGCACACAGCAATAGGTCTTTCCAACAGCCAGTTAAACCTCTCTCTGGCAGAAACCTAAAAATGAGAAGTCCACAGCTCATTAAAGGGCTGCACACAGCAATAGGTCTTTCCAACAGCCAGTTAAACCTGTCTCTAGCAGAAACCTAAAAATGAGAAGTCCACAGCTCATTAAAGGGCTGCACACAGCAATAGGTCTTTCCAACAGCCAGTTAAACCTCTCTCTGGCAGAAACCTAAAAATGAGAAGTCCACAGCTCATTAAAGGGCTGCACACATGGTATAGCAAGAATGGAGCTCATTGTTATGTTATATTATTTAAGACTTAGAACATACAATGTTACCCAGAGAGACTCTTGGCACTAAAACGTGATCATAGAAGTCAGAGTACGAGAGTATGAAAATAGAAGCATCTTAAGTTCTTTTCTGAAATGGAGGTGAGACAATAGAATTCTCAGGATGAGGGGCAGAGAAGTGATAATGGAAAAGGAGAGGCCACCAAGTGGACCCCTAAAAAAATCGGGGAGCACCTAAAAGAAAGTGGCTAACAGAGCAGATACATCTTGAAGGTAGGATTCTGATCTGTCAAGTAGAGATCAGTCTGGAAACCTTTCTATGAACTGACTGATGAACAACGTAAAGCACTTTAAAGGGAATATAGACCCTTCTTAAGAAGCCTGTCTAAAGCTTTCAACATTGGGGTGGGTCCAAATTCTAGGGGAAGTAAAACTTAAGTGATGGATGGTCAGAAATCCATCTTATTTATTTGAAAGAACTTGGAGTGGGCACACATTCAACCTTGAGCCTTAAGCCACCTATTTCGCCACTTAAATGGCTAACTCTTCTAACTCTCCCAAAAGAGATCTTTAAGCTCCTCAAAGGTATCACTGAGTTGCAGCAGTTAGTTCCACTCCGAATGTCTCAGTTGTGTGTAGTGACAACTTGGCACGCTTCTTTCAGAAGAAGATTATGGACATTTATTCTTCTTTCTCTGATAAGTCTAACTTGGTCAATGCTTTCTGTAGAAACTTCTTTTGGACCGTCAAGAGGGCTCTCTCAATGTCTTTCCGAATCTCACCCTGAATCTTGTAAAAGATCTTTTAAATACAGTAAAATCAGGATCTCCCTTGGACCCTGCCCCTCTCCATATCCTCCGCCAAGGGTCTGGTTATTGCATTGCCCCCATGTTGACAGAGCTGCTAAACCTTTCCCTCACCTGTGGGTAGGTCCCCCCTCAGTGGAAGCATGCAATAGTGAAGGCACTTTTAGAGAAACCCAACCTTGACCTCCTTTGCCTGAGTAACTACAGGCCAGTCTCTTTGTTACCTGGAGCCTCCAAACTTTTAGAAAAACAGGTCAACAAAAATCTTTCCGCCTTCCTCGAATCTAAGGCAGCTCTCCACACCACCATGGGATTTCGACTGCAGCACAGCACTGAAACAGCTTTGCTGGCAGTGGTTGAGGAACTTAGGCGTCTTCTGGATCAAGGAGGATCTGCAACCATCATCCTTTTAGACCTCAGTGCTGCATTTGATAGCGTAGACCATCTTACTCTTAGTCAGAGAATCTCAAAGGTCGGTATCAAGGACAGAGGACTAGAATGGCTCTTCTCCTTCTTGGAGAATAGAACCCTACAGGTCTTGGATCAGTCTTATTACTCAGCTAGCCTTCCCCTCAGCTGCGGGGTTCCTCAGGGCTCCTCCCTGATCCCCACCCGTTTTAATATTTACATGCTTCCCCTTGCCAATATCGTACGTTCATTTGAGTTGTCACTGGTTTATTATGCCCAGTTGGTCATGTCAATTTACCCCGACCCTAGCTACAGTCATTTATCTTTCATCCCTTGCTTTCAGGAAGTAGCCAGTTGGATTGCTAGTTGTAGACTGAAACTTAACGAGGACAAAACAGAAGTTACGCTGCTGGGCAACAAATTTCTGCAGCAGTGTCCTGATCCCTCTACCCAGAATGATTGAGCAAGTTGCCTACCCCAAAAAGCTCGATAAAGAGCCTTGGGGTGTGGTTGGATTCCATTCTTACGATCGCCCATCAAGCCAAAAAGCTTGCTACCAGCTGCTATGGCATTTTGAGACTGCTGAGAAAGGTTCTCAACCTTCTTCCACTCACAGCTAGAAGAATAATTGTTCAGGCTCTCTTGTTATCAAGTCTTGTTTAAGGGAATGCCTTTCTATCTTGGTTCGCCCCGCTATGTTGTCAGAATGTTGCAGACCGTGCAGAATGGTGCTGCACAACTTCAGATGAATATCTCCAAACATCAGTCTGCCACCATGGCTCTGAGAGATCTCCACTGGCTTCCGGTGGAACGACAAGTTCAGTTCAAGACCCTATGCGTTATGCACAGGGCAATCAATAAAAAAGGCCCCTCACTGTTAAGACCTTTAGCCTCCCTGTATTTGCCTTAGATCTTAGATCCTCTTCGGCTCATCTACTTAATGTCCCTAAGATCCGTAGATCCAAAGGGGATGGCCGTTCCACTTTTTTTTGGTGCCTAAACTTTGGAATACCCTAACTTTGGAACTAAGCTTACTAGAGCAAGAACTTCCCTTCCACAAAGCCTTGAAGATCTGGCTGTTCAGGGACTCATTTCCATCACAGCTACTGATGACTTGCAATGTCAGTTGCAGCACTGCGAGTTCCCCGGGTAGCCAAGCGCTATATAAAAACTCCAGACTAGACTAGACTTTATTTTACTCTAGCATAATTTATGACTACTTCAAAGAAGCAGTAAATGTTTGATGACCCATGATGAGAAAAAAAGGATGCCTACAATCCAGAGAGCATTTGGCAAGATAGTGGCTGATGCATGTCCACCTTGTAACATTAGACAGATCAGTTGGTTTACTACTGTATATTGAGGTGTTGAACAAACGTGTGTGACTTCTGGGTTTTCTGACTGGCTGCAGTCTTCTTCGCTCCCACAAACAACAAAGGTGACTATTGCCCAAACGCTGAGGAAATGAAAGCTGGAGATGGGTGGGGCTCAGCGCCAAAAAGTATGATAGAATATTGGCAGTGACCTAAAATCCCTAAAGTCCTTGGCACCCAGTGTATGTGTTGCTTTGTAGCTGCCACTAAGTAGGCCAGACAGCTGTCACTATACCAAGCCACAGAGCTGACCTTATGCCTTTTCTTCTCTGCAATGATCCCATCAATTTCACAAACAATGTTCCTTCTTTCTGTACCAATACCTCGTCGGCTTTTTTGCTTAAAGTGGTTCTTTCTGTTTCAAGTATGCTCACAAACTGTTTTCACTTCTGCTGGAAGTTCTTAAATCCCAACGCAAGCCTTTTTTCTTTGAACCTATTTTACCCACTGTTTGTCTGATGGCTGGTTCTTCTATAACAATGCCTCTTTATCGCCATGTTTTATATTATGCCAAAAACCCGTTTGGGTGCAGTCTTGCCCCGTGTGTTTTTTTATCAGAATGGACATCTCAATCTCTCCTCCATGTTCACGATCACACTGAGCAAAGAAGGCAGCCGAGTGAGTGGCTCTTCCAGCAACCGCACCCACAATGCACACTTCCCCACTTAATACTTCCTCACACATTCTTTATCTGGAGGCAGTCCTCGTGGCTTCTATTGAGCTCACCTATGGATCTCGGAGGGGAGGTTGATACTGTTTATGTATCCTTTGAACTACTGCCCCAGGGGGGGCTGGGGGTTGTAAAATGTCCTTTAAAGGTTGTTTGCATCATGGGAAGGAACTAACTGGCAGTCTGTACTGGCCGCAAAGTTTCAAGCAGGAAGCTGGATTTTATCGTGATCTAATCCAGAGTTATGCTATATTCATCCGTTGCCCATTGCAACTATTTTTGCACAGAATTATGCAGCAATTAAGGGAAAAATAAAGTAGCAGGGCCAACAATTTTGCAGGAAGGACATGCAAGTAATGCTTCATTTTATGGAAACATAAAACATGCAGTACATACTAGGGCATAGATATATTATTTCCACGCAAGAATTGGTTGTGACTGAAGCCTGATGATTTAGAAAACAAGCACTGCCAAAGCCAATAGGTCTCGCTATTGACTTTGGCAATCAGGTGGAGGGTAGGTAACGTGGCGCTGGGTTGGGGGAGGGGAATAACTGGACGGTTAAAAAGTGCTATGAAGAGCCAGCGCTGGCAGCTACATAGCGTTTTTTTGTTTTTTACTTCTGGGAGTGGGAGGGAGACAAGAAACACGATGGGAGGGGTTTGAAGAAACAGGATGATTGAAGAAACAGATGGGGGGTGGGGAAGGTTAAAAAAAGCGCCATGATGTGGCCAACGTTGACTGCATCATAGGGGCCTATTACGATCTCAGTCGGAAAGCCTCTGACCTGGGGTCAAAGGCTTTCCGACCAAGATCGTCGGTTTCAATTTCGACTGCCTAATAACAATGTAGGCGGTCGGAATTGAAACCGGCTGGTCATTCCGGCTGAATTCCAATGGGCTCAAGGAGCCCATTGGCCAGTCGGAGACAAGCCCGTAATCCAATGGACGGCGTTTCCGCCGTTGGTATTACGATGCTCGGTGTCCCACAGGCTTTTCATGCCAGGCTTTCCGACAAGAAAAGCCTATCGGAAAGCGAGTTTGGGGGCCCTAACAGGGCCCCCTTCTCTTTGCGGCCTCCGGTTTGGGGCTGAGGGGGCACCTATGGTGCCCCCCTGTTCATCCCTGTACTGCGTGGCAGGCACCTTGAGGTGCCTGCCTCATGGCGCAGGGATGAACACAACCTCCCATTTCCCTATGGGAGCTTGTGCTACGGCCAGTTTATGGCCGTAGCACAAGCTCCCATAGGGAAATGTGAGTATGCGACCGCACCATGTGCGATTGCATTGAAATTAGGTGGTTGGGACCGCCGACCGGAGGTCGGTCGGTCGGACTTAATTCCGCGATGATGTCGGTCGGAGGCAACTCCGACCGTCATTATAATCAGCCCCATAGTTTTTATTTCCAACTTTTTGAGTTCACCTCGGAGAAGCCTGAAAAATAAGTGTTCTGGTCACATGTTTTGGAAAGTTTATGCCCTAGAAAGGTGCCTGGTTTTTAAAATAATAAGTCAAGAAAATAAGCTTTTTTGTTGTACATGTTAAAATGATGGAGCACCTTAATATGAAACAAAGATTGTAAAGTTATCTGGATTTTAGAATCAACATAATAAAGTAGGAGTAACTAGAAAGTTTGAACGCTGTAACCCCTTTAGAGTGAGGATGTGGCTTAGGTCAGAGCTACCGACTTTGGAATTAGGGAACGAGGTTCGAATCTCGGTGTCAGCTGAACATCCTGTGATACTGGACAAATCACTTTATCTCCCCTGCCTAAAAAAATTCATGAAAAATTAACTCACCTTGTTTAACATTTCCGTTGTTCATATAAAGCGCTCCAATCTTGCAATAGTACTTGAATCAGAACGCCAGTGGGTGGACCCTAAACTTAAACTGATCTGTACTTGGTCTATGTGCCACTAACTGGAAAGAAAGGTAAGCAAGCGCTGCCCAATTAGAAAGCAGCAAAGGGTGAAAACGCTGCGGACGAATTGTAAGCAATTGGCTTGTTCCACTTCCAAGCCCATTACTGAACACAAGAATCTGGAAAGTGAGAGGCATACACGAGCGTATGTTCACGCAGGCGAGACCCAAAAAGGCTTACTCCTGCTCAAACCTTAACGAAACAAATTAGCAAAAGCAGTTTATCTGGCTCATATACTGAATATATGCCTGTAATACACACAATGCGCCACAAGGTGGTGCTCTTAAACCACGCACATTTGTGATCTCATGTACCCACCAGTTCAGCTATTCTAGTGTGTGGTATTAGTAAAAGAAACAACCATTGTATCCTTATGTCACACCTTTAAACTAGTTCAACAGTCGTAGCCTGTAGTAGTAGGAATATTAGTATAATGGAAGTGCCTTCAGTTCTCAGGTAAAACACACACACACATAGGGCCGGTTCTAGGGCGATGCGACTGGTGCCACCGCACCGGGCACTGACTTTGGGTGGGGGCACAGTATATTATGGTTCTAAAAGCTCCTGCGTTCTTTGCCCTCAGCAATTTTCAGGCAACAATAAAAATGTCAAGATAACTGGTGATTAATGAGAGAGGGAGAGAGTTTTGTGGACTGGAACTTTTGACTCACTGTAAGTTAGCACAGAGGTTTAATGTGCCTGCTGCAAAGAATGTGTACCATGCAGATCACAAAGTGCATATCATGAAAATAGGCGGGTAGGTTACTGCTTTTGTCAGAGAGATCCTATTGTCACTTGCAGTTTATAAGTTAAAATCCTAATGTCATCAAAGAACTGCATGACAACTGCAAGGTATAGGTTAGAGCAGTGTTTCCCAAACTGTGGTCTGCGGACCCCCAGGGGTCCGTGACACATTCCCAGGGGGTCCGCAGGCAGCAGTTTTAAAAGCACTGCAAAGTATCTTGTATAATTTGCAGTTTTCAAACAACAATAAATGTGTCAAGATAACGCCAGTGATTAATGTACCTGCTGGAGAGAGATGAGAGTTTTGTCCAGTGGCAGCTTTGATTTATCTAATGTAGCACAGAGGGTTAATATGCCTACTGCAAAGAACGTGTACCATGCATTTTAAAAAACAGTATTTTATATGCATAGGTCAGTGGGTTACTGCTTTTGTCACAGAGATTCTTTTGTTACTGTGCAGTTCATAAGTGACAATCGTAATCTAGCACAGTGACCTATAAATTGTCATCAAAGAGCTGCTTGCAAACTGCAAGGTGCAAGTTAGTGACTTATGTTTTTCCCAGTCTTTCATTATCCTGATGCTGCTCAAAAGGTTTATTTGGGTGGAAATACATTTTTGTTGTTAAAGTCAACGCTAACCACTGTGTTATGTTCTGAATCCTGAGTTTGTGCTTCTCTAGACTAAGCACTCTTTAAAAATGCCTACCAGTATAAATGACATGTAAATTCTACACCTTGTAGTCCCCTTTGCCTTATGTAACATTTTCTATACACTGATTTACACATATGATTCACTGTCTTTATATGTGTGTGATGTAAAGTGCTCTGACATCCTACAATGGTATGAGAGATGCTATAAAAAATTAAATACATGTGACAGAGGGGCTATGGATAGATGAGAGGCACTATTGGAGGGTGATAGTGGGGGAATCATTGAAGAGCCCCAACAAAGATTGTCAGTCATATCCTGAGGCATAGTAAGGTCTTCATTTACTATTCTTCAAAAGCTAATACAATTCAATGTATAAGGGTAAATGTGTTTTAGACTGCACCATTGTTTCCTAATTTTTTTTTGGGGGGAGAGCCTCCCAAAGCCCTTTTTGTAGTGGTCAGGCTCACTCACTGCACTTGGTGTGCACCATATGGGGACTGGTCTGAAATCATTTACCAGGGCTGCTTTGGGTTTCCAGTCTGGCTCTGGCAGGAGCAGGAGTCTCGTACTGCGAAATAAAACCAACCATTTAAAAGTTAGTCACAGAGATGCAGCACCAACCTTCCCATTACATTTTTTCGTTTTTTGCAAATTCTTTCAATATAAAATACAACAGAAGTGGCGAAGAGTGTTGTTAGCCTCCTTGGCTTAACGACACACTCCGCCACTTCAGAAACACAGGGCTGCACCATATTTACAAGAATATGGTGCAGCCCTGCGTTTCCCCTGCGCTGGTGCTACACTTAACAGTGTAGCGCCAACGCAGGCACCCTTGCACCATAGTGCAAGGGTGTCTGCGTGCAGGGGAAGAGTGTTTATGTACAGGAAGGTCCCCCTTTCTGAACATAAACTATCTTGAAATGCCGTTTTGTCACTTCTATGTGTGCTGCTTAATGCAGCACACATGAAAGTTACAAAATGTCATTTTTTTTTTAAGATTGTTTATGTGCAGGAAGGGTCACCTTCCTGGACATAAACAATCCAAGGCGTTTTGAAAAACGAGGAGAAATAAAGCATTTTTCCTTGTTGTGCCAAGTTAAGACCAGGTTTTCCCTGGTCTTAATTTTAGCACTGCCTCCCATTTGCGCTGCCCTTGTAAATAGGGGGCAGCGTCAAAATCAATGGGTGTTGCGGTGGAACGCCCACCGCAACACCCACTGCCCACCCCTTTCACGCTAAGCATTGGGTGAAAGGGGGTCTTATTTACAAGGCACCGTTAAGCCACGTTAAGTGGCTTAATGCTGCCTTGTAAATAAGGCGAAGCCCCTATCGCCACGGGAACGCTGCAAAAAGTGATGTTCCCATGGTGATAAGGGTTTGTAAATATGCCCCTAAAATCCTTAGTAATTCGAGTATTTGTTTTGTGTGCACACATGTGTATATTTTTTACAAATTACTGTTTAAGTGTTTGAAATTTAAATCCTACAAATTGCTTGGGGGTCCCCGGCTTCCAGTGGTGACTCAATGGGGGTCCTCAGGAGTCAAAAGTTTGGGAACCACTGATTTAGAGCATATCTATTCCCCATCCACTACCTATACGGCGGAAGACTCCCGTCAGTTCCTTTCCGACAGTGGCGTACCGACACTATCTGACACCGATAGAGATACTCTGGATGAGGACTTGACGGATGATGAAATCCAAAAGGCCATAAGCCATATCCAGTCCGGGAAGGCGATGGGGCCTAATGGGACTCCCATCAAATTTTTAAAAATGGTAGCTTCTCAGACAGCCCCCCACCTAAGGGCCATGTACAACGAAAGTTACAAGAAAGGGATTCTGCCGGAGGATCAACGGTTAGCTTCCATAGTAGTGATTCGTAAGCCAGGGAAACCTGTTGATAACTGTGGGTCCTACAGACCGATTTCGTTAATTAACGTAGAAGCTAAGATTCTAGCGAAAGTACTTGCCTCGCGATTGGTCACGGTCATTTCCGCCTTGGTCCACCCAGACCAATCTGGCTTTATGCCCAGACGGAATACGGCACTAAATATCCGGCGCCTCCATAATGTCCTTGCACGACGAGACTACATGGAGGAGGACGCAGTGGTGTTGTCCCTAGATGCCTCCATGGCGTTTGACTCTATCGAGTGGCCTATTTGAAGTCCTGAAGAGAATGGGCTTCGGCCTGAAGTTTCTGGGCTGGGTGAAACTGCTTTACACAGGTATACAGGGTCAAGTGCGAGTGAACAACTACACCTCTCGTACATTCACATTAAAACGGGGTACTCGACAGGGTTGTCCCCTGTCCCCCTTGATTTTTTCCCTCATGCTGGAACCACTGGCGGATTGGGTACGGCGGGATGTCATGGTCAGAGGCCTGAAATGGGCGGAAGGTCATGACGACCGGATATCCCTGTATGCAGATGACATCCTGCTCTATCTTGCCTCCCCATATAGATCCCTCCATCGGGTTTTAAATATTTTCACAAATTTCGAGAAATATTCCGGATACGCCATAAAGTGGAGCAAGTCAGTGTTGTTTGTACTACATGGTCCGCTCCCTCGGCTCCCTACGGGTTGCTGCATAGAAGTGGCCACTGACGGATTCCGATATTAGGGGATCTATATAACTTCAAACCCCAACATTTTTTATGACCGTAATCTAGCGCCCCCACTGTTCCGCCTGCGTGCCGATGTGAAACACTGGCGATCCTTACCTCTCTCATTGGTGGGCCGAGCTGCCCTTTTTAAAATGCTGGCCCTCCTGCGCTTTCTCTATATCCTTCAGAATTGCCCACACCGAGTCCCAGATACATATTTCTCGGAAGTAGAAAGTGCAATTCGGACGCTGCTATGGGACGGTGGTCTCCTCGTATAGCAATGAAAAAACTGACGAAAGGGTGCTACGATGGCGGCATTGCCCTCCCGGACCTTAGACTTTATTACTGGGCGTCACAATTAGTGGTAGTGAATCACTGGATGTATCGCTCCCCTATAGACCCTGCTTATCTTTTGGACAAATACCAAATGGGACGGGCGGGGTATTTGGGAGCACTATATTCAAAAGTTAATAAGAAGCGATACTTTGGGCCCACATCTCACACGGTGATGATATGGCATCAAGCGAACTCCCGTCTAGGATGGTCCAATGTCCTCCCAACAGCCACGCCCCTATGGGGTACACAGAGACTGGGACACTTATGTCATCAACCTGGCTTTGACAAATGGGATCTTATAGGACTTTCCACTATCGGAGATTTGATTAAAAAGGGTTCGATTCTCAAGTTTTAGGAACTCAGGGAGAAATACAACATGGCCTCAGGTGAAATGTTCAGGTACTTACAAATTAGACACGCCCTCACCACGGCACTACCCGATCTCACGGACATACCAGAGGCATCACCACTAGAAGACCGATTGCTCGACGGTCTGCTACACTCCAAAGCTATATCACTGACATACAAAAAGCTGTGCAACAATTTACCTGACACGTTCCACAAATTACGAGAGCAATGGCAGGGAGACTTAGGACCCATTGATGATGAGGACTGGCAGACGGCACTAATGTCCCCCAGAGAAGCAGCAATCACTCTCCGTTTCAGACTGATTCAACTCAAAATCTTACATAGGTCATACTTAACCGGGATTACCCTAGCGAAGATAGGTGCCAGGCTAGATGAGATGTGCCTACGGGGCTGCCAGCACACCGCCACCTTCTATCACGTGATCTGGGACTGTCCGGGGGTACGGAGCATATGGGAAGGCGCCACGTCGCATATTCAGAAGGCCTTAGGAAAGAAAGTCACCCTCACACCGAGACTAGATCTGCTTAATATCTGGGAGCAGACTGACCTCATAGAGGTGGAACAACAATTAACCACACTGGGATACACCCTTGTCAAACGTGAGATTGCGAGGGGCTGGGGGGCAGCAGACGCACCCTCTCCCCGAAGGTGGGTAAAAGAAATCGATATATGCATGATTGCAGAAACGGAAGTATTTAAATCACGTGGGTGTCCGAAGAAATGGGATCGGAAATGGGGCAAATGGAATGTTTACCGCGGCAACTTGTGTATATCCCCATCAGTGGAGCTGAAAATGCAAAGAAGGGAAGAATGTGATGCTGGGGTATCGTGTTGGTAACCATTTTCTCCTTACCTATGATGATGCAGCATTGAACAATTATTCGTGATAATAATGGAAATGTATGTGGCTTTAAAGTTGAATTAATAAAAAGATTTATAAAAAAATATATATATAATAGTGAAATAAATGTTTGGTATGAGGAGACTCTGAAAAGATGACTGGATGAATCTTTAGTGGATGAAAAGCAGTATACGTTTTTTTGAAAAAACATCACAATATGTAGATTATTATCTGATACCGATGGTGAGGAATTTGAGCTTGTATATCAGAGACAAAGGGGATCCATTAAGAATACTGGCAAAGGCTCCATGACAAAATGACAACTACTTAGTTATAATCGATGTAGTTTCGCTATACGCTTCCATAAGACATTATGTGAGCTTAAGCTGTGTGAATACTTTCTGCAACAACGAAATATTGGGGAGTTTGAAGATACAAGTACGTTGCTGAAAATGATCGAAATTTGTCTCTACAGGCATGTCTTTCTATTTGATCATCAGATTTACTAACAAAGGTGTGGGACTGCTAAGGGCACCACCTTTTCTCCCAGTTATGTGAATTTAAAGATGGGCTGGTGGGAAATAGAGATTGCCTCGGCAGAAAATGAGGAATATCTAACCAAGTTAACTTGGCCAAGATATATAAATTACTTGTTCTTAATTTGGAGTGGAATGCAGTAATAATTTATGAAATACTTTGAAAAATTGAACGATAAATGTGACAAAATTTAGATGTACCACTAGAGCAGCAAAAGTCTATTTTTGGATGTAATGATGTATGTCAAGGATAGAAAAATAAATGCTACACTATATCAAAAGGAAATATCAACAAACAGTATTGTACGCCGGAGTAGCTTTCAACAAACAAATTTAAAAAGTAACATCCTCCATGTGGATTTTTTAAACTGAGACATAATTGGAGGTTTTACAACAAAAGTGTATCAAGATGAAATAGAAATGTTCACAAGGATGTTATGGTAAATATACAATTTATACAGGCTTAGAGAGAGCAACCCGGAAACAAAAAATAGACACACTAATAAACAAAAAAGAGAAGGGGAAAAGAAATGGAGAAGGATAACAGAATAAGATTAATCTTGTCATCCTCCAAAGAAAACAGACAAATCACTGAGGCTTTTCAAACATTTTGAAGCCTAATCAAAGATGATAAAGCCAGAGGACATCATTAAGAGTACCAGACCAAAAATAACATAGCCAAAAGCCCCCCTCACTAAAGTATATGTTTTTAAGAGCCGTTTTGAGAGTGCAGCAAATACAAATTGCAAATACAAAAGCCAAAACGTTCCCCCAGTCCCTGTCTGTAAGCTGTCGAGCTTGTTCCAATGACCCCTGATTTTAGGCTGTGGCAGCAGGGATGCTTCCACTAGGGCCATGTAAAACTACTTCACTTGATGATTAGCAGTTCCCAAAGAAAGCAGTGCGTGCAGTAGGGATGCGTTTCTGGTTCCTCCCTGCCTTTACCCCATAGGCCCCGAAAAGTGCGGGTCAGAACCTCATATTTTAAAAACTGTCCCACTGTTCCACCAGTTCTTCAAATGAGACCAGAGTTTTTTCCTGATAACAGTCTCCCACTATCTTTAAGACCACCTCTGTCCATTCTGTCAACTGCTCATGGGTGAATATCTGGCGTGGGGTTCCATGTGGCAGGCCCACCAAGGGCAGCAGTGGCGTGTAGTTAGGGTTCTTTGCTCCTTTTCCAGCACTGCAGCGCCGTGGTTTGCAGAATCAATTGATAGGGAGTCACTACTTTGTGATCCAGGATTTTGGCCAGTAGGGGATTGGGGTGTCCTCCAGTCTCAGCCCAAAAAGTTCCCTCTGCATTAGCTCCTGCCAGCCACTGTGCTAACAACTGTATCTGGGAGGCTAGGTAATAGAATTCAAAGTTGGGTACCCGCAGCCCTCCACTCCGCATCAGGCGACATAATGTCGCCAGGGAGACCCTTCTGCGATCATCCCCCATATTGGGTCTTATACTAATGAGTTCAGGGGAGCAAACCAACCTCTGGGCAATATGAGTGGGATGTTTACAAAATAATAAAGTAGTCGCGGTAGCATGACCATTTTGGTCAATGAAATACGCGCCGTTAAGGGCAGTTTCAGGGAGCGCCAAAATGCTACACAGGATCTGAGCGACCGAAGTCCTCTATCCAGGTTGCCCTCCCGCATATCAGCCAGGGAATGATAGATATGTATATCTACGTACTTGAACATGGTTTGAGCCCAGTTAAGGTCATCTGGAAGTGTTGGGGGTTCTCGCCAAGGGTCCCGATATTGGGAAGAGGTAGGTTTTTAGATTTATAAACCCTTAGTCCCGTCAATCTGGCAAAACGGCCCAGGAGGTACAGAGCAGTATCAGATCCAGTCACAGCATCCTGTAGGTAAACTAGAAGGTCGTTGGCATACAGGGAAATAACATGTTGCCGTCCCTCAGGAGGCAGCCCCATCCCAGTCCCTCCCTGGCGGAACAAAGCGGCCAGTGGTTCCATTGCTAGGGCAAACAACACTGGCGACAGTGGGCACCCTTGCCGCGTGCCCTGTGAGATCTCATTTTGGGCAGATATCGTCTCACCCGTTTTGACTCTCGCTGTTGGGCGAACATAGATAATTTTGAACCATTTAATCCAGCCTTCACCCAAACCTATTCTCTCCATGCATTCAAATAGGTAGCCCCAGCTAACCGTGTCAAAAGCCTTTTCAAGGTCAATTGACAGGAGTGCGGCCTGATCATATATTTCCACCGGAGGGTGGTACAGTACCGAATAGAGTCTCCTTAGGTTGTAGGAGGTGTTTCGGGAGGGGATAAACCCGTTTTGGTCTGTGTTTATCAAAGTGGGCAAACATGGAAGCAATCTCAGAGCCAGGACCTTACTTAAGATCTTAAAATCCATATTAAGCATGGATAATGGCCTGTAGTCAGCTACTCGAGCTCCTGGGGTTAGTGGTTTAGGGAGCGGGATCACTATAGCGCTTTGCGTAGAGTCTGGGAGATGTCCCAACCTTAGGGATTCAGCATATAGGGTCTCCAGGCGGGATGTTAATCTGGAGGCAAAGGCTGAATAAAATTCAGCCGGGAGACCATCTGGCCTTGGCGTTTTCCCTGTGGCCATGGAAGCTATGGCTTGACGTATCTCTGGTAGTGTCACCAGGGCTCCCAATAACTCCTGGTGCTGTCTGTCTAAGGTTGCTAGCCGCAAAGGCATCAGGAACTCTCTAATCATATCTTGGGGGGCTGGGGGCAGTGCAGTATGAAGTGTTTCATAATACTCATGGAACAGGTCATCAACTGCTCCTGGTTCGTATATGATCATGTCCATGGAGTTACCAACATGTGTTATTTGGGAACCACGTATTTCCAGTTTAATCAGTCTTGCTAATAATCTCGCTGATTTGCCCTCCTCGTCATGTACCCTCACAAGGTAACTTTTATAGTCAAATCTGCGCAGGCGCTCCAGCACTTCGCCATGCAAGGACCTAGCATCAGAGAGGGCTGCTGATGTTGTTTCATCAGTGCCCTGGTGGTTGTCAAGCATACGTAGTCGATCCTCAAGAGTGTCCAATTCCCTGCAGAGGACTCTTCGCACCTCAACCGACTGGCTCAGGCAGTGGCCTCGGATCACAACTTTAAAGGCCTCCCATTCCATCAGCACCATAGAGGCGGTGTGCACGTTTGTGGCAAAGTAAGTCTCTATACGGAGTTGAGAGTTTCCTTAAAGGGGCTGTCTTCTAGCGTCTTGGGCCTGAACCTCCACCGGGGGATCGGAGGTCTGGTACCCAAAGGCCGGTGAAACATTAGCAATGGGCTATGATCCGAGAAAGAGCATACCAGGTATTCAGTGTGTGATTGTCCCATTAATGTCTGCGGAACTAAGGAATGCGTCAAGTCTGGTATGTAACTGATGCAGGCGGGAAAAGAAGGAATATTACCTATCTGTGGCATGCTGTACCCTCCAGGTGTCTACCAGTCCCCATTGGTGACTCCACTCCTGGAAACCCATTGACGTATGGTGCGGTTGAGTGCCAGGGAGAGGGGGTGAGAGCGGTCTAGCGCTACATCCATCACGCAGTTAAAGTCACCTCCCAATATCATGGCTCCTGGGGCCAGGTCGGCCAGTTGGGCCGAAAGCCCTCATAGAAAGGTCAGTTGGTCATGGTTTGGGGCATAAATACTACCAATGGTGATGTCTCTACCACTTAACTTCCCGGTAATCAGCACATATCTCTCATCCTTATCAATCTTGGTACTTGCAACTTCCAGGGGGACCCCTGGTCGCACCCATATCAGGGCACCTCTAGCATAGGCCGAATAGTTTGTCGCGTACATTTTCCCTCTCCACCGTCTTTGTAGTTTTTGTGCTTCACTCTGTAAGAAATGAGTTTCTTGGAGCAGAGCAATCAGGACCCCTCTCCTCTTCAAATAGCTATGAATACTGTGCCTCTTGGCCATTGTTCCCAATCCCCTCATGTTCCGTGTGAGTAATTTAATAATACCTGTTAAGGCTGCCATGTTGAACAGTACTGAGAAACTGCCCAGCTCTTCACAACCCCCCCAAATATCCCCCACATTTCTGCAGCAACCCATATTCTGTGGAAAAAACATTAGCACATAGTAAAACAACTTCCTGTAACTTATAACTCCCTGAGCCCAGAGCGCCTCGACAACGGTCGGTCTCCCAAACTTCACCCAAGTCACTAATCACCAATGTAGAGCAGGGACCAGCGTGGGACATGCCTGTCATAGGGGGGGGCTGTGCAGCCACCAAAGCAAGGTTAGCATCTCGCCCTGTTCGCATCAGCCCAGAAATATGTTCTGTGCCAGGGCGGCATCCATATAGTCAACAGGACACGATCCCTCATCATTTTCAGCTGAGTACTGCCACCTTTCAAGACACAAGTCAAATAATATCGTCTGCGGGTTCCAGAGGTAACCTTTGGCAGCACCAGGCTACTGTCTCCAGAGGCCTCCGACTCCGAGCCCCCCCGTTCCTCGAACTGAGCCCAAGACCCCCTCCGACAAAGTCTCAGCACTATGCATGATCTCAGCCACTGCCTGTAGCGCAGCGGCCCTCCCCTTCTCTGTCTGGGAGGGGCTGGGCTTTTTCAGCTGTTCTCGACGGGATCTTCTTCTGGGTCTTTCCTGTTATCTCCACCTCGTTGTCTCTGAGGTTGCCCACCTCCTTGGACCGGCCCACCAGTTCTATACGCCTCAATCCAGTCCCACGCCATTTTGGGATCTTCGCAAAAGTGGGATTGGCTATCCAGTAGGATTCGAAGTCGGGCGGGGAACATTAGTGAGTATGGGAGTCTTTCATTGTGCAGGGCCTTTTTCACCTCCAGATACGATGCCCTCCTCCGTTGAACATCCAGCGTGTAATCTGGGAATATGGAGACCTTGCTGTTGTTCACTGTAAATGGACTAGCTGTCCGTGCCTTTTGCAGAAGCAGGTCTCTATCTTTATAATGCAGCAGTCTGGCCACCACTGGATGTGGAGGGTGGCCCGGCACTGGGGCTCTGCCTGGTACCCGGTGTGCTCTCTCCAACGTGTAGTATGGGGACAGTCCCTCTGGTGCGACTCCCGTTTGAAGCCAGGTCTCGATGTAGCAAATCATGTCTCCCCCTCTACCTTTTCAAGCAGTCCCACTACGCGGATGTTATTCCATCTATTGCAGCCCTCCGCATCTTCCACTCTGCACTCAAGTGTGTCTACTCTGGTTGTGAGATCCACGACCTGGTGTGACATCGCCTCTTGCACTGGGGTCAGTTCCGCTATGGACGACTCCCCTGTTTTTACCCTTTCGAATAGTTTGTGAGGCTCGGCACGAAGAAGTCCCAGGCCCACTGAAATCGTGCTGATATCTTGATGCAGCATAGCTTTGTTGTCTGCAATGGCTTCCAGGATTTTAGCTAGTTGCTGCTGCACTGAATCTGCTGGCGTCTGAGGTGGCATGTTCAGTTGTTGGGGATCTGGGAGGTCGTCGTCTTGCAGTAAGGGAGCTCCCACTGATTTTGTCCTGGCTTTGCCCAAGATCACCTGCGGCTGTTATCTTCGGTAGATTCCTGTGCGCCCCATGTAGGTAGGGGTCACCGCTTCAGGCGCCCGTGGGCTGCAGGTGGTCAGTCCCCATCCCAGGGACCTCTCTGCAAGACCCTCTGCTCCACCTCAAGCGCTATTCGTGTGCCACCCCTGCTCTCCAACCGTTCGAGGTCCACTGGAGGGGGGGTGAGGGCGCACCTCAAGTCGGCTGTCAGACCTCTCACTGTTTAGTTGTGGGGCTCCCTGCCCCTCGCCCAGCTCAATTCCGAGGTGGGGGTCGATCTCCCTCTGTTTCCAGCTCACTCCAGTGGGGGCGGGTCCACCGCGCCATCCCGGGGGCCATCTACCCCACTTCAGGGCAGCGCCAGAGTCCCGGTTGCTCGCCCCTTGGTGTCCAGGGGGGCCTTCTCACCTCAATCACTGTGGAGTCGTTTGGGCACGGTTTCCCAGGTACTGCATCACCCGACGGGTCAACTCAGGCAGGGTTTTCCATGACCTGGGTAGCCAATGCCCGCTGCAGTCAAACATTCCTCCTCATTTGGCTTCTCCCGTTGCATTTACCAGGCTCTCTCCTCAGCTTCTTGCCTCCCTCCACGAGGGCCAAGGTGTATGGGCTCCAGCTAGCCTTGCCCTCCTCCCCCGAGCAGTTTCCAGAACCCTGGAGGCCTCTGAGATAAAATACCGCCTCTGGCAGGCACGGCCGTTACTCACTGCGCCACAATTCACCATCTGCAGCCTAGGTCCGCCTCCGTCTCTCAGGCTTGCCTGGGCTGCTCACATTGCATCCGCCGTTGTGGAGTTCCCCGCTCGGCCTGGTGTCAAATCGTTTACGGGTGCTCCGAGAGACTCCACTCCAGTGCGGGCGGCAGTCCGCCCCGATGCAGGCCGGTCGCAGGCACCGCCCCCAGCCTCCGGATGCTCCAGCTCTCCGCCTCTCGGCCTCCTTTCCCCGGGGAGCCCGGCTGCATGACCAGGCCGTCAATTCTTCTCTTACCCAGAGGAGCGTGTCTGTAAGCATAAATGTGGTGGAAGAGGTATGGGTGGATCAATATACAGCTATATTCGGGTTAGCCGCAGATAGGGTAATCCTGAATGATGACCACCCAAACTGTGATGTGGGTATTCCCATTACATTCTCAATGACAGAGGTGGAAAATGGCCTTATCCAATGCAGTAGTGCGAAGGCTCCAGGCCCCGACGGTGCCCCTATTGATTTTTTCTTTGAATACCCAGAACTCTGGATTCCATTCCTGACTAACGTTTTTAATGTTATTGCTAAAGGAGGCCCCCCGGCCTCATGGAAAACAACAGTAATTGTGCCAATATTCAAAAAGGGGACAAAGCGTTGCCTAAGAACTATAGGCCAATTTCACTTATAGATGGAACGTGTAAACGAATGGGCTGCTTGTTGTTAAATAGACTCGAGGAATGGGTTGCTGACAAAAATATTTTAATTCCAGTCCAATATGGTTTTAAAAAAGGAATGGGGACACTGGATCAGTGCATAAATTTAAATCTAATTGCAGCAAAGTATACCTATGCTAAAGAAGGAAATGTTTTTATGGTGTTCATGGATCTTTCCGCTGCCTTTGATTCTGTTTCGCATAATAAATTATGGATTATTTTGAAAGAGATGGGAGTGGATGAAAACATTATACTTTTCATCAGACAATTATACTCCCAGTCTACGGCATGTGTTAGGTACGGCAGTCAGGGCGAATGTACAAGATCTTTCCCAATCCTCCGGGGGGTTAGGCAAGGTTGCGTCTTAGCCCCTCTTTTAGTCTCAATGTATACCAACGGTGTGGAATCAGCAGTGAGCTTTGAGGTGTCTGATGTACCCAAGGTAAACAAGAAACAGCTACCCATACTGCTATACGCTGACGATGCCGTACTGGTTGCCAGGACAGGTATAGCTCTGCAAAAATTAAATTAATAAATAATTATGTGTCATATATGACGGCACTAGATCTACAAGTAAATGAATCAAAAACATTTGTCCTAATAGCAGGGAAGCAGCCCAAAAAATTACCATAATTTTTTATTGCTACACGGAAAATTGAAATAACTAAGTCCTGTTTATATCTGGGGGTACTTTTTAATAGCGAAGGGACTTGGACAAATATGGTTGAGAACAGATGTAACGCACTAGAAAAGAACACCATGGCTATTCGCTCATTCATAAAAAAACTGGGCACAAAGCCACTGTAACCAATTAAAAAAAATTATGGCGCGAAAGCTATCGCTTCAGCCACATATGGAGCAGGGATTTGGGGCATATCCAAAACTGAGCTATTACAACAGAAAGAAGATAGTTTCTTTAAAAAGCTATTCTCTCTCCCGAGAGGTTGCTCAAATTACATTATGCACCAAGGGTTGAATGTGCCATTTATATCTGATTTTATTTTTATAGCTCCCGTCCTACTCTGGCACTCAATCTGGACCAGAGACACAGTGGGACTCACTCAAAATATTGTCCAAGATTGCTTATCCCTCGATAAGGTGCTTCAGGTTCCCTGGTTGCATTATGTAAAGGTTACACTGTTGAAGCTGGGCTTAGAAACCCTATACACAGATCCCCTTTCATGTATGGGTACGTCAAAGGTGGAAATTAAATCATGTGCTAAAGAGCATAGGGAGAAAGAAAGATATGCTTCAATCTGTAACAAAACCATGGTGGCATTATATTTGGGCCTTCCGCCTGTCCCTGGGGAAGCAAATTCATATCTGACTTCCGTGACAAATGCTCGACATAGATTTGTACTCCTGAGATTTAGACTAAGGAAAATGCTACTTACCCAGTATGCATCTGTTCTTGGCATGTAGAGCTGTAGATTCATATGCGTTAGCATAGATCGCCATCTGGTGTTGGGCTCGGATGTTTGCACTTTGTTTTTCTTCGAAGAAGTGTTTGTAGTCACGAGGTAGGTGACTCCTCCTTACGATGACAGTGCGCATGGGCATCGACTCCATCACCAGATTGTTTTCGCCATAAAGGGTGATGATGGAGTTAGTAAGAATAGAAAGAGATGTCCATGTGTGTTGTATCTAAGTAAGATAATACTGCAGCAGATAAAGGTACCCGGGGAGGCGGGTGGGTGCATATGAATCTACAGCTCTACATGCCAAGAACAGATGCATACTGGGTAAGTAGCATTTTCCGTTCGAGGCATATGAGCTGTAGATCATATGCATTAGCATAGACTATACAGCAGTTATTTTCCCAGCGGTGGCTGACCTGTATCTGTTGCAGTAGTTTGAAAAAGTGTTCTTAAGACAGCCTGGCCCACACTAGCTTGTTGTTTTGCATGCACATCTACACAGTAGTGTTTTGTGAATGTGTGAGGTGTAGACCAAGTTGCAGCCTTACTGATGTCATCTAAGGGTATATTCCCTAAGAATGCTATAGAAGCCCCTAGTTTGCGTATGGGATGCGCTCTAGGGGGAATAGTTAATGTGCGTTTGGCTTTAATGTAGCATATTTGTATGCATTTAACTATCCATCGTGCAATACCAGTTTTTTAAATGGGATTGCCTTTATGCGGTGGTGAAAAAGCAACAAAGAGTTGCTTGGTTTTCCTAAAAGATTTAGGGGCATATTAGCAAGACCCACGTTAACATTTTCGCCGTTTTAGCGGCAGGAAACTGCCGCTAAAACGGCGATAATGGGCTTGCTAATATGCGTTATAGAATTCCAATAGAAGCCCATGTTAGATGTGCAGGACATCTAACCTGGGCTTCTATTGGAATTCCATAACGCATATTAGCAAGCCCATTATCGCCGTTTTAGCTGCAGTTTCCTGCCGCTAAAACGGCGATAATTTTAACGTGGGTCTTGCTAATATGCCCCTCAGTTCTTTCAATGTAATAGAGTATTGCTCTTTTGACATCTAGTGTGTGAAGAGCACGTTCTGCCACTGAGTCTGGTTGAGGGAAAAACACTGGTAGTTCAACAGACTGATTGAGGTGAAAGGCAGAAACAACTTTAGGTAAAAAGTTTGGATTAGTCCTAAGAACCACTTTGTTATGATGAATTTGTAAAAATGGTTCTTGTATGGTTAGTGCCTGGAGCTCACCAACTCTTCTAAGAGATGTGATGGCTATAAGGAAGGCTACTTTCCAAGTGAGGAACTGTAGTTCACATTTGTGCATAGGTTCAAATGGTGGGCCCATGAGTCTTGTAAGGACAATATTAAGGTTCCAAACTGGAGAGGGTGGAACTCTAGGGGGAATGATTCTTTTGAGTCCTTCCATGAACGCTTTGATAGCGGGCACTCTAAACAAAGACAAGTGTTGTCTGTTTTGTAGGTAAGCGGCTATTGCAGCGAGATGCAATCGTATAGATGTGTATGCTAAGTTACAGCGTTTTAGGTGTAAGAGATAGCAAATGATGTTTTGAATGGAAGCATCTAGTGGATTGATTTGATTGTTTGTACAGTAAATTACAAATCGTTTCCACTTTGCTGTGTAGCATGCTCTTGTGGTAGGACGTCTAGCCTCTTTAATGACATTCATACAGTCTGTCGGGAGATTAAGGTAGCCAAACTCTATGATCTCAGGTGCCAGATTTCAAGGTTGAGTTGATTGGGATCTGGATGTGTTATCTCTCCAGGGTTCTGAGTGAGAAGCTTGGGTGAGAGGTGTAGTTTTTCATGAGGAACTACAGATAGTTCCAACAGGGTTGTGAACCAGGGTTGTCGAGCCCATTTGGGAGCAACAAGGATCATTTTGAGTGAATGCTGTTGGAGCTTCCGAACCACTAATGGAATGAGCGGGAGAGGCCGAAAAGCGTAAGCAAATGTTCCTGACCAGTTCATCCATAGCGCATTGCCTTTGGACAATGGGTGTGGATACCTGGACGCGAAGTTTGGGCATTTTGCGTTCTGGTGTGTGGCGAACAGATCTATTTCTGGGTAGCCCCACATTTGAAAGAATGGAAGGAGAACTTGAGGATGTAACTCCTATTTGTGGATCTGTTGTCGCTGACGACTGAGCAGATCTGCAATGTGATTGTCTATTCCTGGAAGGTGTTCCGAAAGGAGATATATCTTGTGAGGAATGGCCCATTTCTATATGCTTTCAGCTAGACGCGAGAGCTGTAGGGAGTGTGTACCTCCTTGTTTTTGTAGTATAGTACATTGCTGTCATGTTGTCTGTATGGACTAGGACAGCTTTGTGTAGTAGATGGATTTCAAAGGCTTTTAATGCTAGAAAAATTGCCAGAAGTTCCAGGTGGTTTATGTGGAACTTTTTTTGTTGAGGAGTCCACAGGCCCTGAATGGTATGACTTTGTAGATGAGCTCCCCAGCCAGTGAGTGATGCGTCTGCTGTTAGCACTATCTGTGGAACCGGGTCGAGGAATGGCCGCCCTTTGGAAAGGTTTTGTGTGGTCCACCACTGCAGAGAGCGATGGGTGCGGCTGTCTACCAACACCAGATCTGTTAATTGGCTTTGAGCCTGGTTCCACTGACGTGCCAAGCATTCCTGCAGAGGACACATTTGGAGTCTTGCATAAGGGACAATTAGAATGCAAGAGGCCATCATTCCAATTAATTGCATGAACACTCAAGCTGGTAATGAGTGTTGAGGTTGAAATTGTGATATTAGAGCTTCAATGTTGCGTATCCTGACTGGGTTGGGGTATGCTAGAGCTTTGCAAGTGTCTATTGTAGCTCCTAGATATACTTGTGTGTTGGCCGGTTGGAGGTGGGATTTGGTGAGGTTTACTGTGAATCCCAAGCGGTGAAGCAACTGAATTGTTTTGTGGGTGTGCTGAACACAGCTTTGTTGTGATTGGGCTTTTATGAGCCAATCGTCCAGATAAGGAAACACGTGAATGTGTTGTCTTCTTAAGTGAGCTGCAACTACTGCTAGACACTTGGTGAAAACTCTGGGTGCTGTGGTTACCCCAAACGGGAGGACTTTGAACTGGTAGTGTTGACCGTCCACCAGAAACCTGAGATATTTCCTGTGAGCGGGGTGAATGGGAATGTGGAAGTAAGCGTCCTTTAAATCCAAAGTGGAAAGAAAGTAGCCTTGCTGAATTAATGGGAGCACCTGTTGGAGGGTAACCATGTGGAAATGATCGGATTGAATGTAGAGATTTAGCTGTCTGAGGTCCAATATTGGTCTGAGAGAGCCGTCCTTTTTTGGGATGAGAAAATAGAGTGAGTAAACCCCTGAGCCCTGTTGAGCTAAGGGGACTGGTTCTATTGCATGTTTTTGTAACAGGGAGAGAACTTCTTGTTTTAAGAGGGTGAGATATTCCTAGGACATCGCACGATGTGTGGGAGGAATGTTTGGTGGAGTGGAGGTAAGTTCCAGGCAATAACCATATTGGATAATTTGTCTTACCCACTTGTCTGTTGTGATGGAATTCCAGACAGGTAGGAACTGTGAGAGACGTCCCCCAACAGGAGTGGAATGATCGGGGGTAGTGGGGGGAAGTCACTGTTTGGTGGTAGGGGAAGTGCGGGTGGAGTTACCTCTGCCTCTTCCTCTATTGTTATTTCCTCTGTATCCTCCCCGAAAATATCCTCTGGATGAGGAAGATTGATTGGGGCTTTTATAAGCCGAGGAGGTGTTTTCTGATGCAGTTGTCTTTGAGCCACCCCTATAAAAGGAGCGACGAAAGGAGCCCCTATTAGAAGGTAATTGTAATGCCCCCATGGATTTAGCAGTCTTGGTGTCTTTTTTCATTTTTTCCAATGAAGAATCGACTGTGGGGCCAAAAGGATGTTCTTGATCAAATGGCTGATTAAGTAGCGCTGATTGTACTTCTTGTTTGAATCCTGAGATTCGAAGCCAAGCGTGGCGGCGTAGCAAAACGCTGGTGTTAATGGCACGCGAGGCTGTATCGGCTGCATCGAGGGCACATTTGATGGAAGTGTTTGTAATGAGCTGAATGAGGTCGTGAGCTTTAGCTTTGTATTGGTCTGGTAAGTGCTGCATCAGTTTTTCTAGCTCGTCATAGTGAGCTCTATCGTAACGCGCCAGGAGAGCTTGTGCATTGGCAATACGCCAATGATTGGCAGCTTGAGATGCGATTCTCTTGCCTGATGCATCTATAAGTTTGGACTCCTTGTCAGGAGGAGGGGTGTCACCTGTTGTTTGAGAATTTGCCCTCTTGCGTGCATTTGAAACGACAAGAGAATCTAAAGGTACCTGACCCCTAATGTAAATTGGGTCTGTAGGAGCGGCTTTATATTTTTTGTCTACCCTTGGCGTAAGTATTCTAGCTTTAACAGGGTCTTTGAATACCTCGCTGGCGTGTTTTATCATACCTTTAAGCATGGGCAAAGTATTAGTGGTTTTTTGGGATGGAGCGAAAGTTTCCACTAAAAAATCCTCGTCCAAGGGATCAGTATGTAATTCCACCCCATGGTTTTGAGCAGCTCTATTAATAAGCTGTGCGAAACCAATATTGTCATCAGGTGGTGATGGTCTGGAGGGATATAGATTGGGGTCATTAGTATGATCCGGGTCCTTATCATAATCATCCCAGGGGTCCGAGTCCTGTGGAATGTTGTCCTCATTATTCTCCCCATCCCCATCCCCGTTCCCATCCCCATCATTATCATCCTGTGGCACAGGTGAGAAACGTGGTGGTGGTGAGTTTGCTGGTGAAATTAGTAAATTTGGGTTAAAAGGTGGAGGAGAAGGAGGTATGTAAGGGGGAGAGGGGTTAGTACCCATGTCTTTTTTCTTAAGAGGTATGTGGTAGTGTTCAGGGAGCTCCAGCTTACGTTTTTTAGGAAGTGTTGCTTGAAGTTTACCAGTTTGAGGGTCAATATGCAACTGTTTTTGTTTTGGATCCAAAGATTCTTGTGGAGGAAGTTCTTTGGATGGAGTCTGTTTATGTTCGGAAGGTTTAAGAGGGCTTCCGTGCTTTTTAGGTTCGGTGCTCTTCGGTGTGGGATGTTTCGGCTACGAAGGTTTGACTTTTCCCTGTTTCGGATCCGAAGGCTTTTCTTTAGCTGGTCTCGGCTCCGACGTTTTCTCTTTAACTGGTTTCGGCTCCGATGCTTCCGGTTTAGCCGGTGTCGGTTCCGAAGCTTTAGGTTTAGGCTCCAAAGCCAATCTTTCGGTGCTGAAGATGTCTTCGGTGCCGACAGCTGAGCATCAGGCTTAGCCTTGTGTTTCGGTGCCGAAGATGTGGGTTCGGCACCTGCATGGGGTCGGCTCGATCCCGAGCTGGAAGACTTGTCTTTATGTTTCATAGCCGGGCTCGAAGGCGGGGCGTCTGAAATGGTATCACGGTGTCGACCTGAGCCCGAGGGCGAAGGTGTAACCAGAGTCTTTGGTGTTTTTGTGGGCAGTTGTGGCTCGTTATTCACTGTTCGTTGAGCCGGAGTGACGTTTGAGTCCTCTTCCATGTCGGAGTCGTCGGCTTCAGACACGGAGATGTGTTCTTCTTCTTCTTCGGCGCCGGGTTGGAATTCCGGCTCTTCTCCGAAGATGTCTGGCACCGGACTAGTGCCGCGTCTCATCTCGTGACGTCGAGCCCGATGGTCACGAATTGTTTTCTTCGATCGGAATGATCGACAGGCCTCGCAGTTGATTTCTTCGTGCTCCGGGGATAAGCAGAGGTTACAGACCTCATGCAGGTCCGTGTGTGGGAACTTAGCACCACACCCGGGGCATTTTTTAAATGGAGTCCGTTCCATGGACTGCTGGCGTGGTCGGCGCGGGTAGGCCTTACGGCCCGCGTCGAAGCACCGATCGAAGCTGTTTGATTTTACGATGCTCGTTGAAAGGGAAAACGCGATCGAACACAATACCGTTGAGTGCTAAGGATTGCACGTTGAAAAGGTTCAAAGACGATACCGAACCGGAGCGCCGCAAGACACATCCGAACCCGATGGCGGAAAAAAACAATCTGGGGATGGAGTCGATGCCCATGCGCACTATCATCGTAAGGAGGAGTCACCTACCTCGTGACTACAAACACTTCTTCGAAGAAAAACAAAGTGCAAACATCCGAGCCCAACACCAAATGGCGATCTATGCTAACGCATATGATATACAGCTCATATTCCTCGAACATCTTATTCCGTGCATGCTGGCCTTCCCATCAGGGACATACTCAATTAATGAACTCTCAGTTTGTCCCTGTTATGGCACATCTACGCAATCTAATTTACATTTTATATTTTTCTGTAAATTTTATTCTTGTCTACGGACAATGTATATTTGCCCATTGTTCTTAAAATATAAATTTGCACGTCGCCCAGCCTTGTTTTATCTCAAAATGCTCCCAAACCCATATGTAAACTTCTGTGTTGCATCATATCTATGTATGGTTTTATCAAAAAGAAGATTAATGAGATGATAGATTGCATTTTATTAGTACGTGGCACTGTTTAGCACTTTATACGGCACGCTGTTTGCTGATCGTTGTTCGCAAATGAGTCTGTCCCAGTATTGCACTAAGCACTTTATGAGTTAATGAATGAATTTTCCACGTTTTAATTAATGCTTTGGATAATGTTTTTATATGGTTCCTATCTGTTCTCCATTTTGTGTTTTTACTGAAATTTGATGTTGATGTATAATAATTTTAACATGTGAACAATGTATTTTCTTTGCACTTTTATGATCTGTGAGAAGTTGGCCTGGTATATGCTGTTCACTAATTAAAGTGGACACCTTGCACCAGAACAATTCGACTCTTATGGTAGATAGGTTTAAGACAACCTTTATAGAAAGCTATCCTAGTGGTAGCTGTGGAGAGCAGCCTTCAGGCTAAGTCTTGAAGGAATGTAAAGCAGCTTGTTTTACCACACAATCTCTTGAATCACCAAATTAAAAGACACCACACAGGTATATATATCAAATATATATGTATTTATTAATAAACACTCTCTACTAATCTCTTTATGAGATTAGAAGTCAGGAACATATGTACAAGTCAAATGTTATCAAAATAAGTTTAGCACAATCGAATATCACAATCTTAGTTTGGCTAGACCTAGGTCTAGGGCATCTAGAATCGAGGGACCCCCAAGAACCATCCCAGGTAGTTGTAGGAGACCCACAGGGGACGGACGCGGTGTTCTGGCACCGGTGCGAGTCCTGTACAAGTCTATGCGCACAGACGCGATTGAGATTTCAATATTAGAGGTCCCTTGCATGTTTGAGGCGAACACACCGATCGGTCCTTGTACGAGTCGAAGGACGCGGTTACAGATAGAGTTGCAAGGGAGTTGGACGCGGTGTGTCTAACACAGACGCGAACCATGTACGAGTCAGCGCGATAGTCGCACTCGGAAAGTAAGAGTTTTAGGGCACTTCTAGGGTAGCTACAAGCAAGTCACTTACAGGGTAAGTAGTTCTAGGGCCCACACCCACAGGAGCACTGTAGTGCTGAAGTTACCTCACCCAGGGGAGCCGGGTGCATAGGTGTTCTTTGGTGTCGGGTCGCGGCGTCGTTTTCAATGGGAGCCAGTGAAGACTTGCTGCTTGCGGCAACAGGAGAAGTGTCCAGAGGAATCCAAGCCTGGATTCAGAAGATGGAAGACCTGAAAGCAGAGGGGACAGTGTTCAAAGTCACTTGGCAGTGACTCGGGGCAAGGAAGATGGATGCCCACCGTCGTCGCAAGATTCAGGTCGTTCGCGGGTGCCTTGACTCTTCAGCCACGAGGTCCAGGAGGTGTCGACGACGATCAGGAGCTGGATTCGGCGTGTCCCACGATGTCTGCAGCTTACTGTGGTGTCGGCGACTCGATTGGAGCCAACAAGCCTTGGTAACAGCAAGTCTCGTGGAAAGTGTAAAGAGTCAATGGCGCAGACCAGCAAGGTCTGAGGGACTCACCCAGCGAGGGTAAGTCAGGGCAGGCCTGGAGCAACCAGGGGAGCCCTTAGGTTCTGTAGGAAAGCCTTCAGGGGACCCACAAGCCGGCTGGCAAGGGATCGCAAAGATGCCTCGGGAGGATTCGCTCAACAGGGGCCCACGGTCACTCAGGACGTGGTAGGCCTCTGATCTTCGGAGGGATTCCTGCTGGAGGCTAGGACCACACGAGGTCCAAAGCACAAGTTCGTGGAACGTTGTGAAGGGGTTGCACTCGACAATAGTGCACGGTACCCAGGGGTCGCAGTTCCTCGTCACTCTTGGGGTCCACTGGCCTCAGCTTCGCTGGGGACTCACGATGGCCTTTGAGAAGTCAGGAAATCCACTTCTTGGGCTGCAGGGACTTCGGACTCCGGCGGGAGCGGCGTAGTTTGCGACCGTCGTTTGTAGTTTTTGGTGCCTGCCAAGCAGGGGAGTCACTCCTTGACTCCAAGGGAGATTCTTCAGTCTTCCAAAGGTAGTGGAACTTCGAAGGTCCGGGATTCTTCTTGTAGAGCGTCGTCCGGGGGTATCTAGTTTGCAATGCACAGGTTCCCCCTCTTATACTAAAAGAAAGGGAGGGACTAGCTCTATGACTCCACCTATGGGAGGGTCAGGGGAGTGGGTGGTTACACCTACTTCCCTTTGTCCAGTTTCGCGCCAGAGCAGGGGCAGGTAGCCCCTGAGCCGGTTTGAACTGGGGTATGCACAGAGGAGCCTTCTGCTCCCCCAGTGCAGGACTTCAAAGCACTCTAAGAGTGCACCCACCCAGCCCCAATACACTAAACCCTGTCTGGGAGGTGGTCACACCCCTTGGGACAGGATATCTATTGTTGGGCTTCCTCCACTGCGAGTGTTGGTCATCAGCAGGAGGGCAGCCCAGTGTCTGTGACTGGTGGCATCCATTTTGTGATGCCAGGGCTCTGCAGGATTCTACCGCGTTTCCACAGTAGGTACATGTCTATCCCTCTAGAAGGGTGGAATGCTACCCCCGCCGCCAGGACTGGCGGGGGGTAGTATTCCAAGATGTTTGACACCAAACACGACATGTTTCGATGCAGCCATTCCAAAGTTAACATTCTACCGCGAGGATATAATGCACTTAAAAGTATATGGTTTAACCGCATCCACAAACAGCCCCAGAGAATGGACTCTGAGAGCTGCAGAGGGGCCCTGCTCAGGCAGAGGCACCCCCTCACATGGAAACTAAGCACCCTGCCCTCAGGATTGATAGGGCCTGCTTTAGGGGTGACTGATAAGTCTCAATGTGTGTGCAGGAGAGATATAGGGGACCTATATCTCTGTGAGGGATGCTAGCACTTCCTCACCCAGGCTGCAGTAGCAGGCCTGTGGTGTCAGATTTAGTCTGCTTCCCAGGGGTGGCATAATACATGCTTCAGCCCCTGGTAGGCCTGTGAAGTATCTATGCCCTGGGTACCTAAGGTACCATATACTAGGGACTCATAAGGTACCACAGTATCCAATCACTAGTGCACCTAGAGTGCACTCCAAATCGTTTAGAGAGAACAGAGAGGCTGGGGCCCTGATTGGCAGGGTCCCAGCCAGACTATAGCCAGAAACCAGTGTAAACATCAGAAAAAAAGTGGGGGCAACATAAGAGGCAGATCCTACTCTCCTACACAACCCCCCAAACGCAGGGACACTAAACTAACCTTGACCAGTTGAGTCTTCGTGTTCAAAGTGGAAATACCTTGAGAGTCCATCTGCATTGGCATGTTGGGTCCCAGGTCTATGTTCCACTGTATAGTCCATCCCCTGTAGGGAAATGGACCACCTCAAAAGTTTTGGGTTTTCTCCTTTCATTTGTTTAAGCCATAGGAGGGGCTTGTGGTCAGTATGAACTATGAAGTGAGTGCCAAACAAGTATGGCCTCAGCTTCTTCAGGGCCCACACCACAGCAAAGGCCTCCCTCTCTATAGCTGACCAACGTTTCTCTCTAGGGGTCAGCCTTCTGCTAATAAAAGCTACTGGCTGGTCTTGACCTTCATCATTCAGTTGAGACAGTACAGCTCCCACACCCAGCTCAGAAGCATCTGTTTGGACAATGAACCTTTTGGTGTAGTCTGGACTCTGTAAGATGGGGGCAGTGCACATGGCCTGCTTTAGGTCTTCAAATGCCTTCTGACAGCTAGCTGTCCACTGAACCTTTTTGGCATTTTCTTTGAGGTCAGATCATTCAAGGGGGTCACTATAGATCCATATCCCTTGCCAAACCTCCTATAGTACCCAGTCAGGCCTAAGAAGGCTCTCACCTGTGTCTGGGTGGTTGGAGCAACCCATTCCATTATGGTTTGGATCTTGCTCTGTAAAGGCTGAACCTGGCCTCCACCTACAAGGTGGCCCAGGTATACAACCTGACTCTGCCCTATCTGGCACTTAGTGGCCTTGATAGTGAGGCCTGCTTTCTGCAGAGCCTCCAAAACATTCCTGAGGTGGACCAGGTGATCCTGCCAGGAGGAACTAAAGACAGCAATATCATCTAGATAAGCTGAGCAATAAGTTTCCATCCCTGTCAGAACTTTATTCACCAACCTCTGAAAAGTGGCAGGTGCATTTTTCAATCCAAAGGGCATCACCACAAAGTGGTAGTGCCCACCAGGGGTCGAAAATGCTGTTTTGGCTTTTGCATCATCAGCTAATCTGATCTGCCAGGAGCCAGCTGTTAGGTCAAACTGGCTTAGATACCTGGCTGAGGCCAAAGTATCAATCAGCTCATCTGCCCTTGGTATGGGATAGGCATCAGTCCTAGTGACTGCATTGAGGCCTCTGTAGTCTACACAAAACCTCATTTCTTTCTTACCACCCTGGGTATGAGGCTTGGGTACTAGGACTACTGGGCTAGCCCAAGGGCTATCTGAAGGCTCAATTACACCTGGCTCCAACATTTTCTGGACTTCAGTCCTGATACAGTCCCTGACATGGTCAGGTTGCCTGTAGATTTTATTCTTGACAGGCAGACTGTCTCCAGTGTCCACCTCATGGGTGCACCAGGAAGTCTGACTAGGGGTCAGGCTAAACATATGTCTGTACTGTTGCAGAACTTGTCTGCACTCAGTTTGCTGATGGTCAGTGAGGCTGCTTGCCAAAGCAACACCATCTACTGACCCATCATCAGGGTTCTGCGAGAGCAGGTCAGGGAGAGGGTCACTCTCCTCCTCCTGTTCCTCATCAGTTGCCATGAGCAAGCCCATGTCAGCCCTGTCAACATATGGCTTTAATCTGTTGACATGGAGCACCCTTAGGGGGCTCCTGGGAGTTCCAAGATTCACCATATAGGTGACCTCTCCCTTCTGTTCAACTATTGTATGGGGGCCACTCCACTTGTCTTGGAGGGCTGCTGGGGCCACAGGCTCCAACACCCATACTTTCTGTCCTGGCTGGTATACAGTCAGTACAGCCTTTGGTCATGCCAAGCTTTTGTAATTCTTGGCTGGCCTCCAGGTTTTTGGTTGCCTTTTTCATGTACTCAGCCATCCGGGAGCGGAGACCAAGTACATAGTCCATCACATCTTGTTTGGGGGGCTTGAGAGGTAACTCCCAGCCCTCTTTACCAAACACAATGGACCTCTCACAGGATGCCCAAACAGAAGCTCAAATGGGCTGTAACCAACCCCCTTCTGTGGAACCTCTCTGTATGCAAACAACAGGCAAGGAATAAGAAGGTCCCATTTCCGCCTAAGCTTCTCTGGGAGTCCTTTAATCATTCCCTTCAAGGTTTTGTTGAAGCGTTCAACTAAACCATTGCATTGTGGGTGATAGGGAGTGGTGAACTTATAAGTCACACCACACTCCTTCCACATTGCTTTCAGATATCCTGACATGAAGTTGGTACCTCTGTCAGAAATGACCTCCTTTGGGAAACCCACTCTGGAGAAAACTCCAATGAGGGCTCTTGCCACCACAGGGGCTGTGGTGGTCCTCAGGGGAATTGCTTCTGGGTACCTGGTGGCATGATCCACTACCACCAGGATAAACCTGTGCCCAGATGCAGTTTGAGGGTCAAGGGGACCAACAATGTCAATCCCTACCCTTTCAAAGGGTACCCCCACCACAGGTAGTGGTATCAGGGGGCCTTTGTTGTGCCACCTGCCTTACCACTGGCTTGGCATGTGACACAGGAGCGACAAAACTCCTTTGTGTCCTCTGACATATGTGGCCAATGAAAATGTGGAACAAGCCTGTCCCAGGTCTTGTTTTGGCCCAAGTGACCTCATGTGCTAGGGTCAAGAGGAACCCCCTAAACTTCTGAGGTATTACCATCCTCCTGGTGGCTCCAGGGGCTGGATCTCTACCCTCAGAATATAGGAGTCCCTCATCCCAATAAACTTTATGGGACCCACTAGCACTCCCAGCAGCCTCAGCCTGCTGTCTGAGGGGTTCAAGAGAGGGGCAGCACTGTTGCTCCTTACTCAGATCTTCCCTAGAAGGGCCCCCTGCCCCCAAGAACTCAACCTGATCAGGCTCAAGTCCCTCTGGGGCAGTTCCTTCTTCAGGATCTGCTTCACCTCCCTCTGGGGGTGAATCTGTGATCTGAGACAGAGGGGAAGGCACTGATTTTACCCTACTGCTCCTCCTCTTGGGAAGCATCTGGTCCATTGTTCCAGGATCCAGAGCTGGTTCAGTGTTATGCATTCTTGCTTGTGACCTGGTCACAGCAAATACCTCTGCAGGGATGCCCAACATCTCAGCATGAGTCCATAACTCTACTTCAGACCAGGCTGAAGTCTCTAGATCATTGCCCAATAGACATTCGACAGGGAGGTCTGCACTGACTACAACCTTCTTGAGGCCAGTTACCCCTCCCCAGGAGAAATTCACAACTGCCAGACTATGGTTGGTCCTGACATTGCTTGCATTGGTCACCTGGTACATTTCGCCCAGGATGATCTGTCCAGGGTCCACAAGATCCTCTGCCACCATGGTGACACTAGCACCTGTGTCCCTAAATGCCAAAGCCTGTTTGCCATTTATTACAGGCTGCTGTTTGTATTTGCCCAGATTACTGGGGCTTACTAGGAAGGACATCTCAAGGTCTCCATCACAAATCAGCATTGCCTGAGTGGGCACTCTGACTAGGCCAGAGTCCACTTCAGAACCCAGGGTCAACCCTACTACACCCTTATTCTGAGTACCACCTCCACCAGTAGCTGAGCTAGGGGGAACAGTTGCCTTAGGGGCAGGAGTGGTGGTGGTTTGGTCTTTGGACTTGTTACAATCAGAAGTCCAGTGCCCTTTCTGTTTACAGAATTTGCACCAGGGCTTCTTTTGGCGTTTCCCCTTGTTGGATTGTGACTCCCAACCAGATGCAGATTTTTGGGGCCCTTGTGAAGACTTCTGGTCTTTTGACTTATCCCCACCTTTCTCAGAGCCCTTAGGATCTTGCTTCTTGGTGTCACCCCCTTGGTTCTGGGGTTTCTGCCTTACCCTGGTTCTGACCCATTTGTCTGCCTTCTTTCCCAATTCTTGGGGAGAGGTCAGATCTGAGTCCACCAGGTATTGATGCAACAACTGGTTCTGGCAATTATTAAGGATCTGTTCTCTCATAATCAGATTATACAATCCCTTGAAATCAGTAACCCTACTGCCAACCAGCCAACCCTCCAGAGCCTTGGTTGCACAATCTACAAAGTCAGTCCAGTCCTGAGTCTGTGTCTTCTGGGTGTCTCTGAACTTCAACCTGTACTGCTCAGTGGTTAAGCCAAACCCATCTATCAGTGCACTCTTCAGGACTTCATAATTATCAGCATCCTCTTCTCTAACAGTGAGGAGCTTGTCTCTACCTTTGTCTGAAAAGGAGAGCCACAAGATTGCTACCCACCGCTTTTGGGGGACCTGCTGTACTCTACAGGCCCTCTCCATAGCAGTTATCCACTTGTGGATATCATCCCCACTCTGGTAGGGAGGAACAACCTTGCTCAGGTTCCTATGGTCTGGAATAGATTCTCTGCCTCTAGGGACACTGTTGCTGCCACCAAGGGGTTCTAACCCCTCTCTTCTAGAAGCTCTCTGGGCTCTCCAGGGCTTCTCTATCTAGTGCCAACTGCTTGGTTCTGAGGGCAACTCTTGCTTCCTCATACTGCAGCAGTTTGCACATTCTGTCAGAGGAGCTCTCTCTTATGGGAAAGTATGAGTTCCTCTGCTGGACAAATTCTCTGCCAGAGTGATAAGAGTGGTCAGATTCCCTGGAAGGGGACCTATGCCTCTCATCCACTCTGTCAGTTCTCTTAGGGAGAATTCCTCTGTCCTTCTCAGGCCCCTTGGAGCCTGGCCCTTCAATCAGAGAGTCTTGGTCATTCTGATTTTCATCATCTGACCCAGACACTGTAATTGACCCACCCCTGATTCAGACCCATTAGCTCCTAGAGCCAATCTAAGATCATCTGCTGTCAGCAGATCTATCAGGTGTAGTGTGGAGGGACTCTGTCCTAGCTTTAGGTGACTTTCAACACACATGGCTCTCAAGTCAGAGAAAGCCATGTCCTTATACTGAGGCTGAGTGGATCCACTGGTTCCACCCTTTAAGGACATTCTACTGTTGTGCAGTGTTGTACTACCTACACTAGTTTGTGGCCTACTGATACTAGCTTGAGCTGTAGAAAGGGTGTGCTATCCCTTGGCACACAGCTCTAAGTTCAGTAGAACTTATTGATACTAAGCTTGACTTTATATGTACCTTAAGTACCTATAGTGGTTTTCAGTTAGTAATTCAAATAGAGATTTTCTGGTAAAACAATAGCAAGCTGGAATCCCACACGCTGCCCACCAATGTGAGAAGTTGGCCTGGTATATGCTGTTCACTAATTAAAGTGGACACCTTGCACCAGAACAATTCGACTCTTATGGTAGATAGGTTTAAGACAACCTTTATAGAAAGCTATCCTAGTGGTAGCTGTGGAGAGCAGCCTTCAGGCTAAGTCTTGAAGGAATGTAAAGCAGCTTGTTTTACCACACAATCTCTTGAATCACCAAATGAAAAGACACCACACAGGTATATATATCAAATATATATGTATTTATTAATAAACACTCTCTACTAATCTCTTTATGAGATTAGAAGTCAGGAACATATGTACAAGTCAAATGTTATCAAAATAAGTTTAGCACAATCGAACATCACAATCTTAGTTTGGCTAGACCTAGGTCTAGGGCATCTAGAATCGAGGGACCCCCAAGAACCACCCCAGGTAGATGTAGGAGACCCACAGGGGACGGACGCGGTGTTCTGGCACCGGTGCGAGTCCTGTACGAGTCTATGCGCACAGACGCGATTGAGATTTCAATGTTAGAGGTCCCTTGCGTGTTCGAGGCGAACACACCGATCGGTCCTTGTACGAGTCGAAGGACGCGGTTACAGATAGAGTTGCAAGGGAGTTGGACGCGGTGTGTCTAACACAGACGCGAACCATGTACGAGTCAGCGCGATAGTCGCACTCGGAAAGTAAGAGTTTTAGGGCACTTCTAGGGTAGCTACAAGCAAGTCACTTACAGGGTAAGTAGTTCTAGGGCCCACACCCACAGGAGCACCGTAGTGCTGAAGTTACCTCACCCAGGGGAGCCGGGTGCATAGGTGTTCTTTGGTGTCGGGTCGCGGCGTCGTTTTCAGTGGGAGCCAGTGAAGACTTGCTGCTTGCGGCGACAGGAGAAGTGTCCGGAGGAATCCAAGCCTGGATTCAGAAGATGGAAGACCTGAAAGCAGAGCGGACAGTGTTCAAAGTCACTTGGCAGTGACTCGGGGCAAGGAAGATGGATGCCCACCGTCGTCGCAAGATTCAGGTCGTTCGCGGGTGCCTTGACTCTTCAGCCACAAGGTCCAGGAGGCGTCGACGATGACCAGGAGCTGGATTCGGCGTGTCCCACGATGTCTGCAGCTTACTGTGGTGTCGGCGACTCGATTGGAGCCAACAAGCCTTGGTAACAGCAAGTCTCGGGGAAAGTGTAAAAAGTCAATGGCGCAGACCAGCAAGGTCTGAGGGACTCACCCAGCGAGGGTAAGTCAGGGCAGGCCTGGAGCAACCAGGGGAGCCCTTTGGTTCTGTAGGAAAGCCTTCAGGGGACCCTCAAGCCGGCTGGCAAGGGATCGCGAAGACGCCTCGGGAGGATTCGCTCAACAGGGGCCCACGGTCACTCGGGACGTGGTAGGCCTCTGATCTTCGGAGGGATTCCTGCTGGAGGCTAGGACCACACGTGGTCCAAAGCACAAGTTCGTGGAACGTTGTGAAGGGGTTGCACTCAACAATAGTGCACAGTACCCAGGGGTCGCGGTTCCTCGTCACTCTTGGGGTCCACTGGCCTCAGCTTCGCTGGGGACTCACGATGGCCTTTGAGAAGTCAGGAAATCCACTTCTTGGGCTGCAGGGACTTCGGACTCCGGCGGGAGCGGCGTAGTTTGCGACCGTCGTTTGTAGTTTTTGGTGCCTGCCAAGCAGGGGAGTCACTCCTTGACTCCAAGGGAGATTCTTCAATCTTCCAAAGGTAGTGGAACGTCGAAGGTCCGGGATTCTTCTTGTAGAGCGTCGTCCAGGGGTATTTAGTTTGCAATGCACAGGTTCCCCCTCTTATACTAAAAGAAAGGGAGGGACTAGCTCTATGACCCCACCTATGGGAGGGTCAGGGGAGTGGGTGGTTACACCTACTTCCCTTTGTCCAGTTTCGCGCCAGAGCAGGGGCAGGTAGCCCCTGAGCCGGTTTGAACTGGGGTATGCACAGAGGAGCCTTCTGCTCCCCCAGTGCAGGACTTCAATGCACTCCAAGAGTGCACCCACCCAGCCCCAATACACTAAACCCTGTCTGGGAGGTGGTCACACCCCCTTGGGACAGGATATCTATTGTTGGGCTTCCTCCACTGCGAGTGTTGGTCATCAACAGGAGGGTGTCAGGATTGCGCGAGGGCAGACAGACGGCAGCTACTCACCGGAAGAATCGAGGCTCCGTACGCGTGCGCGGAGAGGGGCCGGACACATTAAAACCCGGCTTCCTCTCTCCACAGCGCTCGCGTTCTAGTGTTTCCCGAGTTCCGGCTTTCCCTCACCTGTTCACTTCCGGGTTGTTGTTCCGACGGGTGTTCCAGTACGCGGCGGTGTTCTTCCACGTTGGTCATCTCCCGGCGGTCCTGGTCTCTTTTGAAGTCGTGCTGCATTTCTCTACAGTATTCCGGAGGTCGTACGAGGAGAATCAGTTAGAGTTGCACGGTGGCGGTAACAGCGCATTTGCGCTGACTTTTGTTATTTTTTTCACTTGCTGATAATTCATGGTCCTGTGCTCTGGGCGTTGTGAGGGTCCTCCCCGCCTAAACAGGGCCTCTTTGCTAGACAGTAAGAGAAGGGGTTATTATTTTCCTACAGTGAGCGGATTTCCTTTCACCTTCATTGCTCCTCATTTCACAAAGGAGGAGAAGGATCCATACTCTACATATAGAAGAGGTGGGGGCATGAGAGGTCTTAGGTACACCCTTTGGTTAGTGGTGTAGGTAGAAGAGAACTCGCAATCACTTCCCTTTTCTTTCCCTCCTAAGTATATGGCATCAGTCCCGTTTTTCTAAAGACACTGTATATATGGTCACCTATTGAAAGAAAACACAAGTTCTATCACAGCAAAGAGTGAAGGTAGGAAGGAACGCACAGAGAAATACAAATTGTTTTTATTAAGCATTGTATATTAATCCTTTTCCTGTACACCTACAGCTTTTTGGCGTATCCGGATTCTCCTGAGGTGCCCAGAGTTTCGAGGCAGTGTTTTCCCCTCCTTTCCTTGTTTTGTTTCCCTTCTTCCCCGGGTTACCTTTGATGCCCTGTTTATACCGGGTACCTCGGGTGATTAGGGGAGGTTGCGGACCTTATCATCATCCGTGGCGTTCCTGCAGAAACACAGGTGAGAACCTGACAGAACGCGAAGCCCAAAAAGAATAGCAATTCTTTCTGCCCGGACGTCATGGATGTTGGTCAAGTATCCCTTGCAGATTTGGCTCACATGTTGGGCAACCTTCAGGCTGAGACCCAATCCTTATCTAATAGAGTAGACACAATACAGAGAGAAATGAGAACGGATGTTGGCAGGGGATCCCAGAGTTCAGGGTCTAATGTACCGGTAATCCATGTTACCACTCCTCCTTCCATCCCTTTAGCACCCCCTGAGCGTTTTTTCGGTGATACCACCAAATTCGCAGCTTTTATCAGTCAGTGTCAGCTCCATTTCATGTGTAAAGCCTCCTGTTTTCCCTCAGACCAAGCCAAAGTGGCATTCGTCATCTCCTATTTAGGGGGGTCCGCCGCCAATTGGACCATACCCATGATAGAGAGAAACGACCCATTATTGCAAGACTACACAGCATTTAGGAGAGAACTAAAAAAGCTGTTTGACAGACACACTTTTACACATTCTGCGGACACAGAGCTTTTAACGTTACGACAGGGCTCCCAGGACTTAACTTCTTACATATCTACATTCTACTGACTAGTAGCTGAGGCAGGCTGGCCAGAGGAAAAGCGTAGCGCTTTGTTTTATAAGGGGCTGCGAGAAGAATTGAAGGACGCATTAGCCCAAGTAGTAGACCCTCCGGAGTCATGTACCGCTCTGGTGGACTTGGTGGTTAAATTAGATCACAGAATCGGTGAGCGTAGGAGAGAGAGAGGAAGATCAGAGGGGAGGGGTCTGGTGTTTAGGGAAAAGAAACCAGAACCAGAAAAGGGAGCCGAAGATCCAGAGCCAATGCAAATAGGGAGCATCAGAGGTCCCCTGAGTGAGGACGAAAGACAAAGGCGACGGGATAAGAAGCTCTGCCTATATTGCAGAAAGCAGGGCCATTTCTTGAGAGAATGTCCTGTCAAGCCAAAACAGACAAGGCGTTCGGAAAACTAGTAAGCCCGAGATCGCAAGAGGCAGGGGTTTCGGGTGTTTCAGGTTTAATTGTCTCATCTAGAGAAGTAGCCGTATCACATCCTCGCCACTTCTTCCTCTCCTCGTGCTTACAATGGGGGCAGGAGACAGTACAGGTGTATATAATGGTGGATTCAGGTGCATCAGGTAATTTTATGGATGCACAATGGGCACAGAAACAACAGATACCTTGGGTATCTAAGTCCTCATGGGAAGAAGTTACAACAATCGACGGGAGCACACTGAAGTCTGGTCCCATTAAGCGTACTACTATTGCCTTAAAGCTCGTGATCGAGGAAAGACACCAAGAGCTTCTTTCATTTGATTTAATACAGTCCCCACAATTCCAAGTCATAGTGCGGTTACCCTGGTTAATTCAACATAACCCCATTATTTACTGGAGGGAGAAGACGGTGATCTTTAACCGAGACTTTTGTAAGGAGCACGATGTTTCCAACACTGTGGACCATAAGAAGGTCATGTCGAGTTTTACTCCTAATGAAGAGGCGTTGCCCTCTATGTACCAAGATTTTCAAGACATATTTGACAAAGAACAGGCCTCCAGCCTCCCACCCCATAGGGTCTATGACTGTAGGATAGACTTGCAACCGGGGGCTCGCATTCCCTATAGTAGAATATATGCCTTAACGGAGAAGGAGAACGTTTACCTACGTGAATATCTGGATGAGATGCTGAGGATAGGGTTTATTCGTCCCTCAAGATCACCCGCTTCATCTTCTCTTTTTTATACCGAAGAGAGAAGGGGTCTTCGATGTTGCATCGACTATCGGGCACTAAACACCATCACTATCAAGAATAGGTATCCCTTACCCCTGATTTCCTCCCTCCTGGATCAGATAAAGAATGCCCAAGTATTCACCAAGTTAGACCTGCGAGGGGCATACCACTTGGTAAGAATTAAAGAAGGGGACGAGTGGAAGACAGCCTTTTGTACCAAGTACGGGCTCTATGAGTACTTGGTGATGCCTTTGGGCTATGCAACGCCCCCGCGGCGTTTCAGTTTTTTATCAACGAGGCACTCAAAGACCTCCTGGGGGTGTGTGTTGTAGCCTATATTGATGATCTACTGATCTACTCCCCTCAACGCAAGAACACGTGATTCATGTGACAGGGGTATTGCAGAGGTTGCGAGATAATCATCTGTATTGCAAGTTAGAAAAATGTCAGTTTCATACACAAGTTAGCTTCCTGGGATTTGTAATTTCCCCACAGGGACTTAGCATGGACCCACAGAAGGTGGAGGCCATTCACCGTTGGCAAGCACCACGTACGGTGAAGGAGACACAGAGCTTTCTTGGCTTTGCCAATTTTTACAGGCGTTTTATTGATGGGTTCTCTAACCTCACTTCCCCGATAACTACACTATTGAGGAAAGGTAGAAAATTCCAGTGGACTTCTGAGGCGGAGACAGCCTTCAATACATTAAAAAAGGCTTTTACACAGGCACCAGTCTTGGCTCATCCTGATCCGACACGTCCCTTTGTAGTTGAGGCTGACGCATCCCAAGTGGCGGTAGGGGGGGTACTTTCACAGACGAATCCCAGTACAGGAACCCTGCATCCAGTGGCTTATTACTCTCGAAAATTAGCTCCAGCAGAGGTGAACTACTCCATAGGGGACAAGGAGCTATTGGCTATAAAAAGAGTACTCGAGGAATGGAGACAGTACCTGTTAGGGGCTAACCATAAGCTAACAATCCTTACAGACCATCGTAACCTGAAGTTCCTTCAATCTGCAAGGGCATTGTCCATGCGACAATTACGTTGGACACAATTCTTTAGTGAATTTGACTTCGTTATACAGTTTCAAGCAGGGAAGAAAAACGGAAAGGCAGACGCATTATCACGATTAGGCTATGATGAGGAACCCAGAGACGGCGATCCCCCCTTAATTATAGATAGGGAGCGAATCATTGGTGTTTTGTGTTCAGAAGGTGACTTTATACGGTCAGTTAAGGAGGCACAAGCGTCCATAGAGTTGGGGGAGATTACAGGTACACAAGAGGTCACTGTGGAAGAGGGACTGTCCTACGTGAAGGGGGGACTGGTTCTTCCCACTCAGGTCTTGCGATTGCAGGCTTTGGAGTGGTGTCATTGTCATCCCCTTGCAGGACATCCAGGATTTAAGAAAACGTTCGAACTACTGCAGAGACGCTTTTGGTGGCCGGAGATGGGAGGGGACACTAAACGCTATATTCAGACCTGTCACGTGTGTGCCCAGGGAAAGGCCTCTCATCAAAAACCTGTAGGGCTACTACAGCCTTTACCCACTCCTCCTGGTCCCTGGCACACAGTCTCTCTAGACTTTATTGTGGAATTACCCAGAACCGTGAAGGGGAACACCACCCTTCTGGTGGTCGTTGACCAATTGACCAAGATGGCCCATTTCATACCTTTAGCGAGTCTCCCTTCCTCTAGAACACTGGCCTCTGTATTTGTGCAACAGGTGGTGCGTTTACATGGTCTCCCCTCCGTATTGATATCCGATAGGGGTGCCCAGTTTATCTCTAGGTTCTGGAGAGGTATGGGTAACTTATTACAGATAGACGTAAGACTTTCCTCTAGTCATCACCCTCAGACGGATGGCCAAACAGAGAGAGTGAATCAGTGTTTTGAACAGTATATCCGTTGCCAGGTTTTACACACTGTTACTGATTGGGATGAGATGGTATGGTTAGCGGAGTTTTCCTATAACAGTCATCACTCCTCCACTGCGTACTCTCCATTCTATTGTACTTATGGTTTCCACCCTCGTACTCTGTTGCCTTCTCTTTCCTCCACTTGTCTTGCCCCTGCAGCACTCGATTTTATAAAGGAATTACAAGAAGTACATAGGGCAACAAAGGTAAATTTGGATAAAGCAAAGGCTAGTTATAAAAAGGGGGCGGACGCTCACCGACGCTCAGAGCCTGACTATAAGCAAGGAGATAAGGTCTGGCTGTCATCCAAGAACCTAACATTGAGAGGGGCTTGCAAGTTCAAGCCTAAGTATATTGGCCCTTACGAGATATGTAAGGTGGTGAACCCTGTTGCTATGAAACTGGATCTTCCTACCTCAATGAAGATTCATCCGGTTTTTCATGTCTCCCTCTTGAAACCATTAGAACCCGGTACACGTCTCCCCGTGAACCCTGAGCCGATTGAAATAGATGGTGATCAGGAATATGAGGTGGAGGCGATCGTGGATTCGCGGAGGGTGCGGAGTAGGCTTCAGTATTTGATTCACTGGAAAGGATATGGTGTGGAGGACCGGACCTGGGAGCCAGCCAGCCAAGTGCATGCCCCTCGATTGTTACGTTCATACCATAGACGATATCCTGGGAAACCCAAACCGGTAGGGGGGTCCGTAGGGGGAGTGTACTGTCAGGATTGCGCGAGGGCAGACAGACGGCAGCTAGTCAACGGAAGAATCGAGGCTCCGTACGCGTGCGCGGAGAGGGGCCGGACACATTAAAACCCGGCTTCCCTCTCTCCACAGAGCTTCGCGTTCTAGTGTTTCCCGAGTTCCGGCTTTCCCTCACCTGTTCACTTCCGGGTTGTTGTTCCGACGGGTGTTCCAGTACGCGGCGGTGTTCTTCCACGTTGGTCATCTCCCGGCGGTCCTGGTCTCTTTTGAAGTCGTGCTGCATTTCTCTACAGTATTCCGGAGGTCGTACGAGGAGAATCAGTTAGAGTTGCACGGTGGCGGTAACAGCGCATTTGCGCTGACTTTTGTTATTTTTTTCACTTGCTGATAATTCATGGTCCTGTGCTCTGGGCGTTGTGAGGGTCCTCCCCGCCTAAACAGGGCCTCTTTGCTAGACAGTAAGAGAAGGGGTTATTATTTTCCTACAGTGAGCGGATTTCCTTTCACCTTCATTGCTCCTCATTTCACAAAAGAGGAGAAGGATCAATACTCTACATATAGAAGAGGTGGGGGCATGAGAGGTCTTAGGTACACCCTTTGGTTAGTGGTGTAGGTAGAAGAGAACTCGCAATCACTTCCCTTTTCTTTCCCTCCTAAGTATATGGCATCAGTCCCGTTTTTCTAAAGACACTGTATATATGGTCACCTATTGAAAGAAAACACAAGTTCTATCACAGCAAAGAGTGAAGGTAGGAAGGAACGCACAGAGAAATACAAATTGTTTTTATTAAGCATTGTATATTAATCCTTTTCCTGTACACCTACAGCTTTTTGGCGTATCCGGATTCTCCTGAGGTGCCCAGAGTTTCGAGGCTGTGTTTTCCCCTCCTTTCCTTGTTTTGTTTCCCTTCTTCCCCGGGTTACCTTTGATGCCCTGTTTATACCGGGTACCTCGGGTGATTAGGGGAGGTTGCGGACCTTATCATCATCCGTGGCGTTCCTGCAGAAACACAGGTGAGAACCTGACAGAGTGCAGCCCAGTGTCTGTGACTGGTGGCATCCATTTTGTGATGCCAGGGCTCTGCAGGATTCTACCGCGTTTCCACAGTAGGTACATGTCTATCCCTCTAGAAGGGTGGAATGCTACCCCCGCCGCCAGGACTGGCGGGGGGGGGTAGTATTCCAAGATGTTTGACACCAAACACGACATGTTTCGATGCAGCCATTCCAAAGTTAGCATTCTACCGCGAGGATATAATGCACTTAAAAGTATATGGTTTAACCGCATCCACAAACAGCCCCAGAGAATGGACTCTGAGAGCTGCAGAGGGGCCCTGCTCAGGCAGAGGCACCCCCTCACATGGAAACTAAGCACCCTGCCCTCAGGATTGATAGGGCCTGCTTTAGGGGTGACTGATAAGTCTCAATGTGTGTGCAGGAGAGATATAGGGGACCTATATCTCTGTGAGGAGTGCTAGCACCACCTCTCCCAGGCTGCAGTAGCAGGCCTGTGGTGTCAGATTTAGTCTGCTTCCCAGGGGTGGCATAATACATGCTTCAGCCCCTGGTAGGCCTGTGAAGTACCTATGCCCTGGGTACCTAAGGTACCATATACTAGGGACTCATAAGGTACCACAGTATCCAATCACTAGTGCACCTAGAGTGCACTCCAAATCGTTTAGAGAGAACAGAGAGGCTGGGGCCCTGATTGGCAGGGTCCCAGCCAGACTATAGCCAGAAACCAGTGTAAACATCAGGAAAAAAGTGGGGGCAACATAAGAGGCAGATCCTACTCTCCTACATGATCTTAATGTTTAAGATCGAATAAAGTCATATTGATTGATTGATTGGTCTGTAGGGGTTGCGCTCCCAAAAATTTGTGGGCACGTCGCCGGTTCCAGGAGCTTGTTTGCAGTCGCCGCTGCTTATCCCGGACTCAGGGATTTACAGGAGAAATGACGGGCCGATGCGGTACCCCGGGCTCACGCATCCGCCATGTTCGGCTGCTAAGCCACACCCCCTGCATTGCACCATTTCGTAGTAAATTTGCCCCACAATGTCAGCCTTCACATTACTCACTCTTAGTCACACTACAAAGGACACTGCCAGCTTTACTCTTCACTGATATTGCATCCACAGCCACACATGTCCTATACATTGCACATTCATCAGCAGGATCCCTCTGAATTACACTGACAGCTTGAACCTTTGGAGAGCTCTCCTATTTTTCCCTGATGTACGATGATTGCATATTCGCCAATTACAAGGATTGTCCATTAACTGAACCCTATGTCCACTGTCCAATGGTACTTGTGCACTGTGCTGTGTGTGTTGGTTCGCTATGTCCTTGATGGGGGTACGCCACAAAGTGGGCGATGGTGTACTGTGCAGCTCACAGCGGTGTGCTTTTCGGAATATCCCTGGAACGATCATTAAGGAGTACATCTATGGGATTTTTCAAACTCTTGTATATGCTACTTTCCTATCTCTCAATTTAGTTTTTAGGTTTGTTGTGTAATGGTTCTTGAAAATTTCTTTGTGAACATATTGTATGCTATACTTACTTTGAGGGACTTTAGTTCAGCCTCCTTCAGTGGTTAGTTTCTCTGGCTCAGGAACCTTCAGCACTGGCTTGACACATTGCCAATCACATCTTCAATCTGCTCAAATGAGTATTTTAGTCTCACCACCATCTTTTAGGCCTTCTCGTGTATCCAACTGCTTCCATTAGAATTTATGAGGAACCATTTTACATTTGAAAAGGACATACTGTGATTACATATTTACTTTTGTATGCCATCCATGCATTGCAACCACAAAACACTCAGATCTGAATTGTTTTGCACTGCACCAGGCATTTTTAATTGCTTTAGTCAGTGCTCAAGTGCAAGGTTCAGTCCTGTTGCCCTTGCCAATGGTTGTTTAGGTTCCATCATGCTCCACTATGGCATTTCTAATAGTACAACACTTTAAAGATTCATCTAAGAATGAGACCTTTCCAGGCTCTGGGAGACAGGGTTACAGTAAATAGCACCAAGGGCAGGTTGGCTTGAAATCTGTACTAATTTCATCAGAAACAATCATAGCAAAATAAACACACATACTATCTCCCACAATTTTTCTCCAACCACTTACTCTATATTTCTCTTCCTCTCTGTCTCTAGTAGCAATTGTATTGCAACTTATAAACTGGAAGTCCACATTGATCAACAGACCATTGCTTGTGTCACTGTCACTCAGGATAAAGGGGCAGAATCCCTTGATAACTGCCTTTTATGTTGACTGGCAGAATTTGGTAAGTGTGCATATGTTTGGTAGGATTTAATCTTTAAATAGGTCAAGTTACATAAGAATGTCTGTTAAATACTATGCATTATACAAACCTAATGATTATAAACCAGAACTTTGCCTTCTACTGGTGTCAGACTAGTTACTTGTATATCATCACTTGACCTTCTCAGATGTGGCCATAAAATCGGCCTTTTGTCCAGAATCTTTTACTGAATTTTGATTCTTTGTCCTGAATTTTAACAGTCACTGTTCAGAATTTGTTAATTTAAATTACAGAGCACAACCAAATAGTGTAGCAAAAACTGACTTAGATGTCAGTTTATTTAATCATGAAAAGATAGTCATTCATATCAAAATTCAATACAGATTTCCAATGAAGTATGTAGTAGTTGACACGTCGTAGATGTTTAGTGAAATGTTGACAGCCGATACTCTCTTGGTGAAGACATACTCCCGGAAATCAGGAGTTTTCCAGCAGGGATCCTGCTGCTGGATCATGGGAAAGTATTAGTCTAGTGATACTGTGACACGAACAATTACGTCTCTCTCAGCATTGACCTACTAAATATTCAAGACTACTACGTCTGATCAAATACGGTCATTTCAGTCTACTTTGCGACTTTTTAATACATTGAAAAAATTTGGTGTTCGAATTAAAGAAAACCTAGATACTGATGAGCCTTGAAGAAGTCGTCTTGTGACGAAACACGTGTCGGCTGTAATTTAAATTAACAATATTTGTTTAGGGAGTTTTCTTCCTATTACATAACCAACATCGGGTGGATGGCACGGTGTTATACATTGAGCACACTGTAAAACTTTTGATTCGTCTTTATATTATTTGGAAAAACAGTAGGGAGGTGCTGGCGTATGTGCTCTGTACCACTGCCATTCATTGCTTGTAAGTACTGTTCAGAATTTGCTTCCATGCCAGGTGGTCACCCTCTGCTCATCCAATCCTAGGCCTAGCTTCAAATCGCGTAGAGCCACGGTCACAAGTGCAAATTGTAATAGTGATTCTTCGCGGAACTGTGTGGAGGTATAAAGCTGTTGAAATACTGACAGGAAGAAAGTAAAAGAAAATGCAGGGCTTACAGATGAGTGGGCGTGTTGTGTGTGCGCAGGGGGACGGTAAGTGAAGGAGACGCAAGGAAGTACATGCAGGAGGGAGTGAAGAGGATGCTGAAGAGGAAAGAGATGCGGTGTGAGATATGCAGATGAAGGACGTCAGAAAGATTTGGGGGGAGCAAAAGGGTGTAGTTGTCCAGTATACTTCAGAGGAAAATTGTGTTAAGGGAAGAAGGGAGGTGATTGGGCCACTTTGAAGACTACTACCCCTTTCACAGAGCTTATTAATAATCGTACTCCCATTTTCAATTCGAATTATCACATAAAAATCATTGTCACTCACCTATCTGATACTGCTAAGCACTGACAGAGTCAATAGGGTGGGTTTGTTTTTGGTATATTTGTTATACTATGTGATATCTGGTTGTAATAGAAAGCTCACAAAGAGGCACCAACAATACTGGTCGGGTGGCACAATACAGGCAGCACAGGATTTTAGTCTCCATGTTTTAAGGCACACCCTTTATTACAAGGGCCACACCCTTTGGAAAGGATTCCTAGTAATTCTTCATAGACCACACACCTTCTAGAGAACCCACGCCCCATTTTTTCATTCCACTTAAAGCTCTGCATCAAGGTGTCATGATGAAACTCGAACACAGGGAGTCCTAGTGGACCTTTGAGTCAGGCACTTCTTTTGGGCCCAGCTGGAATTGAAAATAAGAGGCCTTCCACCCACTTCAGGCTGCGGCTCTGAACTCAAAAGACAATAGTGTGGACGCCACTGAATGTGTCCTGGTGTCTGTCAATTGCACCGAGACACAGTCATCACATTTAACTAAGGATGTCCTGGATTCGCCTCAGCAACAGCTACTGGATCCCAAGTCCGCCTCCATCCTCACCTTTCCGACACTGACAGCAATGAAAGGTGGAAGAATTCCAGGAGAAAGGGTTCCAGGAGAGGACTGCGTTTTAGTCTCAAGCCCTTTATGCAGCTTTGGCAGTTTTCCTATATTATCCATAGTTTTCGAAACTGAAGGGAAGAACTAAAATAGTTCTTTTATCGCACAATCAGAAAAAGTCCAAAGAATAATTCACACTTTTTTGTAAGATTTTTTTATCATGTTTTCCAGGAAACAATTAAACTTTTATAGATCGATTTATTGAGCCATAACATACAGTATATAAATAGGGAACATACTTTAAAATATATACCACCTGGTGACATTCACTTAAAAAGGAAAATCTAGATTTATTGCTAAACACGGATAAGTCACAAAGTAAGACAGGTAGTGGTACAACATATAAGGAAAAAAGAGCAAACAAAGGAAAGTGGCAAGTTTTTATAAGATGCAAACAACTGTGTTTTCGGATTTATAGCTAACGGACTAAGAAAAACATCTGTAAATATATAGCCAGTGTCCTTTGTTAAGCAAATTGTGTTTTAAAGCTATGTATATGCATGTGCTTTTTCACCCAATAAAAAACAAAAATGTTGAACAATAGCTTTATCCAGTGAAAAGATAATTTGGATTGATATGCAGGTGACTGATAGCTAGAGCTAGAACAGCAGATAGCAGGGTCTGATCTTCAAAAAGGCAAGCAATATGGGTACATTAGATTCTGCTTTGAATGTAAAGCTAAAAGTTACCACAGCCCAGCGGACCTAGGATTTATAAAATTTAGTGAGCGTTACAAATAAAAATACCTACTTACGGTCTCTTGATCCTCATAAAGGTATTTTGGAACTGAATATATCAACCTCATGTGGCTGAAAGGCTGAAGAGACTGCCCTGCATCCCACAGTTTGGACTTGTGACACTACGGACTTCACATAAATTTCAGCAGTTGGTGCTCAATCCACTAGGTGGTCTTATAAAAGTAAATTTTGCTGCCTGTTACACCTAAAAGAAACAAGCCAAATTCAACAGAATGCAGTTATGACTTAAAGTCATTATGGAATTACCGACAGGTAAGCACCTCTCAGCCAATATATATATATATATATATATATATATATATATATATATATATATATATTCCACTGTGACCCTACTGTTTAGCTACAAGCGGGTTTTGCTTACAGTGACAACTTGTAGGAAAAGCATGGCACCTACCATGCCGTAAACAGAAAGGTTTGGGCTCAGCAGCTAAGAGCCACCATGAGCTAATATATCCAGTAGACAGTGGGACACTATGAATATCTGTGCAATGTCACTTTCAGAGTCCTGCTTAAACTGCCGATGTTGTGCAGATCTTTGTTAGTCAACCCTGAATAGAACAAATTTCCTATTATGCAAACTGGTGAAAATATTAATTTTGCATCTCTTTTGCCTTTGTAGTACACAGTAGCCTCAGCAAGCTACCAACAATAATCGAATGATCATGAAAAATACACCTTAAAGTTTTTTTTCTTCCAATCAGAAATGTATTAAACCTACGTTTCCGTTTTTGCTGCTATAGTAAACAGAAACTGACGGTCAAACTACATGAACAACCTTGCATAGAACGTAAGTAAAAAAACATTTTGGAAATGGAGGAACAGACTGAGCTACAAAAGTAAGAGTGTTCCATTGCTCACTTGATAGTGCAAAAAATATAATGACTTGTTACATGATATCCAACGGAGGTGAACAATTTGATGGAATGTGGTTTGCAGCAAAACAATCTGTGTCCATTTTTACTATACATGAAATAAATGTGGTGGAAAATTAACTTGTATCAGGATTTCCTTACTCGTAGAAACTTTGCTGATATTCGTATAGCAAATAAATCACAAAATATCAGATAAGTACCTGGTGTAAATAAAGTGGCTATTACTTGGCACTCACTGAACCTAGAAGTCTTTGTTGCCTTTGTGCGAGGAGTGGCTTTGGACCATTTTGCACGGAAAAAAACATACTGAAAATCAAACTTTCGAGATAAGGTCAATACGAAAACTTTTGGTGAAAGAAACATCAACTCTCACTTGGCTTACTGAGGAATAGGCACACAATCAGAAAGAATAAGGGGAAACACTGGACAGACCGGAGAAGGAGAAGAGATGAGGGGAACTGAAGAAGCGGAGAACAATGAGCAGAAATAGGGGCAGAAGGGTTTGGCGGAAGTGTACTGCAAAGTTTTGCAGGAATGTCTGGCTTGATAGCTAGTATGGCACCACAAGGACCTCTACTGGAGTTCCAGAATATGGCAACAATGTTACAGGATGGCCTTGCACTGGAATATGGCCTGGCCAGACCAAGCACCAAAATCACAACAAAACAAGTACCAGAAAAACCAACAGATCTGGGGTAGACTGCTAACCTTTTAGATTTCTCAATGTTTATTTTGCTTTTTTAATGGGTTTTGTAAACTTTTGTGGTTGGGTTAGCTGGCAGGCTCTTGCCAATACAGAAACAATTGGCTAAAAGCAAAGCATGTTTTTTAACTCAAAAACACACAGAGTGCCATAGCAGCCCCTTGCACTGAGACTACTTCGAATGTGCTCCTTGTGAAAGAGCAGAATGCTGTCACTCACAGGGAGGTTTGGCAATGGCTGAAGTGGGCTGACTGATTTATTGCCTCATGCTGCAGTGGGCGGAAGAAAAATATGAATAACAACAACAAACCAATTGATTTAAAGTGCTAGCTGTAAGTCCCCCTATGGAAGTATATTACATATATAATTTAGGTAAAATCAAAAGATCTTGACTAACATCAGTCCTAAAAAAGGAGACTTATAGCTTAATGGAGAAATATTCACATATGCCAAGTAAAGGATAGACCTCACTCTTCTGGCTTCATTCTGAATGATCTTGTAAGTGTAAAATCAGGCCAAATGGTGTTTGAGCCCGGATTTGCAATATGTTGCAATCCCAGGTTTTTGCATGCACAACTTGCTCCAAGTCCTACATTACAGGAATAGTAAGGGAAAAATCAGTGAGAGGGGCGTACTGTGGAAAAAAAAAAAGTTGTCACTACCAGTTTAACATATTACTCTCCACTGCACAGCGCAAAGCGTGGAATCAAGCGCAAAAATATATTTTTTGCTGAAGAAGAGACATGATCTATGCTGCTGGGGTCTAATTGCTCCAGAGAAACCTGCCAGCATTCATACCAATAGGCAGTTTGAACAATTAAGGTGAAAATAACTTCTGCACATCAATGCATGGGCGATTGAAGGACTAACAAGATGCCTTGATTACTTATTAGCAAAGCCAATACTCAAGCTTTTATTTGGATCTCACTGCTGAAAACTCAATTGTGGGTAGGTTTGGGTGTTCAAGTTTCCACAATCACATTGAGCAAGTAATTGACGGGTGTGTATTTAGGAGAAAATGCAGAAACATTTAGTAAACGTAGTAACTCCCTTCCTGCATTCAGTTACTTTAAGAAGAATAAACAATTTAAACCAATGTCTGGATTACAAAAAACAAAAAATCAAAAAGCTGAACAACAAACAACAATACCCAATGCACGGGCACTTGTTTTACTGGCTTCTGAAGGATGAGAGTGAGTCAGCTCCAGCTGCTTAAGCAGGTTAGACACACTCCTACAACAGACTACCTTAATCCTGCTGCGTATTTTTTTTTTTATCCCAATAACAATTTCATGGACGACACAATTGGGAGATTTGCCACCAAGGCAGCAGTAAGAAAATTAAAATACCCTCTCAATTTGAACCAAAAGCTCTGATGGCACCAAGTAAAAGACGCAAGTACGCCCAACTCTCCCCAGGTGAGCACCCTTTGTGTCTTCTATCCAAGCATCTATCCATTCATGCTTTCACCCTTTCATCCACTCATACGCTGATATCCACTACTTTACATTTACATTCCGTCATCCAACTTTCACCATTCCATCGAAACACTCCAGCCATCCAATCCATCTATCTGTCCATTGTTTTATTCATCCTTTCACCCATTCACCTACTCACACAAGCCTCTCACCTACTGACCTCAGTTCTTGGCTGTTTTTCCTCACCAGAAGCACAAAGCCAAGCTGAGGAAGAATGACTAGTGTGCCAAAAGTAATGTCCTAAAGGATCTTTTTATGCGAGAAAACTGTTTGTAGAATGGAGATGGTTGGTAAGAAACCTGCAGCTAGATAGAGTCTCTCCCAGAAAAAGGCATTACCAAAGGTAAGTAATTTGTTCATCTAATAGAGACTTCTAGCCGCAGGTTCCTTACCTTAGAATATATACCAAACCAATCTCTCCCCGAAGGTGGGTCTGCAGGCTTTCTTAGATTAATAAGTCCTAGAGGACAGAACGGGCAAAGTGCTGATCTCGCCGGATCTGACTGACAGGTAGTGTTTGGCAAACGTGTGCAGTGAGGCTCACATAGCTGCCTGACAGATATCCAGGACTGGGACTCCTCTAGCTAACACAGTAGTCTCAGCTGTAGCTCTGGTGAAGTGAGCTCTTAAGCCCTCAGGGGGGCGGTTTCTTGGCCATTGCGTAGCAGATCTTAATGCAAAGGATGATCATCAAGAGATGGTTCTCTTTTGAATTGCCTTCAATTTCTTAGCCACTGCAAATCCAACAAAGAGTTGATCGTCCACCCAGAATTTGTTCCATTGGCAGGCGTAGATGGTTTTGGTAGAAGAACTCCTGGCTGCTAGAATGACATCACATATCTCGGGAGGGAGATCAAACACCCTCAACTGTCGCCGCTCAATCTCCAAGCATGAAAGTGGAGTAGACAGGTTCCGGTGCAGTACCCTGACAGAAGATACTTCCAATGCACAACGTGACTGGACTGGAGGACAGATGCTCACGCTCAGGAGTTCGGGATACCATACTCTCCCCATGCCCTGTCTGGAGCCACTAAGATGACTTGGGCCCAGTTATTCATCATCTTCTTCAAAACTCAGGACAGGAGTGGTATCGGCGGAAAGGCGTGCAGGAGAGAAAATGCGTCTCCAAGTGAGAGCTGCCTTGGAAACTCCAATGCGTAGAAGTGCTGACATTGCGCGTTCTCGACAGAGGCGAATAGATCTAATCAGGGCTCTCCCCAATCTCGAAAGAGACCTTGCATGACTTCCGCATGAAGATGCCATTCGTGATCCGCTAGGCATTGATGGCGGAGATCATCTGCTGTCATGTTCAGAGAGACCGCCAGATGCTGAACCACCAGGATTATGTCCTGACGTTTCAGCCTTGTCCAGAGGCGCAAAGCCTCTTGACATAGGGTCCATGACCCCACCCTGCCCTGCTTGTTGCAATACCACATAGCGGTGGTGTTGTCCGTGAACACCTGAACTAGCCTTCCCTTGATGGAAGGAAGGAAAGCTTTCAATGCCAGGAAAATCAGGGAAGCGCGGAGCAGACCCATTTTCCGACACCAAGAACCACCTGCAGTCAAGGTCAGGATTTGTGGCATTGTTAACTCGGATTGTCCGAGGAATGGAAGCGACATGGAAAAGTCGAAAAAGACTTTGACTTCTTGGACTTCTTCTTATGAGACTTACTTGAAGAAGTCCTTGAATGTGATGAAGACCAACACGAGAGACTCCAGGAGCTGTCCTGAGACCCCCCACAGGAACGGGACCTGGAGCGGCATTGCAAGGCAAGCGGCCAAGAGCTTCATGGCCCGCTAGCAGATGGCCTTGGGATTCATCGTTGTGCACTCTGCACACGATATGGAGTTGTCGTCCTTCTCTAGGCACCACAAAAACACTAAGTGGGGGTCTGTCACCGACATCTGTCGATGACAGACGCCACAAGGTTTGAATCCAGTGGGTTTCTTCTGGGAAATACTGAAAAAATGATGGAAAAGCACACTAGACTTCCACAAAACGTCAAAAGAAGTCTGATGAAGTGGAGAAGAAGGAGCTGAGGTCAGCGTGCTGGTGTGGTGCCTATATAGGCACCACGCACTTCACTTCCGGTGCAGATGACACAACTACGCCATGTGGCGTCGAATGACGCCACATCCTGGTGCAAGAATATTGCTAAAAAATCTACAGATTCAGTCTGAAGTCTGGGGTTATTCTAAGGTAAGGAATCTGCGACTAGAAGTCTCTATCAGATATGGTTGTGTGTGCCTTCTTACATGTATGTTTAACTAGAGTACCTGCTGTTGACTCATTATATCTATTCACCGGTGTATCATAGGTGTGAATGTCTGTGTGCACAGACAAATACACAATTCAAGGGCCATGGCACTGAATTATCATGCTTCTTTTCTATATCTGAAATTCTGTGCCTAAAAACTATAATTTATTTTGACAAAAGCCACTGCAGTTCACAATATTTTACTTCAGCACACCATAACACTTTATCAAAAAGGAACCATGCTTCAGTTACCCTGTCAATCAATCTCCAAGACAACACCAATCACTTCTTGACCAATCAGCAATCAGACACTGTTTTGACACCTCCCCCTCGCTCTGTAAAGGCCAAATATCTAGCCCATCACTTACGCACACGTACCTGGAGACAGTCAGATAGGACAACAGCATTTCTGTTACTGAGTACTATTCTTTCTGTGGCTTTTCAAAGACTGGTTTTCTTTCTACAACTTCACATGAGAGGCTGTCCAATTGCTAAAGTAGAATTTGCCTCATCCAATGCTGTGACATGATGACAACTTGTTGTCAGCAGCTCATGGGATGGGAGTCAGTAGACTGCACGCTAGTGCCCAAAGTTCTTGAAGTTTGACTGCAACCTGATAATGGAAACTGGTGGTCAAAATATGCCCACTATCATCAGAAACTACTGATGATCTTATAATACAGAAAAAACTTAACAGATCTTAGCGGAGATAGGGAGGCAGAATTCAGATCACCTAAAATCAATCTTGCATCTAATGCTTGCGCAGTCTATTGAGTTCTCTAGTTAGTCACCAATACAAATTAAGATAGATTCAGAGGCAGCGATTAACACAAAACATATTGGGTGGAGTGCCTTTACTCTAGAGACAAGTGTATACCACTGACAAAGTCTCAAATGCAGAAGCCACCTTGGAATAGGACTGCACGACTAAGTTAGTGACCATTTATGCAGATTACAATTCAGGACTCTAAAGAATGGTAAATATTTCCTTTCAAATTGTGAAACGCTACAACCACCTTTCAAATTCTGGCTTTGCGTAATGAATGATATTACACATATCATATTATGGACCTGCTTCGAAACAGCAAGATGCGGGACAATAATCACTATAAGAACCAGTCTTCAAAACAAATTCCATATTGTTCACAACAACACCTAATGTTTTAAACAAGTTGGTCCACTGCAACTAATGTTAATGCTTCCACCAAATGATTTTCTGCACCCAGGAGAAAACTAAATAAGTCCAATTTAAGAAAGACGTTTACTCTCATCACATCAAATAAATAAAAACAGAGACTAACGTGGAGACAATAAATTAGAGAAAAAGACAAATGGAAGAATGTCAATGCGATGCAAAAGATGCTCTAGGAGAGGTACTACAGCTGATAGTAAGTAGACAATATCTACCACAGCACTAAAGAAACCTCACAAAGGACATGGTGTTTGGTTTTAAAAGCCTGATGAGTCCTCTCCACTACAATGTACAAAGAAATGAACCAATGCAATAAATCTCTCATGATCACTGTCACCCACAAACAACTATTTGACAGAACTCCTGGCCAGAAAATCGGCCAATATTCAAAATTATTGTAGCACATCACCAACTTTGATATTAAGCGTGACAGTAACCATCTTTACCATCATAGGCAGATCTGTGTAGTAGGAAAATCTTCAGCAGGCCACCGAAGAGCCTGTGTCCTTTGAAAATCTGCTTGAAATTGGATTCTGTCTCCATTTTCTTTTTCTGAAGCAGTAATGTAGGTATGTGGTAGAGCTAGATGCAATGGGCTCAACTGGAGAGCAGCTCTCCAGGTGAGAGGCGGTTGCATTGTGAAAAAGTTCTTAAGGCATTTTAAAATACTGTGGGCGTATAATTTAAATCAGACTTGGAAAGAGGCTGCACATGCAACAATCTTATCAAGCGGTGCACTGATTAAATATGGTACTTAATCCAAGTACCAGTTTAAATACAGGATACTGCTTACTAACGGAGATACTCGCAGCAAGTGAGGACATGCAAGTCCCAGCATACATTCCATGGAGCAGTCATAAAAATACAGGTGTGAAAAAAGAATATTATGAATAAAAACACACCGAATAAAACACAGAATTAAAAATGCTTCTAAAATGATGAAGTTCAGTGTAAATTACATCTGCACTGAATTTGAAAGTGCCTATATAATCAACTTATCTGCAGGTGGAACACTGGCATAGCATGTGAAACCAGAAAAGACAAAAAATCTATTCAGAGATCCAGACTGCCTAAACATCGACCTTAAGGAATTACACCACTACATGAACTCCAACATACACCTCGACCCACTTAAATCGAGTATCAAACGTTTTGCTCCAAATCAACATGGGCTGGAGTCAACCCTGCACAATGAGCAAACAGGGTTTTTTTTGCTGGCTTTAGGAATTAAAACAGGTTTACACATTTATGTAAGGAGCTATTTATGTGATTAAGAGACAGTTTAACTTTTTATTTGTGAATGGATGTTTCTGCAATCTGTACTTTCATACGGAACTATTGTACAAGAACATTTAACCATTTTTAGGAAGTCAACAACACTAGAGTATAGATGGTTAGGTGATACAATTGACAGACCTGGCACAGCTACCTCATAAAAAAAGTAAACTTGACGTTGCAAGGTCTTTGCATTACATCAATGTTCTCATCAACAAATGTCTACATTTAAGACTTTCAGGTCACTTATGATGTCGTCTGTTTATTATCCACAATCTGTGAAGAATATACAATGGACATCTAAGAAAGATTTAAACAGAGCAAATATGTCCAGTGGTAGGGTTGGCCAAAAGGTTCTGGAGAGTGGGAGTGGCTTATTCTATTGGAATGCTTTACTTTTGAAGCCTATAATGGTACACAGGACAGGGTATTTTACCAGTCAATGAACATGCCTATATGCAATGTGTATGTACACATTTCTTTTACTGTGTGCCTTTTCCCACATGTTATCATTGAGATTATGTCACTAAAACAAATCCACAACTAAGATTGCCTGTACTGAGACTTCACCACAAATGAAAGTTAGTACAAAGAATAATATTTCAATGAAATGTTACTCTGTCATCTCTGTCCTCCTCGTCCCAGTCATGACAACATGAGGCATTCTTGCTTCAGACAGAAGCTTACCACGTTGCAGATTAAAAAGTCTTTCTTCGATCTCCATTCTGTGGGAGTAGAAGTATGACCCTTCCTTGCACCGCCCACCCTGTATTTCATTTTTATCTTCAACAGGTTTACCACGGATGCAGTAAGTTTATTTGATCATATCTTTAATTACTGTAATGTTTTACATTTGGTTTCAGAAGCATTTTTTTACCCATGTAATAAGGTGGGGTAACAAGCGCAGTCAATATCGGGTGCCGGAACTTGTTTTCAGATTGACCTTTACTTACTTGTTTGGCGGTCATAGCCAGTCTGGATTGCACTGGGTGTCATACACTCCCTGCTCATGATCAGGGCTGGGGCGGGGAGCTCTGGTTTGTATTGGAGGTCGGGCCATTTGAGAACTGGTCTGCACGGTATCTCAACCTGTGGCGGTGCCACTTGCCGGCACGTCAGGTGTGGGGAGGCAGCCTTGACAGTTTTATTTCTGGTATTGTTGCATGGTGAGAATTGAGGAGAAGACTGACTCACTATATAAGAAGCTGCGTAGCATGTCAAAATTTGCAGGAAGACTGTCATGCTGGAGCCAAGGAAGGCTACTGCTAAGCACAACCACATGGAGTCTGTGCAAGAGGTGAAGGGAGAATGACTTCAGATTTCTAGGCAGGATTTACAGGCGCAAACCAAAGAAGCAGTGGATACTGCCTTAAAGGAACCCTCTGGGGGAAGATCAAGAAGATGATCAGGATGATCAGAAGGGGAAGTAAGTTCAGGGCTCCCACCTTCGTTATCTTCTTAAACACATAAGAGACAGCTTGGGTTTGAGGAGGAACCTGACCAGTAAGAGGGTTTCTACTTCCTGTATAGTTGGATACAGACGGATGATTTACCATTCCATGAGGTGATCAAGCAGATATTATTTAAAGAGTGGAAAGATAATGGTAAATCTTCTATTACACCTTCTCTTCATAAAAGATATTTACTGGGGGTTTTGAGTTTCAACTTTCTGCAAACCCCGGAGGTGAATACAATTCTACTCTCCAGGGGATCTACATCTTCTCTGGCTGCAGAGGATGTTACACTATTGGATTTCGTTGATAGGAAGGTAGAAGCAGTGTTGAAAAGAGGATTTTCTGCAGCTAATTTCTCCATTAGAGCCAATACCTATGTGGATTATGTATCCCAGGTTCTTCGCAAAAATGTTCAACAACTGTTTGAGTGGCTTCAAGACAATGCAGACTCAACTCCATTATTGTCCAACATGGAACTGTAGGCAAAGTTCTTTTTGGATATATCCTTTAATAGTTTGCGGGCAGCTTCATCCACTAAAGGGGCGTCAGTTGCAGGGCGTCTCCTTCTCTGGATGAAGTGTTGGAAGGTAGATGTACCACAAAGAGCACTAATTCAGAAGCTGCCATTTAAGAGTCAAAACCTTTTTGGGGCAGAATTTGAGGACATGGTACAAAAGGCTGCTGAAGAAAAAAAAAAGATTTGAGACCTTTTAAACTGAATTCTGGTTAAAAAAAATAAATCAGCCCCTGAAACAAAAGGATAAACGTTCCTTTAGTGGGCGAGCTGTGTTTGCCAACAAAACCAGACCAACCGCTTTACAAACTCAAGGGCAATTGGAGAAATTACTATGTCGAGGTTACGGCTGTTTTACCAGCAGTGTGAGACATGTATTTCGGATGCCTGAGTCCTAAACATTGTAACAAAGGGGTACTCCATTCCATTCTCAAAAGAACCCCTTCATGTCGTTTTCTCAGTGTTTCAATGCCCAAAGAAATGTTAAAAAGAGACTTCATGCTTCAAGGAGTCCAAGCACTGCAAGACAAGAAAGCTGTGGTACCAGTTCCAACCCAGAGGATGGGGATTTTATTCTGCTCTCTTTTTAGTGCCAAAAGTAAATGGCAGGTTTCTTCCAGTGTTGGATTTAAAGGCCTTAAAACAAGTTTATGCAAATGGAAACGTTTAGAAAGGTGTGCTCCAATCCATTTTTCCTCTGATAGGGGAAGGAGATTTTCTACTGATGTTAGACCTGCAGAATGCATACTTTTTTATGTTCCAATACATCAAGGCATCCAGACATTTTTCCATTTTTCAATTGGAGATCAGCATCTACAGTTTCAAGCCCTTCCCTTCGGTTAGCAAAATCAGCAAGAGTCTTCACAAAGGTACTTACTCCTGTTGTTGCATACTACCTGCAGTTGTGTGGGGTCACTATTTTTCCCTACATATATGACTGGCTATTGACTCCCTCTTCAATTCTTAAGGCTCAGGAAAGTAAGGAGAAGGTGACCAAAAGACTGCAGAGATTGGGGTTAGTCATCAATCACCAGAAGTCAACATTCTGTCCGGAGCAGTCAAACAGAGTTACCAGAGCCATGTTCCACACAGAGGAGGGACGCGTCTATATCCCGCAAGACAGACTGATGAGCATTCAGAGCAAGGTGCCCCATTTGCTGGACCAATCAGAACTCTCAGCCAGGGTTTGGCTCAGGGTTCATCAAGGCTGACCAATGCAACAACTACAATAGTTCTGTGGGCCAGTTTCGACATGAAACCTCTTGTAAATCATGTGCTTTAGTGATGGTCTCCAAGATACTAGAATTACGAACACATGACTCAGGTTACTCCTCACATTTTTCTGCTTCTGCAATGGTGGCTGACAGAGGACAATCTATCCAAGGGCGTTCTACTTCAACTTCCCCCGCCAATTCAACTAACTACCAATGCCAGTCTTTGGGGTTCCTGGGGGTACTGATGTCTATCTCCATCTCCTGATCCATCCATCCCTCCTGCAGTTCCCCATCTTGCCTCTGATCCAGCCTTGACACTTAAAATTGACAGCCTGGAACTTGAGAGGGTGGATTTAGAAAACTTATAGTGTTTACAGCAGGTTACTGAAGACATTAAGTTGTCGAGGAAGTCTTCAAACTTGGTACCCTAAAAGAAGCAATCACACTCTTTTCAAAATTGGTGTGAATCTAAAGTACTTGATCCACTATCTCTGACTAGTTTTGAGATATTAAGAGTTCCTCAGAGAGGGCTTTATAAAGGCCTGTCTCCCCCCATGTTTGGCTCTCAATGGTCAACTGTAATAACTTTTAGGATAGATCAGGATGGGTATGCTGTCTCTCCGCTGGTGGCAAGACATTTGAAGCATTTTCCTGTTAAGGAAGCCCTCTGTTTCTTCTCCAGTTACAATTTGGTATCTCTCAGTTGTTTTAAAACGTCTTCAACTTAATCCTTTCAAACCTTGGGAAGAAACTGATTTGGGGTGGTTATCTTCCAAGACTGCTTTTTTGGTTGCAATCACTTCTGCATAGCGATTGGGAGAACTAGGAGCATTGTTGATTTCGTATCCCAACTTTATGTTTTTTTCTAGATAAAGTCGTCCTGAAGATGGATCCTAAATTTTTCAAGGTTTTGTTTGAGTCAGGAAATTATTTTGCTGGCCCTACCATCGGCTGATTATCCTCAGGTTCCTTCTCCTTTAGATGTTAAATATGTATTGTCCATATATCCACATCGCACTAAATATTTCAGGGTGTCAAACTTCTTATTAATTTCCCATGTTGCAGTCTGGCACCTTGCTCTTCTGGCATGTGAGATACAGGGGGCAGTGCAAGGGAGGGTCAATCTTCTACTCACACAGAATGGAGTGCGAAGAAAGACTTTTTAATCTGTAACGTGATAAGCTTCTGTATGAGGCAGGAAAGCCTTGTTGTCATGGCTGGGACGAGGAGGAATATGAATCCGAGAAATGAAGATTACCTGTAAGTAACTGGTTCATTACTTAAGCATGAAAGGCAATGGGCTTTTTCTTATTAAAACTAAATACATATTTGGGTGAGGTTTTTTTCATACTTGTAGAGTTAATCTGAGGGTTGGGACAGTCAGTTTTAAGAAAAGAGTAACAAAAGGGGCTCGGGTTAGGAAAAAGGTCATAGGCAGACAAAGGCTTAGGGTTAAGGCAAAGGGTTAGTTACTAAAAAAGAGTTACCAAAAGCGCTAAGGTTATTAAGAGTTAGAGTCAGAGTAAAGAATGGAAAACACCATTTTCTCTGTGTAGGCCATTGCTCCATGGTCAATGAAATGTCAATTTTAAGAATAGTTGTGAGTAAATCAGTTGGGGTAATTTCTAGTCATGATATTTTTTGTCGTGACATAAATCTGTTATCACTTCCATTTCGTTACCGACATGCAGGAATCAGTGTAATGACCAGTCACCTGCTTACACAAAGGGCTTGCATGGCATACTGCTGTATCTGCTTTGCATTTGTAATACTGACCACTAGCCATAGTGTTGCAGCTGCTAAAACTAAGCATCAGAAATCTTCCCACTACTTGCAAAATTACACTTTCACAACGGTCCCTTAACCAGTGCTGCAATACTGTCTTTTGGAATAAACATTAACGTACTCTAAGGAGTCCATAGGGAATAAAATGTAGGAAAAAATACTGTGCTCGGCCTACCATGCTTTTGATAAACACTATCTGCATAAGAAGACGTGTTTAAAAAAATGTAAACATTTTACTGTAAAACAAACAACTAACTACTTAAAGGACAAAAAGCAAAATGGCTACTTCTTAACTAAAAATGTGGAACAATGTATACAGTTGAATATACTTTTCTTTTTTTAAATCGTAAACTTTCACAGTGAGTTTCAAGCTTCCCCATGCTACAAGCTGCAAGGCCCTCAACAAGGTGGCAGCAAAAAACACGTGTGTGTCAAAGCAGGGGTGTATGGCTTTGAAGGATATTTTGTCTAATTTTCACAATAAATCAGAGTGCATGGCCAAAAGCAGCAAGACAGAAATATTATATCCTCAATGGTCACATACCATGCACTCTCCTATGCATACATGCGCAAACATCTCCCAGCAGAATTAGCTTCTGTTCCCCATTATGTGACCATGGCCTAAGAAGTAGTCTATGTTAGACTGGACTGGAGACCTGGATTGGCAGGATCAACATATGGGCCTCTTAATATATTCAGCAGTCCTTCACTTTTATATCAGGTAATGTAACCTGGACACAGCATGAGGAATGTTCCCCTTCTCCCCCCCTACCTGCATGTAGAGCAGGGGTTGCAGGAGCGAATGATTTCAACTCGATAATAAACCCCTGAGCATATTTAAAAGGGAAGGCAGTAACAACACTGCCTACTTTTTAAACCCACAGAGAACACTTTTTCCCCCCCAAAGGCAAAATTATTCTCATCGCTGGGGAGTATAAATCAAATCTGTTAATAAAAAGGATTTAACATTTAATACCGACATCCTTTTTACGACCAAACCAACTAAAGGGTGTCCTTGGGATTTTCTGGCATGCCCAATAACATGCTAGTCTGAGTGAACTCCACGTGTCACCTGCCTCAGTCTTTACAAGGGCATCACACCTTCTAGTTTCCGAATATATATTTAGGTATAAATATATATATATATACATATAGAAATATATGTGTGTTTGTGTGTGTGTGTCTGAGTGTGTGCTTGAAAGAAACATTTAAAAAGTAAAAACACAAATGCAGACATGGGTAAAAATGCCGACGTAATGCTGAGGGATGCCTTGGTATCGTATTAAGACGGGCAGGTTGGGAATCTCGCGCCGGGCTCGGTGACGGCAGCTTAAGCCTCCTCTTGCAGTTCTGGCAGCATTCCCTTGTCCATCAGGTGCACCCTTAACGTGTTGAAGATGTGCAACTGCTGATCAGGCCGCAGGGTTAAAAACTGCTGAATTAGTTTGCTTGGGTTGGGTCCCCTGAAATGGAAATAAAGCAGGAGTGAGCATTTAGAGAAACACACTCATTTCAATAGAGGGTATAAGGCCTTACATGTGCATGCAGCTTTCCACAGTTTTAATTTATTTTTCCTATTCCTGGAAAAAATGGACATTAATTTACAGAAATCACAAAGGTAGGAGAAATTATTTCACATGCTGTTGACTTTCCAAATGACATCAAGATATGACATCGAAGAACTTGCATCACTAGGCTTTTGACCTGTTGATAGCGCAGAAATTGACACCCTTTAAAGTTAATATAAATTATACAATAAACGTAAGAAAAACCTAAAAACTCTCAGGGGGTTCAGTAGAGTTGGGCAGAAGCGAAACATATGCCAAAAATCGGCAGCTGCTCCATCAAGAGTGTATAACCATGTATTTGTCTGCCTTACTTAGAGTGTATACTTATGTATGCATCCAAAAAAGGAAAGGATTTTTGGCAGATGTCCCACATCCGCAAAACTCAAACTAGCTCCCATACTAAAGCAGATAAAATGGTATTTCATTGATGAACCATGTAATCTCTTGGGTGCAGCCACTGTATGGCCCTGATGGAGCCATGACAAACACGCTAAGAAAGAAGACGTAACAAGGGATGAGCACCTTACAATTAGCCACAGGAACAAAAGTGAGAACAATTAGCTAACATCAGAGCAGGTAGGACATGCAGAGGAGGAAAAATTAAGTCTTTCAACATCTTTACTTGGCAACGTGGAATCGCAAAGAGCTGGTAGAAAATCATGAGCATGGGTAATAGCCCCATGTTGTAGGGTTCCACCGTTTAGAACTGAAGCTGGACAATGCCAAGTTAAAAGTGTTGGCCTTTGGTTTTTAGGAAACGTGCAGGTTTTACTAATCCTTCATTTAATCCCATAGCCTATGCCTTGATATGCCGAAGTACCAGACATCAAATGTTACGGAATGGCATAGTTTGTCCAGGTGCTGATACCGTGTCCCTCAAATATGGCCATCATAAATGAAGGTGCAGTGAAAGGAGGAGGTGGGTGAGTCCCGCAGCTCAACTGTAACACTACAATGAAGGGCTGTTTGAAGGAACAGGCCTTCAGCTCATTCCAGAAGTAGAAATCGATGAGGCAAGTAAATGCAAGGAAAGCACTTCTACATCCCTCGAGCAAAGCAGGATGAGGCCTGGGTAAGGGACTTATCTTTCCTCCATTTTCTGGTTTCCAATCTCTAGATGATGTTGACCCTCATGCATGTGCCACTAGAGGTTTCCATTTTAGTGGTTGTGAATGGTGGGGAGCCAGATTTGAGTGCACTGTATCTGATACAGCAGGGCTTGAATCTGACAAGAGTTGGTGTATTCTATTTACTTTCTAAGACCTTTAATGAAATCACCTTCTGTGTGTAGGAGGCTTTTCATGGGTGACAGGCAGGTCTCAAAGACGCTGACCAGCAGTTACTACTATTGAAATGGGATAGTACCAGGACTGGAGGGCAGTTCTTAAGTCCACTTCAGATAGGAAGGGGTTCACTCTGCAGAGAAAGGCCAGGTGATTCCAAGAAATCGCCACCTTGTGCGTGATCTGGTTCTTGAAGTTGTGGTTGGTGTCTCTGTGGAAGTCCTGCCATTTGGCAGCTCTGACAAGCTAGAAAGTGAAAATATTCAGGCTTATCTCTCAGAGCTATTATTAAACCTATTGTGTTCAAATTCCATCTTCATGGGGTTAAGCTGGATGTAGGCACTGGACATCAATGCTTGACGTGTAATGAGGAAGAATTTCACATGGTTGATGTTGAGGCCATAGGAGATATTCAGATAAAGGTGAGTGTTATCTGCCTATAAGTGGATATTGATGTCCTGAGAGGATCAAACCATGGGGAATGCAGCGTGCGACATGGATTAATATGGGCTTGAAGTAACTCACCTGTTTGCGCTAGGTTCTCTTATTTATATACAACTGGAGCGGCTGCAGGACAGTTCCATCAAAACTGGTAAGGGACGCGAGAATCTCAAGTAAGGCTTGATGGGCAAGTGTCAAAGCCCACAAAGTGTCTGAACAGAAGAATAAAACAGACGGCGGCAGCCAATGAGAGTCATCAAAAACTTGGATGGTATCCATCTTCATGCCTTCATGTAGCCTGAATCCATAGTGGTAGTCTTGCATTACATCTGTCTCCTTTGCCTTCTCACTGTGCTGGGTGGCAAAACCTGTTTCATTGATCTTACACAGGAATGGCAGGTAAGTAATCTGGCAGTAACTGGCCCAGTCTTCCAGGTCCAGAGGGGGCAGAACCTGCCAGATCTAGAGAGGCATTTGGAAAGGCACCTAAGGTGAGCATGCTGGTGATCTTCAGCAAAGGGATCTGGACCTGTACTGAAGATATCGTTTACTATTACTGACTAGATGGCATATCTTAGACAGTACAAACACAAGGAGACGATGGACGGAGCGCTGAAACTTTTCAGACACTCACCCCCAGTCACAGATCTGGGTTGAATCCATCATCGTTCTTTAGCTCACTTCACCGCCCCAGTTCAGACCCAGCTATATGTAAATCAGTCTTTACCCTGTGCCTCATGGGAACAGTCCAGCCCGAACTGCCAAGCCAGGTCTTCCCTGGACTGGAAACAAGCATCCTGGGACCGGTTTCGGGTAACACCCCTCATCAGCCAGGCTAGCTTGAATCCAGTGGCAAAGTGAGCAAGGGACACACGTCTGGGCATACCCTGCCAACTTAGGGCGAACAAAGCAGACACAAGGAGACGATGGACGGAGCACTGAAACATTTCAGACACTCACCCCCAGTCACAGATCTGGGTTGAATCCATCATCGTTCTTTAGCTCACTTCGCCACCCCAGTTCAGACCCAGCTATATGCAAACCAGTCTTAACCCTGTGCCTCATCGGCAAAAAAATACTTAAAAAAAAAAGCCAGGTCCTTATAAATATTTGCAGAGGGGGCCATGAGTGGGGTTTTATAACATCATTAATAACAACACTGCAACATCTGTAATGACATCATTGATGACAAGACTGTGCATGGCGGGGGCGTTATAGTTACTTAAGGGCATGAGTTATAGTTACTACACAAAATTGGTGAACTTCAGTGTTTTTTTTTGTTGAAAACATTACGTTGTCACTGAAATGTTCACCTAACTACGCCACTAGGTAGTTATAGTTAGGACCGCGTTTCCATAGGAAATTGATTTTTTGGTTTGCTAATAACTTTGGCGATGTTTGATGAATCTTCACAAAACTTTCCACAAAAATGGTTAAGCCAAATTTGGCAGAAAGCTATATCTTGGCCCAGAAAGTGTGGTTGTTGTTACTTGGTGTAAAACCGTTCAATAGCTTTTGAGAAATTAAGGTTCAAAATATATGTATATTTAGTGATGCGATACATCAGCGAAGGATCCAGGGATCCAGAAGGACAAAATAGGTAATCTCACTGGCTGGCCGCAGCCCGAGGAAAATGTTGCATCTGTTATCTCGCTACCCATGTCCCTGAAATAAAAAAACAACACATAAGGGGGCAGGGCAGCGGTATGCTTACCCAATCTGGGCTATGTTAGGGGGGCCCAAAGGGACCACCCGTGGGGCTAAAATAAAAAAGTATATTTTTTTTAGCGTTTCGAGGATCCATGGATTCAATGCTGGCCCCAGAATAGCATCCAGTGTAGATACGCGAATACCGGGCACCACAAAAAATAAAATAAAAAGGCATTCGTTGTCCAAGGGGGTTTAGGTGGCCAGGTACTGCGACCAACTCCACACCTTTGGCCATGAGTGGTGGGGGGTTGGCCGGCCATGGGTGTTGGGCACAAGGTTGTGCATGGTAGGGGGTTGAGCGTTGTGCCTGGCATTAGGCAAGGCCCTGCTCCCAATCCCACGCTGCGTGTGGGCAAAGGCTGTGCACGGCAACAGGTTGAGCGCAGGGACTGGCCACAGGATGGGGTTGGAATATGCCAGTTGAAAATTCAATTTTAAACAAAAAAAAGCACGGAAATTCACCAGTTAAAGTTATCTGAAGTTACTATAACCCGTGCCCTAAAGTAACTATACCACATGCCCTCACCATGTACTGCATATACCCTCTCATATTACATCACTCATGACATGCTCAATGACTCCATTGATGACTTCATTGATACCTTCTCTAATAACATCTGAATTAACAATTTATGAAAACACTGTATGGCGGGACCGCGAGTTAGAAATACATTAGGGCATGAGTTAGAATTACTCCAGATAACTATAACTTGTGAACTTCAGGTGCATTTCTGAGTTTAAAATTAAATTTTTTAACTGACATATTCACCTAACTATAACATCACTTTAACCTTTGTTTTATTCCATGGGGGGAAAAAAAACTATATATATATATATATATATATATAGGAAACGCAACGCTACATGCAAAGAGTTTCCACCCAAAGCATCTTATCCATAGTATACCTTATGGTGAATTACTGAGATTACAAAGAATATGCAGTACAGAAGAGGAGCTAGCGAAATGTCAAAAAGAAATGATTGCTAGATTTAGACAAAGAGGGTATAGTCAGACTATACTTAATCAAGCAATAGAAAAAGTTGCTCTAAATCTATCTAGTAATAGACAATTGAAGATGCTAGAAAGGAACAGCTCAGTGCTGGTCCCCACAAGTGCCTCACTGAACAAGTTCAATGAAGATGATACTAGTGTAAGATTAATAACCAACTACAGCCGGCAAGAAAAGAAAATAAGAAGTATTATTAATAGGAACTGGCCAGTTGTACTAACTGACACTATTATGTTACGGAAAATACAGAGAAAGCCCACACTTACATTCAGGAGGGCCTGTTCTATGAGGTCTATGCTAGTAAAAAATTGTCCAGAGATCAAAGCAGAAACCTCATGTCTAAAACCAAAAAATGGCTTTTTTAAATGCAAATCTTGTAGAGCCTGTAAATTTGGTATAAACACTACGGAATATATGACCCCATTTAGTTCGGAGCCCACATTGCTAAAGGAGAACTACAATTGTTGCACTGAATATGCAGTTTATGTGCTGACATGCACCTGTGGCTTACGCTACGTTGGGAGCACAAAGCTACAGGTGCATGTGAGAATACTTCAGCACTTAAGAGCGATAGTAAACTCCGACCAAACATACCCAGTGGCGAGGCACTTTAAAAGTACACATCAAAATGACCTCAATTGTTTAACATATTTTGTAATTGGGTCTATACCCCCCTTAGATGAGGGGGGAACAGAGAAAAACTTTTGAGGAGATTAGAGTCAAAAATGATTTTAGAATTAGACTCTAAGTCACCCTATGGTTTGAATAACAGTGATGAAATGTTAAATTTTCTATGAGTTTAATGATGTGTACATATATGAGTAATTTCCTTATTATGAATTCTGTGGCTTACTAGGATGATTTTTCTGGGATCCTTATAGGATATTTTATAATTGTTTTATGACATATTATATGAAATGTTTATAAAATCTTAATTGATATTTTCTTAAGAGCTTTTATGAAAAGAATTTTAGAATATTGAAGGATGATTTTAATAAAATCATGAATACAGTTAGCGATGGTATTTTAGAACAAACCTAGGCAAACGCTGTGACATTTTATATACTTGCATTTGTTTATATATCTTTATATGTCTAAATTGGTATAGCTTATACCATATTCCTCCCAAAAGGCCACATATATTAATTGTGATGGTTTAGCGCAAATCTAAGGAGATCAGTACCATTTCTTGAATAAAAAGGAATGGACCTCTGCACTTAATACAGGGGCTGCAATATATTGAGTATCTGAATTCGTTAGACGAATAGCAGATTTATGGGTTTTAACATAATTATAGAGTAGACTAGCATTTTATAACATAATGCACTTAGCACTTTAAGGTTAAATTAGCACGTGAGCACTTTATAAATTGGTGGAAAAAATATATTATTTTGCTTATACATGCAATTACCATACAGTTTGTACAATTGCAAGTATGGATATTTCAGTAGTGGTCAAGCATTTAAGCAGATATAAAAACAGCCACAGGGCATGTTGTTGATGCCAACACATCATCAACAATGATGGTAATACTTTTTGTATTAACCTTACGCCATATGGGTTCGACACTGAGATAAAGCATTATGGAGTTAGAAACAGGAGTCCCCATAGAAGTAAGGAGAAAAATACAAAACAATATATGAGAGTTTTCAAATAGATTAGATATTTGAGGGCTTTAAATAAATATGTTTACATAATATTTATTTATATATTTATTGCATTACCTAATGATTGGATTAGTTGGTAATCTGAGTATATTTATGTGCATATTTATATGTATACTTATTGGTTTGAATATGTATTCATCGTATGATTTATAGTCCAATTTAGTATACTTTGAATGCATTCTATATATACAAAATGGCAGTTGTGGACCACTGTTGAAAATTGAAAATCCCAAAACATGTATGCATATATAAAAAAACATGTGTTATTATTGATGGTGATAGATGCACTAAGAAAACGATAGAGGAAAAAACATTTTGCTGTTTGCATAGTCTGTTTTCCATGATAGTTGTTAAAAACACTTGTCATGTGATATGACGACACTGTGAATTTAAGATCAGGATTGGCAGTGCTCCCTCATGTGACCAAGGTCACGTCAGTGACCGAAACGCGTAATGGCGAGCTGGAGCGGGTAACATCTGAATATACAAAGTTTGTTTTTGCACGACAAGTGGAGTCCATACCCTTTTTGTCCGTATGGAGAAGGATTGTTTTGGGATATGTTTGGAAATATATATATACACATCGTCTGTTCCTTTCCTACCCTACATTTATCAAAAAACTCACCCAACACTTAGAGATGTCTGTACCTATGAATTTATGGGCGTATACTAAGGCATTTACTCTTTTAACATCTCTAAGATTAACCGCATCCTATATTAGTGGATAGGATAAGGTGAGAGAGACTTCTCTGTAATAGAATGAGAGGTGGAAAGTATTGCCGATGTAACTCTTCCCTTTTCCCTATCTGTTGTGATGCAGACATACCCGTAATCGACGCTGGTATAAACACTGTATTTTAGTATTAATGAGTATGTGGTCTATTTAATGTCACAGTTTGTATATTTTTGTTTATTTAGAAAAAACTGTTGTGGTGAGAGCACTTAAGTTTTAAACAACAGTGTGATGCAATGTTTTTCAATTTTATTTTGCACTGTCATGGTTTAACATGCCAATTCTTCTATGTCCTTTAACCTAGACGGTTGCTGTGACAACCGACTGAATGTGCTTCACATATATATACTGAGTAAAATCAGAGATAGCTGATGTAGTGAGCAAGGCGGTCCGCCGCCGAAACGCGTCTAGGTCTCCCTTTTGGAATAAAAATCTTTCTTTGATAAATTTCCCACGGAGTCAGCGCCTGTTCTTTATGGATGCCAGGATTGGTAAAATATAGAAGATTTCCCGGAATCTCAACGCTGACCCTCCTCGATCTGGAGCTCTGCGACGCCGGAACCCGAGTGGTATTGTCTTTGAAAAGGAAAACGCAGAGCCCCCCATAGCCGACATCCCGGGACACGACCGTCCGAAAATCTGCACGTAGGAGAGCGCCCTGATTCTCGTGGTGGCTGGAGGGCAATCTGAGTTCCAGGTAAGCTCACTGGTGTGGATCGGTTGATGGTTTGAGAGTCCCCCAAGGTGGCTGATGGGAGAGGTAGTCCCGTAGACTCTAATATGGGCAGAGGGTATCACAGAAATAGAACGAATTCCAGAGATGGCCGAGGATTGGATTAAGGAGCGGGAAGAGGCGGCATTAGATATCTTTTGTGATGCCGACACAAACGCATCAACAGCCTCTAAAACAACTGGGATGCGAGCAGAACCGGCTGGCAACGACTTGAAAAAATTGACACAAGAACTGGAGAACTGCGCAAAAACGAAGTGTCCAAATGGTGGGAATGCAAATCGCTGAAGCGATACCTGGAAGTGGGGCGCATTCCAAGAGGACTGAGGATTCTCGTGGCACCATCTTACGAGAATCCAGACCCTGAGATGCTGCAAGAGTGGGCAGACAACAGTGCACAATCATCAGAGCGCATGTTGCAAATACTAATAAAATACGCCACAAGTGACCGCAAAAAAATCCTTGTCAGAATAGATGCAATTTGTAAAGAGCTGGAAAGATGGACAACCAAGATGATGTCAAGAAAATAATGTCAGATATACAAACAAGAGTGGCAAAATATGAACAGACAATAAAAGACAGGAAAGCAATAAAATTCCAAAGGGACAGAAATGACTTTTTAAACGGAAGAATATACACTTTTCCCAAGAAATTTGAAAATATCCGTCGCCAAGAACTATCTTCCACAGCAGAAAACTAAATGAGACCGACGGAGCCGAGTGAATCCGAACTGAGTTCAGAAGTGGAGTCAGACCCAGAAGGTACTGGGAGTAACAATCTCAATCGTAGAGCTCCGACACCAGTTCAAGAGTTTGTTTTTTTACGGATGGAACAAATCATGAGTCTACGACCGCGGCCATCACGCCCAGAACAAAAAAGCAAAGGAAGAGGTCAAACAGAAGGAGAAGGAAGGACAGAAGATGGGGAAAGCGAAGCACACAGAACCAGAAAAATAACTTACAGACGGAGGTAAAAACAAATATAGCCACTGACAACACAGTAATCAACCTATCTACAATGGCTCTAAACCAAGAGGAACAACGTATTTTATCTTTAGGGTTGACATATTGTGCAAAAACTAATTTTGACTATACACAAACGAGGATAGACTTCTATCAATTTATACGCAAGCTCAAATTGCAAAAACATTTCTTCAATGTAACCAGGAATGCGAATGAACAGGAAGCAATATCCACCAATATTGGAAGCCTCTGTGTGGCAGACATGAGCCTCCTCAAGGATTTGGCAGAACTAGACTGCGAAGAACTACTTAGTCAAATATCTCCGATAGAAGTGGCAATAAGATCAGATCCGTACATCTATGAAAATGTACGTACACCATTCAGACCTAAATCAGTCTTTACCCCGATGATGCCAAAAGACGGATTAGACATCTCAGTAGCAAGGATTTTATTAAGACGAATCACAACCAAAGGGTACAATACAACAACCTTCTACAAAAAATCAAACAACGACAAGATATTGTGGTCCGATGGTCCGACAAGGGCGGTAATGTAGTCTTGTGGCCTCTAGATAAATACAACCTGGAGGCACACACACAACTGCAGGATAGGGAATGCTACAGCTGCATCAGTGCCACCAGTATCATAGGAGTCAAAGAACAGTTTCACAAGGCACTGTACGAATGGAGAGGTGTTGGGCTCATTTCAAAGCAAGAACTGGATTTCCTGAAAAATGACTATCCCGTAACGCCCCAACTCTATCTTATACCAAAGATACATTAAGATGCCCAGTGCCCCCCAGGAAGACCAATCATATCCGCGATCGGAGGGCTTTTTGAGAACACATCAAGATATATAGACTTCTTCCTTCAGCCCTATGTTCATGATCTCCCAGCATACATCAGGGACACGGGGGATTTCTTAACAAAAAGTTATGATCATACATGGAATGACAATTTCGTATTTATGACTTTGGATGTGCATACACTATACACTAGTATAAGACACAGTGATGGCCTGAATGCATTGAGCTACTTTCTGGGGAAACGGCCTATTAGTCTACATCCACACACCATGATGCTGCTGCAAATGGCAGAATGGTGTTTAGACAATAATATATTTATCTTTGACAGACTCTTCTACAAACAAACACAAGGCACAGCCATGGGTACTTGCTTCGCCCCCAGCTATGCTAATTTGCATATGGGCTGGTGGGAGGAGCAAGTACTCATGAAGACACAAAGTATAGCTATGACTGAAAATGTGAATCTGTATGTCAGGTACATAGACAACATCTTTATTTTGTGGCAAGGCTCAGAAGAAAGTGCTAAAAACTTTGCAAAAGAAATTAATAACAACAGCCTTAATCTAGCCTTCACCTGTACCACCAGTAGAGATTCCATCAAATTTCTAGATTTAGAAATTTATGTAGAAAACAACAAAATACAATCTAGGACATACAGAAAACCTACCTCAGGTAACGCAATCCTCCACGCCAGTAGTTTCCACCCCACAAGCCTTAAGGAGAGTATACCATATGCGGAATGCCTCCGGATGAAGCGTAATTGCAGCACACATGAGGGATTGAGACAATCTACGAAGGGCTTGTTTGAGAGATTAAAATGCAGAGGATACAGTACTAGAACTTTGTCCAGCGCACAACAGAAAAGTGCCAATGCCAAAAGGGAAGACCTGTTATTCTCCAAAAACAGTAATAATAAAAAAGCACACAATAATGAGACAACTCCTAGATTGATTACAGGTTTCAATGCTTATCATAGTAACCTCCGTAAAATATTGCATAGGCATTGGCAACTAGTACGAAGCGATCCGGTTATAGGTCCCACCTGCACCAAACTCCCCCAGATTACATTTAGAAGAGCCAAATCCATGCGCCAGGAACTTGTTTGTAATGCACCAACAATAGAAAAGGGAGCAGGCTGGCTTAAACCACAGAGAGGGTTTCACAAATGCTTTAAATGTAAAGCGTGCAAACATGGTATAAATACCAAAACAGTCCCCCTGCCACTTAGACAGACGCCTTTTGAAATCCGAGGCAGTTACACATGTAAAACAGACTTCGCAGTTTATGTTCTCCAATGCACATGTGCAAAACAGTACGTGGGAAGCACTATACACCCCAAACACGTGCGGATATTACAACATCTTAGGGCCATCATTCCTGATGACCCCACATATCCGGTAGCGAGACACATGAACACATGCCATGGTGGTAAGGCTCAAGAACTTTTCTTCTGTGTGATTGATAATGTCCCCAAGAACATTAGAGGAGGGAACAGACAGCTATCACTCAGGAGATTAGAATCAAGGTATATAATCCTACTTGATTCCAAAATCCCAAACGGGATGAATGCAGACGAGGCACTAAATGTACATCTGTGATATGCTAGCCGCTTGTCCTGTTCCTGATCCCTTTCCGTAGCGTTAGGTTTATACACTTTAATCGTTTTTGTAAGTTTCTGTTGGCACATTCTTCACGACTTAGTTTTAATTTTTCAGTAGTTGCACGGGTCGCTAACTTCCATTCAGACCAACAAATATAGGGGAAAGAGATCCTGGGGTAATTGCCCACTTGGGCATTATACATCGTCTGATCCTTTCCTACCTTACATTTATCAAAAAACTCACCCATCACTTAGAGATGTCTGTACCTATGAATTTATAGGCGTATACTAAGGCATTTACTCCTTTAACATCTCTAAGATTAACCGCACCCTATATTAGTGGATAGGATAAGGTGAGAGAGACTTCTCTGTAATAGAATGAGAGGTGGAAAGTATTTCCGATGTAACTCTTCCCTTTTCCCTATCTGTTGTGAGGCAGACATACCCGTAATCGACGCTGGTATAACCACTGTATTTTAGTATTAATGAGTATGTGGTCTATTTAATGTCACAGTTTGTATATTTTTGTTTATTTAGAAAAAACTGTTGTGGCGAGAGCACTTACGTTTTAAACAACAGTGTGATGCAATGTTTTTCAATTTTATTTTGCACTGTCATGGTTTAACATGCCAATTCTTCTATGTCCTTTAACCTAGACGGTTGCTGTGACAACCGACTGAATGTGCTTCACATATATATACTGAGTAAAATCAGAGATAGCTGATGTAGTGAGCAAGGCGGTCCGCCGCCGAAACGCGTCTAGGTCTCCCTTTTGGAATAAAAATCTTTCTTTGATAAATTTCACACGGAGTCAGCGCCTGTTCTTTATGGATGCCAGGATTGGTAAAATATATATATATATATATATATATATATATACATACACAGACGCACAAGAGCACGTGTGTGTGTGTGCGTGTGTGTAAGAATACTTTTCTATAGTATGGTATGCCTGCCACTGCATAGTATGGTATGGTATTGTGCGGCACCGTATGGCCTGTCATTGTATACAATGGAATGGCCGGCCATTGTATAGTATGGTAAGGGATGGTATTGGCTTGTCACTGTATAGTATGGCATGGTATGCTATGGTATGGTGTGGCCTACTATTGTATTGTATAGAATAGTATGGCCTGTCGTATGGTATAGTATATTATGGTATGGCAATGTAAGGTATGGCCTGCTGTTGTATGGTATGGTACGGCCTGCCATTGTATAGTATGGTAAGGATGGTATTGACCTGTCACCTGTCACTGTATAGTGTGGTTTAGTATGCTATGGTATGTAATTGTATAGAATTGTATAGAATGGAATAGGTGCTCTTGAAAGAGTTAGAGGCATGGGTAACAGATAATCAAATTATAGCGCAATACCAGACAGGATTTCGGCCGAACTCATCGACAATGGATAATGCCATTGCACTATCATATCTGGCAACCAAGGCCACAGAGGGCGCCACCCCTCCACTATACGCATGCTTTGTCGACTACAGCGCCGCTTTCGATGGCATCGACCGTAACATACTTTGGGCAAAACTTGCAAAGTGGGGCATACCGAGGAAACTCCTAGCGGCCATCATGTCTCTCCACACCGGCACTTGGGTCCGCACCAAGCTCACACAGACATTTGCAACAGCCAAGATCTACACGAATAAAGGGCTAAAACAGGGTTGCATGATCGCACCCACATTGTTCAACTTATATACTGCAGACCTGGGAGATGCACTTTTAAAAACCAACATCTTCCCACCCAAATTGGGCCATCTTAGACTACCAATTATGCAGTATGTGGATGACCTTGTCCTATTGGACCAAACTAGAATAGGCATGAAAAGGGCATTGGAGACACTACATCTTTATAATATGGAAAACAAACTCCAAGTCAATGCAACCAAAACTAAGGTGCTGGTCTTTGGCCACAAACCCAAAAAATCACTATTGGGCTGGCATCTCGGCCCATTAAGAATTGCCACCGCCAATAAGTATACTTATCTGGGAGTACAATTCTCAGACACCGGTAGAACAACACTACAGGCCAAAGCACTGGTGGCAAAAGCGGCTAAGGTCACACATGTCCTATGCAGATTACATCAGAAGCTTATTAGCCACTCAACGGAGGGCATTCGACAAGTAATACAAGCCAAGCTAATTCCAACTCTGAGCTATGGCCATCTTGCTTTCCCTGGCTTGTTGACCGATAAATTGGAGCATCTGCACATCATGGCCTTCAGAAAGGTTTTCAGGCTGCCATATTCGACAAGGCGAACATTGATTAGACTAGAGTTCAATATAACAGCAATGGACATAGAATGTAAAAAAGACATAGTAAAATTCCATCATCATGTGACTAAGGCAAGTCCTGGCACCATCAGGGAAGCACTTCAAATAGTCTTCGCCGACAATACTAGTCGTTGGGCAAGGTACCTCATGACAGCCAATAATACACTGGGCCTGCCAGCTGATTATCTAACGGACACTCAACTGACAACGGCCAGTTTAAAAAACCTGCTAAAGAAGCAGGGAAAGATCACTTCAAGACAACAGGATATCGAAAGGATCAGAGCCATTCGCGGCGCAGAGGGCCTTGTCTACTCACACGAAGCTATTTTATGTCAACCATACCTGAAAGCAGGACTGGGCAGACAAGCCCTACAGAATGTATTGAGGACCAGGCTCCTAACTTTACCAATACAGGACTATAGGGCAGACTGGAAAACCACACCATCAGGAAGCAGTGGATGTCGCCTGTGCCAATATCGCACAGAATCTGCAGAGCATGTCATCTGCTGCTGTCCAGTCTTGTTAAGCCCGAGGCGCCTATACCTAAGAACCATGTTCATCTACAATAACGTAAGATCATGCAAGGAGGCTCTAATGTTTATCTATATCACCACAGTGCCGATGGAGCTTGCACGAATTGGGAAGTTCTATGCGGCGGCTGGAAATTCTCTATGCCCAACACAAGAACAGAAGATAACAGCAAAATAATACACTAGCCACATACCACCAATTGTGGCTGCAGCCTAGGCTTGTGCACTATCACTCTACTATCAATACTGCATAGCTCGCCCATTAATCACTCCGTACTATGTCTTACCTTTTAGAGATACTACTAACATTGCATTGATCTATGATGTAAATGTCATCAGCTGTACTTATAATCTTTTTAGACTTTTTTAACCAACCAAATGTTTTTATTCATGAAGGTAACGTACTGTATTTGTAAATGATTTTAGGTAATCATACAATAAAGAATTGATGATGAGAATGGAATAGTATGGCCTGTTCTTGTAAAGTATGGTATAGCTTTTCATTGTCTATTTTTGTATGGTCTGGCATTGTATAGTATGACATGGTATGGCTTGTCATTGTTATAGTATAGTGCAGTATGGCATGTCATTGTAAGGTTTGGTATGATATTTTATGGCCTGTCATTGTATACTATGGTATGGCTATCATTGTATAGTACGGTAGGGCCTGTCATTGTATGGCATTTCATTGTGTAGTATCCTATGGTATGTGACTGTACAGAACAGTATTACTGTCCACTGTATAGTATGGTATGGCATGTCATTGTGTGATGGTATGGTACAGCCTATCACTGTACAGTATGGTATGGCCAGTCATTGTATAGTATGGTGTGGTACGGTGGTTGTGATATGGTATGGTCTATCCTCATATACTATGATATGGTATGGGCTGTCATTGTATAGTATGGTATGGCCATATATAGTAAGGTATGGCCATATATAGTATGGCATGGCCTGTCGTTGTATAGTATGGTATGGTACGGTATGACTTGTCATTGTATAGCATGGTACGGTATTGCCTGTCATTCCATGGTATGATATGGTCTGCCACTGTCTGGTATGGTATGGCATTGCCTGTTATTGTATAGCGCAGTATGGTAGGACATGTCATTGTAGTATAGTAAGGCCTTCCATTGTATGGTATGGTATGGCCTGTCATTGTATGGTATAGTACAGTATGGTATGGGCTGTTATTGTATAGTATGGTAGGTTATGAGGTGGTACTGCTAGTCATGTTATAGTACGGTATGGTATTATCTGTCATTGTATACTAGGGTATGGTATGGTCTGTCATGGTATGGTATGAACTATCGTTGTATAGTATAGTACAGTATGGTATGGCCAGTCATTGTATAGTATGGTAGGGTATGGCCAGTCATGGTATGGTATGGTATTGCCTGTCATTATATATTAGGTTATGAATGGTCTGTCATTGTATAGTACAGTATGGGCTGTCATTGTATGAATGGCTGCCATTGTATAATATGGTATGGTATGGTATGTTACTGTACAATATAGTATGGCCTGCCATTAAATAGTGTGAGGAAATGGGGTGTATTATATGGTGTGTGTGCGCAACCTCACCGTGAAATACACTTACCACCCCCTTTAGGACTCTTGGGCTTCATCTGTCAAACCATCAGCTCATTCCTGGGTAGCTGTGGCACTGAGCAGCAAGGTTTACACAGAGGAATAAGTATAAATAATGTAAACAGTACCAAAACAATTGAAAAAGAAATCGACATGACACTCAAGAAATCCGACACCAATTTATAAAAATAGACTTATTTTTAGGTCTCGCGCCTAGCGTTGCAGTGCGCAGCCCTGCTCGCGCAGCGAGAGATTTATTGGGGTAAAGGTATTTTCTGTAGAGGGACTTCTGTTACCGCCCATGCTTTCAATTGGGCAACGTGGATATTTATTTAAAATGTTGTGTTTTGATTTGTTTGCAGCGTTTTTGGTTACCGCCCTGTGGCTTTTTTTGACACGCCCATGAGACAGCGAGTCTACGGAGTGTCTTGCTCACGCTGTCTGCACGGGCCAGTCGGCTCTCTGATTGGTTGGCAACTACCAAATAAGCTTTGTGATTGGTGTACCTTGTCAACCAATTAGAGAGCCAACTGGTGCGTGCAGGCAGCGTGAGCAAGACACGCTGTAGACTCGTTGTCCCAAGGGCGTGTCTTGCTTGTTTCATTTTGTATCCACGTCATAGGAGTGTAAAATATGCAAACCTTTGTTTGATCGTGATCGGGTATATATGCTATTTTACGTTTCTACGTTGGTATTTTCTGTAGAGGGACTTCTGTTACCGCCCATGCTTTCAATTGGGCAACGTGGATATTTATTTAAAATGTTGTGTTTTGATTTGTTTGCAGCGTTTTTGGTTACCGCCCTGTGGCTTTTTTTGACACGCCCATGAGACAGCGAGTCTACGGAGTGTCTTGCTCACGCTGTCTGCACGGGCCAGTCGGCTCTCTGATTGGTTGGCAACTACCAAATAAGCTTTGTGATTGGTGTACCTTGTCAACCAATTAGAGAGCCAACTGGCGCGTGCAGGCAGCGTGAGCAAGACACGCTGTAGACTCGTTGTCCCAAGGGCGTGTCTTGCTTGTTTCATTTTGTATCCACGCCATAGGAGTGTAAAATATACGAACCTTTGTTTGATCGTGATCGGGTATATATGCTATATGCTATTTTACGTTTCTACGTTTGTTTTGGCAATGCTTACCTATTTTAGCAGTAATGCTTTCTGACGTCATCGGAGATCAAAGGTCATGTATTGATAAGCACGTGAGGGGGTGACAGAAGTGTGTAACTAGCAAAAGCTCTTGGTACCAGCGCTGCGCACAGAGTCTGCTTGCACAGTGACCGCAACAAACTAGGAGGCTAGGACGGCCCCGCCCCCGAAGGGAGGGAGCCCGGCTCTGAAAACGAAACTACGGCGCGTTGAGTTTCGTTTCTCGGGAAAGAGAAACCTGCCATGTGTGGTGAGGCGGGGAGGGGTCGTTGACTCAGTTCCGTGGGGCCCGGGGATCAGCTGAGACTGCACCGCCCGCTCTGTGGCTGGAATCCAGAGTCCCGGCTCCTGTAACTCGGTGCTTCATTTGAGCTGGTGGTTGCATTTTGAGGACCGGCGCTTATTTTTCCGTCAGACATTAAGAGCAAGAGAGCGAAAATCATACAAAGCGGAAGGACAGAATAGAAGGGAGATGGAAACGCCGTCATAAAGGGAGGAAGCAGAAACCTACAGGAGTGATAGAAAGCATTTGCAATGCAATAGGTCTCGCATTTATGCGAGTTTAAGCTATTGCCATTGTAAATGACAATATCTTTTATTTATGTTTTATAAACCAAAACCAAAATAAAAGGCGTAGCCATTTACAATGCCAATAGCTCAAACTTGCATAACTGCGAGACCTATTGCATTGCAAATGCTTGTTATAAGAATGTAGACACTAGAACAAAAAAGATCCACCAGAGGGTTCCGGGGATATAGATTTTACAAGCAATAATAAATCAAAGGAATTTCAATTAACCATGAACAAGCCTTGGCAAAGTTAACGAATTGGACTCTTAGAAACTTCATCAAGGAAATCTTACGTAAGTGTCAATGCGTTGGTAAGAAGTACTTGGGGCGACCAGCTCCAGCAGGGAACTAGTCAAAGGGACAAGCAAGGTCCTCAAGAACAGTTACCTTGACAGAAGCAGAAGTCCTTCAGCAGTTATAGGCACTTTATTCACTGTGCACTGGATTCCTATGGAGTGATCATGATGCAAGGGATAAAGGATGCTGAAAATGCTCTAAGGATGCTGTGGATGGGACGCGGTCGACGGGGGTCTTCCTGCAAGGATTCCTTGGTCCACAAAGATGGTGAGGGGGTTCCTGGTTGCAGGGTCGACATCCCACGAAGTCCTCTCTTGTCTGGCTGAATTCCAGTTGCCACTGGACTACCAGTCGTCCATTGTCGCAGTCATAGGCCAATCCTCCCTGAGTCGATAACCCGTCTTCTGAGGGTCTCAGCAAATCTTCAACAGCACTCCCGGGCTCAGCGAACTTGGCTGAATCTGGGTCAGCTGTGTGCTGGGTCTTGGCCATCGATGCTGCACGGCGGCGGTAGTATCGGCTTGAAGACTTTGGGCTACCAATTTACCCCAGCAGGCTTCTTCAGCTGATGTGTTCCTGAGCTGCAAACAGGAGGCCAGTCAGCTGGCCCTTGGAGTTTTCTTGGCTTGACTAGTCTCTGTAGATGGCTTCTCCTTGAGGAGGACATGGTTGGCACAGTCCAGCTCTTCGCTAGCCAGCAGGCGTAATCCTTGTCGGTGTAGCCGCTCTTTGTTGGTCCCTCGGTGCAGCAGGGCAGTCCTTCTTTGGCCCCTTCTTCCAATTCGGTCGAGATCTGAGGTCTGGGTGCGAGGGGTGCCCTCTTTATGCTCGGAAAGGGCCCTCAGGGCAGGATGCAGTTGGTAGCCAATGGGCAACCTGGTCCCATCTCACCTAGTGACCACTTCCTGTGGAGTGTGGCATCTGGCTAGTCGAGTGTGCACCATTCTGTCCACTCCCAAGATGGCGATACTCCTCGCTCAGTGTCCACGCCTCATTAGCCCACCCCGGAGTGTGGCTAACTCAGGGCTACAAGCCCTTGGGGAAACCGGTTTGGCAGCTGGTTTCGCCTCTCTGCACCCCGTGCCAACCTGTCTACCTCAACAATGGGACAGCCTTCCCTGCTGGTGTTACAGATCTGCCCTTCAAAGGCGGCGTCACCTTTGAAGCCTGCCTTTTGGGTTTAACAACTAAGTGGCTTCCTGTAGAAGGGAGGTGACTTCTCCCTGGCCTGCAATCTCTCATTATTCTCCTTCCTGAGAGTCGTTGACAAGTCTCTCCAGGAGGGCAGAAAGCTGCCTCGTGGAGCAGGCTTCATATGTGCGCAAGAAGGCACAGGAGTTTTAAAGGCAACTAAGTGGCAGCTTTGCTAAAGCTGCACACAGGAACAAGTTACATTAGTAACTCGAGTCATAAGTCGGGCTTAATCTAACAAGTTGTTTGATACCGTGGAGCACCTACTTTGGTCGCACCATTCTGGAGTCAGCACAGCTGAGGGGTCAGCGTGTAACCCTGCACTTGCCAATTGGGCGACCAAATCTTTCCACAGTAAACTGCAGTTTTGCGTGTTTCACTGTCAGGACATGCAAAGTACATGTCCTGCCTGGGTCATATGTTGCACCCTGCCTTTAGGGCTCGGTAGGCCTCCCAGAGAAGAGACTTACACACATGTCCAGTGTGCTATTGTATAGTATGGTATGCTACTGTATAGCATGGTAGATTATGGCATGGTCTGTCGTATAGTGTCATATGGTATGGCCTGTCATTGTATAGTATGGTATGGTATGGTGTGGTATGGCCGCTTAGGGTATGGTCTTTCATTCTATGGTATGGCATGGCCGGTCATTGTATAGTATGATATGGAATGGGCTGTTATTGTATAGCTTGGTCTTCAATTGTATGGTATGGCCTATAGTATGGTATAGTACGGTACGATATGGCCTGTCACTGTATAGGATGGTATGGCCTGTCATTGTATAGTATAGTAATTCATGGTCTGCCACTGTATAGGGTAGTATGGTATGGCATGTTCTGTCAATGCACAGTATGGCCTGCCATTGTAGTATCACACAGTATGATACAATGTGTCACTGTATAGTATGGTACAGTATGGTGCGGCATGACCTGCCATTGTATAGTATAGTATAGAACAGTATGGTATGACTTGCCATTGTAAAGTATGGTATAGTCTGTCATTGCATAGCATGGCAAGGTGCAGTATGGGCGATCATTGTGAGGTATAGTATTGTATACTATGGTATGGTGTGGCATGGACTGTCATTGTATAGTACATTATGGTGTGGTATAGTATAGTATGGAATAGCTTTTCATTGCATATTATGGTATGGTTTGTCATTGTATAATACGGCATGGTATGGCCTTTCATTGTATAGAATGGTATGGTTTGGCCAGTCCTTGTATAGTATGATATAGTATGGTATAACCTGTCATTTCATAGAATGGTATGATATGGCCAATCCATGTATAGTATGGAACGGCCTGTCAATGCATGGTATACTGTGGTATGGCCTGCCATTGCATTGCATGGCATGGTCTGTCATTGTATAGTATGGTATGGCCTGCCATTGTATTGTATAGTATGGTATGATATAGCTTTTCATTGTATTGTATAGTATGGTCTGTCATTGCATTGTATTGTAATGCATAGCATGGCCTGCCATAGTATAGTATGGTGCGGTGGAGTATGGTCTCTCATTATATAGTATAGCATGGTCTGTCATTGTATAGTATGGTATGGTATGGCCTGTCACTGCATTGTATGGTATGGCCTGTCATTGTATAGTATAGTATGGTAAGGTATGGCCTGTCGTATAGTATGGTATGGCTTGTCATTGTATGGCTTGTCATTCTATGGTATAGTATGGTATGGTGTGTCATTGAATAGTATAGGTCCTCATCCTCGGCTCCAACCCCTCAGCCTGGGACGACTCCTGGTGGCCAACGACGCTGGGAGCAGCCCCGACACCCACCGACCACGCACGCAACCTGGGAGTCATCCTTGACTCAACGCTCTCCATGGCCAGGCAAGTCAACGCAGTCTCATCCTCCTGCTTCAACACCCTCCGCATGCTTCGCAAGATCTACAGGTGGATCCCGACAGACACAAGAAGAACAGTCACCCAGGCCCTCGTCAGTAGCAGACTTGACTATGGGAACGCCCTCTACGCAGGAGCCCCGGCCAAGCTCATCAAGCGACTGCAACGCATACAAAACGCCTCCGCACGCCTGATCCTCGATGTACCACGCCACAGCCACATCACCTCCCACCTGAGGAACCTGCACTGGCTCCCCGTCGACAGGAGAATCTCCTTCAAACTCCTCATCCACGCACACAAGGCACTCCACAAGACTGGCCCAGCCTACCTCAACAGACGACTCCTCTTCTACGTCCCCAACCGCCAACTCCGCTCCGCCGACTTCTCCCTCGCCACCGTCCCTCGCATTCGAAGAACTACCACCGGCGGCAGATCCTTCTCCCACCTCGCCGCCAAGACCTGGAACACCCTTCCACTAAGCCTACGACAGACTCAAGACCTGCTGACCTTCAGGAGGCTACTCAAGACCTGGTTGTTCGACCAGTAGCAGCACCCCCCCCCCCTTTTTTTCTCCCCAGCGCCTTGAGACCCTCGCGGGTAAGTAGCGCGCTTTACAAATTCTGTGATTGATTGATTGATTGATTATAGTATGCATTGGTCAGTCATTGTATAATATAGTATGGTATGGACTGCCATTGTGTAGTATGGTATGATATCCTCTGTCGTATAGTTTTGTGTGGTATGGTACAATATGATATGACCTATCATTGTATAGTATGGTAAGGTGTGGTATGGTCAATTATTGTATATTATAGTATAGTATGGTATGGTATGGTGTGATATGGCCTGTCATTTTATTGTACGGTATGGTGTGTTATTGTATAGGATGGTATGGTATGCTATTGCTTGCCACTATATAGCATGGTATGATATGGCATGGACTGTCATTGCACAGTATTCATGGTATGGTATGGCTTGTCATTGTACAGTGTGGTATGGTGTGGTATGGCCAATCATTGTATATTATAGTATAGTATGGTATGGTGTGGTATGGCCTGTCATTTTCTAGTACAGTATGGTGTGTTATTGTATAGTATGGTATGCTGTTGCTTGCCACTGTACAGCATGGTATGATATGGCATGGACTGCCATTGCATAGCATTCATGGTATGGTATGGCCTGTCATAGTATAGTGTGGTATGGGATGGTGTGGTATGGCCGCTTATGTTATGGTCTGTCAGTGTATAGTATGGTCTGGTACAGGCTGTTATTGTACAATTTGGTCTTTCAATGAATGATATGGCCTTTCACTCTATAATATGGTATGGTGTGGTGTAAGCCTGGTGGCCTGTCATTGTATAGTATGGTAGAGTAATGTATGGCCTGCTACTGCATAGGATAGTATGGTATGTTCTCTCACTGTATAGTACTGTCAGTGTAGTATCATATGGTATGATATGGACTTTCAATGTAGCGTATGGTATGGTATGGCAAGGCCTGTCAATGTACATAGCATGGTATGGCCTAACAGTCTATTGTATAGTATGGTATGTCCTTTCATTGTATTGCATAGAATAATATAGTATGGCCTATCATTGTAATGTATAGTATTGCATAGTATGGCCTGCCATTGTATAGTATGGGACGTTACAGTATAGTCTGTCATTATATAGGATAGTATAGCATGGTATGGTCTGTCGAATAGTACAGCAAGGTATGTCCTGTCCCTGTATTGTATGGTGTGGCTTGTCAGTGTATTGTATAGTATTGTATGGTACGGCCTGCCATTGCCTAGTATGGTATGTCATTGTATAGTATGGTATGGCCTGTCATTGTATAGTATGGTATGATATGGTACGGCCTGTCACTGTATAGTATGGAATGCTATTGCATGTCATTGTTTAGCATCGTATGGCATTGCCTGTCAATGTATAGTATAATATGATATACTCCATCATTGTATAGTATGGTATGACCTGCCATTGTATAGAATGGTATAGTATGGCCTATCATTCTATAGCCTGGTATAAGAGCAGTCATTGTATAGTATGGGACAACCTGAAATTGCATGGTATGGTATGGCATTGCCTGTTATTGTCTGGTATGGTGTGGTCTGTCATTTTATAGTATGGCAATGGCCAGTCAATGGAAAGTATGGCAATGACCTATCATTGTATAGTATGGCAATGGCATGTCAATGTAAAGTATGGCAATGGCCTGTCAATGTAAAGTATGGCAATGGCCTGTCATTGTATAGCATGGCAATGGCATGTCAATGTATGCAAGGGCCTGTCAATGTAAAGTATGGCAATGGCCTGTCATTGCAGAATATGGTATTGTATGTCCTGTCATCGTACAGTATGGTATGGTGTGGTTTGCCATTCTTTAGTATAGTATGGTATGGCATGTCATTGTATAGTACGGTATGATAGGGTCTATCAGTGTATAGTGTGGTATGGTATGGTACAATATGGTATGGCCTGCCATTGTATAGCATGGTATAGTATGATCTGCCCTACCACTGTATAGTATGGTATGGTACAGTATAGCCTGCCATTGCATGGTATGGTACGGTATGGTGTAGTCTGTCAATGTATGGTATGGTCTGTCAATATATAGTATGCTATGGTCTAATATTGTATAGTATGGTATGGTCTTTCATTGTATACTATGGTATGATTATGATGTGGCCTGTCATTTTATAGCATGGCAATACATGGTATGACCGGTCATTGTATAGTACGGTATGATCTGTCATTGTAAAGTATGGTATGGTCAGTCATTTTATAGTATGGTATGTTATGCCCTGTCGTTGTATAGTATGGTATGGTGCACTTGTTATGGTGTGGCATGTATTGTATGGTATGGTATTGCCTGTCATTGTACAATATAGTATGGCTTGTCATTGGATAGTGTGGTGTCACTGTATCATATGGTATGTCATTATACAATTCGGTATGGTATGTGATTGTATGTTATGGTATGGCCTGTCATTTTGAGGTATGGTATGCTATGGTATGGTCTATCGTTGTAAAGTATGGTGAGGCCTTTTATGAAATGAAATGAAATAAAGATTTATAAAGCGCAAGCAATTACCCGAAGGTGTCTAGGCGCTAGCTCGTCGAGCAACTATGCCATGAAGCCTAATTAGATAATTCAGAGATTAAACAGCCAGGTTTTTAAGGCTTTCTTGAAAGCCATCAGTTGCGTTTCACCTTTTAATGTTGGGGGAAGAGAGTTCCAGAGTCTGGTAGTGCCAACCAAAAAGCTTCTGCCTCCCCAGGAACTTTTCCTAAACCTGGGAATCCTCAGATTATGAGCATGGGCAGAGCGTAGATATCGAGTAGGAACATATTACATATTGTTGAAACATCTGCTTGAAAAAGATTGGTCCTATGTCGTGTACTGCTTTAAATGCTATGCAGAGAGCTTTGAACTCAATGCGTCTTTTTACTGGAAGCCAATGTAAGTCTCTTAGTGCAGCAGTGGCCGATTTATGCTTCGGGATGTCCAGCAGAATGCGTGCAGTGGCATTTTGTACAATCTGTAGTTTAGTTAGACATTTTGTCCTTAGATTAACAAAAAGACCATTGCAGTAATCAGCTCTGGACAGGACCAGAGCAGAGATGACAAGCTTGCGAAGATTGACGGGTATGAACAGAAAGATTTTCCTAAGTAATTTTAAAGTATTGAAGGATGCAGAGGTGACATTGTTCACATGCCATTCAAATGTGAGCTTGGAATCAAAAGTGACTCCTAGATTTTTCACTTTATTTGTTGGACTGGGCAAGGAACCCAATTCCGACGGCCAGAAAGCTGAAGACCAAAAAGTAGTGTTGCCACCAAAATTTAGGACCCTCTGTTTTGTTGGAGTTTAATTTTAGACAGTTAGCGGCCATTCACTCATCGACTTGACAAAGACAAGTATAAAATTGCGAGGCTGTATCAGAAGGAGTACTCGTAACCGAAACAATAATTTGGGTGTCGTCGGCATAGGAGATTGCCGAAAAACCCAAAGATCAAAACAACTGAGCCAAAGGGGCAACGCAAACATTGAAAAGGGTACGGCTCAATGATGAGCTCTGGGGTAGCCCACAAGTCAGTGTAAAATTGGGTGATTTGAACACGGAAAGAGCAACAAACTGTTCTCAATCAAACAGAAACGGCCCAAGCACGGCCAAAGCTTTTCCTTTTATACCTATCCCGTCAAGGCATTCCAGCAATTTTTTGTGATTGACGGTATCGAATGCGGCGGAGAGGCCAAACAGCACCAGTGCTGAATTGCCCCCCGCATCGACTGTCTGCCTGATCTGTTCAGATGCCGAAATCAGTGCCAGTTCCGTACTATGATGCTTCCTGAAGCCAAACTGGGTGGCATCCAGGAGTGCATGTTCCTCAATGTAGTCAGATATTACCATATTCATGGCCTTCTCTGTCAATGGTGACAAAACCGAAATCATGTTTCTGGGTAACACACCCCATAAGGACCTCAAATTGTCTTGGCCATCCTGTCTGGGGACCCCCCGGTTCCAAAGCCTAAAATAAAAAGTCTGGGCGTGTGGCTTGATAAGTCACTTCAATTCGACCAGCAAGCAGTGGAAGTGTCAGGGATTTGTCACGGCATCCTCAGAATGCTGCGTAAAGTCCTCCCCCTTCTGCCTATTGGGGCAAGGAGAATTATGGTCCAGGCCTTAGTCCTCTCGCGCCTGGAATACTGTAACTCACTGTACCTAGGAGCACCTAAAGCCACCTTAAAGAAGCTACAGGTGGCACAGAACTGCGCCGCCCGACTACTGACAGGCTGTCCAGAACACAGTCAGCCATGCCTAGTCTAAAAACCTTACACTGCCTGCCCATAGAGGAGAGGATTAAATTTAAGGCCTTATGTATTGCCCACAAGACCCTCACGGGGAAAGGCCCCGCATCAACCAGTCCCTTATCTCCGCATATCGTCCGAGGAAACCCCTCCGCTCTGCAAACCTGAATCTAGCCACCATTCCCAAAATCCAAAGGACGCGAAGTGGGGGCCGTTCATTCTCATACAATATGGCTAAGCTGTGGAATACTCTTCCCCTGCATTTACGAAATGAGATTTCCCACCTCACCTTCCGGAAGGGTCTCAAAACCTGGGTATTCCAAAACATCAACTGGTAGCCACTTCCCTCCGCCTAGTCCTTCTGCCGCTAGCGCTGGGATGCCTCAGGGTAGCCATGCGCTCAAGAAGTATTAATTAATAATAATAATTTTAGCAGGCAGAGGGAGTCTTGAGATCGGGCGATAATTATTGGGATCGGTCCCATCTAAATTGGATTTTTTTAGAAGTGGAAGGACAGATGCTAATTTCCAGTTTGTGGGAAAGATGCCTGAAGTGAACATTTGGTTAAAGATGGAAGACAAATGGGTTGCAAATACTTCTGGCAAAAGATGTAAGATCTTATGGGAGCAGGGGTCCAGGGGGGAGCCAGATTTGGTAGAGAGAAGTAGCATGGAAACCTGATCAGAGGTCAATGTTGGAAAGTGAAGTACTACCGGAGGGTTAAGAGATTCTATGGTGGCTGAAAGGGCCTCCTTGGACGTGTCAAGGTTGGCAGACGTACATTGGGAGGAGGTAGAGCCTTGAGACACGGCCATAGAAAAACTACTGTAGACTAACTTAACTTTGTCCTCAAAGAAGGTGGCCAAAGAGTTGCAAAAAGCTTGGCTCACCGGTGTATTTGCTATTTCGGGAGGTTTGGCTAGCTTTCTTACTGTGGCAAAGAGTTCTTTAGATGAGTTTCTTGCTGCTGCTATAGCTGTGGTAAAGTAGCGGGTTTCTTCATCATGCATTAATTTTTTGTAATCCATCAGAGATTGTTTATAAGCTATTCTGTCACTGACATAACAATATCTCCATCTCCTTTCGAGGCGGCGGCAGCATTTTTGTCTTTGATGCTTAAGGTGGTCAGAATACCAGGGGTCAGAACACCTAGATCTAATGTCCAGTATTTGTAAAGCGCGAACAATTACCTGAGAGTGTCAAGTCGCTGGGGGCCGTCGGGAAGATTAAACGAGTTATTGCCCAGAGTCACATGGTGCTTGGCTGATCTGCCGCCAGCACCGGGCATCGAACCGTGAGCCCCCGGGTTCCGGAGTCAGACGCCCTGGCCGCTGCGCCACACCTCTTCCCTACAATTGGTAGTTATTTTTTCTGGTAATACATTATCAATCGAACTACGAAGCCACAGCTCAAATGCGGCTGCTGCTATATTAGGGTCACTATTGACCTCAGGGGGATTCTGGGTCACAGAACTTTCTAGGGCATCTATTGAAATTTGGTTCCAAGGGCGGAACCGTTTGGGACATATATCTCTCAAAGTCTCTGAGCCGAATTGATGAAGAGAAAGAGAGAACATGACAGCTTTATCATCAGACCAAGTCAAAGGGAGAGAAGGAAGACATTGAAGGAGATCGTTATTAGAGAATACTCCGTCCAACAAGTGCGCTGCTGAGTGGGTGTTGCCCGTAACCCATTGTGTAAGCCCTAGGCTATTCATGACATCTATAAAATGTACCGCATCCCTATCTAGGGGGTCCTCAAGGTGTAGATTGAAGTCACCCAGAAGTGTAAAGTCAGACGACTGAGAAATCACATCCAGGGACTGGCTAACAATGTTTAGAAAATCTGCTCTGGGGCCAGGAGGTCGATAAATTAATTGACTGTTGAAAGAGTATCGGTTATTTATTGAAATCTTAAAAACTAAGGATTCTAAGGGTGACGTGTTATTTTGAGTAAGAAATGTCCCTTTCCAATTACTTCAATATATTATAGCTAGACCACTGCCCTTTTTTCCATCCAGATCTTGTTTAAAGATGGTGTACCCTGTTGGAACAGCAGTGGCTAGGTCTGGGCCTGAGGAGGCATCCGCCCAGGTCTCAGTTATAAATGCTAAATCGACAACATGGGCGACCAGAAAGATGGCAAACTCCGAAGCATGCTTACATAAAGATCGAGCGTTAATTAGGGTACAGCAGACTGACCTGGTCCTGGGTGGTCCTCCCAACACAGGGGCTGAGCTAGCTGATCGCAATTGTGGTTTAAGGGGGCAAATGCGAAAGTTGCAGTCAGGGCAGTGAGTAGAAGCAGAGGATGGATCTAAGCGTAGGGGGGTTCCAGGCAGGACTTACTATTACAGTCTAGCAGCTGTTCTCTTGTGTAAGTTCTCTTTAATACGAACTGGGGGCCAAAACTGATAGCGTGGCTGGCACTAGGCGCAGACGGGCTTCCCATTGGTGCGCCATCGGCGTGGCCGCGCTGCAGCCGTGCTTTTAACTCCCTCAGTGTTCGGCATCTAGACCGTCGACCCTCCCACCGTGGTATTTCCGGGACTACCGGAAGTGCTGCGCTCTAACCGTAGTCGCAGCTTCCCACCCTCAGGACAGTGCACAGTCCAGGTAAGAGCAAGTTTTAAACTAAAAACACAATAAAACACAGATTTGAGTGCCAATTAAATTCAAATTCAACTACACAGATTCGAGTACAATGTTAATTCAAATACAGTGTGCAAAGAAATTAGGCGAATCGATTTCTGAATCCGGTGGGAGCAAGCGTTAAAATGGCATAGAAATGTTTTAAAAGATAGTAAGAACACTAAAATAAAATGGTAGTAGGCAGTTAGCAAGATTAGAGCTATCCTTATGGCCGCGCTGCGGCCGTGCTTTTAACTCCCCCGGTGCTCGGCATCTACACCGCCGATCCTCCCACCGTGGTATTTCCAGGACTACCGGAAGTGCTGCGCTCTAACCGTAGTCGCAGCTTCCCACCCTCAAGACAGTGCACAGTGCAGATAAGAGCAAGTTTTAAACTAAAAACATAATAAAACACAGATTTGAGTGCCAATTAAATTCAAATTCAACTACACAGATTCGATTACAATGTTCATTCAAATTCAAATACAGTGCGCAAAGAAATTAGGCGAATCGATTTCTGAATCCGGTGGGAGCAAGCGTTAAAATGGCATAGAACCGCTTTAAAAGATAGTAAGAATGCTAAAATAAAATGGTAGTAGGCAGTTAGCATGATTAGAGCTATCCTTATGGCCGCGCTGCGGCCGTGCTTTTAACTCCCCCGGTGCTCGGCATCTAGACCGCCGACCCTCCCACCGTAGTATTTCCGCGACTACTGGAAGTGCTGCGCCCTAACCGTTGTGGCAGCTTCCCGCCCTCAGGACAGTGCACAGTGCACGTAAGAGCAAGTTTTAAACTAAAAACACAATAATTCACAGATTTGAGTGCCAAGTAAATTCAAATTCAAGTACACAGATTCGAGTACAATGTTAATTCAAATTCAAATACAGTGTGCAAAGAAATTAGGCGAATCGATTTCTGAACCCGGTGGGAGCAAGCGTTAAAATGGCATATAAATGTTTTAAAAGATAATAAGAACGCTAAAATAAAATGGTAGTAGGCAGTTAGCAAGATTAGAGCTATCCTTATGGCCGCGCTGCGGCCGTGCTTTTAACTCCCCCGGTGCTCGGCATCTACACCGCCGACCCTCCCACTGTGGTATTTCCGGGACTACCGGAAGTGCTGCGCTCTAACCGTAGTCGCAGCTTCCCACCCTCAGCACAGTGCAGGTAAGAGCAAGTTTTAAACTAAAAACACAATAAAACACAGATTTGAGTGCCAAGTAAATTCAAATTCAAGTACACAGATTCGAGTACAATGTTAGTTCGAATTAAAATACAGTGCGGAAAGAAATTAGGCAAATCGATTTCTGAATCCGGTGGGAGCAAGCGTTAAAATGGCATAGAACCGTTTTAAAAGATAGTAAGAACGCTAAAATAAAATGGTAGTATGCAGTTAGCATGATTAGAGCTATCCTTATGGCCGCGCTGCGGCCGTGCTTTTAACTCCCCCGGTGCTCGGCATCTAGACCGCCGACCCTCCCACCGTAGTATTTCCGCAACTACTGGAAGTGCTGCGCCCTAACCGTTGTGGCAGCTTCCCGCCCTCAGGACAGTGCACAGTGCACGTAAGAGCAAGTTTTAAACTAAAAACACAATAATTCACAGATTTGAGTGCCAAGTAAATTCAAATTCAAGTACACAGATTCGAGTACAATGTTAATTCAAATTCAAATACAGTGTGCAAAGAAATTAGGCGAATCGATTTCTGAACCCGGTGGGAGCAAGCGTTAAAATGGCATAGAAATGTTTTAAAAGATAATAAGACCGCTAAAATAAAATGGTAGTAGGCAGTTAGCAAGATTAGAGCTATCCTTATGGCCGCGCTGCGGCCGTGCTTTTAACTCCCCCGGTGCTCGGCATCTACACCGCCGACCCTCCCACTGTGGTATTTCCGGGACTACCGGAAGTGCTGCGCTCTAACCGTAGTCGCAGCTTCCCACCCTCAGGACAGTGCACAGTGCAGGTAAGAGCAAGTTTTAAACTAAAAACACAATAAAACACAGATTTGAGTGCCAAGTAAATTCAAATTCAAGTACACAGATTCGAGTACAATGTTAGTTCAAATTAAAATACAGTGCGCAAAGAAATTAGGCAAATCGATTTCTGAATCCGGTGGGAACAAGCGTTAAAATGGCATAGAACCGTTTTAAAAGATAGTAAGAACGCTAAAATAAAATGGTAGTAGGCAGTTAGCATGATTAGAGCTATCCTTATGGCGCGCTGCGGCCGTGCTTTAACTCCCCGGTGCTCGGCATCTAGACCGCCGACCCTCCCACCATAGTATTTCCGCGACTACTGGAAGTGCTGCGCCCTAACCGTTGTGGCAGCTTCCGCCCTCAGGACAGTGCACAGTGCACGTAAGAGCAAGTTTTAAACTAAAAACACAATAATTCACAGATTTGAGTGCCAAGTAAATTCAAATTCAAGTACACAGATTCGAGTACAATGTTAATTCAAATTCAAATACAGTGTGCAAAGAAATTAGGCGAATCGATTTCTGAACCCGGTGGGAACAAGCGTTAAAATGGCATAGAAATGTTTTAAAAGATAATAAGAACGCTAAAATAAAATGGTAGTAGGCAGTTAGCAAGATTAGAGCTATCCTTATGGCCGCGCTGCGTGCCGTGCTTTAACTCCCCGGTGCTCGGCATCTACACCGCCGACCCTCCCACTGTGGTATTTCCGGGACTACCGGAAGTGCTGCGCTCTAACCGTAGTCGCAGCTTCCCACCCTCAGGACAGTGCACAGTGCAGGTAAGAGCAAGTTTTAAACTAAAAACACAATAAAACACAGATTTGAGTGCCAAGTAAATTCAAATTCAAGTACATAGATTCGAGTATAATGTTAGTTCAAATTAAAATACAGTGCGCAAAGAAATTAGGCGAATCGATTTCTGAATACGGTGGGAGCAAGCGTTAAAATGGCATAGAACCGTTTTAAAAGATAGTAAGAACGCTAAAATAAAATGGTAGTAGGCAGTTAGCATGATTAGAGCTATCCTTATGGCCGCCCTGCGGCCGTGCTTTTAACTCCCCCGGTGCTCGGCATCTAGACCGCCGACCCTCCCACCGTAGTATTTCCGCGACTACTGGAAGTGCTGCGCCCTAACCGTTGTGGCAGCTTCCCGCCCTCAGGACAGTGCACAGTGCACGTAAGAGCAAGTTTTAAACTAAAAACACAATAATTCACAGATTTGAGTGCCAAGTAAATTCAAATTCAAGTACACAGATTCGAGTACAATGTTAATTCAAATTCAAATACAGTGTGCAAAGAAATTAGGCGAATCGATTTCTGAACCCGGTGGGAGCAAGCGTTAAAATGGCATAGAAATGTTTTAAAAGATAATAAGACCGCTAAAATAAAATGGTAGTAGGCAGTTAGCAAGATTAGAGCTATCCTTATGGCGCGCTGCGGTCGTGCTTTAACTCCCCGGTGCTCGGCATCTACACCGCCGACCCTCCCACTGTGGTATTTCCGGGACTACCGGAAGTGCTGCGCTCTAACCGTAGTCGCAGCTTCCCACCCTCAGGACAGTGCACAGTGCAGGTAAGAGCAAGTTTTAAACTAAAAACACAATAAAACACAGATTTGAGTGCCAAGTAAATTCAAATTCAAGTACACAGATTCGAGTACAATGTTAGTTCAAATTAAAATACAGTGCGCAAAGAAATTAGGCAAATCGATTTCTGAATCCGGTGGGAACAAGCGTTAAAATGGCATAGAACCGTTTTAAAAGATAGTAAGAACGCTAAAATAAAATGGTAGTAGGCAGTTAGCATGATTAGAGCTATCCTTATGGCGCGCTGCGGCCGTGCTTCTAACTCCCCGGTGCTCGGCATCTAGACCGCCGACCCTCCCACCATAGTATTTCCGCGACTACTGGAAGTGCTGCGCCCTAACCGTTGTGGCAGCTTCCCGCCCTCAGGACAGTGCACAGTGCACGTAGAGCAAGTTTTAAACTAAAAACACAATAATTCACAGATTTGAGTGCCAAGTAAATTCAAATTCAAGTACACAGATTCGAGTACAATGTTAATTCAAATTCAAATACAGTGTGCAAAGAAATTAGGCGAATCGATTTCTGAACCCGGTGGGAACAAGCGTTAAAATGGCATAGAAATGTTTTAAAAGATAATAAGAACGCTAAAATAAAATGGTAGTAGGCAGTTAGCAAGATTAGAGCTATCCTTATGGCCGCGCTGCGGCCGTGCTTTTAACTCCCCCGGTGCTCGGCATCTACACCGCCGACCCTCCCACTGTGGTATTTCCGGGACTACCGGAAGTGCTGCGCTCTAACCGTAGTCGCAGCTTCCCACCCTCAGGACAGTGCACAGTGCAGGTAAGAGCAAGTTTTAAACTAAAAACACAATAAAACACAGATTTGAGTGCCAAGTAAATTCAAATTCAAGTACATAGATTCGAGTATAATGTTAGTTCAAATTAAAATACAGTGCGCAAAGAAATTAGGCGAATCGATTTCTGAATCCGGTGGGAGCAAGCATTAAAATGGCATAGAACCGTTTTAAAAGATAGTAAGAACGCTAAAATAAAATGGTAGTAGGCAGTTAGCATGATTAGAGCTATCCTTATGGCCGCGCTGCGGCCGTGCTTTTCACTCCCCCGGTGCTTGGCATCTAGACCGCCGACCCTCCCACCGTAGTATTTCCGCGACTACTGGAAGTGCTGCGCCCTAACCGCTGTGGCAGCTTCCCGCCCTCAGGACAGTGCACAGTGCACGTAAGAGCAAGTTTTAGACTAAAAACACAATAATTCACAGATTTGAGTGCCAAGTAAATTCAAATTCAAGTACACAGATTCGAGTACAATGTTAATTCAAATTCAAATACAGTGTGCAAAGAAATTAGGCGAATCGATTTCTGAACCCGGTGGGAACAAGCGTTAAAATGGCATAGAAATGTTTTAAAAGATAATAAGAACGCTAAAATAAAATGGTAGTAGGCAGTTAGCAAGATTAGAGCTATCCTTATGGCGCGCTGCGTGCCGTGCTTTAACTCCCCGGTGCTCGGCATCTACACCGCCGACCCTCCCACTGTGGTATTTCCGGGACTACCGGAGTGCTGCGCTCTAACCGTAGTCGCAGCTTCCCACCCTCAGGACAGTGCACAGTGCAGGTAAGAGCAAGTTTTAAACTAAAAACACAATAATACACAGATTTGAGTGCCAAGTAAATTCAAATTCAAGTACATAGATTCGAGTACAATGTTAGTTCAAATTAAAATACAGTGCGCAAAGAAATTAGGCGAATCGATTTCTGAATCCGGTGGGAGCAAGCGTTAAAATGGCATAGAACCGTTTTAAAAGATAGTAAGAACGCTAAAATAAAATGGTAGTAGGCAGTTAGCATGATTAGAGCTATCCTTATGGCCGCGCTGCGGCCGTGCTTTTAACTCCCCCGGTGCTCGGCATCTAGACCGCCGACCCTCCCACCGTAGTATTTCCGCGACTACTGGAAGTGCTGCGCCCTAACCGTTGTGGCAGCTTCCCGCCCTCAGGACATTGCACAGTGCACGTAAGAGCAAGTTTTAAACTAAAAACACAATAAAACACAGATTTGAGTGCCAAGTAAATTCAAATTCAAGTACACAGATTCGAGTACAATGTTAGTTCAAATTAAAATACAGTGCGCAAAGAAATTAGGCAAATCGATTTCTGAATCCGGTGGGAACAAGCGTTAAAATGGCATAGAACCGTTTTAAAAGATAGTAAGAACGCTAAAATAAAATGGTAGTAGGCAGTTAGCATGATTAGAGCTATCCTTATGGCCGCGCTGCGGCCGTGCTTTTAACTCCCCCGGTGCTCGGCATCTAGACCGCCGACCCTCCCACCATAGTATTTCCGCGACTACTGGAAGTGCTGCGCCCTAACCGTTGTGGCAGCTTCCCGCCCTCAGGACAGTGCACAGTGCACGTAAGAGCAAGTTTTAAACTAAAAACACAATAATTCACAGATTTGAGTGCCAAGTAAATTCAAATTCAAGTACACAGATTCGAGTACAATGTTAATTCAAATTCAAATACAGTGTGCAAAGAAATTAGGCGAATCGATTTCTGAACCCGGTGGGAACAAGCGTTAAAATGGCATAGAAATGTTTTAAAAGATAATAAGAACGCTAAAATAAAATGGTAGTAGGCAGTTAGCAAGATTAGAGCTATCCTTATGGCCGCGCTGCGCTGGTGCTTTAACTCCCCGGTGCTCGGCATCTACACCGCCGACCCTCCCACTGTGGTATTTCCGGGACTACCGGAAGTGCTGCGCTCTAACCGAAGTCGCAGCTTCCCACCCTCAGGACAGTGCACAGTGCAGGTAAGAGCAAGTTTTAAACTAAAAACACAATAAAACACAGATTTGAGTGCCAAGTAAATTCAAATTCAAGTACATAGATTCGAGTACAATGTTAGTTCAAATTAAAATACAGTGCGCAAAGAAATTAGGCGAATCGATTTCTGAATCCGGTGGGAGCAAGCGTTAAAATGGCATAGAACCGTTTTAAAAGATAGTAAGAACGCTAAAATAAAATGGTAGTAGGCAGTTAGCATGATTAGAGCTATCCTTATGGCCGCGCTGCGGCCGTGCTTTTCACTCCCCCGGTGCTTGGCATCTAGACCGCCGACCCTCCCACCGTAGTATTTCCGCGACTACTGGAAGTGCTGCGCCCTAACCGTTGTGGCAGCTTCCCGCCCTCAGGACATTGCACAGTGCACGTAAGAGCAAGTTTTAAACTAAAAACACAATAATTCACAGATTTGAGTGCCAAGTAAATTCAAATTCAAGTACACAGATTCGAGTACAATGTTAATTCAAATTCAAATACAGTGTGCAAAGAAATTAGGCGAATCGATTTCTGAACCCGGTGGGAGCAAGCGTTAAAATGGCATAGAAATGTTTTAAAAGATAATAAGAACGCTAAAATAAAATGGTAGTAGGCAGTTAGCAAGATTAGAGCTATCCTTATGGCCGCGCTGCGGCCGTGCTTTTAACTCCCCCGGTGCTCGGCATCTACACCGCCGACCCTCCCACTGTGGTATTTCCGGGACTACCGGAAGTGCTGCGCTCTAACTGTAGTCGCAGCTTCCCACCCTCAGGACAGTGCACAGTGCAGGTAAGAGCAAGTTTTAAACTAAAAACATAATAAAACACAGATTTGAGTGCCAAGTAAATTCAAATTCAAGTACACAGATTCAAGTACAATGTTAGTTCAAATTAAAATACAGTGCGCAAAGAAATTAGGCAAATCGATTTCTGACTCCGGTGGGAGCAAGCGTTAAAATGGCATAGAACCGTTTTAAAAGATAGTAAGAACGCTAAAATAAAATGGTAGTAGGCAGTTAGCATGATTAGAGCTATCCTTATGGCCGCGCTGCGCCGTGCTTTTAACTCCCCCGGTGCTCGGCATCTAGACCGCCGACCCTCCCACCGTAGTATTTCCGCGACTACTGGAAGTGCTGCGCCCTAACCGTTGTGGCAGCTTCCCGCCCTCAGGACAGTGCACAGTGCACGTAAGAGCAAGTTTTAAACTAAAAACACAATAATTCACAGATTTGAGTGCCAAGTAAATTCAAATTCAAGTACACAGATTCGAGTACAATGTTAATTCAAATTCAAATACAGTGTGCAAAGAAATTAGGCGAATCGATTTCTGAACCCGGTGGGAGCAAGCGTTAAAATGGCATAGAAATGTTTTAAAAGATAATAAGAACGCTAAAATAAAATGGTAGTAGGCAGTTAGCAAGATTAGAGCTATCCTTATGGCCGCGCTGCGGCCGTGCTTTTAACTCCCCCGGTGCTCGGCATCTACACCGCTGACCCTCCCACTGTGGTATTTCCTGGACTACCGGAAGTGCTGCGCTCTAACCGTAGTCGCAGCTTCCCACCCTCAGGACAGTGCACAGTGCAGGTAAGAGCAAGTTTTAAACTAAAAACTCAATAAAACACAGATTTGAGTGCCAAGTAAATTCAAATTCAAGTACATAGATTCGAGTACAATGTTAGTTCAAATTAAAATACAGTGCGCAAAGAAATTAGGCAAATCGATTTCTGAATCCGGCTGGAGCAAGCGTTAAAATGGCATAGAACCGTTTTAAAAGATAGTAAGAACGCTAAAATAAAATGGTAGTAGGCAGTTAGCATGATTAGAGCTATCCTTATGGCCGCGCTGCGGCCGTGCTTTTAACTACCCCGGTGCTCGGCATCTAGACCTCCGACCCTCCCACTGTAGTATTTCCGCGACTACTGGAAGTGCTGCGCCCTAACCGTTGTGGCAGCTTCCCGCCCTCAGGACAGTGCACAGTGCACGTAAGAGCAAGTTTTAAACTAAAAACACAATAATTCACAGATTTGAGTGCCAAGTAAATTCAAATTCAAGTACACAGATTCGAGTACAATGTTAATTCAAATTCAAATACAGTGTGCAAAGAAATTAGGCGAATCGATTTCTGAACCCGGTGGGAGGAAGCGTTAAAATGGCATAGAAATGTTTTAAAAGATAATAAGAACGCTAAAATAAAATGGTAGTAGGCAGTTAGCATGATTAGAGCTATCCTTATGGCCGCGCTGCGGCCGTGCTTTTAACTCCCCCGGTGCTCGGCATCTACACCGCCGACCCTCCCACTGTGGTATTTCCGGGACTACCGGAAGTGCTGCGCTCTAACCGTAGTCGCAGCTTCCCACCCTCAGGACAGTACACAGTGCAGGTAAGAGCAAGTTTTAAACTAAAAACACAATAAAGCACAGATTTGAGTGCCAAGTAAATTCAAATTCAAGTACACAGATTCGAGTACAATGTTAGTTCAAATTAAAATACAGTGCACAAAGAAATTAGGCTAATCGATTTCTGAATCCGGTGGGAGCAAGCGTTAAAATGGCATAGATATGTTTTAAACGATAGTAAGAACGCTAAAATAAAATGGTAGTAGGCAGTTAGCATGATTAGAGCTATCCTTATGGCCGCGCTGCGGCTGTGCTTTTAACTCCCCCGGTGCTCGGCATCTAGACCGCCGACCCTCCCACCGTAGTATTTCCGGGACTACTGGAAGTGCTGCGCTCTAATCGTAGTCGCAGCTTTCCACCCTCAGGACAGTGCACAGTGCAGGTAAGAGCAAGTTTTAAACTAAAAACACAATAAAACGGGGCGTGGCCTAGCGAGCCAGTATGGCGGACGTGTGTTAGGCGAGCTCCGTCTAGCCCGTCTTTAATCCTTCATTTATCCTGTTTCCCCCTGACTCCTGAACGATTCTAAAGGAGCCGCTGAGTCAGCCCGGTGGATGTCCAGCGGGACTTAGGGGCGCTTACCTGTGCTGCTGTGGACGGGATCGCATCACCGGGGGAAAAAAGGGGCCTGGCAGCTGAGGAGGAGCCGGGGAGTTGCGTGAGGTTCCCCGGAAGCCATCGAGGACCGCGTACCCTCCTGAGCCCCGCCTGCAAGTGAGGACAGGTGACTGGCGGGCTGACCGACTGCGGGAGCTGGCGTTGGCACGACGGCCGCTGGTGATCCTGCGGCCCTGAGGCCTCGTGGGGCGTCGGGCGGCGTTGAGCCCTGAGACCGCCCGATAACCGGAGTGGGCGGCGCTGGTGAGAAGGACTGGGGAGCGGCAGAGGTGGAGGCGGTGACCTGGTTTCCTAGCTCCGGGGGCGCTGCCTGGAGGTGATCCTCTCCCCCCCCCCTCCGCATCCTTCCAAAGCTGTGGTGTGGCCTTGGTGAGCTGTGGGGCCCCGTGGCGACGAACTCCGCAGCGGGCATCAGACCCCCTCCTGCTACGCGGACGCCCACGGCGGGGGTCTGCGGGACCTGGATTGTCTGCCTGCCTCCGCGCGGTCTTGCCAAGGAGGCCGAGGTGATCCTGGGGACTAGCGGTGGCGGCCCTGAGATCGGCTGCCCCATCTTGATTTTGTGGAGCGGCGTGCGAGGCATCGTGGAGAACGGCGCGGCAGCCGAGTCGGGCCGCGGTGGTGAGGAGAAAGGGAGAGCCGCGGCGGGAGGGGAGCCGCTTGAAGTGGGTGCGAAACAGACTGTTGCGGATTGGGCCCACATCCTTCGCCACGCGGGCGCCCACGGCGGGGGTCTGCGGGACTTCGACCATCTGCCCGCCGGTGCGCGGTCTGACCCAGGGGCCGAGGTGACATCGTGGGCTGGCGGCGGCAGCCCCGAGATCGGCTGCCCCACCTTGCTTCCGTGGAGCTGCACATGAGGAATCGTAGAGGACGGCGCGGCGGCTGGGTCGGGCCGCGGAGGGGAGGTGAGTAGAGACGGAGAATTGCGGGCAGGAGGGGAGCCGCTTGAAGTGGACGAGAGACGGACTGCCACAGATTGGGCCCACACCCCTCACGGGGGGTCCGACGGCAGTGGGCGGTGAGCCTTGGCGGCGAGGGATCGGCGGCACTATCGGGCCGCGGAGGGGTGCGGTTCCGTGTCTTCTTCCCCGGATCAGAGACACAGGTGTGGCGGGCCATCCAGGTCACTTGACTACAATACTCAGAAGTCCCGGTGCCCAGTGGTGGTGCTTGGCGGGCTGAGCGCCTGGGTCTGGCCTCATCCTTAGCAGTGATATACACGGTGCGGAGCGCCGGGAGAGACCGGATACTAGAGGGTGACCCACCGACCTCTGCATCCACATACCAGCGCTCAGCCTTGCTCCATCTGGGTTTGAGGGGAGACCCCGGGGGCAGCTATGACGAGAGACAAAGGGAGCGGGTCCACCAAACATGGGCCGATCGACAAATTCACAGGCCCAGGGACGACGGCAGGGGGTCAGTCGGAAGCTATCCCAGATAACGCAGCCCTCATGGCGGCCATTACCCAATCCAGGGACATGCTGGATGCTAAGATCGGGGCAGTAGGGTCAGATGTAATGCTGCTGCGGCAAGACTTGCGCAACGCGGTCTCCCACATCACGGAGGCGGAGACCCGTATCTCTGGAGTGGAGGATGATGTCACCATATTGAAACAGAAAATGGCAAACATGGAGGCGGCTCAGAAGGGTCTGGCGCTGCGGGCGGAGGATGCTGAGGGGCGGGCCTGACGCAACAACCTGAGATTCGTGGGATTTCCGGAGGGCTGTGAGGCTGGAAACATGGAACGCTTCCTCACGCAGTGGTTGGAGAGCTGGCTGCCGCCAGACACTATGTCTAAATGCTTTGTCGTGGAGCGGGCCCACCGGGCACTCATGCAGAAACCACCGCCGGGGGCTCGCCCGCGGCCAGTGATAGCGAAGCTCCTGAACTACTTAGACCGCGACGCCATACTCAAGCAGGCCCGTGCCAAGGAACCTCTGCTCTATGACAATGTGCGCATCTTAATTTTTCCGGACTATACGAGGCAGGTGCAGCAACAACGTCAGTCATTCATGGCCGCGAAGGCCCGCTTGCGGGATCTTAAACTCCCATACGCCCTCTTATATCCCGCTCGTCTGAGGGTGGTGTATCGATCCCGCACTCACTTCTTTGACACCCCGGAGGAGGTCTTTCATTGGACGGATGAGACAGTGCGGGTGAGGGTCCACACGCCACCCGGCAGGGAGTCGGACTCCTCCTCCAGCGAGGCTACCCAGAAGGGCCCCAAGGGACAGCAGCGGGGGGGCAGCAGGCGATCGCGCTCCCGGAGACGCTTTCTATCTTGTGGGGCTTCCACTAAGGGGGGGCCCTACTCCTGGGCGCCAAACTTTGGATCCTTGACACTTGGGGTTGGGTGGGTGCAGTGGTGCTCCCTTTGGCTCACCGAGTACACTGATGTATCTCTGTCAGGGGAATATTAGAGTGGGCTGGGTTCCCGCCGGTCTTGGGCTAGTCGGGGTCCTGCCCAAGAGGTATGGGCTGTAAGTTGGGGATCCATTGGATGGGGCAGTGCTGGGGCCCCCGTTGGGGTTCGGGTACTCGTCTCACCGCGACAGATACTTCAATGTTTGTGAGGTATGGGGTGGGGGGTTTGTTGGGGGGGGGGTTGTTCAAAGTTCCGAGTCGCAACTCCGATTAGTTTCCATGATTTTGTGCACACACGTATCCGTGGTCCTCTCTTGATGGTATTGGCAGGTTCCCTCCCCTATGGCTAGCGCGCTGCGTGTAGATCCCGGGACCCCGGGTACCCTTCGAATTATAAGCTGGAATGTGCGAGGGGCCCTGGACAAGATTAAACGGGGGCTATTTTACATCAGGCAAAGAGGGCGAGGGCTGATGTTCTTCTGTTGCAGGAGACATACCTTATGGGGACGAAGACACTCTGCCTACAGCGATATGGATACCAACAGGTCTTTCATGCAGGGTTCACAAGGGGCTCCAGGGGGGTGGCGATTTTGGTCCATCGTAGGGTCCCATATATCCATGCGCAGCAGTGGGCCGGCCCTCAGGGACGGTATTTGTTTATTAGGGGCAAAATTGGGGAGTTCCCCTTAATCTTGGGTCGTGTTTATGCTCCCCCCCTTTGCAGTGGTCTTTTGTGGAGAAGTTATTGGCCCTGTGGGCAGATATGCCAGATATGCTTTCTGTGGTGGGTGGCGACTGGAACGATGTTATGGATTTGGCCAGGGATAGGAGTGGGGGTGGGGGTGGACAGGGGAGGGGGCAACCCACGAAATTGAATTCACTGGTGGCCAGCCTAGACTGGCTGGATGTGTGGCGATGGGCTCATGGTACCGAGTGGGAGTACACGTACCTCTCGGCGGTCCACAAAACCTTCTCCAGGCTCGACTACATCTTTTTTCCCCGGGTGCTGGGTGGTAGGGTGGCAATGGCTGAGATACTGCCTCGGGGCCTCTCAGATCATTCCCCGATGTCCCTTGAGTTATATATGGGCCGGGGGCGACAGCCTTTTAGATGGCGCCTCTCCGTGTGGAACCTCCAGAATGATGAATATGATACACATATGCGGGAGGCCATTGCTCAATACTTCGCCTCAAATGAGGGGTCGGTGCTTAGTGTAAGGACTTTGTGGGAGGCTCTGAAGCCTACTTTACGTGTCGTGGATATATCCTGGTGTTCGGCGGCTCGTGTTAAGCGCAGGGAGGAGTTGACTCGGGCGGAGGCCACCGTAGAGGCACTCGAACGCCGGTCATGGGAAGAAGGGGGGGGGCATTGTGTGCGACGACTGCTTCAGGCCCAACAGTCTTGTGCCGCTCTCCTAATGGAAGAGGCCAGGCAAGTTTGGCTGGCGACACGAAGCAGGGTATACCAATGGGGGGACAAGTCCGGAAAGATGCTCCATCGGCTTTGCCAGGGCACCTTCCATGCCCAGGCCCTCCCGGGCCTTCTAGATGGGAAGGGGACACCGATCACGGATCCGCTTACTATAGCCGGGAGCTTCGCTACCTACTATGCAGATCTCTATGCCCCCTGTGAGTGCTTGCCAGCGACCACAATAGATAAGTTCTTGGCTGACCTACCGCCTAAGGCGGTGCCGGATGACGTGCGTGCTCTGCTGGACCTCCCCCTAACTGACGAAGAACTGGGCACGGCCCTGGGAGAGCTGAATACCGGGAAGGCCCCCGGGCCTAATGGGTTCCCGAGTGAATTTTTTAGACGCTGTTGGACTTGGCCCTTTTTCCCAGAAATTTTTCGTTTTTCCCCTAGCCGTTTTACCATGTGTGAAACTCACTCAAGATGGCTGCCACAGGCCCCTGCTACTGCAGAGGGGCCTTACACGCATACACACTAGTAGCCAGGGTCAGGCTGGGACATAGGGATACAGTATCCATTCCGTCCCCGCCTCTGGGCCACATAGCCAGGCATGTAGAAGGTTCCAGAACCTTCCGGGCTGTGGGAGGAGTTATGTTTTGCCGCCTTTGGGAGAGTCACCTGACCTAGGGGTATAAAAGGCTTGGAGGGAAAACTTTTAGTCAGTTGGAGTCAGTTGATGAGGCACCACTGAACCTGGGAGAACCTCCGCCGGAGTATAGGCTTTAGGGCCTAGGGGAGACCTACACTACTGCTGCTGACAGGGCTGAGGCCCTGCTGTAGTAAGATAGCTGAGGAACGCCCACCACCCACTGACCTTGCCCAGTGTGAGGGGACCCAGGGAACCACCTTCAGCGTGCGGGGAGGAACATCAAGCACTCCCAGACCACCAACTCATCCCCCCCTCATGACAAGAAACTTCTGACAAGAAACTTTGACAAGAAACTTATAATAAGGAACTTCTGACAAGAAACTCCTAACCAGAAGCGCCTAAGAAGCAATCAAGCTGGAGCAGTCGCAAGACACCTTAATTTGAGGAGGCCTGACCGTCCCGCCAGGCCTGAAGCCTAAACTGCCCAACTGGGGATCACCAGGTAAAGCGCCGTACCCTGAAGCGCTAGACCTTCACCCCCTCTTCATTTCTGCCTGCTGCTGGGCTGCCCCCAAGTACTTTTCCAGTCAGCCCTGCCCACAGGCTGCTGGTGCGCCCTGCATTCTGTCACCCCTCAGGTCACTGACCTTGTGTGGAGATCACCGCCGCGGCCGCCGCCGCCGCCTGAGGAGAAGTGCCGTGAGGTGAGGTGCGCCGTCGCGCCCTCACCGAAGGGAGCGCTGAGGTGAGGGAAGCCCCTCAAGTATCTGTGGTGAGGTGCGCCGTCCGCGCCCTCACCGAAGCCTCTGCAGAATTGCCCCAAATTGTTGCCATCGGGCCCGGGGCCCCACCGCCGCCGTCGCGGCCTAAGAAATCACCCCCCGCCGCCATCGCGGCCGAAGAAATTGCCATCGCCGCCGTCGCGGCCGAAGAAATCACCCCCCGCCGCCGTCGCGGCCAAAGAAATCGCCAGCGCGATCAACGAGGCCTCCAGGCCCCGCCGACGCCGTCTCTAAGCAGCCGGGGACGCCGGCCGCGCCCCAAGAAGGCCGCGCAACGATTGGGCGCCGGCTCCGGTCACGCCCCCAGCGCCGACGGAGGCCCAGGAAGAGCCCCGGCCGTGCAGAGGGAGACGGGGAGCCGGCCGAAGAGGACTGCTGGCTCCCGCTCCCTTCCCCAACGACCCTGAGCCTGCGCACAGTCCCTACCTGATCCCGGGGGCCGGAGGAAGGTGATCCCGGCCCCCGCAACGTGCCACAGCTCCATTCCTTGATCCCGGGGGCCGGAGGAAGGTGATACCGGCCCCCGCAACGTCCCGACAGTCCGGCCTGAAGGCCGAGGTACCTCGACCGGGCCCCGCCCTCCAGAACACGGGCCGGGCCTGGGGAGTGCCAGTCGCTAAAGAAGCGCGACCAACGAACCAGCAACAGGTGAGCCCAGGAGGCCCCTAGGGCCCACAAAACGCCACTGGGGGCCGGGGGCCACCATTAACCCCATAATTGATTGTGTAAACTTTCCCCATGAGGCGAGGCCCCGGAGAGGAGTGGGCCTAGCCTGGAGTTAACCCCTAAGGGTCATAGAAGCCCCAGGATACTGGACATGTTGAGGGGTTCCCTACAGTATTTAATAACTTATTGCAGATGCCTATTGTAATTACTTCCTAGGCCATGCTTTTAACTGCGAAGTCTTTTACCACAGGGGGAAAGTGTTTAATTGAATTGAGCTGAAGTGTACACCGCCAAGAGTTGAAGTGTTTTATGTTACAGGTGTACTGGAATTGCGACGCCCACTGTACTGAATGTGGGCGCGCCTAGATTAATGCAGGCCTATTTAAAATGTAAAGTGAAAAGCCTTCTTTTAAGTACTTGAATATGCTAAAGTGAACTGCATGTTTAGGCCCCTGTTTTATTAACGTACCTTGAGATCATTATTAAGTGCTACGTTTAGGAGATAATTCCTGCGGCCTCTTAGTGGCCTACAATGTTGATGAGCTATGATGCTTTATTTAAAATGTGCACCAGTTGAGTAATGCAATGAATTTGAATGTAGATCTGAATTAATCTGCCTCATCTGATGCCAACTTAATTTATATATAAAAGATCTTGATTTTAAATACAAAAGCCTGGTGTGGTGTCATGTTATTGCGTTCGCATTTCTGAGTCAGAGTAAGAGTGTGCTGCACAACTGCCTTACACATTGCCTTCGCGTGCTTTCCCGCTTCGCGCCATGCTACCGTGGTGGACTCGGTAAACCCGGTTCCAACATTTGGTGTTCAGCGGTTGGATAAGGACTGGTGTTTGTGCAGCACCCTACAGTGACTCAGTGTGCGCCGCAATTAGACACCTATTGTAATGAAAGTGCTAGGAATTCTTTTGTAATTGCCGATTGTGTACATTCCTGCGTTAGACCTGCTACCTACAGTCTAGAACCCTTTCCTTAAATTGTCTGGGACCCCACCTAGGAGGATGGAGTTTGAGTTAGCCAACCTAGAAAGGTATACGGTGACACAGCTCAAGGAGTTCTGCCTAGAGAGGGGGTGGCCGTCAAGCGAGGCGCCAGGAAGGAGGTGCTTCAGAAAGCTTGGAGGGCATGGGTAATGGCCCACCCGGAGGGAAGAGGGGACGAGGAGCAGGGGAGGCAGACAACCCAGGAGAACTGGACCTACTGCACATTGATGTTAGCGAGAATGTGTTGCCAGGAAGACGTTCCAGGGCAGGCAGTAGGGCGTCAGGGGGAGGTTGTCGGCAGAGGAATTTGAGGACAGAAGGGAGGAGAGGCAATTAACATTAGAACTTGCTAGGATGAAAAGGGAGCGAGAACAGGCAAGGCTAGCCATGGAGGAAAGGAAGCTTGCGCATGAGCTTAGCCTGAAGGAACTAGAGCTCCGAGCCTTGCAGATGGAGATGCAGGGCAAAGTGAATGGTGGCAGTGTACCTGCTGGGGTTCCACAGGAGCCCAAATTTTATCTACCAAGAGAGGTGATAGCCAGTTTGGGGAGGGATCCTGAAGGGAGTGGTGCAGGGATCTTCCAACCCAGCGAGGTGGGAGAGGTGGAGAATAGCCCAGCTAGGTCCCAGGATAGTGAGCGGGTTGTAGGGCCTCACATCCTATCCATAGGAAGGAGTGAGACGGGGAGGTGTCCCGAGGTGCCCCAACCGCAGTCTCAGGGCCTGGAGAGTTCCATAAGGGAACCCCAGGTTGGGAGCCTAGGCTGTCCCGATGGGCCATCCATGGTAGGGGATCCCCCAGTGACAGGAGAACCCGGGCGTATGTATTCAGAGCTCCAGGGGTTCTGGGGTCTGCCCAGCCACAGGATTTAGATCCTGGGCTGGGGTGCCAGGTTCAGGGGCTGCCTGACCTGGCGGGAGGGACGTCTGTAAGCAGTGTCCCTCCGGAGCTGACTCCCAGGGGTGCTTCTCCAGGTGGGAGGGTGCTGAACTCTGGGATGGGGTGCAGAGGAAGGGAGGACTCGCCTCTGGCACCGGGGCAACCTAAGGGTTTAGACCCTGGGTTGGTGGATCGGATGCAGGGTCACGGCCCTGGAAGAGTGAGAGAGGGGTGGTCTGAGGGTGCCCCGCATAGGAGGAGAGGGCGGAACCCCAGAAGGAGAGGTAGGGGAGGAGAGCCTCGCCCCTGACTGCTGGTCAGCCTGAGGGTGCGGACCCCAGGTGGGTGGACCAGTGGCAGTTTGGAACTGCAAGGAGGAGAAGGAGAGTGGCCAACGGGCCTGGGGCTACTGCCCCCGCTCTGTGAGACCGCAAGGGCCAGAGACATCTGGACAGCCTAGCGCCCGGTCCTGGCTGCAGCCAATTAGGGAGAGCCAGTGGGGTGGCTTCGTTGGTCCAGGGAGGTTTGAGAGAGGGAACCACCGGGTTCCAGAGTGGAGAAGGACCTGCAGGACCTTCCTGCAGCTAGGGAAAAGGCCCGCGTCCAAGTTTTCTCTCCCGAAGCAGGGAAGCCCATCAAGGCATTGATCGGTCTACCCTGGCTTTTGGCTGGGAGGGGGTTGTGTTGGACTTGGCCCTTTTTCCCAGAAATTTTCGTTTTTCCCCTAGCCGTTTTACCATGTGTGAAACTCACTCAAGATGGCTGCCACAGGCCCCTGCTACTGCAGAGGGGCCTTACACGCATACACACTAGTAGCCAGGGTCAGGCTGGGACATAGGGATACAGTATCCATTCCGTCCCCGCCTCTGGGCCACATAGCCAGGCATGTAGAAGGTTCCAGAACCTTCCGGGCTGTGGGAGGAGTTATGTTTTGCCGCCTTTGGGAGAGTCACCTGACCTAGGGGTATAAAAGGCTTGGAGGGAAAACTTTTAGTCAGTTGGAGTCAGTTGATGAGGCACCACTGAACCTGGGAGAACCTCCGCCGGAGTATAGGCTTTAGGGCCTAGGGGGAGACCTACACTACTGCTGCTGACAGGGCTGAGGCCCTGCTGTAGTAAGATAGCTGAGGAACGCCCACCACCCACTGACCTTGCCCAGTGTGAGGGGACCCAGGGAACCACCTTCAGCGTGCGGGGAGGAACATCAAGCACTCCCAGACCACCAACTCATCCCCCCTCATGACAAGAAACTTCTGACAAGAAACTTTGACAAGAAACTTATAATAAGGAACTTCTGACAAGAAACTCCTAACCAGAAGCGCCTAAGAAGCAATCAAGCTGGAGCAGTCGCAAGACACCTTAATTTGAGGAGGCCTGACCGTCCCGCCAGGCCTGAAGCCTAAACTGCCCAACTGGGGATCACCAGGTAAAGCGCCGTACCCTGAAGCGCTAGACCTTCACCCCCTCTTCATTTCTGCCTGCTGCTGGGCTGCCCCCAAGTACTTTTCCAGTCAGCCCTGCCCACAGGCTGCTGGTGCGCCCTGCATTCTGTCACCCCTCAGGTCACTGACCTTGTGTGGAGATCACAGCCGCGGCCGCCTGAGGAGAAGTGCCGTGAGGTGAGGTGCGCCGTCGCGCCCTCACCGAAGTGAGCGCTGAGGTGAGGGAAGCCCCTCAAGTATCTGTGGTGAGGTGCGCCGTCCGCGCCCTCACCGAAGCCTCTGCAGAATTGCCCCAAATTGTTGCCATCGGGCCCGGGGCCCCACCGCCGCGGCCTAAGAAATCACCCCCGCCGCCGTCGCGTCGAAGAAATTGCCATCGCCTCCGTCGCGGCCGAAGAAATCACCCCCGCCGCCGTCGCGGCCAAAGAAATACGCCAGCGCGATCAACGAGGCCTCCAGGCCCCGCCGACGCCGTCTCTAAGCAGCCGGGGACGCCGGCCGCGCCCCAAGAAGGCCGCGCAACGATTGGGCGCCGGCTCCGGTCACGCCCCAGCGCCGACGGAGGCCCAGGAAGAGCCCCGGCCGTGCAGAGGGAGACGGGGAGCCGGCCGAAGAGGACTGCTGGCTCCCGCTCCCTTCCCCAACGACCCTGAGCCTGCGCACAGTCCCTACCTGATCCCGGGGGCCGGAGGAAGGTGATCCCGGCCCCGCAACGTGCCGCAGCTCCATTCCTTGATCCTGGGGGCCGGAGGAAGGTGATACCGGCCCCGCAACGTCCCGACAGTCCGGCCTGAAGGCCGAGGTACCCCGACCGGGCCCCGCCCTCCAGAACACGGGCCGGGCCTGGGGAGTGCCAGTCGCTAAAGAAGCGCGACCAACGAACCAGCAACAGGTGAGCCCAGGAGGCCCCTAGGGCCCACAAAACGCCACTGGGGGCCGGGGGCCACCATTAACCCCATAATTGATTGTGTAAACTTTCCCCATGAGGCGAGGCCCCGGAGAGGAGTGGGCCTAGCCTGGAGTTAACCCCTAAGGGTCATAGAAGCCCCAGGATACTGGACATGTTGAGGGGTTCCCTACAGTATTTAATAACTTATTGCAGATGCCTATTGTAATTACTGCCTAGGCCATGCATTTAACTGCGAAGTCTTTTACCACAGGGGGAAAGTGTTTAATTGAATTGAGCTGAAGTGTACACCGCCAAGAGTTGAAGTGTTTTATGTTACAGGTGTACTGGAATTGCGACACCCACTGTACTGAATGTGGGCGCGCCTAGATTAATGCAGGCCTATTTAAAATGTAAAGTGAAAAGCCTTCTTTTAAGTACTTGAATATGCTAAAGTGAACTGCATGTTTAGGCCCCTGTTTTATTAACGTACCTTGAGATCATTATTAAGTGCTACGTTTAGGAGATAATTCCTGCGGCCTCTTCGTGGCCTACAATGTTGATGAGCTATGATGCTTTATTTAAAATGTGCACCAGTTGAGTAATGCAATGAATTTGAATGTAGATCTGAATTAATCTGCCTCATCTGATGCCAACTTAATTTATATATAAAAGATCTTGATTTTAAATACAAAAGCCTGGTGTGGTGTCATGTTATTGCGTTCGCATTTCTGAGTCAGAGTAAGAGTGTGCTGTGCAACTGCCTTACACATTGCCTTCGCGTGCTTTCCCGCTTCGCGCCATGCTACCGTGGCGGACTCGGTAAACCCGGTTCCAACAGACGCTATACTACGCAGTTGGCCCCTTACTACCGGGCAGTGGTGGAGGAAGCCCGGGAAGAGGGAATACTCCCTCCCGACTGGAGGCATGCGGAGGTGGTGGTGTTCCTTAAGCCCGGCCGGCCACCAGAACAACAGGCCTCGTACCGCCCCATCTCCCTCCTCAATGTGGAGGCTAAGATCTTGGCAAAGGCATTGGCTAATCGCCTTTGCCCCACATCTCATTGCTTGTACACCCTGATCAGGCTGGGTTTATGCCCCAGAGGGCAACCAGGCATAATATACGGCGAGCGCACGTTGCGATGGCAGCGGTTCAACAGACCGGGAGCGGGCGGCACTCCTATTAGTAGATATGGATAGGGCGTTCGACTCCCTGAGTTGGGCTTTATTTATTTGCGTTGCTACGTAGACTCAACCTGGGCCCGCGCTTTCTCTCTTACTTAACGCTTCTCTATACAGGCCTGACGGCGACGGTGCGGGTGCGGCCTCTCCCATCTTCCCAATTCGGATGGGGTACCCGGCAGGGATGCCCCCTGTCTCCGTATTTATTTGCGCTCGCCATGGAGCCACTGGCGGCATGGGTGCGCATGGATGCACAGGTCAGGGGCTTTGAGTGGACGCCGGATGCATCCGACAGGATCGCATTGTATGCGGATGACGTCCTGTTTTTCCTCACAGCCTTAGATAGAACGGGGCCGCGGCTTCTGGAGATCATGCGGATCTTTGGGGAGACGTCGGGAGTGTATATGAACCCCCGCAAATCTACGCTATGGGTTCTGGGGGAGCGGATGAGGCTGGGCGCATGGGCGAACACACTCCAGTTAGCTGCCGGGGGGATGAAGTATCTGGGAGTGTTCCTGTCGGATGTACCGGCTGTGTCCTGGGAGCGCAACCTGGTTCCAGTATGGGAGCGTGTACGCACGGACCTTAAGACCTGGTCTCGAATGCCTCTGACGCTATACGGCAGCTCGGCAATTTTCAAGATGGTGGCGCTTCCTAGGCTGCTCTACCAGCTGCAGAATCACCCGTACCCGATCCAGCCCAGATGGTTCCGGCTGGTGAATTCTGTACTGGGGCAGTTCCTGTGGGAGGGAGGCAAGGTGCGCGTGGCACTACGCATGTGTTTTCTGTCCCCCTATTGCGGAGGACTCGCGACCTCAGATATCCTTTCTTATTATCAGGCCTCACACCTACTTGTCCTCAATGAGTGGTGGTATGGAAATAGGAGGGACCCGGCGTACGCACTGGAACGACTGCTCATGGGGCCACATACTTTACATACCATTCTGTATTCTGCGCCGTTGCGGGGCAGGATGCCGTCAGCCACACAGGTGGTTTTCCTGGTATGGCGGCAGGCGCTGCGCCGTATGGGTTGGTGGAAGACTTTGACCAGAGAGACCCCCCTTTGGAACAATGGGCACTTGCCAGAGCTGGGGGCCCTACAGGGCTTCCGGAGATGGGATGATATTGGCATCTCGACCCTGGGGGATGTTATGAGGGGCACGACACTCAAGTCCTTTCAGGACCTGCAGAAGGACTTCTCTATGCCCCAGACACAGTTCTATAAGTATCTCCAGTTTCGTCATGCCTTGTCCCCTAGCCTTGAAGGTCTGGAATGCCTCCCTGACTTTAGTCCGCTGGAGGCGAAGGTTTTTATGGGGGATTTGGAGACCAAGAAAATCTCCCAGATCTATCAATCCCTGGTTCTACACTGTTCCACCTCCCTTCAGAAGCTGCGTGGGGATTGGGAGTTGGATGTGGGCGAGCTGGAGGAGGAGTACTGGAGGGAGGCTTTGGTAGCGCCTAGAGAAGCGGCTATAGCAATGCGCCTTCGCCTCATCCAGTTTAAATATTTGCATAGGGTTTACTTTACTCGAGCTCGACTGTACCGAGCGGGATTGGTCACCTCCCCAGAGTGCCTCAGATGTGGTCGAGAGGAGGGCACGTTCATACATACTACCTGGCATTGCCTTTCCCTGGATCGGTTTTGGAGGGGGGTGTTTGCCTGCCTGTCAGAGGTCCTGGGGTGGGAGCTCCCCCGGACGCCACGGCTGGCTCTGCTCCACGTCATGGTGGACATAGGGGGTAACATTTATAAACGACACCTCATGCAACTTGGCTTCACCCTGGCGAAGCGTGATATCGCCAGAGCGTGGAAGGCGCCGCGGGCCCCATCGGTGACCGCATGGAAGAACGGCTTGGATTTTTGTATGGGGCTGGAACAGCCTGTGTTCGTAGCCAGGGGCTGCCCACGCAAACATTTCAAAATATGGAAAAGATGGGAGGATTACCGGGGGTTGTGGCTGGAGCCGCCGGCTGCTATAGAGGCTCACCCACCAGACTGAGTCCTGATGTACGCCGGGATGTGGGAGTGCAGGGTGGGGGGGGGGACCCGGGGAGGAGGGTTAGACTGTGCTGAGATTCTGTTATGGACTATGCGGAAGGTCTGCGACTCCGGGGGGTGGGGAGAGGGAGGGGGGAGTTGGGGGGGGGGGGTTTGGTTATATTGTGTTTTGCATTTTTATCATTTTCTAGGAGAATACCTATGAAAGTCACTTGCCTCTGTAACAAAGTGCGGAATGATTCGGCAGATGACTCTGGTGTGCAGAGCTCTGCGATTTGTATGCATTTGACGAATAAAGTATGTTTTCAAAAACAAAAAAAAACACAATAAAACACAGATTTGAGTGCCAAGTAAATTCAAATTAAAGTACACAGATTCGAGTACAATGTTAATTCAAATTAAAATACAGTGCGCAAAGAAATTAGGCGAATCGATTTCTGAATCCGGTGGGAGCAAGCGTTAAAATGGCATAGAACTGTTTTAAAAGATAGTAAGAACGCTACAATAAAATGGTAGTAGGCAGTTAGCATGATTAGAGCTATCCTTATGGCCGCGCTGCGACCGTGCTTTTAACTCCCCCGGTGCTCGGCATCTAGACCGCCGACCCTCTCACCGTAGTATTTCCGCGACTACTGGAAGTGCTGCGCCCTAACCGTTGTGGCAGCTTCCCGCCCTCAGGACAGTGCACAGTGCACGTAAGAGCAAGTTTTAAACTAAAAACACAATAATTCACAGATTTGAGTGCCAAGTAAATTCAAATTCAAGTACACAGATTCGAGTACAATGTTAATTCAAATTCAAATACAGTGTGCAAAGAAATTAGGCGAATCGATTTCTGAACCCGGTGGGAGCAAGCGTTAAAATGGCATAGAAATGTTTTAAAAGATAATAAGAACGCTAAAATAAAATGGTAGTAGGCAGTTAGCAAGATTAGAGCTATCCTTATGGCCGCGCTGCGGCCGTGCTTTTAACTCCCCCGGTGCTCAGCATCTAGACCGCCGACCCTCCTACTGTGGTATTTCCCGGACTACCGGAAGTGCTGCGCTCTAACCGTAGCCGCAGCTTCCCACCCTCAGTACAGTTCAGGTAAGAGCAAGTTTTAAACTAAAAACACAATAAAAATGATTGTTGCATGGTGTGGCCTGTCATTGTATGGTATGGTATTGAATGTCATTGTATAGTGTGGTATGATCTGGTCTGCCATTGTATAGTATAGTATGGTATGGTATGGCAGGGTTTCGCATGGCCTGTTGTATAGTATGGCATGGCCTTTCATTGTAGTATAGCATGATATGGCGTATCATGTCATTGTATAGTATGGTATGATATGGTATGGCCTGCCATTGTATAATATGGTATGGCATGCCATTGCATGGTATGGTATGGCCTGTCATTGTACAGTATGGTATGGTATGGACTGTCATTGCATAGTATGGTATGGTCTGTCATTACATTGTATAGCATGGTATGGCCCATTATTGTATTGTATAGTATTGTATTGTTTGGTACAGCTACCATTGTATAGTTTGGTACGGCATGGCATGTCAGTAGATAGTCTAGTATGGCATGGCCTGTCACTGTATAATATGGCGTGGCATGTCACTGTATAGCATGGCATGGTATTGTATGGCCTGTCATTGGATAGTATAGTATGGTACAGACAGTCATTGTATAGTATGTTATGGCATGTCATTGTATAGTATGGCATAGTATAACCTAGGATCGTATAGTAGGCTATGGTATGGTCTGTCATTGTATAGTATGGTATGGCCAGCCATTGTATTGTAAAGTATGGTATGGTAAGTTCTGCCACTGTATAGAATGTTAAGGTCTGTCCTTGTATAGTAAGGTATGGTATGGTCTGTCCTTGTTTAGTATGGTGTGGTATAGTACGGCACAGTATTGTTTGTAATTTTATACTATGGTATGGTCTGTCATTGTATATTGTAGTGTCTTTGATGTTAGGAGCGCTAGGACCCTCGTGGTTCTGGGCGGAGTCGGAAAAGGAAGTTAGGTGATCTGATGGGTGGTGTTAAGGTGTGGCTATTAAAATCATGATGTAATGTGTGGTATGTGTGATCGTAAGTGAAAGAATAAAGAAGTCTGTTACGCAGCTTGGTGGGTGGCGTGTTCATATGCATTTTCCCGGACTGGGGAGGATGCTACATCTGGCGACAAGTAGGGGATTCGTGCCCTGAAGAAACAAGACTGCTCTCCCTGAGAGTTTGCAACGGTACAGCAAAGTTCTTGTGCGTGCCACGAGCACCACAAATCAATGCAAATCAGCCTGAAGATGGCGTATGTTGAGGCAAAGCCCCGCTCCAGCACAGAGACAGCCCAAGAAGAATTTGAAAGCCCTTGAAGAAGTTGAAGGCCCTGCACAGGAGCACGCTTGGAAAACCCACCACAACCTGTTTTTAAGGCTAAAAGAAGAGATACTGCGCTGCGCCATAACACAGAGTCATGATCCATGCAAAGCATATAGCTGAAGGCAGCGACAACCAGGTACAAGAAACAAAAAATAATTCACTCACCGGCAAAGACAAACAAAATGCTTTGCCACCTCAAAATTGGACTGGGTGAGCCAAGCGAAAGCCCGGGGTTGTGCTTGCAGTAGTTGCAGGGCATTGAAGATGCAACCGACCAGCACATGATCTCAATGGCGCCAGAAGAGAGCGCGAAATACACGACAGCCGCGTTTCTGAAACCACCATCACCGTTCGACACCGCCAAGTAGCAGAACACTGGCACCAGGTGGACTGCATGGATTGAGACGTTCAATGATTTCATAGATGTGCAGGAAGAAGCAGACAATAAGAAAATCATTAACCTCTTAAAGAACCTTGCTGGTGATGGGGTCAAAGAAGTGATAAAGAAAATATTACAAACTGATGCAGTATCATATCGTCAAATCAAGGAAGAGTTGGAAGCCAAGTTCAATCCGATGCCAAATGTCGACTATGAAAGGTACATTTTCAATCAAGCACGACAACATGCTGGTGAAACGATGGATGAGTTTGTTGAGAGACTTGACGTACTTATCTATCACTGCAAGTTGAGTGAATTCAGTGATGAAGAAGCCATGAGTCATCGATGGTTGTCTTTCAGACTCTTTCAGAAGATGCATGTTGAGAGCGACACTCAGTTTAGGGAAAGTGCAAATGGTCGCGAGGGCAGAAGAACATGCAGATCAACAGGCCGCTGATATGGAAGCTGGAACAGCTCAAGGTGAATCAGCTTTGATCATGAAAAGCAGCCCTAAACACAAGGTAGATGCACACAAGTCAATGTCCCCGAAGAAAAAGAAGTTATGTTTCTGATGTGGATTTCCATTTCCCCATGAAGGTAAATGTCCCGCCATCAGACAGACATGTAAAGGTTATGAGAAAGAAAACCATTTCATAGCGGTCTGCAAAGCAAAAGAGAAACCAAATGCATCACAGCGAGAAGAGAAAATGGATGACAGAAAGTTTCAGAAACATTCTCGCCCCGCAAACAAAGCCAAAAGTCAACACCAGTTATGACAAATAGAAACTAAATGAAGTCGATCGTTGTCAAATTCATCATGTAAAGACTCTTCAACGTCATTATCAAGCGCTGATGAAAACGAGGGATGTGCCCTAATGATGTTGATTAAGGAACGACATGCACATATAGGATAAGCAGCTTGCAAAGAAGATCGAAAGTCAGAAAATCTCACAAGATGAAGCGACCAGATTCCTTTGGACACGGTCCCAAGATTAGTTTAAAGGTGAACGGTTGCCCCATAACCTTCATTATAGACAGTGGTGCGTCGATTAACATCATGCCAGTGGATAAGTTCAACAGCCTATCTTCTATACCACACGCTTTATTCCGTCAAACACGAAGTTATACACATGGGCTGCTTCAAAACCATTACAGGGTCAAGGGTCATTCACGGTAACCATACGACACAAAACGACATCAGTGAAGCGTAAATTCATGTCCTTCAAGGAACTTCATCCAGTGCCTTTCTGCAAGTTTTGACACTGCTGTTGACATGGGACTGACATCCGTCAATTACAACCTTCATGCCCATCCTTATTTCATAGTTTAGGGAGACTCAAGACTATGACAACTTCATATAAATGAGAACATTCACCCTGTTGCACAGCGGCACCGTAGAGTTGCTTATCACTTACAAAAAACCGCTAAGAACGAACTACAAACGCTGTTGAAGCATGACATACTTGAACGCTCCACCGGTCCTACGCCATGCGTTTCGCCCATAGTGGTGGTGCCAAAAAAAGACAGTGGAGCACATCTGTTTCTATATGTGCCAGGCCAACAAAGCAATTGAGAAAGAAAGACATCCTGGTCCACACATATCGGACATGATCATGCAAGTGAACGGAGTCAAAGTGTTCTCTTGACTTAACCTGAACAAGGGATACCATCAACTTGAACTGGAAGAAAACTGTAGGTACATTACTACTACTACCACATTACTACTTTTTCGACTTATGTTGGTTTGTTCAGATATAAAAGACCGAGTTTTAGAGTGTCTTCGCACGCATTCCATTACCATGCAAAATGTAAGTATAGAGGTAAGTATAATATATTTATATGTAAATATGTGTTTGTGTGTTAGGGGAAGGGCGTTCTTAGGGTTTAAGGTGGGTGTTTGTTTTTTGTAGAGATGGGAATTTTTAGGGTTTAGTGTGGGTATGGGGTTTTGGGTGGCAAAGGCATTTTTAGGGTTTAGGGTGGGTATGGGTTTTTGAGTGGCAAGGGCATTTTTAGGGTTTAGGGAGGGTATGGGCTTTTGGGTGGCAAGGGAATTTTTAGGATTTAGGGTGGGTATGGGTTTTTGGATGGTAAGGGATGTTTTAGGGTTTAGAGTGGGTATGGGTTTTTGGGTGGCAAGTGAATTTTTAGGGATTAGGGTGGATATGGGTTTTTGGGTGGCACAATACATTTTAGGGTTTAGACGGTATAAAATGAAGGGTTGAGGGTTGTTAAGGGTAAAAAATATATATTTATATTTTTACAATTTTATTACATCTAACTATATGTATATGTTACAATAGGTATGTGTTTTACACACATATATATATATATATATATATATATATGTATATGTAAAAATATATACACACATACATACTTATATGTATGTGTGTATAAAAATACATATAAATATATATTTTTTAAAAGAGCATATGCTTTTAAAGGCTTTATACTTACCTGCTAAATACTTCCTATTTTATTGTAAAGGCATGCATGGTAAAGGCATATGTGTGGTAAAGGCATAGGCGTAATAAAGGCATGTGCTGTAAAGGCATGCGAGGTAAAGACGCGGTCGTTGTAATAACCACGTTGTTAAGGCATGCGCTGTAATGGCAAACGTGGTTCCATCATACAACCAATAATTCAACCTGCTACAAATGCTTTTAATTACAGTGATGACATACTAGTATTTGGGACAATGCGAAAGCAGCATGACAAGGCTCTTACACTAGTGTGCCAGTTAGTTACTGATGCAGGTCTCGCTCTGAATTCATAAAAGTGTGAGTTTCACAAGACCAAACTTAAATTCTTTCTGCACATATTCTCTGATAGGGGAATGACTCCTGACCCTGACAAGGTGCAAGCACCGTCATCCACCTGCCCCCCACAAGATGTAACTATGCTGCAATCTTTCTTAGGCATTGGGAGTTATTGCTCAAGATACATTCGTGACTTTGCCACAGTAAGGGCTCCACTGAGAGAGTTGATGAAGCGAAATGTCCCATTTCAGGGGTCTCCCGATTGTGACCAAAGTTTCAAAGGAATAAAACATGCGATTGAGAATGTAACTGAAATGGACTATTTTGACACAAGTTACATACTGAGATCACAGTTGATGTGAACCCGGTGGGGCTAGGGCCAATACTTGCTCAGCACAATGGCCATCTAATGCTCAGACACAATGTGGCTTATGCTAGTAAAAGCTTGTCAGAGACGGAAAGTGCCTACTCTCAGCCGGAGAAAGAGAGTCTAGCTATTGTGTGGGCCTGCAAATACTTTCACATGTTTCTATGTGGGAAACATTTCACCATTGTCACGGACTACCAGGTGTTACTCACTATCTTTGGAAACCCAAAAGCTAAGATGCCCCTCGCATTGAGAGGTGGGGGTTGCGGCTGCAAGAATATGACTATGCAATTATACACAAGCCGGGAAAAGATCAAAACCCTGCTTATTCCTTTTTACCAGTGCCACTGCGTCATCACAGTTGAACGTCCAAAGTGGCTGAGGAGTATGTCAACTTCAGTATGAGATCTAACACTCCATCAGCTCTATCTTTTGAATGGATTACTGCTGACACCGATACAGACAAAGATATGCTTATTCTCAAAGACATCATTTCAATTCAATCGTGGCTGGCACGCATTCGACCTTTTGCAGATGATGTTGAGTTTCATAAATTCAAGAATGTGCAGGGTGAACGGTCTGTCACCCGAGAGGGTAACATATTGAGAGGGTCAAGAATCGTCATACCCCAGAGCCTGAGACAGCAAGTTATTGAACTAGCTCATGAAGGACATTGTTGCATTGTAGCCACCCAAAAGAGCCTTAAGAGACTGTGTTTGGTTCCCTCACCTAGAAGAACAAGTTGAGAAAGAACTGAAAGCATGCTATCTTTGCAATTGCTTATCCCCCAAAATGACACAACATGCATTGACAATGTCTGACTTACCTCCGCACGCCTGGGAAAGAGTTGGAGTTGATTTCTTTGAGAAGTAGGGGGTACTCTTGTCGTGTGCTACTCTGCTTGTGGGAGGCAGGGTGTCCTCATTTTGATGCCCTCACACACCCCGAAGGATGTCATGCTTCATCATTGGGCTTTTGCTCCTCGTCGGGCCGGCGCTGCAATGCCCTACCGGTCCCCCAAAGGGTCTCTTTTTCGGAGATCTTTTGATGAAGCTGTATGGGTGCATGGGTGTAAGTGGCAGTGAAGTCCTAGAAAGTGTATTAAAAAATGGCTGGAGGGAGAGTGATTAATTTTCAATAAAGTGATCCCTCTGTCATTATTAAAACAAAGTGTATGGAGCTGCTTTAAGGGGTATTATGTCTCTTGGTAGTGAGCATATGTTATGGTCAACATGTTTCGCGCTTCAGTGGTCTCAGGGGGAGATCCAGGGCGCTTCGTCAGGACCGAATAAGAAAGTTATATCTACAGTAGCCCGAAAGGTTTGGTGCCCCCGGATAAATGAAAGGAGTAGAGATTCCCTTAGTAGGTAGGGTAAGATCCCATGAGATCAGTGAGGGTCACTTGAGAGGGTTCTCTCGGTGCATCTGGGCTGTGTCACCTGTGTGCCTCTCGCTGTCTCCTTCGGGGTGTGTGAGGGCATCAAGATGAGGACACCCTGCCTCCCACAAGCAGAGTAGCACACGACAAGTTATTGAACTAGCTCATGAAGGACATTGTTGCATTGTAGCCACCAAAAGAGCCTTAAGAGACTGTGTTTGGTTCCCTCACCTAGAAGAACAAGTTGAGAAAGAACTGAAAGCATGCTATCTTTGCAATTGCTTATCCCCCAAAATGACACAACATGCATTGACAATGTCTGACTTACCTCCGCACGCCTGGGAAAGAGTTGGAGTTGATTTCTTTGAGAAGTAGGGGGTACTCTTGTCGTGTGCTACTCTGCTTGTGGGAGGCAGGGTGTCCTCATTTTGATGCCCTCACACACCCCGAAGGATGTCATGCTTCATCATTGGGCTTTTGCTCTCGTCGGGCCGGCGCTGCAATGCCCTACCGGTCCCCAAAGGGTCTCTTTTTCGGAGATCTTTTGATGAAGCTGTATGGGTGCATGGGTGTAAGTGGCAGTGAAGTCCTAGAAAGTGTATTAAAAAATGGCTGGAGGGAGAGTGATTAATTTTCAATAAAGTGATCCCTCTGTCATTATTAAAACAAAGTGTATGGAGCTGCTTTAAGGGGTATTATGTCTCTTGGTAGTGAGCATATGTTATGGTCAACATGTTTCGCGCTTCAGTGGTCTCAGGGGGAGATCCAGGGCGCTTCGTCAGGACCGAATAAGAAAGTTATATCTACAGTAGCCCGAAAGGTTTGGTGCCCCCGGATAAATGAAAGGAGTAGAGATTCCCTTAGTAGGTAGGGTAAGATCCCATGAGATCAGTGAGGGTCACTTGAGAGGGTTCTCTCGGTGCATCTGGGCTGTGTCACCTGTGTGCCTCTCGCTGTCTCCTTCGGGGTGTGTGAGGGCATCAAGATGAGGACACCCTGCCTCCCACAAGCAGAGTAGCACACGACAAGAGTAACCCCTACTTCCCTTCTCTCCATCTCCACTCAGGAACGGTGACTCCCTTTGGTATAAGTTTAATTTCGGGAGCACGGGTCACTGGACCTTTTAGAATAGCTCCTAGAGTCCCCCTCTTTTGATAAATAGGGTTGATTTCTTTGGGCCTCTAGAAAATGGACATCATCTCATGGTAGTCATTGATGAATATTCGTGTTTTCCTCTGGTGGAGGACTTGTCATCGACAACCCATGACAAGGTAATCGAGCAAATTGATGCCATCTTTGCAGCGTGGGGCATTCCCGCTGTCCTCAAATCTGATAATGGCCCGCCATTCAATAGCAAAAAAATCAAGGAATTTCTAGTTCGACTCAATGTCACGCATCAGAAGCACACCTCTGTGGCCTCAAGTATGGTATGCTCTGACTATGATATGGTCTTTCATTGTAAAGTATGGTATGGCATGGCCTTTCACTGTGTAGTATGGTATGGTATTGTCTATCATTGTATAGTATGGTAATCTTTGTTACAATGTACACATTAAGCTATGGGAGAAAGTGCTATAGGAGTGGCCAAACAAGCTAAAACAGACTTTTACAATTTGTTTTTTTTCACATTTGAATGTTCTATCCAACCCGTAATGTTGCAAACAGACCATTTTAAAAACACACCATATTTTTTTAATAAAACATTTTAATTATGCCCAAGACATTATAAATCACAAAACATGTACCAAAAAGGCACTTTTTTATTAATGAGTGATTACTTAATTAATTCTAAGAGCGCAAACCGTTTTATGTATTTTGAAATCATTGTTAAAGGCAACGGCAACAACATGGGCTTGCTTGTGTTGTGTTATGCTGCACCAAAGAGTAGAAGGGGGGAGGATGAAAAATAAAAGGAAACGAACACAGGAAACAAGCGTGAAAGCAACAATATGGAGTAAAACCAGGAGTAAGACAAATCTAAAAATAAATAAATTCTTTAGGACATGAAGCAAATAGAAGAATAAAATAGACTGAGACAGAGAGCAGAAGCAGCGGACGTACACTCCCAAAAAACGGAAGGAGTACTTGGTCCATGCTTACGGGACGGGGAAAACACAAAAACGGAAAGTGAAGCCAAAGTGAAGCCAGCACACGCTGACCAAATAGGAGCCAGTAAATAAGACCGACAATGAAGCCACTTAATGGTAATCAATGGTCGCTCTCTAATCCCCCTATACGTAAACAAAATGTCTCACAACCGACTGCGCATTTGCTGTCTCAGGCAAGGCCTAAAAGAGAGCGCAGGTCAATTCAACAAACACAACTTCAAACTGTATCAAATGGGGGTGCTAGAGAGCAGCACACAAGATGGCCACCTAGTTGGTGAGCTCTCCCTGCACACAGTGAAAATCCAGACATTGACTCCTAAACACCCACCTCGTCCTAAAGATCTTGGCAGACTGAGTGAGCCAAGGCATTGATCCACCCATGAAAGTGCTTCTTGTCACCCTGGGGTGCGTAACAGAGCCATTACAGTTTAAGTCGATCTGGACCGTTGCCCGGTAGAGGCATATTGGAGTGGAGGCCACGGCAAAGAAAGGAAGCCTGGGGGAGCTGGTGTAGGCCACGGCGCAAGAGTAAGTGGAGGCCTGCTGCAGCACTACCTGGCCGTCTGCTGCGCGATCGGCTCTCCAGTGGAGCTGCGGTGCCCCGGGTGAGTGTGGCGGTTTCGATAGGCCTCTGTGACTGGCTGTGCTGCCTTGACTTAGGCCTGGACTTGGGTGCGACCCGCGATTGGCCGCTGTGGGGTCCTGCCGCTTCTACCCCCTCCTGCAGACAGCGAACTGGAGACATAATGGGGGTTAGGCTGTAGCTCATCGTGGCCTGAGATGCGGTCGAGAGCGCAGTCAGTTTCAAGCCTTTGGTTCAACGATCTGGGTCTTGGGGGGGCCAAGGCGCTTGAACTTGGCTGCAGCACATGGTAGACTGCTGCGGGGACATGCCTCTTCTCTCCCCCATCCCTCTCTATGGAGAGTGCACTGGCGACATGGTGGAGGTTTGGCCGCAGCCCGTCAGGGCTCAAGAAGCGGACAAGTGCACAGCAATCTCTACATCTCCAGCGTAGCGCTCTGGGCCTTGGGGACCCAGGTGGCAAGAATAATGCAGAGGACAGGGACCAGGTGGCAAGAATAATGCAGAGGATAGGGAGCTGACGATCTTCAAGCCCAGTGTGCCTGGGGGAGTTCCCTGTGGCTGTAGTCGGGCGATCGCCATCACGGCCCCATAGTGTGGGGTATTTGGGGCCCCTGTACTGTTGCTTGGTGGGAGCCCTGACAACTGAGGACTTTGGGTGGAAATTGGGATCAGTGGACGCAGCCTCCCCAGAGGAGGGGCGGCTAGGAGACATTCCGTGGAGGGTACCCTTCTCTCCACCCCCGGTTAATCGCTTGCTTTGACAGAGGGGCACTGCCTGGGGGGAGTGGGGTCTCCCCTCCCAGACTGGAGAGTGATCATGGGTAAAGCGGACCAGAGGCAGTCTAAGTTCCACTTTGAGAAAAACAGGGTTTCACCCAGGAGGAGGATCTGCAGTAGGCACCCACACAGCCCGCTGACTAAGAGGTGGCAGAGCTGCTCAGGGATCTGAAAGAGGGCCTACAAACTATAGATGCCAAGATCGATCACCTTACAATACGGATGGTTCACTTCAAAATTTGCCTGGATAAACACAACACCAGACTTAAGGAGGCGGAAACCAGAATTTCAGATGTGGAGGACTCTGCCAGGGAATACTAGCAAACTGGCCACTCTCTCTAAGGAGCTTGCTACCATAAAACTTAAGAATAACAATTTGGAAGGCCACTCGCAGCAAAATAATGCTCGGATTATAGGTGTGGCAGAGTCGGAGCAGGCACCCAACATGGAAACCTTTGTAGAACAAAGGATTCTTTTGTTTTTGGGGAAAGAGGTATTATCCCCTGTTTTCATAGTAGAACGTGCCCCTAGAACCCTGGCGGCTATGCCTAAACTGGGTCAGCCCCCATGACAGATCATAGCCTGCTTACTGAACTACCGGGACAGGGACACCATTCTGCGTCTCAACAGATCTCAACCAGAATTACAGTATGGAAATTCACGAATGTCCTTTTAACCAGATTTCATGCCTATGGTCCAAGAGGTCTGATGTTCTTTTCTCGAAGCGAAAAAACAGTTGCATAAACGAGTGATTAAATATTCCATGTTGTACCTGGCTAGAATGAGGGTTGAAGTTACTGGTATGGCACATTTCTTTTACGCAGCAGGAGGCAGTCATGGACTTCCTGGAGACTAGTGAGTGGTTACTGAATATTCCTTCTAAGATATTTTGTTGATGCCATTCCTGTTTTGCTTTCTAGACCTAATTCAATGTTTATGATCGGCGGTCCTCTGCTGGAGGTTTAGCTTTTGGTTCGGATGAGGTGGGGTTTATCACCTCATGTCTATTTTGGCACAAAGCACTGTTGTTTGATGTATGGGGCTATTGACACAGTTGCTTATTCAGTTATGGACACCTTCAGGGTGCCCGGGCCAGATGCGCGCTCTCTGGTTTCACCCAAGCGCTTAGCGCACAGCAGCAGTTATGAACACTGTTGCATGGGTTCCTTCTTGTTTCTCTACTGGGTAGGTTTTTTCACTGACTTGTTATGTCGGAGTGGGAGGTGGGTGGGAAGGGTATTGAGGGCTTTTTGCTATGTTATTTGTTGAATATCTCACACTCGTGCAAGGGACATACTGGGAGATGGTGATAGTCATCAGGACATCATGTGGAACTACGATTTGATACAACACACATGGTACAAGACCAGGCTACAACACCAGTCAATGTCATGCCGCTGGTCCTTCCTAATATTTATGGCCTGAATACAGACACCCTGGTGTTCTTTGATGCCATAATGAATAAATGCCATACCTATGCTACCTTGTCCATGATCTGGGGGCAGGGAAGGTTGAGGGCTTCAATCTGGCCTTATCCAGGCGCTGAGACCGCTCTACGCAGGTGACCTGCCCACTCACCCAGGCGGCTGTGGCGCTTGGTAAAATAAGGCGCTCTATGGCTTGCTAGATGCGTGAAGAGTAATGCACACACATCATAAGACTTTAATTACTACTCCTCCGTCCATGACTTTAGCTCTCAGATCGATTACTGGTGGTAGCGCCCAGAGTTATGAGAATGGTGCAGGATACCACCATTCTGCCTAGTATGTAATCTGACCAGTCGCCGATTGTTCTGCTGCTTGGAATCCCAGGTGCTTCACAACCCAACATACATTGGCGATTGAGGGGGAATGAACTGCGTGACACAGTTTTCAAAGGCGAAATCAGGGGCAACATCATTGACTTTTTTTAATTTCAAATAACCGCTCAGTGGCAACGATAGCGGTACTTTGGGATGCCTTTAAGGCATATAAAAGGGGAATGTGCATTTCCAAAGAGGCCAGTATATTGAAATTAATTTTGTCCAGACTTGACATGCTTGAGCGTAAAATCAAAAGCCTCCGGACTGAGTACGATGCTACTCATGACCCCACTGTTCTCGGACCCTTACAGGAAGCCCTGAGTGACTTCCATGATACAGTGGAATGGGAGGTTCTGTATCAAGGGAAGCAGACAAGAGCTCACACCTATGGTGAGGGTGACTGACCAGGTAGAACAATAACCTGGGTGTTAAAGTCACACACACCGCATACGTCTATTGCTGGTATACAAGGTCAGGATAGGGCTGCGAAAACATCCACTAAATATATTTAAGGAATTTTCCATGATTATTATGAACTTTTGTACTCATCCATAGCCCAAAACACCCAGTCTGAAATCTCTGAGTATCTTGACAAAGTAGTGCTTGGATGGGTGGAATGAGACATTCGGGAACTACTTAACTCCCCATTAACAGTGGAGGGCATTATATTGGCAATAACTGCACTAGCCAGTGGTAAGGCACCGGGATGTGATGACATCCCGGTGGAGTTCTATAAGGAATTTGAAGACTTGCTTGCACCGAGGCTGCTCGAGGTGTATGGTGAGGCTATCGAGAGGGGTAGATTGCCACAAACGATGACAGAGGCGGTCATAATGGTTCTCCTGAAGGCGATCACGATCCGAATCTCTTATTGGATGTGGTCGCTACTGAATGTCAACAGTAAAATCTTTGCTAAGATTCTGTCCCAGAAACTGCAGCCGCTAATGCAGCGACTGGTCTTGGCTGATCAAGCGCACTTTATACCTCAGACATCTACGGCACTGAATTTGCGTACCGTGAAGGCCATGTTGCACAGAATCCCACCAACACTGCTAGAGGCAGCCACCATTTTATTAGACGTGGAGAAAGCAGTTGATTCCCTGGAGTGGAACTTTAATAAGGAGGTCTTGTGGAGGCTGGAGCTTGGGGCACACTTTTTGAAGTTGACAGACTTACTCTATATGTGCTCAACTGCCCGCGTGCGGATTATTGGTACGTTAAACAGACCAGTTCCAGACTGTCAGGAACACATGGCAGGGATTCCCATTATCCCCACTGATCTTTGCGATGGCCATCAAGCCGCTGGCATACTGGCTACAAGAATTCCACTCTCATAGAGGGATACATACGGGTGGGAGAAGGTCCGGTGTTGCTTTCCTTGTATGCGGATGACATTATCCTGTTTTTACAGCACCCAGTAAAAAACATAGACCCTCATCATCAGAGATATCATACTATTTGGGGAATATCCTGCCTCCAAATTAACTTGGACAAATCTACCACTGACAAAGTGTACATCTCCATGACGAAGGAATTTCCCTCTACGCTAGATGGCAGATGAAGTGAAGTACCTGGGTATCTAGGTCACAAAAGATGTGGGAGAGTTGGCTAGGTGAAACTTCAGGGTGGCACTCAAGTCACTCAAAGCCCAGGTGGAGAGATTGATTAAATTACTAATATCCTTACTGGCCGATTCTCCATGATCAAAATGGTTGTTCTGCCAATGCTTTTATATCTGTTCGTCAATTTCTCAGTGGTCTTACCCTAACTTTTCTTTCATCAACTACAGCACGTACACACTAGACTGATATTGGGTGGGGTGGGGGTGGCTCACGCATGTAAAGTTGAAAGAACCCTGATCCGTCCAGATTTGTTAACTACGGTGGTAGCTCGTAAACTCCATTGCAAACAAGATGAGATGGATTTTATTGCTACCACGGTCCACGCGTGGTGTACCCTCACAAACTATTTGGGTATGGATATGGTATACACTACTCTCTTGCTGGTTGACAACAACTCCCTGTTGCCGCCATTACTCGAGCAATACTCAGTGGCCTTCTTGAAGCGAAAGGGTGTGGAAGTGCTGGGAGATATGTTCCCAGATGGGAAGTTTTTAACACTCCAAGCGTTCTATTAGTGGGGGCGGGGACCAATCCCCTGGCTACACTACTGTACCACAGATTGCAGCACTAAGCCAGGGAGCCATTTTCTATATTTCCACAGGCCCCTACTGAACTGACAGTGCTTACTAAACTGATCCAAAGGTCAGACATGACTAAAACAATATTGTATATCCAAAAAGAGGTGGCAGGTGCCACTGCTCCGTTGTCGTACGGGGCTAGGAGAGAGTGGGAACATGATTTATGGAGACCAGTTCTGAATGAGACCTGGCAATAGTGCTGAGCTGAATTGAAGGACATCCCTTTCACACATCTACATAAATTACTCCACTTCAAATTCCTACACCGGATCTGCTACATGCCTCCCACCTATCATCCAAACTACGCCTGTCGGAATATCCTATATAAAAAATGCAAAGCAATCAATGCAGCCTTTCTGCACATAGCTTGAGATGGCCCTGCATTAACCCCTTACTCGGGCAAGGTGAGTGTGCTGGATGTCTCCTGTGATTCCCACGGAGACAGCAAGGCTAAAGTATATGGCCTACAGCTGTTCGGCCATATAGGAGTATACCAACCTCATGCACCCTAAGGCGCGTCCTAGGGATTTCTGGGAACCCTATAAAGCACACTTGTGGACAGGGGCCACTGCTACACCAGTAAGCCAAAGACCCGCCAAGAGGAAAATGTGGGCTTAAACAAGAATAATTAGGGGGGTCATCTAACCACAGATGATGTAGTCGATTGAGTAAATCCGGATTATTGTGTAGCTCTGCCAATGAGACTTCTTGTTGTTCAAGTCTGGAATTTATGTATGCTCCCTTGTTTACCAATTATGTACTTGCTATAATGATGTTCATGGTGAGTAAGATGACCTAATGTTTTGTTCTTTTTCCTCTGTTGTTTGTTTGAGAAAACTGATAAAGTACATAAAAAACTGTATCAACACTGTTCTCTCTAATACAACATTAAGTGTAAGGAAGAAAAAAGATGCCCATCCCCGCCATGAAAAAATACAGTACATTTGCAAAACAAAGAGGCCACATGGGTAAGTCTGCTTTCAGGATACAGGCTTTTAAAGGAAAATAACTATGAAAGGGATCAGGGCTGAAGACAAAAGTTCAAGTGTCTAAACTGCTTTCTTTCAAAATGGATTCATTCACACTGTGCAGCTTTCTATCCAGCTGTTATTCTTAAATGTTGTTTTAAATGTATTGTCAAAACTGCGATAGGGGCTGGAGAGATGAATAAAGGTCAAGGATGTTATTGCAGCTTTAATTTGGCTCGGCAGTCCCAATGGACCAAGGACTGAGCTATAGCCAAACCTTTGGCCCAAGCCAGGCACAAACCTTCATTGGCAGAGACAGCATCACCCATACATTGAAGTGACCGCACTGCCCACATATTGTAGAAATGCAAAGAGGTAGTTTGATTCAATTCAAGTGGAAATTTAAAATAACTCAAAGTTGATTTACCATTTTGTTGCCAAAACTGAACCTTTAATTCAGCCAGGAAAGCCACATTAAAAGTGAATCTTTGTAGATATTCAAGCCATGTAGCCATATTGTTTGACAGATACCAAAGAAAAACTGGTCATTTTGTCACTTAATACTAACAACTGCCCCCACACCTTCCTGCAGTGGGTTGGGACAATTAGTTAGGGCAGAAGGGGGTTGTCTCTATCACTCAGACTTGGCACTATATAGTTTGAATATTTTTGTTCATTGAAGGAGGGCACGTTTAAGAGCATATTTTCTCCATCATGAGATTACCAGTCGTAATCCTAAACACATGCTCACATGCAGGTAGCTGAACAATTTTTCCAAGATAAATTTGTCTTTTAAAATGTTTTTTTAAAGAGCCGGTCTGCTGTCAACAGCACTAAATTCATGTATTCTTTCTTATGACAATCAAATCAGATTTAGAAATGAAACTATCCTGAAAAAAGAGCCTATGCAGATCTTTACTTATATAACAATATAGGAATAGGGACGTAGATTTCTAAAAAATAAATAAAATGTATTAATATTGCAATACAACATAAACAAAATAAAATAAAACTATACAAAACAATTGTCATGCAGAGCGCATAGAGGCAGTATAATCAACAAGTGGAAAGGTCAGTAATACCAAAACCATCATAGTAAAGAAACAGGGGTGTAAGCTCTTAAGTGGGGCCCCAACTGCCCTACAAAGCCAGTGCACCACACTCCAGCGCGGTCTTCCAGGCGCCCAACAATCCTCAGGCACACTCGGACATACACATAAACACAGTGCCAAGACTGTCACGAGAACCAGGCATCCTGAAGGGCAGTCTTCCAGGGATGACACCGCGACCAACAGGTCAGCAGCGGGCGAGGGGAATTCCGAAAGTGGTTCGTCAACAACAAGTCGCCCCTCACGGGCCACTTGGGGACAAACCATCAATATGGCGTCCCACGCTGGTAGAATCGGCACCTTCCACACTCCTCTGGCCTCCTCCCTGCGTATTGCCTCCCTCTCACATTCCGCCCATCTCTGCAGTTCCAACCCCCATCTATATATATCGGGCCACAAGCGGACTTCCAGCTCATAGTTAACTGTCTGTGAGCAAGAATCAAGCCAAGATCCATAAATCTATCCGTAGCTTTCCGAGCTGCTGCGTGCTCGCACAGGCCCACCAAACACAGCTGTGGGCTAAGCACAAATTCCCAGTTGGTGGCTCCATGGACTACCTGGAGGAGCAGAGACCAATACAGTGACAAGAGTGAGCAAGACCATACCATATGGAAAAAGCTGGCACCCTCCGAAAAATAAGGAGGGCACTTCGACGTCACCGCTGGGAACATAGCATGTATGCGCCGGGGGGTGAGGTAAGCCTGATGCAAATAGTACAATTGGATACGCTTGGAGCGAGCATTCTGGTACACCCTTGAGATGCACTCCAGAACCCTACTCCAAGCATGATCAGTCAAAGGCGACACAAGATCCATCTCCCAGTGCGTGCGGAACTCCGTAAGGTCTAGCCATGTCCCGTGCAGAAGAGCTCTACATAGCAGTGTGACTGCCTTCATCTGTCCTGTAATGAGAAAAAGAAGGCGAAGGCAGTCGTGCTCCAGTGGTTCCATTACCCCAGAGCTCCACCACTCAGTTATTCTGTGAACCAGTGTGCCGTGTAGCAAAACGTGCCCCGCAAGGAGGTCGTAAGTCTCCCGAAGTGCTAAAAAGGGACATAATTTGCGCCCACAAAGAGATCACCCAGTAACGTAAACCCAGCTGTCGTCCACCGATTGAGACCAGACCAGCCTCCTCGTTGATCCCTGCGTTGAGCAACCAGGAGCGAAAGTGTGAGCATATATGGTGTTGTGGTATGCGTCCTTTAAAAAGAGTCCTGGCCCAAGCATATTGTGCTGTTCTAATTAGCACAATCGAATTCCATACGCTAGAGGGAGGAGTAGGCCTTAGCAAGATCCTAGTCAATAACTCCTTGAACGGGTACCCACCCACTCTCCCGGGTACCCATACCATCCCAAAAGCAAGACCACCAGTGAGCCACCCATTGAAATTGTGCTGCAATATAATACAATTCCAGATCAGGTGCTGCCAAGCCACCCTCCAGCACCGGGAGGCATAACTTCCAGAGCGCCACACGGCGCCCCCGTATAATGACAACAAAATACCATTGAGTTCTCAAAAGAACTTCCGGGACAGCTAAAGCGGGAGAGCCGCCAACAAATAGAGGAGACGGAGCAGGACAATCATCTTGGAGACAGCAACTCTGCCACTTATGGAAAGTGGCAACGTTGTCCAGAATGCCATCAACCGTCTCAGACCAGCGAGAGCGTGACCATAGTTGCCGTCAAACAACAGTTCAGGTGACCAATAGATGGAAAACCCCAGGTATCAGAAAGTGAGATGCTCCCACCGCAACGCCGGGGCAATGGAAATAGGCCGGCACTGCCCCACCTCCCCACGAAGAAAATAAACGCAGGACTTACTCCAGTTGACCTCTAGACCCAAATGACAGCCAAAATCGGTTAGTGCCATCACCAGCTCCTTCAAGAAAACTTCTTCACCCCTCAGATACAGTAACATATCATTTGCATATGATGAAAGGTACGTACATTCATCAGCAAGGCACAGTCTACAATAATGTTGGCCCAGGCGAACCATTCAAGCAAACATTTCCATGGCCAGAGTGAACAATAATGGGGATAGGGGACCGCCCTGTCGTGTGCCCCGTTCCACTACAAAAGCCTCCTATATCAGAGAGCTGGTGCGGATCCTAGCAGGCAGACGAGTGCAGCGGAGCACCGTCCACCTGACAAAGGTGAGGCCAAAGCCCATGCCAAACATGGTAGCATATAGGAACTCCCAACAGAGAGAGTCAAATACCTTCCTGATGTCCACCGAAAGGACCAGCACCCTCAGCGATAAACACTCTTGTTTTTCCAAGGCCTGGAGCAGCTGACGAATATTAGGCATGGTGCTACGCATGGGAATAAATTCCATCTGATCTAGGTGAACCAGAGAGCACGTATGGGGAGTAAGCGGATGGCCAACACCTCATTAAGGATCTTGTAGTCAGTGTTAAGCATTGAGATTGGGCAGCAGATGAGAGTACCCTTAGTTTTGGTGGTAAACAAATTTGGGAACGCCTCTGAAATCATTGGAAAACTCTCACTGACCCAAGCAGTGATTTTATTTGAGGAACGGAGGTAAAGGCATCATGCTAAAAGGAGTCAATGGTCAAGCTTATTATTAGGATGGACAATAAAAAAGATTGACAAATAAGAAACAATTTACTTACCTGTAAATACAGCTCTTGAGGGTTGATATCTTTCATAGATTCACAAGCCTGAATCATTACTCGTCATCAAGCTGGGAGTCTCATGGTGTTTACAATAGTAGTAGGTGCCACTGAGAAGGTCAGCTTTTGAATGGATGGCCAAAATCATAACAAGTTAGTCGACCATTCTGAAATGGCTAATTCTTCCTATACAGTGCTAGATACTTGAGAATGTAAAAGAATGTAAAGCTTTCTCAGTTGTACTAGTCAGCTTTGGGGAAAAATACTATGCTACCACAGGGGAAAGTCCAGTGAAACTTTATGGATGGACTTTGGATTTGTTCCCAGGACTTCTCGGTCCTTGCCATGAAACATGAAAGGCTCTATGAAAGTAAAAACCCACAATCCGCTGACCCTTTTATTCAACTCCACCACTAGCAAAAATGCTCTCTCTCACCTGGGGTATTGGTTTGAACAGGTTTCATGAGTTGCAACACAACCACACTGAATTCCCATCACACCAGTTGGAAGGATCTGTAGCGGCCCTTGAGGCACTCCTTGTTTGTCTCATTTAATTAGCTATAGCAAGTCTGGAAATATGTGACACAGTGAGATGTTACTGCCTGCAGTAACGTTGTTAATGATGATGATCAGGTACGAGCAAGTATTTGCTGACATGCCACTTGTTTTGGTAAGCAATGAAGATAGAATGTTTGTGCAGATTGTCCTCTGTGGATCTCTCCTTTAGAGTCACAGCCACTGTCCGTGGGCATGCCTACGACAAAAGTCATTTTCGTAGGTATATCTTTTTCATCTACCCACAGCTACTACCATCCCACTCCCTCATTAGACAATCAAGAGATCTTGAAGTATGTATGTGCATCTCAAATTTCCCATGCCTCAAGGTAAGTTTTAAAAGAGATAATAAATGTTTACAGGCAGATCTACTGCATTGTTTAAATCAGGCTCATCCTTCTCGGGTTACAGCTTTCTATACAAACTCCAACTATCATTACATCCTCGAAGTGAGAGTAGTCCTTGATATGTAAAAGGAAATTTTAATTTATAAAACAGGTTACGCTTTGGAACCAACTGCTGAATTTAAAAAGTTGACTTTAAACATTGCTCAGACCAAATAGAGGTTTGCGCTTTCCTGGCATTTGCCCAGAGATTTAGGCTTCCAACGTTTGACTTTGCCCTTAGATTTACATCCCCTATGGAACTGACTTTTACCCTCCCCAAAATTATGTACACAAAATCAGTGGTTCACTCTGAAATAAGATGGAGTGACAATAGCTCATTCGACCCAGAACAAACAGCAGTGGCAGTTCTTGGGCTCCTCAGGGGAGACATGCTGCTCTGAAAATTACTTTCCAGGTTATAAAGATCTTTGGAGACCGAAACTAACTGGAAGAATCTTTATTATACTTAAAAAGAAAGGAAGTCCTATTAACTGAAAAGATAAGAGCACGGATATCCTTAGTAAATGCAAACAAGGCACCATCATTCCCTTCTGCCCGAAAAACATTTAATTCTCACATTTTGGTATTGATTAATTGACAAAAGGCTTCGGGTTTGTTAGAGAGCTCACCTGATGAAACTGGCAATGTACACATTGACGAAAGTCGCCATCAAGTATTGGCAGTCAAATCGGTCCATAATCCCACCGTGGCCTGGGATGGTATTGGCAAAGTCCTGTCAAAGTGAGAAACAAACCAGCAAGGCATGGTGAATAGCAATATATGGTCCTAGTATATTTTGCACAACGAGAGAGCCAGTGAAGTGAAGTGTTTGTATTTATTTTATATAACTAAAAAACAAGGAAACAATGGTTTATTAGCTACATCACATTTCCTTTCTTTGGAATTAAAATGGATTTTGTTAAGGAGCAAAATACTTCCTCTCGTTTACAACTGTTTATTAAGCCAGAAACACAGCACCTCTTCTTAAAAAAATACTTTTACTTTGTAATAGGTCTTCGTGGGGCACCATCTTTCTCACCAGAAGAGACAGTAAAATCCAGAACCCACACACCAAGTCGTCACAATTCAAAAATATTACTGCAAACTGTCACAACCCGACAACCTGGATCTGCAGTAAAATAGGTTAGCTCAAATTCACAAGATCACGTTCACTGTAGTTCTCTGGCACACAGGTAAGTTAAGAGTCACTCCAACAACCCAGATTCTTCGAAAAGCTGGCAGAGTAAATTATATAAAGAGTGCAGGTGTCAGATGATAAACACCCTAGATAAAGGGTCAGTTCTGTACACGACTTTCCACGCCAGAAGCGCAGAGCCATGCAAGACACTGACTACTGGTGCACAAAACTAGGGCCCTGAAAGGATGACCTTAACCCTAGAAGTCAGTTCGCAGAACGGGGAGGATGGGTGGGGCGGTAAGGAATGTATAACTAACCTATGTTTCTTACAGAGATATCGTTACTGAAGGTAAGTAACTTGTTCATCTGAAAGAAACAGTTAGTTATAGATTCCTTACCTTAGAATAGATACCCCAGCAATACCAACCCCGGAGGTGGGTCTGCGAACCAAGTTCACACCAGAAAGTCCTGGAGAACAGAACGGCCAAAGAAGCCGTCTCTCCGGACTTGGCTGTCTAGGCAGTAGTGTTTGGTGAACGTGTGAGGCGATGCCCAACGTAGCTGCCTGACAGATGTCATTCAGGGGGACTCCTCGTCCCAAAGCAGTAGTAGCTGCCGTCGCCCTGGTGGAATGGGCGCGCAGCCCCACTGGAGGCTCCTTCTTTGCCAAAGAGTAGCAGGCTTTGATGCACAGAACGACCCATCTGGAGATGGTCCGTTTGTGCACGGCCCGACTTTTCTTAGCGCCCACGTAACCAACAAAGAGCTGGTCGTCCACCCGGAATTGTTTGGTGCGATCCAAGTAGAAGGAAAGCGCACGTTTTGGATCCAGACGGTGGAGCCTCTCTTCCTCTTTTAAAGGATGCGGAGGCGGATAGAAGGTGGGCAAAGTGATGGTTTGGCCAATGTGGAAAGAAGTAACCACCTTGGAAAGAAAGGAAGGTCTAGTTCTCAGGACGACCCTGTCCAGATGGACAGCCAGAAAGGGAGGCTTGGAAGAAAGAGCTTGTAGCTCACTCACCCTGCGCGCAGAGGTGATGGCCACCAGAAAGGCAGTTTTCAAAGTGAGAAGTCTGAGAGGACAGTTATGTAGCGGCTCAAAGGGAGCGCAAATGAGGTAGGTAAGAACCAAGTTCAAGTCCTACTGAGGCATTACGAAGGGCACAGGAGGAAAAAGATGTGTAATGCCCTTAAGGAATCTATTTACAACAGGGGACTTGAAAAGAGAAGGCTGATCAGGAAGCCTAAGGAAGGCTGAAATAGCCGAGAGGTAGCCCTTAAGAGTGCCCAGAGCAGAGCCCTGCTGGGCCAAAGAAAGGAGGAACAAGAGAACCTCAGAAAGAGGGGCGGAAAGGGGATCCACAGCCTTTGCTGCGCACCATGCCACAAATTTGTTCCATCTGCAGGCGTATACCGTCTTAGTGGAGGGACGCCTGGCTGCCAAGATAACATCGCAGACTTCGGGAGGCAGGTCAAACGACGTCAACTGCCGCCGCTCAATCTCCATGCAAGGAGGTGGAGGCTGGACAGGTTCGGGTGGAGGACCGTCCCCTGCTGCTGCGACAGAAGATCCTCCCGAAGAGGCAGTCTGATCAGAGGATCTATGGCCATGTTGAGCAGCTCGGGATTCCAGACTCTTCGTGCCCAATCCGGAGCCACAAGAATGACTTGAGCCCGGTCGCGCTTGATCTTCTTCAGCACTCTGGGCAGAAGTGGTATAGGAGGAAAGGCGTATAGAAGACCGCAACTCCACTTGCGACGAAAAGCGTCGCCTAGCAAGTGCCGCCTTGGAAATTCCAATGCGCAGAACTGCTGACATTGCGCGTTCTCTTCGGTGGCGAATAGATCTAACCAAGGCTCTCCCCACTGCTGAAAGAGACCTTGCACCACCTCCGGGTGAAGACGCCATTCGTGATCCATCATGCACCTGCGGCTGAGTTCATCCGCCCTGGCATTCAGAGAACCTGCCAGGTGTTGAACCACCAGGGATATGCCCTGATGTTCCAGCCATGTCCAGAGGCCGAGGGCCTCCTGACATAGGGTCCACGACCCCACCCCGCCTTGTTTGTTGCAGTACCACATGGCGGTGGTGTTGTCCGTGAACACCTGCACTACTCTTACCCGGACAGAGGGAAGGAATGCTTTGAGTGCAAGACGAATCGCCCGAAGCTCCAGCAGGTTGATGTGGAGCCCGGACTCCACCGGAGACGAGAGGCCTCTGATCTCCGCCTCCCCCATGTGGCCACCCCATCCCAGAAGTGATGCATCGGTCACCACTGTGAACTCTGGTTGAGGAAGGGAGAGGGATCTGCCTTCGACCCAATCCTGGTTCGTAAGCCACCACTGCAATTAGTGTGCAGTGCCCTCCGAGATCTGGACGCAATCGGACAGAGTCCCTTGATGTTGGGCCCACTGGAACTTCAGGTCCCACTGCAGAGCCTGCATATGCCATCTGGCATGATCCACCAGCAGGATGCAGGAGGCCATCAGACCCAGCAGCCTGAGGGTCATCCTGACCGAAACCCGGGATAGAGGCTGAAAGATCGGAATCATAGCCCGAATATCCCGGACTCGCTGTTCGGGAGGATAAACCCGAAACTGCGTCGTGTCCAGAACGGCTCCGATGAAGAGGAGCTTCTGGGAAGGGGTCAGGTGTGACTTCGGCACGTTGATGGAGAACCCCAGCAAATGCAGAAGGTCGGCCGTAGTCTGGAGGTGGGAGACGACAGCCTGGGGCGAGCCCACCTTCAACAGCCAGTCGTCGAGATAGGGGAAGACTGGAACCCCTGATCTGCGCAGATGAGCTGCGACCACCGCCATCACTTTCGTGAACAACCGAGGGGCGCTGGTAAGGCCAAAAGGGAGCACGGTAAACTGAAAATGCTTGTGGCCTACCGTGAACCGTAGGTAACGCCTGTGGGCCGGCAGGACGGGGATGTGGAAATAGGCGTCCTGCAAGTCCAACGCTACCATCCAGTCTCCAGGGTTGAGGGCAGACAAGACCTGAGCGAGCGTCAACATTTTAAACTTCTCCTTCCGGAGGAAGCGGTTGACGTTCCTGAGATCCAAGATAGGACGCAGGCCTTTGTCCTTCTTGGGCACCAGAAAGTAGTGGGAATAGCAACCACGACCTACTTCTGGGGCAGGAACGCGCTCGATGGCTCCCTTGGCCAAGAGTGGCGAAACTGCCTGTTGGAAAAGGGCCAAACGATCCTCCGACATGCGATGGTACTGAGGTGGCATGGATGGAGGGGTAGTCTCGAAGGAGAGGGAGTAGCCCCTTCGGACTATTTGCAAAGCCCACCTGTCCGACGTGATGGTGCGCCAGTGGGGGAGCTGATGGCGGATCCTGCCGCCCACTGGCGTTTGGTGGCCCTGAAAGGTTGGACTAGGAGGGTTTGGAGGCTGCTGCAGAGGGGGCTGTGGTGGACTGGCCCGCCAGCTGGCTCCCAGAACCACGGAGGTTGTACCCACGTCCCCGGCTGTGCTGGGGCTGAACAGCTTGCGCCGGCCTGTGGCTCTGGATGGGACGTAGCGGAGCACCCCTTCGCCACGAAAGGGGCGAAAGGCAGACTGCGCAGGACGGGTGGTGGAGAGGCCCAAGGACCTGGCCGTAGCCCGAGAGTCCTTAAAGCGCTCTAGCGCATTGTCTGCCTTATTGCTGAAAAGGCGACGGCCATCAAAGGGCATGTCCATAAGTGTGGATTGGACATCCCCGGAAAAACCAGTCGAACGCAACCAGGCGTAGCGTCAAAGGGCTACTGACGTGGAAATCGTCCTGCCAAGTGCGTCGGCGGTATCCAGCCCACAGCGGATGGTAAACTTCGCTGCGTCTCTACCTTCGGCAACCGCTCGAGAGAGCACGGCCCGGGCCTCCTCCGGGCACTGAGGCAGCACTTGCGCAACCGTGTCCCACACGGAGTAGGTGTAACGGCCCAATAGACATGCGGTGTTTACCGACCGCAGTCCCAAGCTGGAGGAAGAAAACATCTTCTTCCCAAGATGATCCAGCTTTTTGGATTCTCTGTCCGGGGGAGCGGTAGGGAATGTGCCCTTGGATGTGGAGGCTTGGACTACCAAGCTCTCAGGGGTGGGGTGTTGGGAGAGGAAAGTGGGTCGCCCGGGGCCGGGCGGTGGCGTCGGGCAATCATCCTGTCCACAGGAGCCCCTATGTTGGGCCCGGACCAGGTGCCCAAATGATGTCCGTGAGGGCTTCATTAAACGGCAGCAGGGGCTCCGAAGAGCTCGCTGCCGGATGAAGCACCTCTGTCAGGAGGTTAGTCCTGACTGCCACCGTAGGAAGCTCGAGGTGGAGAGCCTCGGCCGCCCTACGCAACACCACTCAGTATGACGCTTCCTCCTCCGTAGCCACGGTAGGAGGAGACAACATGCCAAGGTCTGGTGAGGTATCCAAACCACTGGCTTCCCCCAGTTCCTCTCTCCAGTTCTGCTCATACACCAACTGGTCTGTTAAAGGGTCCCCAGACCCCTCCCAGTCCTCCTCACCCTCCTCTGGCTGCCAATCTGGTCTCAAAGAGCCAAGGTAGAACAGGGGCACAAAAGTACCCGACGGTGTCGGATCCGGCGTCGGTCGACGCAGGTCCGACTCGGTGTCTACCTCGAGGTGGAGGCCGACGTCGGCTGGGGACACAGCCGACGCCGGTGGCGGACGTGGTGCTGGTGGAATCAGTGCCGGGGGAGGCGTAACAAGGTCGACCGGCGCCGATCCGGATCCAGGCCTGGATCCAAGGGGACCCTGCGGCGCAAAGGCCGAAGCCGCCGACGGCGAAGGCCCAGGGCCCCCAGCCGAGTCCGCGGGCGCGAAGGTGCGCCGGCGGAGTCGAGCTGCCCAAAGATGGCATGCATCGCTTCGTAGAAACTCCGAAGCTGGGCAGGGGTCGCAGCGGGTCCTGGAAAGGGAGGGAAACCCGAAGTCGACCCAGCAGGCTCCGCACGCGGAGCCGCGGGAGGGGCACCACCCACATCCCTCGTCACGTCGGCCTACGGACGGGGAGAAGTCAAAGAGCGACGATGCTTCTTCGAATTCTTTTTGTGCTTCGACTTACCTGACCCGGAGTGCGAAGACTTCGACGAAGAATGGTGTTGGCTCCGCGACCGGTCCCTCGACCTCCTCTGCGCCCGGGACCTCGAGCGACGCGGAGCCGACTGCCGGGCCTCAAGTAGCTTTCGGGACCGCTCCCGCAAAGACTTCGGGGCCATGGTCCGGCAGTCGGAGCACGACTTGGGGTCGTGGTCGCGCTCCAGGCAGTAGAGGCACACGCGGTGCGGATCCGTCACCGACATGAGTCGGTGACAGGAACCGCAAACCTTAAAGCCAGGCATTCCTCGTGCACCAGGAGTCGATGGACTCAAACAACAACGAAGTCGACAAAAGTCGAGAAAAAGTTCAGTCAAAAAATGATTGGGGGTACCGCTCTCTCCGGATCTGCGCTTGCTGGCGCGGAAAAAGAAAGAACTGACGTCAGCGCGCGAGGGCGGTGTCTAAGTAGCTACCGCGATGTCATCCCGGGGACCACGACGCCGACGACGAACGTGGAGTTGACCGACGCCACCTTCCGATGTGCAGGGGTACTGCTGACGAAAAACTTTCCGGATCCAGTCTGACGCCTGGGGGTAATTCTAAGGTAAGGAATCTATAATTAACTGTTTCTTTCAGATTGGTTAACTTTCAGCATTTTTCGTAGAATAGTCCCTTCTTTTACTTCTATTGACCGCCAGGTTTTAATCTGTGTATATTCCAAGCCATAGGACAAAATGGGTGGAATTTTCATACTATAAAACTCCAGCAAAGATTTAAAATGCCTGTTCCCAGTGGAGCAATAAAATCTCTGTAATGCCCCGACATGGGAGTCTGCCTTCCGCCCAAGATGCTGAAAATGGGAAACATTTTGGAGATTGTATGAAAATATTCGACCCAAATAAACATATTCTTTCACTATCTCTATCGGTTTACCTCCCAGGGACCAGGTAAAAAGCAGTAATTTCCTTCTTCCTCTGAAAGGTAAAATTTTAGTTTTGGAGATATGAGAACCAAAAAGTTCTCTTTTGAATATCTATTTAATTCTTCCAAGTTTCTTTGTAAACTGATAGGGGTGCAGTCAAGTATAACAATGTCGTCCGCATATATTAGGCTATGGATTTCACTTTGCGCTAGTTTAGGGGGAAAGTTATTAGTTTGGGAAAAGTACCCTGGGAGGTCGATTATATAGAGAATAACAAAGGGGCAAGAAGGCACCCTTGTTTCAGACCATTCATTGTGGGGATTTGACTAGTTAGGCCCCTTTCTTCCCACATTTTAACTCTACACCACGTTGCTGTGTGCAGAGATATGATTATTGTTAGGAGGTTGTGGGGTATCCCTAAACTCACTAGCTTTTTCCACAGCTTTGGTCTATCTACATTGTCAAAAGCGGTTGAAAAATCAATAAATGCACAATAGATTATTTGTGATTTTAGGGCTACGTATTTATCAAGGACAGTCTGAAGAATGGCGATATTGTCCGTGACCGAATGGTTTGGGCGGAAACCGGCCTGTGTCACAGGAATCACATTGTTTGAGAATGCCCAGTCTTTTAAATGGTCCAATACACATGCTGCAAAGATCTTACCCGTGGCATTAAGGAGAGCAATTTGTCTGTAGTTAGTTGGATTTAATCTAGAACCTTTTTTCAAGAGGGGAGCCACTATACTCCCTTTCCACGATTTAGGTTCGTTCCCAAAGGCAAAACAGTATTGAAAAAGAGGTTAAAAAATTGCTCTAGTCTTCAGGATTTGATTGAAGGACTTTGATCGGGATGTTGTCTGGACCCATTGCTGCTGATGATCTTGCAGTTTTAATGAAGTTAGCAATCTGCGTTGATGAAATAGTTAATGTGTTCTGTACTGATTGGCCCTTTTGTCCGGGGTGATGACTAGGCGAGGCTTGTATTTGGTTATTTGGTTTGTATAAGTTTAGAATATGTTTTTCCCATTCAGATGAAGTGACGGGCGACGCTTGGATTGACTTTCTTGTTCCCGTTTGTATGGCTACTGCATTCCACCTTGTTATTTCTGCTTTTTACTGTGTTGTGAATGTCGACCCAGATTTTATCCTTTTGAGCCTGCTTTTCTTTTTCTTTGTTCTGTTGACTGAGTTTTTTCAGCTTTCTTATTTCTCTTTGTCTTATGGCACAGAAAGTTAAGAATTGCTTTCTGAACAAGTTATCTAAGTGTGCTGACAAATTATATGATCGCTTTCCATAGTGGTGAGTTTTACTTTTGACCTTACTGATTGTATTTGAGTGGAGAGTCGCCACTACCGATTGTACTATGTCTTCATATCTGGTTATGGGGTCTCCTTCTTCACTTACAGGATTTGAGAAAATGAAGAAATGACCATGTTCATTTTATTTATTGCATTTGTATTCCAATAAATCCTACCTGTTTTTTGGTTTGTGTTTGCCTGTCCCTTAAAAGAGCTTAGGGACCATGAGGAGGAAGATTGCATTAAAATTTCGATTTCCAAAGTCAAATATGCGTGATCACTTTTGTGCGTGTATTGGATGTTTAGAGACCTAACTTTCATGTAAAGATCAATGCTACAAATAACATAGTCTAGAATAGAAGAACTATGGTTGTCTATTCTGGTAAATGCTGCCGGGATGTCTCCTTCTACTCTTCCCTTGAGGATGACGCCATTTATTGCCGCAATGTGGGCTAGGAGCAATTTACCTCGTTTGTCTGCCCTTATCTTGGCTGGAAACATAGGAGATGGAATTAGGCATGCTTCCTCTTGTGCTAAAGTCCCCCGCTGTTTAATAATGCATTTGAGATTTTTCCATTAAAATCCCCTGCTATAATCGTTGGCGGAAACCTCCTGGACTCCAAGATTTGGCAGATTTTCGCAAAAGATATTTCTATTAGGGAATTTTTTGAGTGGCCAGGTAGGATGTATATGTTGAAGAGTAGTAATTTTAGGGCAGACTCCGTGCTTTTGATTCGATACCTAATGTTGACGCATTGTACATTTGACAAGGAGAGATCTATTTCCTCTGGGTCCCAATCAAATTCTTCTTTTAGCAGGATCGCTAGGCCTCCTCTTGCGTGCCCCCTTCTTCCTGCCTCCGCTGCGTTGGCGAACACAATGTAGTCTTTTTGATAGAAAGGAGCTGGAGTCCATGTTTCTTGCAGGAACACTATGGGTGTGGTTCCTTCCAGGATAAAAGATAGCTTCTCTGAGGTTTTTCCGGCCATGTTCCATGATATTATTTTTAGGTTGCTGCTGAAAGGGAAGTTTTGGGTCTTTGCCCTGTTTATTGCTGTTTAAGGCGCACGCAACCCATGCCCAGTTTTTTTCTTCAGGTTGTGGGGTCTTTTTTGTATCTGAGCGGTTCCAAATTCTGCGCACTCCGTCTTTAAGTGAAATCATTAGAGGGCTATCCGTTATATTATTGCCTTTAGGTTGCTGATTCTGTTTATATAGACAAGCCTCGCCTCTTGCTGATAATTTTGAGTGTTTATTAAAATCATCAGTTTCTTTTACTTCAATGATGTCGAAGCCGTTTTTATGAAGAGTGTCACTTTCTTTTATTATTATGGAAGGTATTACGTTAGACCAGAACGCTAAAGTTGCCACAGATGAAAAAAGTTTATTTAGGAAGGGTGTAGCAGATCTTACTTATTCCTGGAAGTATTCATCAGGCAGTGGAGCTAGAATAGCAGTGATGGGAGCATCACGCATTCCCCAACCCAACATGTATGCAAGGTCAATGATTAGTGATTTACATGGTACAATATATAATTATAATTAGCACTATAAAACAACTGCTAGTGGCTTTAAGAGAAGAGTGTAGCTGTTGCAGACCATTAGGCCTAATACATAGACAATGTGAAATCACATATCTTGTGCCCTTGGCCATGATTTAAGAAAAGGTGCCCTCAACAAATGGGTTTACGATTCGCAATATCCACATAGCGACACCTTGCAAAGAGGATGCAAACATGGATGTTAAAGGGGCATCCATACTTTCTTTCAAAGAATATGTATCAATATTTCACAATACCTACTGTGGTTGCAAAGAACAAGTTACTTACCATTGGTAATGCTCTTTCTGGTGGATACTCTATCTAACCGTGGATTCTTCACATTCAGAATATTCCCAAAGGCACCAGACTGGATTCAGAAGTTTTCAAAGCTATGTAGATAAGGGCGACTCAGCGTTGGCCTGGTTCTGTCCCGGAAGGGATGGTATGGCACCACATAAAAGTGCCACCCATGCACGCTGACATCAGTTTCTTGCTTGACTCTTACTGTGCCCTCAGATGCAGAGCATGAACAATTGGAGGTACCAGTGTGCAGATCTCTAATTTGGGACCTTTATATATGGTAAAAAGGAGGTCACTACACAGAACGGGAAGGTAGATGGGCAGTGAGAAATCTCCGGTTTGATAGCGTATCCTCCAGAAAGAGCGGTACTGAAAGTAAGTAAACTTGTTCTTCAGATGCATACTTCTAAACGCAGATTCCTCAACTTTGGAACAGATACCAAAGCAATACCTCCCAATGTGGAGGATCGGTGGACTGAGTTCAGACCAAAAAGTCCTACAGGACTGAACAGGAGAATTGCCCTTGCCATTGGACCTGGCTGCCAATCAGTAGTGTTTTGAAGACATATTCACGGGCGTCCACATCACAGCCTTGCAGATGCCAAGACCAGGCAATTAGCATACCAATGAAGCGGTACCAGCCTTGGCCCTGGTGGAATGAGCCCTTGGCCCTTCCAGAGGCTGCTTCTTGGCCAATGAGTAGTAGATCTTAATGCAGAGGACTATCCACCTTGATAAAGTCCTTTTCTGCAACGCCTTACCTTTCTTTGTCCCGAGAACCCCACACAAAGCTAGTCATTCATATGACAGTCTTTGATGCAATCGATGTTAAAGATTAAGGCTCTTTTGGTGTCCAGCCAAATGAGTCTCTCCTCTTTCGAGGGGTGAAGAGGAGTAAAGAATGTTGGGAGGGGGAATGATTGCACAATGTGAAAAGGAGTCACACCATTTGGTAAAACGTTCACCATGGTCCTCAACACCAGTTTGTCAGGGGGAAGGGTAGTGTAGGGCTGCTACACCCAGAGAGCCTGGAGCTTACTCACATGATGGGCTGAACTGATCGAAATGAGAAAGATAGTTTTGAGAGTCAGAAGAAGCAATAGGCAGCTGAGCATTGGTTCCTAGAGGGTGCACATAAGGAACATCACAACCAACTTACGATCCCATCGTGGCATCATAAGCAGTTTGGAAGGCAACATGTGTGTCAAACTTTAAATAAATTGCATCACAATAGGTGATTTATACAGGGACAGTTGGTCCGGCAAATGGAAAAAGGTCAAAAGGGGCCACAAATAACCTTTAAAGTGCCCACTACAGGACTTTGCTGGGCCAAAGACAGAGCAAACAATAAAATATCCGGCAATTTGGCTTGTAATGAGTCTATGTTGAGGACTCCACACTAGGTCACAAATTTGTCTCAGTGACCAGCATAAATGGACTTTGTAGAGTGACGCCTGACAGCGAGGTTGACATCCCCAACTTCAGGCGGCAGATCAAACGCAGTCAACTGCCACGCATGGAGGTGTAGATTGTGTAGCTTCAGGTGCAGAACCCTGCACCTACTGCTTCGACAGAAGATTCTCCTTAAGTGGTAGCATGATCGGAGCACAGATGCTCATGCCCGGACGATCTGGGTACTACACTATCCAAACTCAATCCGAAGCAACTAGGATGACTTGGGTATGGTCATTCCTGATTTTCTTCTGAACTCGTGGCAAAAGAGGCAGGGGCTGAAAAGCATACAGGAGCCTCGTGCTCCACTGTAGTCTGAATGTGTCTCCTTGAGAGACCGTTCTTCGGAACACCAATGTGCAGATATTTGTGCGCTCTCGACAAAGTGGAAATATCCAGCCAGGGCTCTTCCCACTGCCCAGAAAATGTTCTGAGACACTTCGGGATGCAACCGTCATTCATCATCCATCAGGCGTCACCGGCTGAGAGCGTCTGTCCTGGCGATTAAAAGCCCTGCCAGGTGGTTCACAATGAGGGAGATGCTCAGAGGCTCCAGCCAACTCCAGATGCACAGTACCTCTTGGCACGGTGTTGGTCTGTGAGAACATGCATCAGCCTTCTCTTGATGGACAAATGGCAGGGGCAGCAAGGTCTCCAATGCCAGGCAAGTGGCCCACAGTTCAAACAGATTTATGCGAGTTGGGTTTCTGCATGAGTCCACAGTGCTCTCTACAGGAGACCACTGTCCTCTGATCTCCACCTCTCCCAGATAACCTCCACAGCCCAGCAGGGACGCATATGTTGTCTGCCAACTCTGGGTAGGGAAGAGAGAGGGGTTTCTGCTCATCATGTTGCGGTCGAGAAGCCACTACGGCAGATCCTGAGCATTCTCCTACATGACATCTGGCAGGTTTGCTTGATGCTGGGCTCACTGAAACTTAAGATCCCACTGAAGAGCCCGCATATGCCACCTGGCGAAGTGAACATTCAGGCTGCATGAGGCCAAGAAACCTCAGAGCTGCTCTCAATGAGATCCAGAACAGACACTGAAACTTTGGGATCATAGCCCAAATGCCCTGGGCTTGTTATGAAGGAAGAAAGGCCTGCACCATGTCAGTACAGCTCCCATTAAAGGAAGCCTCTGCAAAGTCTATGGCTCACTGACTGAGAACATCAATGATGTCAGGAGGTTTGCCATCGTCTGGAGGTGGTCTACGACTGACTGTGGCAAGCCCACCTTCAAGAACTAGTCATCAGCGGTTAGGAAAGCTGGTATCCTCAAACTTCGAATATGGGCAGCCATCACTTCTGTTAACACGTGAGGGGGACTGGCAGACCAAAGGGGAACACGGCAAATTGAAAAAACTCCCAGCTGACTTTCAACCGCAGGTAATGTCTGTGGAGCTGCAGGACGGGTACATGAAAGTACATGTCCTGTAGGCCCAAGGCAACCACTCAGACACCCTGATCCAGGGCAGACAGAACTTGGGTTAGTTTGAGCATTAAGGCATTCATAGGGCAAAGATCTTCGGCACAAGCAAATGGTGGGAGTATAGCCCCATCCCTACTTGTGAAGCTGGCGCCCTCTCAATGGACCCTTTTTCCAGTATAGACTGACCTCTTGCAGCAAGATGGATAGGTGCTCCTCCGAAAGCCGTTCTGATGTGGGAGGAAGCTGTGGTGGGCTGAAAAGAAATGGGAGGTCTTAAACCTGTTGTACGATGTGGGGGATCCTTCTGCCAGATATGATGGACTGCCTCACATAGTGGGGTTGTTTGCTGCTAAGATAAAACTAACGGAGCTTGGGTGCTGATGCAGCAGGGTCAGGAGACCTGTGTGCGGTGGTGACCTCTGCGAAGCATTCTTGGTCTCTGTCCCCTAGCCACACACGAAAAGACTGTTGCAGTGGTGGCAGGCCCTGCGAAGTCAATATGCCAACCCTGTAGATTAGCCTCGGAATGGTCAAAACGGATGAGGAAATTGTCAAGCAAGAATGGAAAGGTACAAGTAAGACGCCATTACTCTGCTTTCCTTAAAGCGTTCAAGGGCAGAATCAGCCTTTTCACCAAATAGGCAGGACCCATCAAAAGGCATATCCATAAGAGACGCTGGCACGTCTCCAAGTTGACGGAGCACCACACTAGTGTCCACTGCTTGGCGCAAGCAATCAGTAGTGCTCAGGCCAGCCCTAATTAAATAAATGGCTGTAACCTAGCCATCCTGAATGACTTGAGCTGAAGAGGCTCAAAACTCCTCTAGAATCTGCGGCAAAATCTTGCTGCCCATGTCCCAGAGAGCGTGCATATAGCAGCCTAATAGGCACACTGCATTGACCGGTACTCAATGCCAAGCTGGCCCAAGAGAACATTTGCTTCCCGAATGCCTCAATCCTTTTAGACTCCCTATCAGAAGGAGTCGTAAGGAATGCATTAGGATTCATTTTTCTGGTGGAAGGTTGGTCCACCAAACTCCCAGGAGTAGGATGCTGTGTAAGAAAATACGGGTCGCCAGGCACCGGTGTGCAGTGTTTGGTGACATGCCTGTGCCCCAGTGGGTAGGAGCAAGGCTTAGCCCAAGAGCCCATATGGGTATCAGTCAGGGCTTCATTAAATGGATGTAAGGACCCAGGCTAGGCTGGCCCAGGGTGCAAAACCTCAGTAAGAACTCTGTCTTGACTTCAACAGATGACAGCTGTAGGTTCTGGACCTCCGATGCTCATCTAATGACAATGGCAAATGAAGCACTCTCTTCATTAAGGCCCAAAGTGGAGACAAACTCTGGTCAGAATCTGAACTTAGAAGATGACGGAGCTTCTGATGACAGCACAATGGTCAGGTGCACTGGAGCGTAGTCAAAGTGCAACCACGGCCTGGGTTGAGTTGTATTCAGCTCAGGTCGGACACTGGAGTTGGCAGGGTTCAAACTCCAGTACTGGCCATGCCAGGACCAGTTTAGATGAAGAAGGGACCAGTGCATTCTTGGGGCCCAGAAAAGCAGCAGTGGGAGCCAATAGAGTGCCAAAAATACACAGCATGGCCTCCCTAAAGGCCTCGACCTGCTATGGTATCATAGCTGGCCCGGGAAATTCAAGGCTGGACAGAGAGTGGCAGAGTAGAGTAGAGTCCCACTTCAACTTGTTATGCTTTTTCTTCAACTTTGATTTCAACTTACCAAACGACTTCAACCTCAAAGAAGACCTGTTTGTATAAACAGCCTTGAGAGCGGGAGTAAGTCTGTGCCCTTGATGTGAAGCGGGAGTGGGACTTAAGGCGAGGTCCATTACTTCACACTCATTCACTTGGCTCTGCATAGGGAGTCCTGCTTCATTAATAAGCTTGAGGCAGAATTTCTGTGAGCCCTACAGAATGACTATCTTTGTGCTGTGACAGATTAGAACACCTATAACACAATGAAAAGATACATGTCATATCGCAGATGTGGTGCAAAAATGTTATCAGATACCTGGGGCCCTTACTTCCAAAACATAACTAGTGTTCTCTCTCATGTAAATACCTTTGCACCTCCATCTAAAGCAGGGCAGCAGAATCATTCAATGGATCACTGATTTTCTCAAAGTACACACCAGCAATTGCTAAAATCACTGAACAAACTGTTAGTTGACAATAACAACTTGAGAATACATTGCTGCTTCTCATGATGCAATCAAGACTCAGACCCCAGCACAGGGGTGAGCCGACCTTACTAGCAAAATGAGACTTTAATGCACCAATCTACCACAGTTCTATACAATGCTGGACAGTATAGACACACCGACTTGTGGTCTAGGGTAAATTAAGCAAAAGATGCTTAAAATATGACTCAAGCTTTCTGCTTTAAAGGTAATATTACTAGGGTCATCTTGGTCACAGATGAAGGTGAATACTTTCCTCTCAGACACAAAGGTGAAACTAAATCATAGGTGAAAATTCTCAATATCTGGGTTGCCTAAGACTTTAGGCCTAAAATTCCAAGTAGGGCTTAGGATGAAAATTTGTAGAGTACCACTATATTTACTAAATAATTTCTCTAATATACAAATTTGGAGCATGCCAAAAGGTTACTGGGTGGTTGGCTGAGTGAATAGTGTGAAAGAATGGGAGCAAGAACTAAATTAACTAAAATAACCTTGAAGGAAATTTTTCTTTACTCATTTGTTTTACTCTCCCTTCGTCCCATCCAGAGTTGAACTTGATTTCACAACTCAAAAATTCCCAAAGAGGGGAAAAAACATACACTGAACCAGTCTTTAAACTAAGATTGAGCACGATTTCCTGACCCGAAAACTGAGTTTAGTGAGAAAAATGCATCAACAGAGTAATGCGTACAAAGAGCATGAGAAGAGGCCAAAGTTGCACCCCTACAAATGAATATGATGGCAATGTCTCTTTGAAAAGCCACCAAAAGTGCCCTTGCTGTGGTGGAATAAGGAAAATGGTACTTACCCAGTAAGCATCTGTTCTTGGCATGTAGAGTTGCAGATTCACATGCTTTGCATACTCCTGCCATCTAGTGTTGGGTCCGGATGTTTGCAAGTTGTTTTTCTTTGAAGAAGTCTTTCCAGTCACAAGGTAGGTGACTCCTCCTTTTGGTGAAAGTGCGCATGGGCATCGACTCCATTGTTAGGGTGTTCTCCCGCAGAGGGTGAGAATGGAGTTAGTAAAGGTAGAATAGAGATGTCCATGCGTATGTATGTAAGATAAGAAAGAACTGCAACAGGTATAGGTACCCGGGGAGGCGGGTGGGCGCATGTGAATCTACAGCTCTACATGCCAAGAACAGATGCATTCTAGGTAAGTAACATTTTCCGTTCGAGGCATGTGAGCTGTAGATCACATGCTTTGCATAGACTATACAGAAGTATTCACCCAAAGCGGTGGCTAACCTGTAGCTGTTGCAGTTGTTTGAAAAAGTGTTTTAAGTACTGCCTGGCCTACATTAGCTTGTTGCCTCGCTATGCTAACACATCTACACCTTAGTGTTTGGTGAATGTGTGAGGTGTAGACCATGTTGCTGCCTTACAGATGTCAGCTAAGGGAATATTCCCTAAGAAGGCCATAGTAGCCCCTATTTTACGGGTGGAATGCGCTCTAGGGGGTATTGGCAATGTTCTTTTTGATTTTGTATAACATGTTTGGATACATTTAACAATCCATCTTGCAATACCGGATTTAGAAATGGGATTGCCTTTGTGTGGTGGAGAAAAAGCAACAAAGAGCTGCTTTGTCTTACGAAAATCTTTTGTCCTTTCTACATAATATAGTAGAGCTCTTCTAACATCAAGTGTGTGTAGAGCTCGTTCTGCTACAGAATTAGGTTGAGGAAAGAACACAGGTAACAACTGATTGATTGATGTGAAAAGCAGAAACCACTTTTGGAAGAAATTTGAGATTGGTTCGAAGAAGCACCTTGTCTTTGTGAAGTTGAAAGAAAGGCTCTTGTATAGTTAGTGCCTGGAGTTCACCAACTCTCCTTAAGGAAGTGATTGCAATAAGAAAAGCAACCTTCCATGAGAGAAATTGTAGTTGACACTTGTGCATTGGTTCAAAAGGTGGTCCCATTACCCTTGTAAGGACTATGTTCAAGTTCCACACTGGTGCAGGTGGAGCTCTTGGTGGTATTACTCTTTTTAGTCCTTCCATAAAGGCTTTAATCACTGATACTCTGAATAGAGATAAGTGTTGTCTGTTTTGTAAATATGCAGCTAAAGCTGCTAAATGCAATCGAATGGAAGTATAAACTAATCCAGATTGCTGTAAGTGTAAGAGATAACAGATGATGTTTTGTACAGAAGCATCAAGGGGATTGATATCGTTATTGTTACAGTATATAACAAAACGTTTCCACTTTGCTGCATAACATGCCCTAGTAGTAGGTCTCCTAGCCTCCTTTAGGATATTCATACAGTCTGGGGGTAATTGTAAATAACCAAACTCTATGACTTCAGGAGCCAAATCGCTAGGATGAGTTCCTTGGGATTTGGATGCCTGATTTCTCCATGGCTCTGAGTGAGGAGACTGGAGTTGAGATGCAGCTTTTGGTGTGGAACTACTGACAGCTCCAGTAGGGTGGTGAACTAGGGTTGAAGTGCCCATGTGGGAGCTATGAGAATTAGTGTGAGGGATGTTTTCCTGAGCTTCCGAACTACCAGCAGAATGAGTGGGAGAGGCGGAAAAGCGTAGGCAAATATCCCTGACCAGTTCATCCATAGGGCATTGCCTTTGGAGAGCGGGTGTGGGAACCTGGAGGCGAAGCTTGGGCATTTTGCGTTTTGAGCTGTGGCGAACAGGTCTATGTGAGGAAATCCCCATTCCTGAAAGTAGGAAAATAGAATTTGGGGATGAAGTTCCCACTCGTGGGTTTGCTGTCTCTATCTGCTGAGAAGGTCTGCAATTTGTTTGTTTACTCTTTGAAGGTGTTCTGCTAGGAGATACATTTTGTGATGTATGGCCCATTTCCAAATGGCTTGTGCTAGGAGTGACAGTTGGAGAGAGTGTGTCCTCCCCTGTTTTTGTATGTAGTACATAGCTGTCATGTTGTCTGTGCAGACTGAGACAGTTTTGCCTATAAGGTGAGTTTGAAAGGCTTTGAGCGCTAGAAACACTGCTAGTAGCTCTAGGTGATTGATATGTTGGCTCCTGTACTTTAGAGTCCATAATCCTTGGATTGTGTGACTCTGTAGGTGAGCCCCCCAACCAGTGCGCGATGGGTCTGCTGTTAGCACTGTCTGTGGAGCAGGGTCGAGAAAGGGCCACCCTTTGGATAAAATTTGTGGGTTCCACCACTGCAGAGAGCGATGGGTGCGGCCATCCACCAGCACTAAATCGGTTAACAGACCCTGTGACTGGTTCCACTGACTTGCTAAGCATTCTTGAAAGGGACGCATGTGAAGTCTTGCGTGGGGAACAATTATAATGCAAGACGCCATCATGCCTAGCAGTTTCATGAAGACTCTTGCTGGCAATGATTGTTTGGGCTGAAATTGAGTGAGAAGGGACTGAATACTGTGAATCCCGGCTGTATTGGGAGAGGCTAGAGCTTTGTGAGCGTCTATCGTAGCTCTCAGATACGTTTGTGTGTTGGAAGGCTGTAGATGAGACTTCAACGCATTCACTTTAAACACTAGTTGGTGAAGTAAGTGAATAGTGGTTTGAGTGTGTTGGAGACACATTTGGTAAGTAGTGGCTTTGATGACCCAGTCGTCCAGGTATGGGAAGACATGGATCTGTTGTCTTCTAAGATGTGCTGCGACTACGGCCAGACATTTGGCAAAAACCCTGGGAGCAGTGGTGACTCCAAACGATAGTAATTTGAATTGGTAATGATGACCCGCGATGATGAATCAGAAGGTATTTGCGATGAGCGGGATGAATTGGAATGTGGAAATATGCGTCTTTTAAGTATAGAGTAGACATAAAATCGCACTGCTGTAGAAGCGGGAGCACTTGTTGAAGTGTTACCATGTGGAAATGCTCTGACAGTATGTAGAGGTTTAGTTTTCTGAGATCTAGAATAGGTCTCAAGGAGCCGTCCTTTTTGGGGATGAGAAAGTACAAGGAGTACACGCCTGTCCCCTGATGTTGTAACGGCACAGGTTCTATGGCTCCTTTGGAGAGGAGAGACTGGACTTCTTGCTGAAGTAGATGTAAATGTTCTGGTGACATTTTGTGAGAACGTGGTGTTATGTTTGGAGGGTTGTTGGTAAGCTTCAGGCAATAACCATGTTGGATAATTCCTAACACCCATTTGTCTGTGGTGATAAATTGCCAAATGGGGAGGAATTGTAGAAGACGTCCCCCGACAGGTGTTAAATGATCGGGGGGAAGTGTAGGCAAGTCACTGCTTGTTGGGGGAGGGGGGATTACGGGAACCCTTAACTCGACCTTTGTTGTTGTTACCTCTATATCCTCCTCTAAAGAAACCCCTTGTAGAGGAAGATTGACTTGCCTTTGTAAGAGGTGGCAGTATTGTCAGAGGACATGGTTTTCGACCCTCCACGGTAGAAGGGGCGACAAAAGGAGCCCGGATTAGAGGGAGACTGCAGAGCTCCCATAGACTTGGCTACCTCTGTGTCTTTTTTCATCTTTTCTAATGACTTATCTACTTTGGGCCCGAATAGCTGTTCCTTGTCGAAAGGAGTATTTAAAATAGACTGTTGTACTTCTGGTTTGAAACCAGAAATCCTCAACCATGCATGTCTTCTTAGCAACACACTAGTGTTGATCTCTTTCGCTGCGGTGTCTGCAGCATCTAAAGCGCATCTTATTGAGGAATTGGATAAGAGCTTCCCTTCCTGTACTAAATCCTGGGCTTTTGCTTTGTGCTCATCTTGGAGGTGTTGTAGCAACTGCTCCATTCCATCCAAGGGTGCCCTATCATATCTGGGTAGCAGGGCTTGGGTGTTGGCAATGCGCCTATGATTTGCTGCTTGGGCGGTTCTTCGTTTTCCAGAGGCGTCTAATAGTTTTGACTCCTTGCCTGGAGGGGGAGCATCTCCTGTAGTCTGTGAATTGGCCCGTTTACGGGCATTAGAGACCACCAAAGAGTCTAGTGGTAACTGTCCTTTAATAAAGACTGGATCTGAGGGAGCAGATTTATATTTTTTATCAAACCTGGGGGTGAGAATGCAAGCCCGCACTGGATCCTTCAAGATGTCGTCAGCATGTCTCATCATGCCTTTAAGCATAGGTAGAGTGTGACTAGCCCTTTGTGTGGTACTGAGCGTTTCAAATAGGAAATCTTCCTCTAAAGATTCCTTGTGTAACTGTACCCCATGATATTCTGCAGCTCTAGCAAGTAATTCTAGATATTCTACATTGTCGTCAGGAGGGGAAGGCTTTGCAGGGTAAAGATCTGGGTCGTTTTCTGTAGGTGAATCTGTGTGATAATCCTTCCAGGTGTTTAGTGGTAAAATATTGTCCCCATCCCATCTCCATCATCATCATCATCATCATCATCATGTGGTGGTGGTGGAGAGTTAGTTGGTGTAGGGGAATGTGGTAAAAGAGGAGGAGGGGAAGGGTTAGCACCCATATTCTTCCTCTTTAAAGGAATAAAGAAAGGAGCGTCCTCTGACTCAGGTGTGCGGTTCTGAGGTGACTTAGTAAGAACACATCCTGTATCTGGATTTATATAACGTTCCTTTTGTTTAGGGTCCGATTTGGGTGTTGGGGCGTCGAAAATTGGATTCTGAAGCTTCGGAAGAACAGTTTTAGGTTTCGGTGGCGAGGATTTTGATGCCGGGGTAGAATCCCTTTTCGGTGCTCAAGGTTTCGGTGTGGAAGGAGGCTTTGTTTTCGGTGTCAACGATTTCGGCTCTGAAGCGGTTTTCGGCTTCAAGCCTGAAGGTTTCAGCTCGGTGCCAGATTTTGGCCGACTCAATCCCGAGCCGGAAGGCTTAGAGACGTGTTTCGGTGCCAAGCCGGAGGGGGGGCGTCGGAAACATCTTGTCGGTGCCGACCGTGGACCGAAGGCGGGGGTGGGACCGAAGCCTTTTGTTTTGGCTTAGTTGGAGTTTGGGTTAAGGGGCGTTCGGTACTCACGGTACGTTGACCTCGTGGCAAGTCTTCTTCCAACTCGAAGTCCAGTTCTGGAATGGAGACAAGTTCCTCTTGTTCTTCCTCGGCCCCTTGTGCGTCAAATTCGTGCTCGGTGTTAAATGATCGGGGGAAGTGTAGGCAAGTCACTGCTTGTTGGGGGAGGGGGAATTACGTGGTGGGGAACCCTTGCCTCGACCTTTGTTGTTGTTACCTCTATATCCTCCTCTAAAGAAACCCCTTGTAGAGGAAGATTGACTTGCCTTTGTAAGAGGTGGCAGTATTGTCTGAGGACATGGTTTTCGACCCTCCACGGTAGACGGGGCGACAAAAGGAGCCCGAATTAGAGGGAGACTGCCGAGCTCCCATAGACTTGGCTACCTGTGTGTCTATTTTCATTTTTTCTAATGACTTATCTACTTTGGGCCCGAAGAGATGTTCCTTGTCGAAAGGAGTATTTAAAATAGACTGTTGTACTTCTGGTTTGAAACCAGAAATCCTCAACCATGCATGTCTTCTTAGCAACACACAAGTGTTGATCTCTCTTGCTGCGGTGTCTGCAGCATCTAAAGCGCATCTTATTGAGGAATTGGATAAAAGCTTCCCTTCCTGGACTAAATCCTGGGCTTTTGCTTTGTGCTCATCAGGGAGGTGTTGTAGCAACTGCTCCATTCCATCCCAGGGTGCCCTATCATATCTGGGTAGCAGGGCCTGGGTGTTGGCAATGTGCCGATGATTTGCTGCTTGGGCTGCTTTTCGTTTACCAGAGGTGTCTAATAGTTTTGACTCCTTGTCTGGAGGGGGAGCATCACCTGTAGTCTGTGAATTGGCCCGTTTACGGGCATTAGAGACCACCAAAGAGTCTAGTGGTAACTGTCCTTTAATAAAGACTGGATCTGAGGGAGCAGATTTATATTTTTATCAATGCTGAGGGTGATAATGCGAGCCCGCACTGGATCCTTAAAGATGTCGTCAGCATGTCTCATCATGCCTTTAAGCTTAGGAAGAGTGTGACTAGCCCTTTGTGTGGTACTGAGCGTTTCAAATAGGAAATCTTCCTCTAAAGATTCCTTGTGTAACTGTACCCCATGATATTCTGCAGCTCTAGCAAGTAATTCTAGATATCCTACATTGTCGTCAGGAGGGGAAGGCTTTGCAGGGTAAAGATCTGGGTCGTTTTCTGTAGGTGAATCTGTGTGATAATCCTTCCAGGGATCTAGTGGTAAAATATTCTCCCCCCCCCATCTCCATCATCATCATCAGGTGGTGGTGGTGGAGAGTTAGTTGGTGTAAGCAGTAAATGATGCAAAGGTGGAGAGGTTGGTGTAGGGGAATGTGGTAAATGAGGAGGAGGGGAAGGGTTAGCACCCATATTCTTCCTCTTTAAAGGAATAAAGAAAGGAGCGTCCTCTGACTCAGGTTTGCGTTTCTGAGGTGACTTAGTAAGAACACATCCTGTATCTGGATTTATATAACGTTCCTTTTGTTTAGGGTCCGATTTGGGTGTTGGGGCGTCGAAAATTGGATTCTGAAGCTTCGGAGGAACAGTTTTAGGTTTCGGTGCCAAGGATTTCGATGCCGGGGTAGAATCCCTTTTTCGGTGCTCAAGGTTTCGGTGTGGAAGGAGGCTTTGTTTTCGGTGTCAACGATTTCAGCTCTGAAGCGGTTTTCGGCTTCAAGCCTGAAGGTTTCGGCTCGGTGCCAGATTTTGGCCGACTCAATCCCGAGCCGGAAGGCTTAGAGACGTGTTTCGGTGCCGAGCCGGAGGGCGGGGCATCAGAAACATCTTGTCGGTGCCGACCGTGGCCCGAAGGCGGGGGTGGGACCGAAGCCTTTTGTTTTGGCTTAGTTGGAGTTTGGGTTAAGGGGGTTCGGTACTCACGGTACGTTGACCTCGTGGCAAGTCTTCTTCCAACTCGAAGTCCAGTTCTCGAATGGAGACAAGTTCCTCTTGTTCTTCCTCGGTCCCTTGTGCGTCAAATTCGTGCTCGGTGTTAAATGATCGGGGGAAGTGTAGGCAAGTCACTGCTTGTTGGGGGAGGGGAATTACGTGGTGGGGAACCCTTGCCTCGACCTTTGTTGTTGTTACCTCTATATCCTCCTCTAAAGAAACCCCTTGTAGAGGAAGATTGACTTGCCTTTGTAAGAGGTGGCAGTATTGTCTGAGGACATGGTTTTCGACCCTCCACGGTAGACGGGGCGACAAAAGGAGCCCGAATTAGAGGGAGACTGCCGAGCTCCCATAGACTTGGCTACCTGTGTGTCTATTTTCATTTTTTCTAATGACTTATCTACTTTGGGCCCGAAGAGATGTTCCTTGTCGAAAGGAGTATTTAAAATAGACTGTTGTACTTCTGGTTTGAAACCAGAAATCCTCAACCATGCATGTCTTCTTAGCAACACTCAAGTGTTGATCTCTCTTGCTGCGGTGTCTGCAGCATCTAAAGCGCATCTTATTGAGGAATTGGATAAAAGCTTCCCTTCCTGGACTAAATCCTGGGCTTTTGCTTTGTGCTCATCAGGGAGGTGTTGTAGCAACTGCTCCATTCCATCCCAGGGTGCCCTATCATATCTTGGTAGCAGGGCCTGGGTGTTGGCAATGTGCCGATGATTTGCTGCTTGGGCGGCTTTTCGTTTACCAGAGGTGTCTAATAGTTTTGACTCCTTGTCTGGAGGGGGAGCATCACCTGTAGTCTGTGAATTGGCCCGTTTACGGGCATTAGAGACCACCAAAGAGTCTAGTGGTAACTGTCCTTTAATAAAGACTGGATCTGAGGGAGCAGATTTATATTTTTTATCAATGCTGAGGGTGATAATGCGAGCCCGCACTGGATCCTTAAAGATGTCGTCAGCATGTCTCATCATGCCTTTAAGCTTAGGTAGAGTGTGACTAGCCCTTTGTGTGGTACTGAGTGTTTCAAATAGGAAATCTTCCTCTAAAGATTCCTTGTGTAACTGTACCCCATGATATTCTGCAGCTCTAGCAAGTAATTCTAGATATCCTACATTGTCGTCAGGAGGGGAAGGCTTTGCAGGGTAAAGATCTGGGTCGTTTTCTGTAGGTGAATCTGTGTGATAATCCTTCCAGGGATCTAGTGGTAAAATATTCTCCCCCCCCCCCCATCTCCATCATCATCATCAGGTGGTGGTGGTGGAGAGTTAGTTGGTGTAAGCAGTAAATGATGCAAAGGTGGAGAGGTTGGTCTAGGGGAATGTGGTAAAAGAGGAGGAGGGGAAGGGTTAGCACCCATATTCTTCCTCTTTAAAGGAATAAAGAAAGGAGCGTCCTCTGACTCAGGTTTGCGTTTCTGAGGTGACTTAGTAAGAACACATCCTGTATCTGTATTTATATAACGTTCCTTTTGTTTAGGGTCCGATTTGGGTGTTGGGGCGTCGAAAATTGGATTCTGAAGCTTCGGAGGAACAGTTTTAGGTTTCGGTGCCAAGGATTTCGATGCCGGGGTAGAATCCCTTTTTCGGTGCTCAAGGTTTTGGTGTGGAAGGAGGCTTTGTTTTCGGTGTCAACGATTTCAGCTCTGAAGCGGTTTTCGGCTTCAAGCCTGAAGGTTTCGGCTCGGTGCCAGATTTTGGCCGACTCAATCCCGAGCCGGAAGGCTTAGAGACGTGTTTCGGTGCCGAGCCGGAGGGCGGGGCGTCGGAAACATCTTGTCGGTGCCGACCGTGGCCCGAAGGCGGGGGTGGGACCGAAGCCTTTTGTTTTGGCTTAGTTGGAGTTTGGGTTAAGGGGGTTCGGTACTCACGGTACGTTGACCTCGTGGCAAGTCTTCTTCCAACTCGAAGTCCAGTTCTCGAATGGAGATAAGTTCCTCTTGTTCTTCCTCGGCCCCTTGTGCGTCAAATTCGTGCTCGGTGTTAAATGATCGGGGGAAGTGTAGGCAAGTCACTGCTTGTTGGGGGAGGGGGAATTACGTGGTGGGGAACCCTTGCCTCGACCTTTGTTGTTGTTACCTCTATATCCTCCTCTAAAGAAACCCCTTGTAGAGGAAGATTGACTTGCCTTTGTAAGAGGTGGCAGTATTGTCTGAGGACATGGTTTTCGACCCTCCACGGTAGAAGGGGCGACAAAAGGAGCCGAATTAGAGGGAGACTGCCGAGCTTCCATAGACTTGGCTACCTCTGTGTCTATTTTCATTTTTTCTAATGACTTATCTACTTTGGGCCCGAAGAGATGTTCCTTGTCGAAAGGAGTATTTAAAATAGACTGTTGTACTTCTGGTTTGAAACCAGAAATCCTCAACCATGCATGTCTTCTTAGCAACACACAAGTGTTGATCTCTCTTGCTGCGGTGTCTGCAGCATCTAAAGCGCATCTTATTGAGGAATTGGATAAGAGCTTCCCTTCCTGGACTAAATCTGGGCTTTTGCTTTGTGCTCATCTGGGAGGTGTTGCAGCAACTGCTCCATTCCATCCCAGGGTGCCCTATCATATCTGGGTAGCAGGGCCTGGGTGTTGGCAATGCGCCGATGATTTGCTGCTTGGGCGACTTTTCATTTACCAGAGGCGTCTAATAGTTTTGACTCCTTGTCTGGAGGGGGGGCATCACCTGTAGACTGTGAATTGGCCCGTTTATGGGCATTAGAGACCACCAAAGAGTCTAGTGGTAACTGTCCTTTAATAAAGACTGGATCTGAGGGAGCAGATTTATATTTTTTATCAATGCTGAGGGTGAGAATGCGAGCTCGCACTGGATCCTTAAAGATGTCGTCAGCATGTCTCATCATGCCTTTAAGCATAGGTAGAGTGTGACTAGCCCTTTGTGTGGTACTGAGCATTTCAAATAGGAAATCTTCCTCTAAAGATTCCTTGTGTAACTGTACCCCATGATATTCTGCAGCTCTAGCAAGTAATTCTAGATATCCTACATTGTCGTCAGGAGGGGAAGGCTTTGCAGGGTAAAGATCTGGGTCGTTTTCTGTAGGTGAATCTGTGTGATAATCCTTCCAGGGGTCTAGTGGTAAAATATTGTGTCCCCCCCCCCCATCTCCATCATCATCATCAGGTGGTGGTGGTGGAGAGTTAGTTGGTGTAAGCAGTAAATGATGCAAAGGTGGAGAGGTTGGTGTAGGGGAATGTGGTAAAAGAGGAGGAGGGGAAGGGTTAGCACCCATATTCTTCCTCTTTAAAGGAATAAAGAAAGGAGCGTCCTCTGACTCAGGTTTGCGTTTCTGAGGTGACTTAGTAAGAACACGTCCTGTATCTGGATTTATATGAAGTTCCTTTTGTTTTGGGTCCGATTTGGGTGTTGGGGCGTCGAAAATTGGATTCTGCAGCTTCGGAGGAACAGTTTTAGGTTTCGGCGCCGAGGATTTCGATGCCGGGGTAGAATCCCTTTTCGGCGCTCAAGGTTTCGGTGCCGAAGGAGGCTTTGTTTTCGGCGTCAACGATTTTGGCTCTAAAGCGGTTTTCGGCTTCGAGCCTGAAGGTTTCGGCTCGGTGCCAGATTTCGGCCAACTCAATCCCGAGCCGAAAGGCTTAGAGACGTGTTGCGGTGCCGAGCCGGAGGGCGGGGAGTCGGAAACATCTTGTCGGTGTCGACCGTGGCCCGAAGGCGGGGGTGGGACCGAAGCCTTTTGTTTTGGCTTAGTTGGAGTTTGGGTTAAGGGGCGTTCGGTACTCACAGTACGTTGACCTTGTGGCAAGTCTTCTTCCAACTCGAAGTCCAATTCTGGAATGGAGACAAGTTCCTCTTGTTCTTCTTCGGCCCCTTGTGCGTCAAATTCGTGCTCGGATCCTTCACCGAAGATGTCCGGCGTGTATTCGACGTTTTGACTCTGCATCTCGCGACGTCGAGCCAGACGATCACGGAGCGTTTTCTTCGATCGGAACAATTTGCACGCGTTGCAGTCCTGTTCGTTGTACTCCGGAGGCAAGCACAAGTTTCAAACTTCATGCAAGTCGGTGCGTGTACACTTAGCGCGGCACCGAGGGCAGAATTTGAATGGAGTCCGTTCCATCGACTGCGAAGTGGACCGACGTGGTTAGGCCGGACGGCCTTTCCAAGATCTTCGATCGAAATAGAGATTTTCCTTCACGGATACGATATGCAGAGAAGTGGGATACGCATTCGAAAAAATACCGACGCAGGTAGAGTGGATTGCGCACCGAGGGGAACCCGAAGAATGGCTTCTAACCGGAGCGCAGCAATACACGTCCGAACCCGATGGCAGAAAAAATCAATCTAACAATGGAGTCGATGCCCATGCGCATTATCACCAAAAGGAGGAGTCACCTACTTCGTGACTGGAAAGACTTCTTCGAAGAAAAACATCTTGCAAACATCCGGACCCAACACTAGATGGCAGGAGTATGCAAAGCATGTGATCTACAGCTCACATGCCTCGAACATAAAGTCTCAAAGAAAACTGAACTCTTATGGTTCCATAACATTCACAAATATGTGAGACTATCACTCTGACAATTTAGTTAATGCTGACTTGCTTTCTGGATCCTTCAACATATGAGTATTTCAAATGAGTTTGAGATGAAGACTGAATGAAGATGATGAACGTACAGCTAGGACACTGTGCTGTACAAAAGGCGTTTTCCTAGCAGGCTGTCTAGTGTCCATGGTAGGCAAAATGGCTCAACTATACTTTTGATAGTGCTCCCGCCTACACAGATACTAGAGTTACATGGAGGGTGGGAGGGGCTGAACACTGACCCGCCCAGTGTCAGAAGGGGCTCCCCCGGGCACAGTGAAACTCGCCTTCCTCTTTTTCTCCCTGTGTTGTTGGCCAGGACACTGGACCCCACAAGAACCAAACAGCATCAAGGGAGAACATAAACAAGTCATTTGTTTTTGCTCTCTTTAAATTCATATTTTATTTTCATATTGGTAGGTAGCTTCATTTTGTTTCCGTTTCTTAATATTTTGTTTGCGATGTTTTAATTCTCCATATAGTCGCACCCTGCTTCCTTGAAGCGCCCAGCATCTTTTATGGAGCGCACATGCTGCTCCAGAAACCATTCATGGGCATTTGGTATCTAACTGCTCGTCTTTTAGAAAGGAGCGCGTGTGAAAGGCATTAACTCTGTTGTTTGGATGGCACGTCAACAAAGATTCAGGAACCCAGCTGGGAAGGGCGGCAGAAATGTCCTGCACTGTGACAGGAGCAAGCTGTGCCATTAGACTGAAGGTGCAAAGATGCAGGGGGTGTACGGGCGGCCTTCTGAGACAAAAGAAATGCTGCTGTGCCTTTAAAAACAATATGAAGTGCATGAGCCAATAAATTAAGAAGTAGAGCAAAGACACGTTTATGGTCTCACTTCACTGTAAGAGCTGAGGTTGAAAATATTAGAGGTAAATGTTAATCATGCAACAAACACGGGGTAGAAATGTGATAAAGCCTTTTCATAAGTTAAGAAAGTGTATTTCTTTAAAGTTTCAGTTTAGTACATCAGACTAAATGACTGCACTGAGAGATGTTTATTAAAAGTGATAGTTTTTTTAAATGAGCTTAGACACATTTAGGGCTCTCACTCTGACAACAAATCAAGAGGCAAGTCATTTGTCTTGTGCATCCAGTAAGTAGCCTAGACTCTTATTATATATAGAGCAATATTATAGTCTATTAAATCAACACACAAGAGGGTTATGTGCAGTGCACATACTGAACTCATGTATTTGACAGTGCTTTCATATGTCATAATGGAGAAAAGGAGGTTCAGTGAAATAAAATATTTGCATAGAATCCAGTGCTAGAACTAGAAAAAATTTACTATAGGAACCTATACATTAGGGGTTAAGATTTGGAAGAGGAAAGTGGGTGGAGTCATAAGGGGCAGAGCTTTGAAAACCGAGTCTGAAAGTCGACTTATACACTTATTTTCTTTTTTTAAAACCTGCAGCAAAGAAATTGGCAGCAAGGACACATGTGGCAGTAAATTTTTCTAGCTTACATAACCTGTCTGACAGGGTTAACACACCGGCTGCAGATATCATTGTGTGCCCAGCAATTTGGAAGGGACTGTAATAGTGGGAAGATATATCTAGTGGTTAACACAGTTGTGGGAGAGTTTTGTGTTTTGTCTAGTCACAGTTTTGACTCATAAAGTAGCAGAGAGGGTTAATGTACCTGCACGTCATATTATATGCAGATCACTCATTGGTATTTTATTTAGAGAGGTAAGTGAGCTGCTGCTTTTGACGCTGAGATCATTTTGTTACATCCAGTTCATAATTTGCAAGCCTTCTAATATAGCACAGTGATATATTTATCGGCATCAAGGAGCTGCATGCAAAATGTAGGTCACAGGTTTAGATCCTTATTGAACTTTTCTCAATCTGTTATTCTAAGATTGGAAAAAAGGGTTCCTTTGTGAATTAATAGCCTTGTTAGTACAGACAACGACAATCGCTGTTACATTTTAAATCCTGAATTTTTTCTCTGACAATTCATTCTTAACCTATAATGTTTACAAGTATGGATAATATGTTATTCCTACACCAATAACCCTCATTCTTTTATGTAACATTTCCTGTACATTGTTTACACACATGATTTATTGTGCCTCTGTGCGTGATGTAAAGCGCTGTGACCCTCTACACTGTAAAGAGTAGCACCATAAAAGAATTATATTAAAAAATTAGTATGCAGCATTTAAATAAATGTTTGTATAAATACTCATACAGACCAATAAAGCCTCCATTCTTACAGTACAAGCCCATCTCTTACACAGGGAGTTGAACAAAGTAAAAAATCTGCCTCCAATAGTTTCTCTCAAGTACTTGTAAAGTGGCAACAAGTTGTGCTCCTTTGTTTCCTTCTATTTTAGTGGCATCTAGGTGTTAGGCTCCAGTTGGCTCCAAGCTAGGATGATAGATGGTCAAAATGAGGGCTGATGGCCCTTTAAATCAGGCATTTGTTTTGGGCCCAGTTGAAATCTAAAATCAGAAAGCTGCCTCACAACTTGCAGGCAGTGCTGAATGTGTCATGGTGTCAGAAAAATGACATCAAGACAAATTCAGCATATTTCCCTTTGCCGTCCAGATCCATCCCAGAAATAGTTGCCAGAACCGGGATTCCTCCTACTTTCCAGCACAAATAGAATCACATTATTTAGTGATACTGGATCCACATTGTGCAGCTCTGCAATAAGATGGGTATCTCTTTCTCGCAGCTATTTTACATCTACCTACCACGGTTTACCAAGGTTAGTCTGAAAATTAAGAAGTCCGCAGGGAAGGGGTTTCTTCAGTGAGGGTAAGAAAGCTCGGAGAAATGCCTATACCCATGCTCTCTGCTGCAGAGTGCAATCCAAAATATCACAGGTAAAGTATCAAGCACTGAAATATTGAGACGATAAATGCACATTGGTAGCTATAGACTTACTATTCTTAACTCCACATCTGAATACCTTGTAGATATATATAGATATATCTACAAGGTATTCAGATGTGGAGTTAAGAATAGTAAGTCTATAGCTACCAATGTGCACTTATCGTATATATATATATATATATATATATAGATATTATTATATTCAAGGTACACACATGTGGAGTTAAGTTAAGTAAACATACCTACATTTAGTCTCACCTAGTCAATATTTTGTGGCTCAATATTATTCCACAAAATTATGGCCGCACAATATATTTGACAATATATTTATGTGCAACATCCCAGGGGTTTGGGCCCAGTCTGTGGTTACTCTTCGAATCTGTTGTTAATAATTTTGTTTGCTGTTGGTGTCTGATGGCCTAAGACACTGTTTCATTGTAACTAAATGACAGACTTATTCTTTTTGTACACTTATGTCTTCATTCGGGACATAAAGCAAAAAGAACATCATTCAATAGCTGATGAAGTTGGACCATGTAGCAACAGCATGTGGAGCAGTACACTGTCTCCCAGTTAAGATGTCACCCACATTTATAGTCTGAAGCTGTCTACTTACGCTATGCAGTCATGAATGTTGAATTACTTACCCCCACCATAGTAATCAGAAGTGCACCTTACGTTTAAGTGCTCTCACTTAATTTCAAAGAATTCAATGGCCACACTAATGCCTCCAGTACAGCAAAGGGTTTGCCTTTAACACAGTAGGGCATAAGTACTATAAGTATTATATAGTATTGTTTTGTGGTATTTGTAAAGTGTGTAATACCCATCATGGGGTCCCTACAGCACTTTCTCAATAGTTGAATAACTTAGCAGCGCTGTATAATTGGGGTTAGTTTATAGCGTAGCCTATGTGTAGTGTGTTTAGTGTTGTGCGTGAGATTTGAAGGTGTGCTGCAATCATGTTGCAGTTATCTTTTAGAAGCACGTATGCAGGAAAGTGAATATGAAAGAAATATAAGATCTGAGTCTGCATAAATGTCCCTTTAAATCTTATAACCTGCACCTGATGCAGCACGTGTTAGGTAGCAGCCAGGGTTTATTGTGCTTGGGGTTGTAGATGGTTGCTTGATTATCCTTATAATGATTTTGACAAGGTGGGATTGTAAGAAGTCCCAAAATGACACTTCCACCACCACAGTTCTGCTGATATTATTGCTGTAGGTAGACACCATAACCATAAACAGGAGTTGAGTCCATGGCGGGACAAACTCAACATCTACCTGGAAGCATCTTATTTGTGCTAGGAGAGTGTACCCAAGTTTTGATTTGTGTCAAAAAGTCTCTGCCAATGTGAAATTTACTGAAATTAGGGAAGTATTGTGGTTAGAACCTTTCTTCCAAGGTTTTTATACTGCCTGACCTTAAATATTCCACTGTTTGAGTGTAGAGACCACTAGAGGTGACAGAGCAGCAGTCAAGCGCATGTAAAGATGTTTGCCTTTTTATGGACACAGAGATGGCAATGTGAATCAAAAGTTCTCATTTTATTATTTGATAGCTGAAGCGTTGCACTCACTTGGAAAGTTATTTGATGCATGTCTTTGGTGCACGCAGCTTAGGCTCTGGTGCACAGAGATCATTCATTGCCGCACACAGAGGAACAAAATTAGAGGGAACATTGGTGGCAACCCTCCAAAAGTCAAATGGATGATGTCTTCAACCAAACACCATGGGTTGGCTTGACTTTCAAGTCCTCTGCCTTGTACACTGTATTCAGGATACATGTGAGACTGCTTTAAACTATAATGAGGGCATGTCTTATATTCAGATGTATTTAATCGACTTGACTGACATGTGAATTGTGATCCTATTAAAGTGAATGCACATCTTTTTGTTACTCAAGTGAGAAACATCTTTAATTGTATGCCATTTACAAAATTATAGAAAGTTCATTAAAAGGCTAAAAAGCATAATGAATGCCACATTGTCTTCAATTTACACTGTGAGGAAAACCCCTTTTTGCAGGATCATCCCCACTTTTTGCCCGCACTTTTTTGCTAGATTCAATGCTGGTTTAAAGACTGAGCACGGGGGCGCTCCAGTTCAGAGCCCAGTGTGTGTGCTCTGACCCCTAAAATGTGTACAACTGGCTAATCACTGATTGGCATACTTAATTTACCAATAAGCCCCTAGGAGATGGTACCCAGGGCCTATAAGTTGAATGTCACCAGTGACCTGCAGCACTTATGGTGTCACCACTAAAGTGACAAGTGAAAACTTGACTCTAGGCCTGCTACTGCAGCTTTAGCTGTGCAGTTTGTAGGTTGCAACTTCGACCTGGCAAGAGAGAAGAGACTCTCTGCCAGACCTAAACCTTCCTTTTTTAGTACCCATAAATCACCTCAAAGGTCGGCCCTAAGTGCCCATAGGGCAGTGTGCATGGTATTTAAAATGTTGGACAAGTGTTCTTAAGTTTTACATGTCCTGGCAGTGGAAAATCTCCAAAGTCGTTTTTCACTGTGGCTTAGGTGGCTCGCCAATAAAAAAGCACTGGGTTACATTATAACACTTTATGATTAGGGCTCCTAGTTTTATGGTATTTATATTTTTTAACATTTCCTTCTGTATTTATCCATATTTATTTTTTTACCATCTTATTAGTATTTATCCATATTTATTTTGTGGTTTGTGGATAAGTGGAGTCAGAATTGGTACATTTCCACATTTATTTAACCTATAAACATGCACTCATACTTTGATGCCTGTCACGTTTTTGCAAATTCAGTAGCCAAATATAGCAAAACACTACACCCACAGGTAAATATTAGCAATTTACTACAAATATATTTTAACATATGCATGTATTTAAAGATATTTTAACCTGTTTTTTAACTCCCCATGCTATCGATCTGCTCATCTGTTGGCTTGGAATTCACAACAGACAGCATGGAAAGTGACTCACTAGAACCACAATTTTCAGACTTTTTCCGCTTTTTAAAATAAATGCAGACAGGAAACACATTGTTTTCTGTCTGTATTTATATGAAACAATCAGTAAAAATGGAAAACTGGATGCCTTATTTATAATGTATAACTTCATGTTTGTGAATAGCTAAAACCATGTCTCAACCACTCAAATTAATAGCAATTTAAAGAACATCAAGTGGTTTGCCGTTACAGGAGCAAGTCGTGGTAGTCGGCCTTCCGACACTGTACCTGACTCCTGTCGCTGTAACCTTTTCGTTGACTTTTTGCTGAAACACTTGACGTTCACATCCACTGGTGAGAGAAATTGTCTTGCCACACCTTACCAGACTCCTGTTGTGGTAACGTTTTGCTGACTTTGGCACATTCTTTTACAAGCGATCCAAAGACATGTTCGGTCTTCATTCAATCAGCTTAATGACTTTTGTGATTGCGCACATAATTTAACAGGTCTTTTCCATCATTTTTCTGATTTATTCTATTCAGATTGTTTCAGTAAGTACCCTTCATGGCACCATCACCATGCCTTCTATAAAAATTTAGTTTTTTAGCATTTTAACATCATGTTACTCCCTAATTTGGCAGTTGCTTCTACACAACTGGAATGTCCTGCTGATGACCGACTACTCACAAAAGGGTTGATATGCTGTCGAAAAACAAGGCAACTGGAACTTTTTATGATTGCTTCTCTTACTGTCCTATCAACTCTGTGTAAGCAGTGCGATTGTTCAACAAATAATCATTGTTCCACTGCCATCTTGTAATATACACACTACACCTTCCCTTTTTTATCCATTCAGTGTGTGATCACGTGAGCACTGAGCAACGTTTTGATGCAGTAAATGCTTTTCACCCTCAAAGTTTGTTTCTTTTTCATGGGTGCATAATTAAAATATCAGGACCATTTATTGTTGTTTATATTGATTTCTCTGCCACAAATAACCTTTGTTGTATATATGCTTGATTACAAGTGCATCATGGAATTCCGACCCCTCTGCAAACTACTGTTTGCGCAGGGATTGAAAAGTATGAGTTGCATAGTAATCTTCAGGCAAATTTCGACAGGCCAAACCAGATGAAATTTACTAGGGGAAAAATGCCAGGTAAATACTAAACCATGTGGAATTGGTGCAACAGCTATCCATTCACAATGTAATTCACTTTTCTGTGGAAAACATGCAATCAGAAGTATTAACTGCACACAGTAAATACTGCAACCAGGGATATCAGTATTTACTCGGTCTGGTAAACACCTAAGCCTTTCAGAGCGTAAGCATACATACTGTGATTCTGTCTGTCTTAATTTTTTCACAATAAAACAGTGTACCTACTTTGATTTTGAAGGCCCTTTTAAATCCACTGGCAAAGAATCCGCCAAAAGGTCCAATGAGAGAGGCAAACGTGGACAGTGCGATGCTGTGGATCTGGAAGGGGTACATCCAAACAGTTTTCTGCAAGAGACAAAGGGAGAGAGAACAGGTGGTTTCAAAAGCAGAGTTCTTGCATGCAGCTGAGTATAAAACAATCCTGTCCCAAAACAAATTCTACGCTAGCGAGACTGGGTTTAGATTCGAAGGATGATGTGCTGAATACCTGGTACCCACCCACTGAGAAGAGGTGTACTGGCTTCTAAGAAAATGGAAACATTTTCCAAAAGTCTAATAGTTCTACAAAGCTTGGCAGGATTGGGCAAGAGACAGTGCCATTTCAGGAGAATGGTTGGCATGTGACTGCCACTGCCACATTCCCAAAGGCATTTGGGAGGCACCAATCTGGAATACTGTGTATTTCGCTGATGTATGTCCACCTCTGCCAGTGACCACTAGTGGTCATTATCAGAGCAGATTTGATTTGCAAGGGTGATCTGGGACTGGTATGTCATCGGGGACACCATGTTCTAGTCCTGGGTTTTTATCTAAACAAACCATTTTATTCTGGGAATCCTGGTTCACTTTGAGACAACTGGACTAAAGTTCTAGAGGACAACAGCTTACAGAACTGGACTGAAATGCAGTGTCTTCTGGATGGTGTGGTCACCCGATAACCTTACATGGGCTTTTACCAGATAAGCAAAATTATTTCCAACACAGGGTCATGTCCCCTCTGCTGGAATAGCAGGGGTTCATCAGGACAGGAATTGGAGTCATTACAAGTCCCACCTCAAAATGCACAGCGGGGTGCTTCAAGTAGGAACAGAGTTGCAGGGAGAGAAAGAATACTGCCGGTCCAAACTGAATGAAATCAACAGAGTACTCAAAAGCGGGTTCTCAGGATATGGGGTGCTGCCCTTCTTCCAGGACATCCTAAACAAATGGTCCTGCAAGCACATACGACTGTGTAGCCTGCAGTCAAGGGAATTACATTTGCTCAATTAATACTCTTAAGACAAAAGCAAGTTATTGTTTTAAGGACCATTTTAGTTTTCCGATTGAAATTCCAAAAAACAATGCCTCTTGGCACACCTTCTCGCCCATCCCTGAATACGAAATCTATAACACTCTTCTAGCGATTAACCCCTCCAATCACTTCTCTGATCCCTTACCTCCTTCTCTATTCAAAATGATAAAAACCTCAATTCTACCCATATGGTCAAAGATTGTAAACGCCTCTCTGAGGCAAGGCTCCATACCTGACTGTCTTAAAGTAGGGGAGGTCACACCGATACTAAAGAAAGCTAACTCCCTCTCCTCAGATCTCAACAACTACCGTCCTATATCCAACATCCCCACTCTGGCGAAACTGCTGGAAAAATGTGTACAAATTTAATTATGCAACCACATCGAGAACTACAACCTCCTAGACAAACACCAATCCGGCTTCCGTCAAGGTCACAGCACTGAATCAGCACTCACCCACATAATGGATGACATACTAAAAATGTTAGACCATAACGAATCATGTCTTTTGATACTTCTTGATTTATCCTCCGCTTTCGACACGGTTAAGCATGACAACCTACTGTCCTTACTGGAACGAAGGATGGGCCTAACTGGCCCCGTGTTACAATGGTTCACCTCCTTCCTTAATAACAGAACCCAAAGAATCAAGATGAAGCAATCACTTTCTCAACCCTCCATGGTCACCCTATGGGTTCCACAGGGCTCAGCACTATCACCCATTCTTTTTAATCTACTCATAGAACCCCTGGCAAACGCGCTGAACTCTGCGAACATTCTATATCACCTGTATGCGGATGACACACAACTGTATATGAAAATCTCCTCTCCAGATGACTTCATCTCCCTCAACGCTATTCTACATAATACTCAAAGTTGGCTCACTGGCAACCACCTCATGCTTAACACCCAAAAAACAGAATTCCTCCTCATCTCCCATCCCCCAATCACACACCTAAGATAGACTTACGGCTGAAGCATCTAACTTCCTTTGACTGCGCTCCCCATATCATTGACTCCGCAAAATCCTTGGGAACCACCCTTGACCAACACTTAAATATGCAGGCGAAATCAATAATGCCACCAAGGGAGCTAATCATCAGATGAGTATCCTAAGGAAACTTAAACCCTTCCTCCCACAGACCGACTTAAAAATGGCAGTTACAAGCCCTAGTGTTACCAAGATTGGACTATGGAAGCACCACGCTATGCGGTCTTCCCAAATACAAGCTGGCCCCGCTGAGGGCATCTCTTAACGCTGCAGCCAGACTGGTCTCTGGAACTAAAAGAAATAACCACATTTCTCCGACCTTGAAAGTTCTGAACTGGCTACCCTACGAGTCAAGAATACAACTAAAGATCGCCTGCATGACCCATAAAGCCCTGCATAGCAATACCCCCAGTTACTAAGCACAAAAGCTAGAGCGGTCGGGAGGATGCAGACAATCGCGAAGTGCGAGTTCACTAATACTGAAACCACAATCCTTCCACAAAAAGAGAACTGGTTGCAGAGCATTCTCAGGTATCGCACCGAAGATTTGGAACTCCTTACCTCCAGATGTACGCAGAATCTCTTCCTTTACATCCTTCAAAAAAGAAGTAAAAATGCTTCTAATGAACAAATTCACATCCTAAGACTTTAACTCTTTAATGACTATTAGCCACCTATGCTATCCATATACCACTGTCTACCTCTTCTGTAATTAAGGTCGAATATCGAATGTATGTATATTACCCCAATCATCTAATGTTTAAAAACAGTGTATTGTAAAGCGCTCTGATACCCTCGTGGGTCATGTTCACGCTATATAAAACTTTATAAATAAATAAAATAAATAAATTGTTTAGGGAATATACCCTGAGCTACACAATGACAACCACTCTTCAAGCAACATATGCAGTAGCTAAATTATGGCTTGTCCTACCCATCCAATGATGGACTGGAGCACAAGAGGAATGTGGTACTCCTGCAGCTGGAACAGCTCGGGCGGGTCACAGTCGACGGTGAAGCGGTTGGTGTCGTTGTTGAACTCCACTGGGCACACAAAGTAGCTGTATCCAGCCATGAAGTACGAAAGCTGGTGGGAGACAGGACAAAAAGAAAGGACAAGTGAGCGCAGAGAAAGACAAGACAGCACCCACCCTGATTTCTTAAATATGTACCTCACTGTACGCATCGAAAAAAAAGGCAATGTCTGGAAGAGTCGCATATTATTCTCTTGGTAGAAAAGGGAAATGCCTGTTCCTACCTCTGTGACATTAATCCCCAAGCCAGCCTTTATGGATGGCCACAAAGTAATCTTTAACCATATTTTCACTGAATTCATTTACTCTCTTAGAAAAGAAACAAGGCCACAATTGTGATTTATGGACCAGAGTTGCCCTCGTCCAAGATCTTGGATGGTCATATATTTGTGCCTTTGAGGACACAAAGGGCCAACTAAAATATAAAAAAATAACTGAGACTGCTAGGGGCTAGGTGGTGTGTTTGATGGTGGGATAGCAGAGAGAAATACGTAGTGTACCGAAGGACATGAGCAGTTATTCTATGACATATCAGCTCAGCTATGACATGCAGCAGTATGGCGAAAAGAAGCAAGGATCACAGAGCTCTTTAAAGCCTGAAACATGACCATGCATCAACAGTTCACAGAAACTAACACATCACTGTTACAGTATGCAATGGACTCATGGCAGCCAATTCTGCATATGTTAATAACCCATTAAAATGTGCAGCTGTTAAATGAGAAAGCAGCTGCAACATGCTTGAAAAAGCAACCGGAGGAGAGTTAAAATACAGGAAAGTTGTGCCTCAGTTAAGGAGCGCTCTGACCTAGAAGCATAACACTGAGTGAGGGAAAAGAGAAAAGACTAGCACTGTTAAGGCCCAAAAAAAAAAAAGTATAGGGAGGTGTGCAGGAATACACATTCAGCGCAACCTGGGACCATGGGTGTACCCCACTGCAGCAATTTATAAAAAAAGAATTGGAAAACTGCAACATGGGGGAATTTCAGTGCATGGATCTTACATGCAAGAGTAGGATATGATGAAATTCCAGCTAGATCCCAGTGGTAGCAATAACATTTAGAATTATGTTTATGGTGCTGTGCATGACAGTACTCAGGGTAATAGTTAAATGAATGAATGAATTACAGGTCTTCCCTGAAAGACTGTAAAAAATAATGTGTTCATTGTTCACAAGTCATGTCCTTTTCGGGGGAAGTTAATATGCTCACTGTGGTGGGCCCTCAAAGCGATACTGCTATTCACTATAAACTGTAATTAATGCTATGCTTAACAATCAACACAGAACCTCGTTAAGAATCCACCAGTTTAGAAAACTCCTACAAGACATCGCTTGCCTACTGGAAAAGGTACTTTAACTTAGAGATGCACACTAATGTTGCTCCTTGCTTGAAGTGTTTCCCCTTACTCTATTAAATGCAGGCGCTCCTCTTCAAGTTAAATACAACGGCTGCTGCATAGCCTCAATGAAACGCTTTTCTTTCCAACCAGTGGGGAAGAAAGAGTGAAGAGCATAAATAAGTGGGTACTTGCGCCATAGGCCTTAAAGTCAATCATTTCAGTGAGTTGCTTCCAACACACATAAGAGCTCTATGTTTAGATTAGTAGCTTAGAGCCACATCTTACTAGATGTTATTCACTAGTGACTATTGTAAGCTATTGTACACATATATCTATGCAATAAGGAACCAGCGGCTGTGCCAACATTGAGGGCTTATCTTTTATAGCCTGAGATGTCGAGAACAGAGTAACATTGTTTTTGTGCTGATCCATTACAGTGCCAGCTATATTAACATATAAAAAGAGCGTTGAAGCCTCACATTTAACTTAAGTCCCCCATCCCCGCCCATTCTTCCTGTATTGGCTCTGAACGAAAACTGAAATATTTCCACTTGCTCTAACTTACTAACTGTCCCGCCACATTCTATGCAGTTTAATCAAACAGTGCCAAAGTTATTGACAAATGAAAGTCTTATGCCCCTTCCCTCCCCCTTTGGTACTGCTTCCGAGAATTCAACACTTCTAAAAAATAATATATTTCTAAATTATTAAGTGTAAAGGACACAGGGCTTGAAGTACAGGGGTTAAGGACATAGGGTTAAGTGTTTAGTATTATAGTTGGAAATGTGTTTAATTTAAGCTGTGTTGATGAGTTTTATGGTAATATTTACCCTACCTGTTCGTGAAAAAAAATATGAAAGTGTAGCTTTTTACAGTAACACTGCACTTAATTTCAACGGCACACATCAAGTTTGAAGTGACGAAATTATAAGTGTTAAAACACACCGATGCCTTTTCTCAGTTACAATTTCAAATTAAAAAGGTACAACTGTTCTTCCCTTTAACTTTGCCCCCAATGATGGTTTGGCACAAAACCTAAACTAATTGATAGCTAAATCTTCTAAACATCTAATACATTTTGTGCAAATTTGTCACTAAGTGCCAAAGTTCTGAGCAAATTAACACATATTTGTCCCTACATCCCCATGAACCTGCACAAATCTGAAAATACCAACAGTAAACACATGCTAAGAGTCTACCAAATTTCATGCATATTCGTCAGAGTGATAAGCAAAGCAAAAATCGCCTTTTCAACTGTCAAGATACACAAATGTATTAACACTTCCAGGGCTTCCCAACATCTTTTTAGAACGCTAATATCTCAAAAATACATACTAAGGATTTGAAGCCTGAGCTACAACCTGCTTTTCTTTGAACATGGGTTTCCTTTTTTTTTTATCTGTGCTCTACTTTATACGTACCTTTTAAATCGGGACAGAAAGCTTGTTATTTGCACTTGGTAATGGATTATGGCTTGTTTAATGCTTTTGCTTAAAAGTATTGCATTTATCTGTGATTGGTTATTTGTATTGAATGTTTCTACCAACTTCACTCATGGTTACCATTTTATGAAGCTCTGAGCAAGAGGTAACCATATAAAGTGAAGTAGACATGCGAAGAGAACATTAGTATCTAACCGGCTCTGTCACAAGCTAGTGGGGAAAAATCAATCAGTATTCGCAATGCTCTCCCTGCTCATACTGCTACTAGTACGCTGTGTGACTACAGCTACACACGTGGGTGGGTGAGAAGGGCTGCACTGTGAATACGTTGCAGGCTCCTCCTGACAGTGGGTAAAATAATACTTCCCCAAGTGCCTCAGTTAATCTGCTAAACTTAGAAGCACTCAAATATATGCTGAGCCCCAATATTAAGCATTATAAAAAAAGAATAGGAATGGGATATTGACCCTGTATACTATATGAATGTGAGAGGTCAGAGACCACTTACTTGGGATCCCCTTTGCTCATAGCAGAAGATGCTCACAAACACTTTAATCCCAAAGAGGCCCAGGTGGTAGTATCAAAGGAACGCTAGTGGGAACCCAACAGGAAACAGCCTATTATAAAGTATACACTAAAGATTCCTTTTGAACAAATCAAATACATTTAAAAATAGATTTTAAATAAAGAACTGAAGTTTTCCCACAGCTTCCTAAAAAAAGACAGTCAAATATCAATTTGCCAATAAAAAATAAAAAAGTAAGATTGTTTTAATACTTATTATTTCACAATGAATAGATCGTTTATGTGTTGACTTTTCTTTTGAATTACAGAGGAGTATAAGACCTTCTTTATCAAAACTCACCTATGTAGCTCTGTTTAATTTGACCTTCTTCAAGTTGTTCTAAGGTCTCTCTTGCAACTGTCCAATGAAAATTAAGATTTCATTGTATCATGTAACCAACGCTTCCAATGATTTTGATTTGTAAATAATGATCTTTTAAATATGGTTGTATCATTTAATGTGTAATATTCTGATTCTCAGTGTATAGATTAATGTGTACCCATTAACTAACTGCTCAACTGGCCCAGATGATGGCTACCTTATCTTTCTTGGGTAGAAGGAATGGCTATCAGCTTGACTACCAGAAATCAGCAAACTGAATTATGCTATTCTGTAAACTTATTATTGTATCCTGACTTCACTGAAATGTTTGCTCCTGCGAAAGGATAATGTTACTTACCCAGTAAGCATCTGTTCTTGGCATGTAGAGCCACATGCTGTGCATAGCTCGCCATCTAGTGTTGGGTCCGGATGTTTGCACTTGTTTTTCTTCAAAGAAGTCTTTCCAGTCACGAGGTAGGTGACTCCTCCTTTCGATGTTAGTGCGCATGGGCATCGACTCCATTGTTAGAATGTTTGCCGCAGAGGGTGAGAATGGAGTAGTAGTAAAGAATAGAGATGTCCATGCGTATGTATGTAAATTAAATAGAGAGCTGCAGCAGCTACAGGTATCCGGGGAGGCGGGTGGGCGCATGTGGCTCTACAGCTCTACATGCCAAGAACAGATGCTTACTGGGTAAGTAACATTATCCGTTCGAGGCATGTGAGCTGTAGATCATATGCTGTGCATATATTTTGTAGCAGTATCCTCCCAAAGCGGTGGCTAACCTGTAGCTGTTGGAGCTGTCTGAAATAGTGTTTTAAGTACGGCTTGACCCACATTGGCTTGTTGTCTTGCTGACACATCTACACAATAATGTTTAGTGAATGTGTGCGGTGTAGACCATGTTGCAGCTTTGCAAATGTCAACAATAGGAATGTTTCCTAAAAAAGCCATAGTGGCCCCTAGCTTACGAGTGGAATGTGCCCTAGGGGGTACAGTTAGAGCTATTTTTGCTTTCGCATAGCAGATTTGAATGCATTTAACAATTCATCTTGCAATACCTGATTCTGAGATAGGATTGCCTTTGTGTGGTGGTGCAAAAGCAACAAAGAGTTGTTTGGTTTTACAAAAAGATTTTGTCCTTTCAGTGTAGTACAAGAGTGCTCTTCTAACATCTAAGGTGTGAAGAGCTCTTTCTGCAACTGAATCAGGTTGAGGAAAGAATACTGGCAATTCTACTGACTGATTTATGTGAAATGCAGATACGACCTTAGGGAAAAATTTAGTATTAGTACGAAAAATGGTTCTTGAATGGTTAATGCCTGTAATTCACTCACTCTCCTTAATGATGTGATTGCAATGAGGAAAGCTGTTTTCCCAGGAGAGGAACTGTAGTTCGCATTTGTGCATGGGCTCAAAAGGTGGGCCCATTAACCTTGTAAGGACTATATTAAGATTCCACAGTGGAGCTGGTGGAAGTTTCGGTGGTATGACTCTTTTTAGTCCTTCCATGAAAGCTTTGATCACAGGTACTCTAAACAACAACAAATGCTGTCTATTTTGTAGATATGCAGCGATTGCCGCTAGGTGTAGTCTAATAGAGGTATAAGCCAACGCTGATTGTTGCAAGTGTAATAAATAGCATATGATGTTTTGTATAGAAGCATCAAGAGGGTTGATATGATTATTACCACAGTAGATAACAAATCTTTTCCATTTAGCTGCGTAGCAGGCCCTTGTAGTAGGTTTTCTTGCTTCCTTAATGATATTCATACATTCAGGTGGAAGTTTTAAGCAACCAAACTCTAAGATTTCAGGAGCCAGATCACAAGATTCAGCTGTTTGGGATCTGGGTGTCTGATTTCTCCATGGCTCTGTGTGAGGAGACTGGGGGTTAAATGCAGCTTTTGTTGCGAAACCAGAGATAGCTCCAACAGGGTTGTGAACCAAGGTTGACGTGCCCATGTGGGAGCTACTAGGATTAGTCTGAGAGACGTTTGCCTGAGCTTGTGAACCACTAATGGAATGAGTGGGAGAGGCGGAAAAGCGTAGGCAAATATCCCTGACCAGTTCATCCATAGTGCATTGCCCTTGGATTGTGGGTGTGGGTACCTGGAGGCGAAGCTTCGGCATTTTGCGTTTTGGTATGTGGCGAACAGGTCTATGTGAGGGACTCCACAACTTTGAAAGTATGGGAGGAGAACGTGAGGGTGGAGTTCCCATTCGTGTATTTGCTGTCTCTGCCTGCTGAGGAGATCTGCAATCTGGTTGTTCACTCCTGGGAGGTGTTCCGCCAGGAGATAAAGTTTGTGGTGAATGGCCCATCTCCAGATGTCTTCAGCTAAGTGGGACAGTTGGAGAGAGTGCGTCCCCCCCTGTTTTTGTATGTAATACATAGCTGTCATGTTGTCTGTGCGAACCTAGACAGCTTTGCCCTCCAGGTGAGTCTGAAACGCTTTGAGGGCTAGAAATATTGCAAGTAGCTCTAGATGATTGATGTGGAGCAGCTCTTGCTATTGACTCCAAACGCCTTGCACTGTGTGATGTTGTAGGTGAGCTCCCCAGCCAGTAAGGGACGAGTCCACTGTCAGTACTATCTGTGGAACTGGGTCTATGAACGGCCGTCCTTTTGACAAATTTTGTGTGTTCCACCACTGCAGAGAGCGATGAGTACGGCCGCTTACCAACACTAGATCGGTCAGTAGACCCTGTGACTGGTTCCACTGACTGGCTAAGCATTCTTGAAGTGGACGCATGTGCAGCCTGGCATGGGGGACGATTATGATGCAAGATGCCATCATTCCCAGCAGTTGCATATAAACTCGAGCTGGAATCCAATGATTGGGTTGAAACTGGAGAATTACAGCCTGAATATTTCGAATTCTGGCTGCGCTGGGGAAGGCGAGAGCCTTTGAGTATCTATTGTGGCTCCAAGGTAGTCCTGAGCATTGGCTGGTTGGAGATGTGATTTTGTCACATTGATTGTGAACCCTAGTTGATGTAGTAACTGAATCGTTCTGAAAGTGTGCTGAAGACATTGCTGGTACGTGCTGGCTTTGATGAGCTAATCGTCCAAGTATGGGAAGACATGGATGGTTTGTCTTCGTAGGTGAGCAGCTACTACCGCCAGACATTTTGTGAAGACTCTGGGGGCTGTGGTGACTCCGAATGGGAGTACCTTGAACTGGAAGTGTTAACCCGCTACCGCAAACCTGAGGAATTTGCGATGAGCGGGGTGGATTGGAATATGAAAATAGGTGTCTTTTAAATCTAGAGTAGACAGAAAGTCGCCTTTCTTCAGTAGAGGAAGTATTTGTTGAAGTGTTACCATGTGGAAATGATCTGCCTGAATGTAAAGATTGAGTTCTCTGAGATCTAATATTGGTCTGAGAGAACCATCTTTTTTGGGTATTAGGAAGTAAAAAGAGTATACACCCAACCCTTGATGTTGCGGTGGTACGGGTTCTATAGCTCCTTTTAGCAGTAGAGACTGCACCTCTTGTTTGAGGAGGTATAGGTGATCCGGTGAAAGTTTGTGTGACTTTGGTGGAATGTTTGGAGGAGTGTTGATGAACTCCAGGCAGTAACCAGAACGGATAATTTGTAGTACCCAATTGTCTGTTGTTATTGACTGCCAGATTGGTAGGAAATCTGACAGTCTTCCCCCGACAGGTGTGAGGTGGTCGGGGGGAAGTCACTGCTTTGTATTGGAGGGGGAGGTGCGTGTGTTTGAACCCCTGCCTTTGCCGTTGTTACCTCTGTAACCCCCTCTGAAGTAACCCCTAGATGGAGAGGGTTGGTTATTGCCCTTATAGGTGGTGGTCTCTGAGGAGGTATTTTTGGAGCCTCCGCGGTAAAAGGAGCGACGAAAGGAACCACGGCTTTGTGCTGACTGAAGGGCTCCCATTGATTTGGCCACTTCAGTGTCCTTCTTTATCTTCTCCAGTGAAGAATCCACTATTGGGCCGAATAGATGCTCTTTATCAAAGGCAGTGTTTAAAATGGAGGTTTGCACCTCTGGTTTAAACCCTGATATGCGAAGCCAAGCGTGTCTTCTCAAGAGGACACTGGTGTTTATTGCTCTAGCAGCAGTGATCTGTGTTCCTGGGGCAAATATTGTATTAATTGCTCCATCTCGTCCCAGTGGGCACGGTCATATCGTGCTAGCAATGCTTGAGTGTTGGAGACACGCCAGAAATTGGCCGCCTAAGAGGCTACCCTTTTCCCGGAAGCATCAATAAGATTGGATTCCTTATCCGGGGGTGGAGCATCTCCTGTTGTCTGGGAGTTGGCCCTTTTCCTTGCATTGGACACAACCAGGGAGTCTAGTGGCAACTGACCTTTAAAATATACTGGATCCGATGGTGCTGGCTTGTATTTTTTGTCCACTCTACGGGTGAGAATACGAGCTCTGACCGGGTCGTTAAAAATGTCATCTACATGCCTGATCATCCTTTTGAGCATAGGTAGTGTATGCGATGACCTCTGTGTGGTACTGAGGGTTTCAAAGAGGAAATCCTCTTCTAATGATTCCTTATGTAGCTGCACTCTATGGTAGTTGGCAGCTCTACCCAGTAATTCAATGTAGCCTACACTGTCATATGGTGGCAAGGGCTTGTTAGGATATAAATCAGGATCATTGCCCGTGGGTGAATTGGTATTGTAATCATCCCAAGAGTCTTGTATTGGTTGATTATCATCCCCATCATCCTGGTTGTCAGGTGTATGAGGTGGTGAATGTTCAGGTGAGATAGGCTGAAACTGAGGTGAAAGAGGCGGAGAGGAAGAGGAGGAGGAGAAGGGTTAGTTCCAACCGTTCTCTTCTTTAAAGGAATGTGGTATTCTTCCTCTGTATCAGTCCTTCTCTTTAAAATCACTTTAGTGGAGATATGTCCAGTTTGAGGATGGATATACAGTGTTTTTTGTTTCAGATCCGGTTTGTCGATCGGAGCGTCGAAACTGTGTCCTTTTGGTGATTTAGGCAGATACCTGACTGTTTTGGCGCCGAAGGTTTCGGTGCTGAAGTCTTGGATGTTGACGTTTTCGGATCAGAAGTGCGTTTCGGTGCCGAATGGGTGGGGTCGGCGCCGGACTTGTGTTTCGACCCGGAAGTTCTCGGCTCCGAACTTGATTTGGTTGGAGTCTTTTCAGTGCCGGAAGGCTTTTTGGTAGGCTTTGTTGCCGAGCCGGAAGGCGGGGCATCGGAAGCATGATCTTGGTGCCGACCGGAGCCCGAGGGCACGAGTTGGACCGGAGCCTTCTTCTTTTGTGACGCAGGGTCTTTGGATGAGGGGGGAGTTGTACTCACGGTACGCAGTCCATGTGGGATGTCGTCCTCTTGGTCGGAGTCGAGCTCTGGGATGGCGATCGGTTCCTGCTCCTCCTCAGTTCCCATTGCCTCGCCGGCCTCTTCGTCTGATTGTTGTCCGAAGATGTCCGGATTGGAGCTTGTGTGCTGCTCTGCATGTCGCGACGTCGAGCCCGACGGTCGCGAAGTGTCTTTTTGGAGCGGAAAGCCTGACACGCGTCGCAGTCCTGTTCTCTGTGTTCGGGGGACAAACACAGGTTACACACTTCGTTTGAGTCGGTGTGCGGGTATTTCACGTGACACCGAGGGCAGAATTTAAAGGGAGTTTGTTCCATCGACTGCGGGTCGGCCCGACGCGGGTAGGCCCCACGGCCTTCTACGAGCTTTCCGATCGAAAGATTAGTTTTAGTAAGGAAATACGATACGCGATAGAAAGGGAGATGCGATCGAAAACAATACCTTCGAGGGTGAGTATCTTACGCACCGAGGGAAACCGAAGAAACGGTGTCGAATCGGAGCGAAGCGATAGACGTCCGAACCCGATGGCGGAAAAACCAATCTAACAATGGAGTCGATGCCCATGCGCACTATCATCGAAAGGAGGAGTCACCTACCTCGTGACTGGAAAGACTTCTTCGAAGAAAAACAAGTGCAAACATCCGGACCCAACACTAGATGGCGAGTTATGCACAGCATGTGATCTACAGCTCACATGCCTCGAACATATGTTATCCCCTGTGCCTCTGTTCTGTTAAAAACTTTCCCAATTTTTTTTTTACCATAAAATAATACATTGTTGACCTATGTGACTCTTTAATGATTCATTCTACAAAAAAAGTGTATTAAATGCTAAATTAAAAGATAAGCTAGACTTCTGAACTGGCAAAGCAAACACCCTCTACAGCAAGAACGTTTTATGTGCTCTACTGCTACCAACAGTGAAGTGATAACCTGTGATGATGAAATATGGGCCATCAGAAGGGAGCATGGAATTACATTTAGCACTAGTGAAGCAGAACAGGCAGAAACACAGAAAATAGGTAGAAAGGCATACCAGCAGTCCAAAAACGACAGTGGAAAAGAATCCACCCATGAAACCTTCCCACGTTTTCTTTGGTGAAAGCTGCAGAGAAGAGAAAAGAAAGAATTAAGTTCAAGCTAAAAACGCTCCTCTGAACCAGCTTCCTCTGAGGCACCAGAATGTTTCAAGACTCTCATCCTCTTCACATGTATATCGTCGGCTTTGCCTTGGTAGGTCAGCCCGTTTAATTCAGTACAAGACCAGGAGTCAGAGGGAAGAAGAAAGCCATGTTGGAATGCAATGTAATACAAGGCCTTTTTTCAGACTAGCTAAATTGTTCTTTAACAAGCATGCAAAACTATTCAGAAGCACACAATAGGTAGAGGACATAAGCAAAATTAAATCAGCATTGGCAAAGTCAATAGGTCTCACTTTTGGGACCTACTGTTTTTGCCATTTCCTTCTTTTAGATCCTGTATTGAGTCTAAGATAAAGCAAAATGCAAAAAAAGAAAAAAGGTGTGATGACGCAACCACTGATTGTGATTGTGTCATTCCACTGGCACGCGCATGCATGATGGCATATGTGCACACAAACGTCAGAAAGCTTGCATGCACCAGTCAAAGGCCGTTTATTTACCAATCCAAGATGGTGCATGCCACTTAGGTCCACTTAGGTCTATAAATAATAATTAAAAAAAGAATAACTTTTTAGTTCAAAATCACAAAAAAGGGACCACAGAGGTACGAACACTGGAGCAGGTGTTGGGGAAAGGAAGGGAAAAACAGAGCACGAGGGAGAGAGCTACACAGCGTGGAGGGAGAAGCACACAATGGAAAGCACACATGGCATGGAGCGGGGGATTAGCACATATGAGTGTGAGCAGCACGCAAGGTTGAGCAGCACAGGGAGCAGGGTAGAAGTACATGAGGGAGAGAGCGAGCACCACACATATGCGAGAACAACAGAGCAGTGGGGCATTGTGGGGGGAGCACAAGGGAGAGAGCTGCAAAACACATGCACTCTCACAAAGTACTAAACCAAAAAAGTGAGCCGTCGAAGGACACAAGGAAAGCCACTGACTAGGTGGCAAGCACATGAGAGTGACAATAAAGCCAACCAATGGTAAGCAATGTGTAGGCTGTAAGCCCCAATGTACGTTTTTGGGAAGTCCACAAAAGGTCTTTCACGACCAGACAGCTTTCACTGCCTAGTAGGCGAAACCTGAAAAGACTTATGGCCTGATTTAGATCTTGGTGGACGGGTTACTCCGTCACAACAGTGACGGATATCCCATCTGCCGAAATATAAATCCCTTTATATCCTATGAGATTTATATATCAGCAGACGGGATATCTGTCACAGTTATGATGGAGTAACCCATCCGCCAAGATCTAAATCAGGCCCTTAGGCCCCTATTATAAGTTTGTGAATGGAGTTCATAACAGTAGGTACCAGCATTCCAAAATTCACTATAACACTGCAAACCAATTCTCTTTGGGAACTTTAGCTGCTGGAAGCACCTGAAATCTCTAGGGCAAAGTGAGGGGGAGAATGGGATATAACCAGGGAAATAGAAGTGAAGCATTATCAGGGAGTCCATAATTCTGGGTTCTCTCAGCGTTCTACTCAGAATCCGATTAATTTCACACCTCCAAAATTAACAGGAACCCCCCCCTCCCCACCACCCCAGTATAGTTAACTCTGGTGTTTCAGAATTAACACCCCTGCATCTGAGAAAAATTCCACAAAGGATGACTTGATGGTCTAGACATTGTGAGCAAGGCATAGTATCCTTTAGTGGTTCTTGAAAAGTTTAAAAACAGTGGTGCATAGGCAAGGGCCTGCAAGTATGTAATAACATTATTAGAAGTGGTCTGCACACAGTAACTAGTTGAACTGACCTTGATTAGGGGGGTCCGACCAAAGAAGAAGCCAAACATGTAAGCCATGATATCATTGCAGATGACACAAGAGATTGGAACGATGAACCTAGAAGCAGAAAGAAAAAGCCTCATGCAGTGACAGAAAAAAGGTGAATAATGCAAACATTCAATCTGTAGGAACTCAGACTCACCAACTGAGCATACGACACCTAATCCACCAACTCTGTCACTGGAATTGAATCACTGAGATCAAGTTACCAAGGAAGGAGTGAGTCACCACTGTGCTGTTTTAACATGACAACGGAGGTCGCAGATCACTCCCCACCAGCCATCACGGGGCACCCCTCTCATCCAGCATGTGACATATTCAACGAAAAAGTACTACCTAGCAGGATTCATGTAAATAACCCGAATTGACGCAAGTCCTGGCAATCAGATTTGTGACTGCCAGCACTAAACTACAACCTAACCTGGTTTTGCTAATGCACTTGTCAGATTGCCTCCAGCTCACGGAAGGCAGGATCAAGCCTGTTGTGCTCAAACACACGGTACCTCGGTACAACATAGGAGACTACACCTGCTCCCCGTATAAGTACCTGACAGGCGCGGACTTAGGGGAAGGGTGAGGAGTGCTCCGAGTTAAGTTGCCTGAGATCTGCTCTGTCACATCATTGTCAGTGGCCCCACACTTGTGATTCACCACTGAGGCAACAAGATCACACAGCGCTGCAACTCTGGCCTGATATGTGACCTCCGAGATAAATCCAAGGCGTGGTGACAGGTACTGTCGCAATGCTATGACCCATTGTTGGACTCGGCCCTTTTTGCAGGGTCATCCCTAAACGTTTTGCCTTTCTCCTAGCCTTTTTTCTGACATGGTGTTGGTGGTTTTAGGACTCTGGGCACTTTAGCACTGTTGTCCAGTGTAAAGTGCGTGTGCTCTCTGTGATAAACATGGTAAGATTGGTCTACACCTGTTTGTCCTATTTAATTTACCTGTCACTCCCTTGTAAAGTGGTATCCCATATACCCATGGCTGGTAAATTAAATGCTACTGGTGGGCTTGCAGGGCTGATTGCGCCACACACCAAAGTAGCCTTTCAAACCTATCTCAGGCCTCTGCCACTGCAGGGCCTGTGCGCGCAGTGTTACTGCCGCTGTGACGTGGCACCTAAAGTGTGTGCCATGTCCGTGACCCCCCTTTTACTACATATCAGTCACGCCTAAAGTAGGCCCTAGCTAGCCCTATGGGCAGGGTGCATTGTAGGTAAAAGATAGGACATGTACCTTAAGTGTGTGACATGTCCTGGTAGTGACAAACAGCCATTTTGGTTTCTCACTACTGTGGGGCTGCCCTCCCATAGGAATGCATTGGGGATTCCCTGATAAGTGTTTCAGTGGTAATTCCTGATAAGAGAGGCGCAGCGTGGTCAAGTTTGGTATATTTGGATTAGTGATAATAAATGCTGCGCAATGGTGTGCGCAGATTTATTATAACTATTTTAGAAATGCCACTTTTAGAAGTTGGCATTTCTGTGTGCTATGTGTCTGCCTGCCTGATGTGAATTGCATGTCTGGCTTGTGAGTGACAGGGGCTGGGAGGTGTGTGTGGCTCCAGGAGGGGCAGGGTGAGTCAGCGCTAGGCTGAATGGGACATCTGCCTGGGGAGTAGTGGGAGGAGTAATCCCCTGACCCTGAATAGGACTGTGCCCAGCCTGTACAATGCTGGCTCCGCCCCCTGTGGTGTGTCTGATCACCTAGCCCCCACTTGACAAAGGGGAAGAGAAGCTTGGAAAACAAAGTGCTCCAAATCCCCCCTGAACCAGTTGCATCTGGTTCCCCCATGCCCTGTCCTGCAGACAAAGAGATTTGGTGTATAAAGGTAGGGGCTGTGACCCCATGAAAATGTTCTGTGCTGGAGTGCAGTTCCCGACTTGCTGGGGGCTTGCTGCTGCTGGGGCCCAGGAGGAACCGCCATGGGGGCTTACCTCTCTGCTGGGGGGCCCTGTGTGCTGGCCTCCCTGGGCCCAGCTATGCCCCATGGACCTAAGGACCTTGTTTGCATCCAGCGCCTCGTGAGCACAGGGCTGAAGAAGCTTTTTCCCTTCTCCCATATTTTACTGGGGCAGGAGAGCCCCTTTAGGGACTTTACGAGGGCGCTTTACTGTTAATTCTTGGCAAACCGAGGAGCCTTTCGTGTTCTGCAGCGCGTTGCTGCAAGGTGCCTGCAGGGGGACTCCCGGTGTGGGGACTCCCCCGTACCGCTGTGAAAGGAGCGGGAGCCCACCCCGCTGTTGCATGCCCGGCAGTGTGCGCTGCATTCCAGGGGGAACCCCGGCGTAGGGATTCCCCCGTGCTCCAAGGTGGAGCGGGAGCCCACCCCGCGCTGGAGCCTTACTCTAAAGCGGGTGCCCACCTTGCATGATGCCGCCGAAGAACCCTGAGAGCCGCCGCGACCCGGAAGACAGGCAAGCTGCCTGGAGGTGGGCGGGGCCGAATCCGGAAGTGTTGCGGCGAGCGGGGCTCCCGTGAGCGGAGAGAGCCCCGCGCAGGAAGGAGAGACGCCGGCACATCGACCGTCAGGCGGGAGCCCACCCCGCCGTCTGGCGCCCAGCAGAAGCCGACCTGCAGGCAGGAGCCTACCCCGCAGTGAGGAGCCTGCAGCCCGGAGAAGGAGGCGCCGAGGGAGAAGACGGGAGCCTCGCGGGCCACGGTGACTGCCATCCAAAGAGTCCCGGTGAGTGGAGGTATCGAGGGTGCCGGGAGTGGCACCAGAAGTGCCAGTGTGTGCCTATTTCCACAGCGGCGCCGCAGATGCGGGCCGCTGCAACGTTTGGGGGCATTTCCAATTTCAGAGTCCCAGAGAGGGGCTCCAACTTGACCAGTGCTCCGTTGGCCTTATTCGGACAGCTGCAACGTGAGGCAAAATTTATTTACAGAGCCTCAGAGTGGGGCTCACCAGGCACAGAGGTGCCAGTGATATACCCAGCTGCCCTGCGAGAGCGCAGGCAGCTGCAACGTTTGGGGGCATTTCTTTTTGGAAGTCAGGGGCACAGTGAGTGCCAGTGTCCCAGTTACCTTCACAGCTGCCCAGCAATTAGTGGGCAGCTGCAACGTTTAGGCCAGAGCAGTTGTTAGGAGTCCCAGTGGGGACCCAGGAGGCACAGTGGTGCCAGCGCATTTGCGCACTTGGTGTTTGCTGCTGAGGCAGCCAGGAGGTCCCTCTTAGAGCCCTGACTTTCTAGACATAGGGCATTCGAGCCTGGGTGTAAGGCCAGTTGGCCTGGGGTCACTTTAGGGTGTTGTTAGGGCGCAAGGCCCTTGCCAGTGCTACTATGGTGCACTGCTGCTTTTATGCCTAAGAGATGTCCTGCCTAATGTAATGCCTCATGTGATTCATGCCCCATGATTACTGCGTAATGTGCTTATGCTGATGAGGTTTGGGCCTAATGTGGATATGCCTGTGATGTCTATTGCGTAATGTGATTTATGCTTGTGATGCCTATGACATAATGTGTTTATGTTTAGGATGTTTATGCATAATGTGTTTATGCTGGTGAGGCCCAGTGTGTAATGTGTTTATGCTGATGAGGGTTGGGCCTAATGTGGGTTTATGCTAATATGATAATGCTTAGGTCATTATGGTACCAGTAGTTACTGGTTGTGTTTTATATTTGCATGCTGATGGTTCTGACCCTGGCCCGATTGGCCTGGTCCTGTATATAATCCCCTGTAGATATTGCCCAGTGCCAGTTGGCACAGTGTAAATGTGTGATTACGTTCCTAATGTGTTTATGATTATACAAAGGCTACTTTTTATATAACCTTGTGTGGAGTTTCTTTTGTAGTGTGCCTAGTGTGTTGCTGCTGTGTGTGTGTGTGTTGCGCAAACGCTTTACACATTGCCTCTGGGATAAGCCTGACTGCTCGTGCCAAACTACCAAGGGGGTGAGCAGGGGTTATTTTCAGCGTGAAACTCCCTTGCCCTGACTAGAGTGGTGGTTTCTGCCTGGCTTTGGCGCAAGCCTTAGCCAACCAGAAATCCCATTTCTAACACCCATCATCACGGCTGTCCGCCCTCCTGGAATGTGCCAATTTCTACTTTAGATTATGCACTTCAGCTAGTGGATATAACTGATAAAAACAATTCTTATATAGATGAGATAGCACTAATCTGGCTATGAGACATGCACTGATTGCCAATACCCTAGTCAATTTCTCTGACTGAAATCACAGCTTAAATATGCTGCATGAATGTGGGAAGGCCCCTGGCAAACAGAAAATCACGGCTGAATTTTATAGAAAGTACATGAATATACTACCACCTTACCTACTATCAATGTACGAGCAGACAACAAATGGTGCTCTTTCCGCTCTGCAAATCACTACTAGTAGCACTATTTAAACTAGACAACTCCCCCCCACCCCCCAAACACAAATTACGACTCCTACAGGCCTCTCTGTCACTTAACAATACAGTCAACAAAATGTGGCCAAATTTGTAGCAAATTGGCTCCTTCCAATACTGGCAAGATTGTCTTCATGGATCAATCCAGCTTCATATCGGGCTGCTCCATCACATAACCAGGGTACCGTATTTGCAATTACTGATGAACTGCAAATAGAAAAATAAAAGAGCGGACACACGCTTTATTTTCTATTTATTTACTTTTGTTACTATGGCGGCACCCGCACTTTAGCTCTGAACATCTTAAGCTAAAGCACGGGTGCCATAATTGCTTCAAAAGTAAACAAATAGGAAAAAAATGCATTTAAAAAAAAATTGTTTACGTTTAAAGCAATTGCGGCACCCGCGCTTTAGCTTAAGATGTTTAAAGCTAAAGCGCGGGTGCCACCATGTTAAAAAAAAAGTCATCAAACAGAAAAAGAAAGTCATGCGGCTGCATTCGGCCAGCAAATAAGAAAAGAAAAGCGCGTCTGCCATTATTCTTGCCGAGGCGTACCGCGCTGCAATAAATGAGAAAAAAAAAGCATTTAGGGAGAGCCTGTCGACAAAGCTATTTAAGAAAATAGTGCTCGGAAGCTGTAATTAAGTTACAAGAAGAGAAGAGATGGTACTAAGGAGGGACTACTAAGCCTATTGACCAATAAAAAGTCACCATTTACAAAGGACAGGAGCCAATTAATAAGATGGGCGGAAAGTGGGCGGTGCTTCATGCCCTTATCCTAAATACAGCATGTCTCGAAGAGACAGCGCAAGTACTGCCTAGGCAAGACACAAAAAACAGCTGTTAAATTAAGGCTGTATACCTTGCACTATATTTTCACGCTAAGGACTGTTTTTACCCCTAAAATATTTCTCTATTATCAACAGTGCAGCTGTCAAGGTGTGTACAACACATTCCCTCAAAATCCCCCACAACTCTGCACACCCTCTTACTTAACACTTCCATTGATCACTGCAACTTTGTGGTCGGTTCTATAAGTCTCTACAGGGCGAGATTACAAAAGACACATTGTCAACAAGAAGTAAATGGGAGACAGATCTTGGCACATCAATAATTTACTACACCGGGCCTACTGCATTTATAATGAAGAAGTGTCATGCAACAATAGACACTGCATTTTACATTATAAATTCCTACACAGGATCTACTACACTCCGAAGGTGTTTGTGGAGAGAGGGCTGATAGTTAACTCGAAATGCCAGCACTGTTGTGCACCCAAAACTGAATTCTAACTCTTGGCCTGGAACTATCTGGAAACAGCAGGGCACTGTATAGCAATATTCAGATCACTGTCCATCATATTAGACCTGGTACTCAAGCCTCATCCCTCAATGGCCCTTCTGGGCTAAGTACGAGAAATAATGGCACCACTTTACAACTATGCAGCACCTATCCTACTATATACAAAAAGGTGTGTGGCCATGTGCTGGAGTGTGGACCACCCGTAAGGTTCAAGACTTTTTGATGAGCTTCACTTATTGAAAAATGTCAGATGTGTATGTAACCCTTCCCCCAGAACCGTCCCGGTCAAAAGGCATTTGGGTTCCCTTGCGATACCACTTACTTCATCATCATCAAACTACTTTATTTCGGTTGTGTGACCATAAAAGTGCAAGTGCAAATAAATTCATTAAATACAAAAACATAGTCATAGTTGATTCACAGTCCCGTTGTTCAAAAAACATTCAATTAGTCATGTAAGAAGTCCTCCGATGAGGCAGTAAAACTATAAGCAACATAAACCTCAAGAAAGACCTAAAACTAGGCTAAAAAGGTTCCGCCATGTTGATTAACTATTCCATACCAATCTGAGTAGATCCTGATTTTAAGACTAACGACTGTTTAAAGTAACCACAATTTGCTATTAAATAATTAAAATCAGGTAACATACACATAAAAATGGTACTAGCACTTAAAATCAGATATAAGATCAGTGTGAGCTATTATAAAAACATATGTTTCTAGTAAGATAACCTATTTGTGCAGTAGACACCAAGAATTATTCATGACAGTTACAAGTTCCCAACTGAGTCTTTTCATTCGTATGGCCCAGGCCCTTTGAAGGAGGCGTGACACCGCAAAAACTATTGGCTCTTTCAGATCGCTTTTCAAAATTCGTAGCGCATCCCAATAATGTCTTACACCTTCTAGCTTACATGCTGCAATTATCCATTTTTTACGTAACTAGAGTATCTAGGGAAGAAAAAAAGAAAATGCTCTTCTGTTTCCTTTGTCAATAGACAAAAAGGACAATACTCTGGTCCACACACAGTTTTGCCCCAGCTCGTGGTGAATGATCTTAAAGGTAGGGTACCACTTCTAAACTGGATGAACAGTCGTTTAGCCACAGGAGGATAAATCCTATCCATGTAGGTTTCGAATCTGGGTGAGCATTTATGGGATGCGACTTACTTAGACATGAATCTCAGCAACCAGCACAGAATGATGAAGTAATAACAGAATCCTGAAGAGTCATATGACATGAGCGGAAATGGGATATAACTGTACTAAGGTAATGGCGCCCTGATTAAGTGTTATAGAGGCATGACACCTGTTTTACCTTTAAACCATACCCAGTAACCTGCTTCCTGTAACTGACTGTGTCATATCCAGTTATTGCTACTGCAGTAAGAATATATCCGTTTACAAGGACAAGCAAATGCATGTGTACATTGAAATGGTTAATACAGGAAACAATTACAATAATTAAATAAATAATATATAAACATCTGGCATAGAAATTACTCAACAGATAAAGCATACAGTAACATGAGCTGTGCAGAGCATAGCAAGGTGAACCGAGTATGTGAACATTTCATGTTCTTTATCTTAGCTTTTGGTTGTACAGCACTTCAGTAGTGTCCCTTCATGCATGCTCCATGCTGGTGTCCACTTTTAGTACTATAATAATGACTTGCTAGTAACTCTCCTACAACATTGTCTCCTATACATCACCTCCACCAAAGAGTAAATGTGACCTCATCCATAGCAGCACTGCCAGGAGCTTTAATTGCCCTTGGACTTCATCCTATCGTTTCCACAACAAAGGCACCAGTCGCTCTACCTTGTATCAAACTCTTGAGTATCTTTTAGCCTTGCTCTAACCACTGAGTAATAAACCATTACAATCTAAACAGCAGGCTATTCAATTAAATGTACATCATTCACAGAAGAAACAGCAGCGACCTTAAAAATGGTTAGAGTATCAGTTGTCCAGTGCACTTCATGATAGGATAGTGATGACATTACAACTTATCTAGGATATGAAAATCAAAGCAAACAAAAAATTTTAACAAGGGAAGATCACCAGCAATAAAAATGGGACATCTTCAGTCATAAAAGATAAGTGGAGGAGGTAGACATCTGAAAACTGCTCGGGAAGGACATTACCAGCCATAAATCAGAGACATGATTGGACAGTTCAAAGTCGGGGGATTTAAATCACCAACTATCCAGGGGGAAATATCACCAGCCAAAGACAGGAGGACACTGCCAGCCAATCATTGAGGGATATCTCAAGCAATTGGGTTGAAGCGGGAGGTGACATCACAAATCACTTGGGAAGGATACCAGCAGTCATCCACAGGGGAAGTCACTGGGAACACATGATCTGTAAAGCAATATTCAACTTACCAGATCATGCCTTCAAATAGGTTGTGAATAATGAGGTGAGACTGAGTGACGACAATCAGTAAAGTCACATGAGTCCAGCCAAACTATAGAAAAAAAAAAAACACTGGAGTTAGCGTGAGGAAAGACAAGACATTCAAAAGAATATTTGCAGCAAAACAGCAACATGAACCCGAACAGGCTGTTCCTAAAGATCAAATTACTTCGATACACAACTTAATCAGAGAATTTGGTGCGATGAGGCTAAATTAAAGGTTGAATCGACTGTAGTGCCATCATTATACAGCTAGGTTTAGATTTTTTTTCTTATTCAAACATAATTTATCAACAAAATCATTCCAAAAAGGGAAAATGTCAATGCTTTCTCTTAAAAAATATACTTTAGAAAAAATTCCGAATTCTTTAGTGGTGCCCACTGCCAGCTGGTGTAGAGGGCGACAGTTTTACTAAGTGCACAAAAAGGTTCTCTCCTTTCAAGACTGGAGACTATATCATGACGTCCATTCCTGAAGGGTGCATCAGTGATTGGGGGGAGGGTTGTGAGTCAAGAGAGAGAGGGTGCTTGAACTTGTGTTCCTATGTGTTAGCAGGTTTCGAGATCGAGTATGGAAACAAGTGAGAAAGACTGCACAAGGAGAGAGAAAGGAAGGAAGTGCCTAGCTCTATTTTACGAGGAAGGAGGGATAGACAGAGAGAAGGAGAAGGAGATGTGGTTGGATTGGAGGAGATGGAGGGTGTGGCCTGCACGCCATAATCCACAATAGTTTGTGGGGATTTATGTGCTTCTGTTTTTTCAGTCTCGTTACAGATAGGCCCTCAGTTCCCTCCAATATGCCAGGGCACTTCTCTTATCACATGAGAGGAAGCCGTCCCCTCTATCATGAACACTTAACACTTCTGTGCATCATTAATAACCTCTTTCTTTATCAGCAGCCTTGTGGGGAAGAGCAGGTGTGCATGGGTCCAGTGCCTCAAACTCCTGTGTGAGTGGTGGCCTCTCCTTTCTCAATCAATCCACAGCTTGAAAGGTATCCGTGAAAAAGTGGATTGGGGTTCCCCTTATCTGGATTTTCCCTCTGTCTATCATGTATGGACTTGCACCTCTTTTCTCTTAATACACAAAAATAATTGTAAGACCTGCTCTACACATCGATGGGGTATGCTTTGGTTACTTCAAGAGAAATTGCCATCTGCAATTAATTCTGACATAATTTCAAGCTCTTCCCACATCCACTGCACACAGTTCCTTTGATCAGATCCCCTTCTTCCTCAGGGACTCCCAACATCCAAAGAATTTTAGCTCTCAAGGTCTTTCCACAATTTTCATTCACCCATCTTTGTCCCTTGGTGTTAAAACTGCTATCAGGCATTCTAAATTTTTTTAGATGTCGCCCTGCACTTCATTTACAGCCAGACTGGATTAACTTCTCAATCTGTGCCTGATTCTAGAGACCTCACCAAATCTTGGAGTCTGTCAAATTTGAGGTTTAGCTGAAGTGTTTTTATCAATCTGTTGCAGCGTCTCCATTATTCCTGTGGGGAGTAGTCCCCCTGGGACACAAATGAAGAGTAAACTTGGGCTCACTGTCTTTGTTGCTAACTAATGGTGCCCCTCTTAAAAATTAAACATCAGATTTTCTCCCTCTCTGTCTCTCTCTTGGTTGGGAATCTTGCTTCACATCTCCATTGGCTTAATTAGAAGAAAGGAGATTTGAGGGCATTGTCGTGATGTACCTGCTAGAGGTAGTATCCTAAGTGGTAACACTCAAGCCTTTCTGCCCTTTTGTATAGGAGTATATACATTAACTTTTGGGTGTGCACCAGCTCTTGTAGGCTCTCCACAGTTGAGTAAACTATTTTTAGGAACAGCAGGTCTCAGGGACTGCACTGCCATCCAAACAACTCTTAATGACAGACTACCTTTAACAACCTTAGTACTCGATGCAGTCGAAGTAAATCATCCTGCAATGCAGTCAATGGTTTTGAAATGTCTGCTTTCAGCTTCTGCAGCATGATCTGATGCCCTTTGTGTAAATGTTTCCTCCATTACATTCTCAGCCAGTGCTGCAGACCCATTTCCAGCATTAGCCCACATCACTTCGCAAAGAGGGTGCAGATTCTGCAAGAACTTTGAACTATGGGGCACTGTATGACCAGATGTGAGATGGTGTCATACCTTATTCCTCTTCCTCACCCCAGCTCTATGTAAGACACCACACTGGACATGTGTGGTTGGGTCCCTGAACTTCGGTTTCATCCACACTTTCCTCTTGGTGCCCTTTAGCATGCAAGGTACGTCTCATTGCATAGAGGGCAAGGCATTCCGGACAGCAGAAGTACCCCTTCTAGTCACCACCTCAGGGAAAACTGTCCACAACTAATATGTTCAATATGCAGTTTCAGAGCCCCATTCAGGCATCTCATACGATATGCTAGTTCCCCCCAAAAATGGTTATTTCATGGCAATTTCAAGTAAGTTTAAATGTCAGATGAGAGGTCCTTGTTTATGCCATCATCTTGTTCAGCTCGGGCTGCACCTTGTGTGTTTAGAGTTTGAATCATTTTTAAACAACATTGAAGCAACCTCGGAAAAAGTAATATGTGCTGCTTATAATGAGAACGTGATTAATAATTTATTATTTAACACCCCTGAGGTGCTGCTTTCATGAACACTAGTTAAATGGAGAAAATACTATTCAAATATGTAGATTTGAAGATCTGACTGTGGTGACTTCCACATACAATGCTAAGCCCAATCCATTCATGGTGGGAGAACCAAGGCTTGTGTGATCGACAGTTCAAAAAGTGGTGTAGTGAGGTTAAAGAAGTACACACTTCATTCACACCAATTTGTAAACAATGAGTATAAATTTTGGTTTCTTAACAATCACGGATCGTTTATTGGAACAGAGGTTTGTGGACTGAGGCGGACTTGTGAATGATGGAGAACTTTAGGACAAAAAGTACAGATGTTGTCACTTCAGAGCAGAGCAACGGTTTTTTACTCATAGCTTAATCCATTCTCAATATGTGTGAAGTAAGGTAAAGTCAGAAACAAAAAAGAGAGAGGGCAAGATCTGTATGCCACCTTGAATCAAACACAGATTTCTAAAGAAGTCCAACTGAGAGCGAATAGAAGCCCCAGATTTAGCCTGTGTAGGTGGGAAACCCCCAAAATGTACAAGGAGGGGAATGCCAGAGCAAATCAGAAGTCTCCTTGTCCCTAAGGACCGAGGTACAAAGCGAGCCCTCGAAAGACCCCCCATCATATTACTTGTACAGCAGATGGCAGGTTTTTAAGATTTGAATACGGTTTTGACATCTTAATTTAATACATACGAGTACTGCATTTTAGTTATTTAAATACCATAAGGAATGCCTTTAAACAGCACCATGAATAGAAAAAAGACAATTGCATTATTGTAATGTACAATATGAATGGTCAACAGCATGATTATACCCTAAGCAATATATAGATGCATTACAAAGCACCCTAAACTAAAATGAGACACAGTGAGGCAAAATGACTTGCTTGAGACAAAACATTTTGGTCACACTGGGAAGTTGGGATGTGAGTGCGGGCCTCCCAGTTAGGGAGTCTCAAATCAGGAATCGAAATAATCACCTCTATGCAACAAAATAACTTCAGACAACACCTAAACTTCAGAATGCGATTTACATTTTTTTTTAAATACAGTGAGTTTGCACACAAGCACAGTCAGTTTCAGGTTATATTTTCTCACAGGACACCAGGATGTGAACTGCAGCAGAGCTACAAAACACTTTTTTTTTTTCTTGTCCTGTGCCGACCTGAAAATACAGTTAAGTATAAGGAGAAAAACACGTTTTTTTATTTATGCATGCACTGTGTTAATGTATCTCGTCATCCTTCATTTATACTACTTGCTATTCTTATCATACGAGAATGAGGGAAAATGATTCAAACCGAACTTCAGGCTAAGGCAGAGTGAGACATCAGGCTTTTGACAGGCTCAAGCCACAGTTGGTTTTTCTACGTACAGTTTGTGTCTAAGATGCTGGACTTGATGAATGCAGGGTAGGGAGTCCACATGGTTGCCTTGTATGTCAACTAACAAAGCTACATGCAACCTAAGAATGCTTCAGCTCCTCAAGGGAGGCACAGATGTTTACTGGAAGAAAGGTTCTCTGATTTCAACAACAGAGAAATACAAAATAATATCTAAGTAGAACTACACGCGTTGGAAATCTTCCTCTGAGAGGAAAGTCTTGGTGACGTGAACTATCCCTAGCAATATCAATGTAAAAACAAATAAAACAATGACTCTTGTAATGGTGATCCTTTCTCCACTAGTGGAGGCCAGGTCACAAAACACAGAGCACTTCTGCAAAGCCTAACTAATATAAGGTAGAGCTGAGAGAAGCCGGGGTACAAGTGGCCCCACATGACTGCGTGTTTTCCCAATGCTTTCAGAACCTCAGTGCAAACTCTCTGTTGTGAAGGACGTAGGATACAGGTGGGCCACAAATTAGAGGCAGTGATTGGAGGAAGCAGACAAAGGGCTTCCACTGCCAAGCTATATGTACAGTGGAATATTCACACCTCCACATCCATGGAAAGATTATAAAACCTATTTTCACATATAAACGTTGAACTGTATAGCATTTGACCGATCTACGTTTCTGGGACCAGTAGAATAAGTACAGGGCAAACTTTTGAGAGCAACAGCCTCATTTTGGTCTCCTATGAGAGTCCCATAACAACACTCGTGGTCAGCGGCTTTCAGATTTAGCTAGAGGGAGAAGAAGAGGACGACTCATCAGAACACCCACCCTGACATCATTTAATGCAACCTGCCCAAATGCTGTTATGCAGGAGTCAAAAGTTCCTTAAATGTAGTGTGATATAGAGAATCTCCCTTTTGTGTTCAAAGTATGGGCAACTCCCCACTCCAAGATCTTTTGCTTACACATACCCATAGATCTGTACCTTAGTCACTGTGTTGACATAAGAAGCTTCAATGAAAAAGGCAAGTACAGGCCGGGAACATCACCTTTGAAGGAGTGCCAACATTTAATAAACTACCTATTCGAAGTTCAGCATAGTGTACAAAGCTGAAGCATAAAGTTATTGACAACACAACCTCCATATTGATGTAGAGACAAGTTCTTATAACATTTGTAATGGCCCTCTTCTAAAATATTCAAAGATCAAGTTTGGGATAAAATACCTGGATGGATCTTCAATGGATCATAGAGGTGATTCAGGAGATATTGAACCGAGTCTCACCACAAGAGATGAAAAGGAGGTTTTCCATAAGAGAAAAACATCCTTGAGAACATGCAGCTGAAGGGGGACCCTTCCTAGCAATAGTTAAAGAGGACTTGCAGCATGTACTCCTCTGCACAAAATAAATAGGGTCAAAGCTTATGTCCGCAAAGGTGGATGAGAATGATAGTAGGAAACTACTAGTTCTCCAAGAAACAGGTGTGTGCTCTTTGCCTCATCAGAAAATCAAAGGATAGCTTCATCCGAAATTGTTTTTAGGGTAGCACCTAATCTCACCCAGTAAGCAGGAGCACAAGAGGGAAAGGAAGGCGTCAATTGCTCAACCCATCAAAAGGCACTAGGGTGCCATTCGCTGAAAGAGGAGGAGAATCTTTGCACACCTGAAAAGTGGGCCCAAGCCCTTTATTGAAACGAAACCTACCCGATGGCAGAAGAAGTGAGCAAATAATATTGCAGCCCCAGTGCAGAAGAAGTAATGCAGAGCAACCTACAATGCCCCTGAGGAAAGAAGATGGATCCAAAGGAGCAGAGAATATCAAAATGTGATTTATTTCATGTCTGCTAAAACTTGAGCTGGTATTTGATACTGCCTATCTTGTCTGACTCTGTGGACACACAATGAATAAAATTGTTTTTTGCTTTGGGAAGTGTATTAGCGTTGAGAAGTTATTACTAAATTGGTCGATGTATTATGAGCATTCACTCTTGGAGAGTTCAATCAAATTTTGTTTATTAGCTTCCAGTGCAGATGAATTCTGTTAAAAACTAAATTACAATTAATGAAATGTTTACCATTTTTTACCAACTGCATACTTTATGTATAATACAATCATAGGAAATGATCGCAGTGAGTAAGGATGAAGTCCAGAAGCAGCAGTGAGCTCCATAATGTTCTTTCTTACGACATAAAGAACATGTTAGTGCCCGAACTATCACTGCAACTTTTACCCTCTAACAAACCCCTTTCCTAATTATAAGGGGTAGAAGTGACAATTTCTTGGCAAAATGTCAATTTGAGAAGATTCCTTACAGTTAGCACTGGAGCATTATCCTAGTTAGGTGAGTTAGTATAATTCCCTGTTGCTAAACTGTTGGTATGGAAACAGTTTTTAATGATGTACTTTTATGGCATTACTTTGCCGAATAAAGTTTGTTTCGATTTCGAATCAGTTAGTAACAGAAGTGGTACAATGTGAGTAACCGCTGTCAATCCCTTTAAAAAGTGCACAACATACCAAAGCATTCTGTTGCAAGATCTTTCCAAGTGTGGTACCGTGAAACTGGTGGGCAGCGACTCAAAATAATATCCCACTCTGATGTACTTTTGAGGCATTCGCAAACCGCCTTCGTTGGTGTGCGTGTTTATAAATGGGGTGTTTAGTCTGCAGAAGCTGAACAAAACAATACTGGGTGGGAACATGGTACAAATCGCTGGTGTTCTTCAAGTTCAATACAGAAACGACTATCAAACTTACCATATAGAACTGCAGGCGATAGTGCTTCTTGACCAGACTGAGAACAAACATGCAGAAACCTGACGAAGCACAGAAAGAGGGATACATGTTAATAAACCCAAAATGTAAAATACATTAATCCACAGATTCAATTGTTTCTTAAGTTTGGACAGTCCTGCAAAATGGGGACCCTTCGCTTCTAAATAAATATATATATATATATATATATATATATATATATATATATATATATATATATATATATACTTACGAAGATTAAGCGATCTGACCAAAAAACACAGTTAGAAAACTGTATAAGATTCTGAAGTGCAGCCTGAGTGGAGTTAAGTGGCTCACCTTCCAGCGTGAATGACTAGCAGTGTCAAAAACGTTGAATCACAGACAGCCATTGGCTCAAAGGGAAGCTTTGCAAACATTTCAAGAATAACATTTCTATAACCTCTAACCAGAGAGAAAACAGACAATTCTTCAATGAAAAACACTACACGCTTCAACAGAAACCAGAGGTGAGCATCACATATCAACTAAAATGTGTTTTTCAATGGCAATGAGGCACATTACAAATAAATATCAAAATGTTCTTCAAAAGCAAGATATACATCTCTCTGAGAACAACTAATAAACAACACTGACTTATTTACTTTTTTGATAAGCCTTTGCCCTTTTATTTTGCCTTGCAATATTCAGCTCTGGATACTAAATAATTTACACAGTATAAAGATAGCTCCTAAGGTAGCTGGTTTTAATGGATATGTAAGGCGGAGGATAAAACCCAGCACTTTCTTTTGGAGAAATAAGTGGAGGTTCAAGAAAGGTGCCAAATATTCCCCTAAACAGAATGAGCAGATGAGAAGTCATTTGTTTCAGTTAATTTATGAATAACCTTGAAAATCACTGTAGGCACACTTCACAAAGTTTTTTGTACACAGTATGTGTCACTTCGCTGCCATCAAAAACTGCAGGTCGAAAGGTAAAAGTTCAAAATAATCAGTACCAGTGGACATTACAACTCACAATCTGCCTGGAGGTAAGCGTGTTAGCAATCATTCATTGTAATGGACAGGGACAAGAAAGTGAGCATTCCAAAGAAAGGGAAGGGGGAAGTGACAATGCAAGGACGTGCACAAACCAGAGATGTGGCAGTTTCCAGGTAATTCACAACACATCCAAATATACTTGTGAAAAATACCCAAGCAAGTGCCTATCCAAGACTGGAAATGAAAGAGAACAGTCACTTATGTCATAGGGGGAGCAAGGTATAAGAAAAAGATTTTCACTATAAAAGTTGAGCCTGCTATATAAAAAGAAGCTATGTTCATTATCCACTAACTAAATGTAGGAGAAAATCATTCACAAATTAATCACACAGTAGTGCATTCCGAAGGAAGTGCTTATGATATCATAGTGTGGGGAAAAATACATTCCAAATATTGAAGTCTGCTTTTATAAAATGCTTAAATTACGACAGCAGGAAGGTATGGATTCCACAGAGATCAGAGTTCAATGGACAACTTATGTCCAAGGTGAAGGCAATGCCGTACAGTGACCAGTTCATTTAGAAAGGTTCTCTGCACATTCTGAAAGATTAAAAACAAAAGAGCTATGATTAAGCTAGGTTGAAGTGTTGTGACTTAAAATATTTTTTAAATTCTTTTTATTGTGTCCGATGCAAGTTTCAAACAAACGTATTCAACAATGCTTGCCCAGATAACATTATTTTTAAAATGGTGAGTCTTATAGTTAGTTTGAGAAAACGAAAAATGTTCAGCAAAAATATTCTCACAAAAGAACAGAAAAACACTTCAAATGATTGAAAAGCATTTTGGTGTATTACATGGATTTATGTACCACAGCACTTTAGTGCATGCCTAATGAAACCATTCAACCACCACCAATAACTAATAAGCATTTATTATCAAAAACTCTTGGTGCCACAAAACAAACTAAAAGCCAATTTTAATTATCAAAGGAACTGTTCAAATCACATCTGATCAATTTTATCATTTGTGTGTTAACAAGGTTAATTTTCATCCATCATCAATTGGTATATTACACTAATATAGATTCATACTGAAGTAACATCATAAAACACCAGTCGACAAGTTATGCAGCTTTCTCAAGGTTCAAAATATGTACAATAGGGATAAATTAATATCATTGTTCAATTCAGTATACACAATATGTGACAAACATAGCTAGAATTACAAATGACTGCAAAAGTTGAATTTTCCATCTCCCTTCAGCCAAATATGCTTGCATTTCAACTCCACATTAAGCTTCACTGTCTTATCTCATTGATCCTCTATGACCTCCATTAACCACACCCTAACATGTTGAACAGCGGCGGTTTCTTCATGAGGAGCACTGCCCCCCCCCGCACGCTGTGAAAAATAAAATGGCAATAAAATGATTTCATTGACATTTTCTTTTTTTACAGATGCTGCCGCAGCCTGACCCCCAAGCCGAGAGAAATGCGGGGCGTGTCCTCTGCTACTGATTGGCAGCATGGAGGACTGGAGCAGTGGCTTGCCAAACACTACAAAGTGCGCATGTCAGTTTGGCCCGCTGTGTTGCGACGGTCAGACTGACATGCACACTTTGAAGCTCTCCAACCCGAGCTGTCTTAAACAGCTGGGTGAAGAGCAAGCACTGGCCTCCAGGGCCTGAGAGAGCGTCCAGCCAACCTGCTCCATCCAATCCTGGCGCTTCTCTCATGCTGGTTAATAGCACAAGAGCAGCATCTGGATTGGTTAGAGCCCATGCCCTTGTATGGGAGTGAGAGTGGAATGGCACTTGGACGAGATGAAAAAACATGGAAAGGGGAGTAAGACAGATTTTAAAAAGCCCCGCTATTGTTAGCTGAATTTGAAGGATGTGTTAATTGGTCGTAAAGGATTATCGTTTAAGGTGAAATAACTGTCAGGTAGTAGTGAGGACAGTACGGTAAAACCTTGAGGCACATGCTGTTTCACGATAAAGGGTACGGTCTGTTGGTTTCAAGGAAGCGCTTTTCCTGAGATGTAATCTGCACAAAGGCTGTGAATGCCACATACGTCGCTGCTCAAGAGGAACATAGGCAGGTACTATATTAAATTGCGTATGTGATGGTTTTCAAGAATAATGCGAGGGTCTAAATGATCGTCTTGATATTTGTACAACACACAGAGCGCACAATAGGACGTTTCACCGCATTGCCACCTGACACAGCAAGAAAACCCAAAACAAGATAAGCGGACACATTATGGGACAGTGCACCCAAGCAGTGAATGCAGAGTGAGCACTGCAGGTGGCATGCTTCAGGCACCTTGTCTGTGAGAGATCCTGCAAACTTAGAAAAAACATGATTCCATCCACCCTTGCATCAGGAACCCAGCAATAACTCCATGCAGGGTGTCCGCCGCTCTGCCTTCCGTGCTCCAATGCTGAGCGTTCGTCTACTTGAGCAAATTTAAAAACAAAACTCCAATACTGCAGAAGGAGCCGTTGGTACTCCGAGGAGACACCCCAGGCCTATCCACTCACTCACTCCCGATGAAAAACAGAGGACATTGATTATTTATGATAGTCTGCTCTGGCATAAACATAGTAGAAGTTGCAACCACTTCATACTGGCTTTATTAGTCCTGATGAATAAACAAAATCCATAGCGCAAAAGGCTGGGTGTTTAGAGAAATGCGTAAACTCTTGGCCCATTGCAACACTTACTGGAAGATCAAAGTTGTTCTAGTCAAAGATTATTATCCCTTTACTGCATATTTATTTATTTATATAGGAGTTTTATGAAGTGCTGCACGTTGTTTTTCTTTGCTTCAGAGAGCAGCTGTTGTGCGTAAAATTCTGAAAGAAACTAGTTAGCTTGAAAATGTTGTACCTGAAATTTGTTTGTGGAGAAACTCTGGCTATGTCACTTGGAAACGTCGGCTTGGGACAATGATACTAAAGCACTCACTCTCTGTACCTAGTTCTGCAAGCGAACTTCGATGTAAATTAATTTAAATACATTTTAAAGTAAGCAGTTGGATATTGCAATGGCTCCAATTCGTTGACTTGGCATTACTGTACTTTTGCTGTCTCAAGGTTTATTGCGAATCAGCGGCGGCTGATCAGGGCTTGACAGTGCCTGGGAGCGCCACACTGCGAAGGGAGTCCAGACTTCTCCGCTACCTAATGTAAACAGGCTACCCACAAAAATGTAAGGCTGCGATTTTTGCCATCTCCGAGATTCTAAGGGGCATATTATCAAGAACGGCGTTAAAATTATCGCCGGTTTAGCGGCAGAAAACTGCCGCTAAAGCGGCGATAATGGGCTTGATAATATGCCCTGGAGAATTCCAATAGAAGCCCATGTTCACACCAGAACATGGACTTCTATTGGAATTCTCAAGGGCATATTATCAAGCCCATTATCGCCGCTTTAGCTGCAGTTTTCTGCCGCTAAACCGGCGATAATTTTTAACGCAGTTCTTGATAATATGCCCCTTAGGGGCATATTATCAAGGGCCGGCGATAAATATCGCAAAGCGCGCTTAGCGCTTGCATATTTATCGCCGGCTATCTCTGAAATTTATCGCCCGGTTAGCGCGTTATTAACAACGCGCATCGCCGAGGCGATAAAAATGTCAGGAGATAGCGTGAATATCACCGTTTTCCATGGGAAAACGGCGATATCCTAGATGATAGGGCCTGTGGTCTTAGCCACAGAATCCACCCCCATGTTAAGTATGCCTTAGTCAGGAATTTAACAGACGTTAAATTCCTGCGTTAGACATACTTAACGCGATAAAATAATCGCTTCCCCGCATTGTAAATATCGCGAAGCTGCCTTCGCGATATTTACCCATGTTGTTTCCACAGACACGCCTACTTTGCATCTCATTATCGATGCGAAGTCAGGCGTGCTGGAAACGGGAGCAAAATCAGCAAAACACGCGATAGCGTGTCTTTGCTGATAAGGCGATATGATTATCGCCGCTTTTCGGCCGAAAACGGCCGCAAAAGCGGCGATAATTGTTTATCGCCGACTTGTTAATATGCCCCACTGTCTCTTCGTATTGGGGCTGTATATAAATGCCAGCAATTGCGCCAGACCGGTTCTCACGATGTAGTGTTTAGTTTTCCAGGACTCTGCTCAAAACAGACAAACTGCATGTTTCTATTTGGGAAGCGGTGGGGCACTTTGCTCGCCCCACCACTTTCAAGTTTACCAGCTGCCCCTGATGTTGAAAACAACAAAATAACATTTACCCCTATTCAAAATGGGACATACTGTAATATTATGTTGCACCAATGTTTCTGAAATAAAGTGCATCGACTGAACATCCCCCATAACTTCCCAAAATCCCAATTTATAAAGTATCTTTTTCCTGTGAGGTTTTACTCATAACATCTTTCCAAGCCTAAATCCTGCATTGCATCATAAGACCTAAAATGTAAGTCCGTTTTTATATAGCGCAGCTACTCACCCTTACGGGTCTCAAGGCGCTGGGGGCCGTCGTGGAAATTAAGTGAGCTATTGCCCAGAGTCACATGGTGCTGAGCTAAGCTGCCGCCGGAGCCGGGGATCGAACTGTGAACCCTGTGCTCCGAAGTCAGCTGCCCTGGCCGCTGCACCACACCTCAGACTGCCAAAGAACAGATGTAAAGTATTTCATGGATTGGCATCCAAGCATAGCAACCTACATACAAGGAGAGATTTTCTTCCACTTACCAGGATCTGAAAGAAAAATGTCTTCAACACTAGTCTTACTACAGACAAATCCAAACTTGATATTCCAATGGCTCCTATGCATAATCAACCTTTTGAGAGTGTATTGCATTGTATTGTATTGCAGCATTTATATAGCGCTTGCCACCCTTATGTTGGGGACTGAAGCACTTGCCTACGTGAGTAGCATGCTATACAATGTAGGGTGTGTGGTAGGAAGGATACTGGTTTTGGTTTTGATCCTATGTCGTGCGGTTATTGTGTTATGGGAAATAGCATGTAGCTGTGTGTTGAATGCTGAAGTGTAAGAGACAGTCAAACAGTTTTATGATTTTTGGTATTATGTTAGCTTTGAACAGCCCTGCAAGCCCCTTTATGTAATTTCACATGATATAGTTTGCTTTGCTGGTTACTGCACTGGGTTGTCCAATCTGAGATTTTGTGTATAGTTGTGTCCTGTGCAGGCATGGTTGGAGAGAGAGAGAGAGAGAGAGAGAGAAGTGGGGAGATCTGTGTGGATGGGCATTTTTATTATCATCCCATATCTGAGTGTCTAAGTGAGATGTAAAGAAGCTGTCAGGATGTGTAGATATTTGGGACCTGCAATGAATGGACTATATTAAAGTCCTCCAGGAGTCTCCGGTAATGCGTGACAGATTCCTTTAGTCCTCTATCAATAACATTAATGTCTTCAATGCAGATGCTGTTTAGAAATTGTGAGAATTGAATTTGTATGAGTCCCCAATTTACACTGGAACTAGAACCTTCCAATAACCTTTAAAAGGCTAATTGTACCATGCATTGTAGCAATTTGGATAGTAGGCACACAGGAAATGACTAGTAAAATCTCAGTCTTCTCAATATTAACCAGATATGCACTGATTAGTGGAAAACCTTTTTAATACAGATCAAACATTACTAATATTCAGAATTTTCATTCTTCAAATAGAAAAACACCAAAACACACAATGTCAGCTGTATATAAATGATCCTTACTACCATTACTGTCTATGCAATTCTGGACTAACTAGTTACTCTTTTTGACATAGGATAAAGGTTCAATGAATAGGGAGCAGAGTGTAAGAAACAAAGAAAAGCCAGACTGCCTCCACATTTGTTTGAGTGGTATCCACTAGTGATCTATCCCAGTCCATTCTTCATACTGCAATTAGATTTAACAACTGTATGTCTCATATTGGCAAGTGGATGAACAATAACTGCTTTAAACTGAACTCAGGAAAAACAGAAGTTCTTCTGTTCGGCAAGAATACCTCCTTTAAGTCCCCAAGTTGGGGGGTCGCAGGAATTAAGCACTTTGCACACACCTGTCACAAAAGTGAAGAACCTAGGGATTCTCTTTGATAACAAATTATCTTTTGAAAAACAGATTAATGCTGTTACTTCACCCTCTTTCTTCCCCTTGAAGATACTCAGGGAAGTGCTCTCCTTCATTCCTCAGGAGTAGCAGAGGACCATAGTCACTGCTCTTGTATTATCCAAGGTGGAGTATTGCAATGCCCTCTTTACTAATCTGCAAAACAAACTCCTAAACAAACTGCAGATTCTGCATAATGCTGCAGCCGTCTGCTACTAGGGATCCCCAGGTATCAGTCAGCCTCACATGCCCTAACTCAACTTCACTGGTTGCCTAAAAGGAAGCGCATCGATTTTAAAGCACTCTGCATTGCGCTCAAAGCACTACATGACTCAGGTCCTCAATACCCTAAACACAGTTTCTCGTGGTACACTTCATCCAGATCATTACATCCTTCAGCGGCCCATAACATAGTAGTTCCACAGTTCGGAAGATCTCACTGGGGCAGCAGAAGCTTTGTTGGGTGCACGGCCAAACTTTGGAATACTCTCCTTCTTAGCCTGAAGAAAATGACAGACCTTCCTGCCTTCAGGAAAACACTTAAAACGTGGCTTTTTAATCAACAGGCCTTTAATTTTCCTTGGCCCCAGTGTGGAGTCTGTTTTGCTACTTCCCTTCTGTACGGGCAGCGCCTAGAGGTCTCCAGGCATTATTGCACTTTATATTTATAATTTTTTATTTCATCTCAGGACTTCTCAGTAGCCAATCTCTTAGAAGCCCAGGAAATGTTATCTTTGAATACGAGGATCCGAAGACCATCTGCCTCTCTGGATCTAGAGTGGGGAACAGAGCTTTACCTAGATAGGCTTGCATACACTATTTAAAGGGTTGCTGCTATTTGGTCACTTAGGCCTGGGCAAGAACACCACCATTTTACATGCTCACGTTTAAAGTTGACATCTTTCTTGAACGATGACACTTGACACACATTTGCTTGCGTGCATGTATGGGATAATATTCTCTGAAATGGATTTCCTTACATTTCTTCGGCATATTATCAGAGCCTTGAACATTCAGTACAAGGGTTATGTTCACTGCACAAAATGTTGATGTATGTTATTGTCCGCTCTGCGACAGCCCTGTAAAGATAGAATCAATAATAGCGGCCTGACTGGGGTTCGGCATGATAACATGGGTGAATTTTACTATATGAACAACATCACTCCTTTGTTTGGACAGAGGAGCATTTCGCTGACACTGTTGAGGTGGCCCCATGCCGGAATTCCAGCCCAGCTGAACACTGATTACATCTTGAGAAGGATGGTGCCCGGCAGACTAGCCCCTTGATGAAACATACCCACAGGTAACAGAGGAGTTAGATCACCTTAAGGGATTCTGCAGATTCACCCACCCTAGGCACACTAGGTTAGGAAGCACTAGGTAGGAGTGTAGGTATGATTATACATGTATGCTTATAATCAATGTAACAGCACAATGGTTGAATTGTTCATCTTCTTTACGATTCTAGTAATGCTGATTATTCTATTCTGTTTCCTTATATTGATCATTGCAGCGCACGCATTTTACACAAGAATCATAATGCTACAATAAATAATTGAAATGCCAATTCGAGTATTTCTTGTGTCTGCCTTTGGGCATACATGAGTTACTAACGAAAGGATTTATTTCCACGATTTCCTTGGGGAGTCAGAGTTGTCATGTTCTGAGGTTGCACATACTCTCCAGTACCTAGTAAGGTTTAGAAGTCAAGAGAGCGCACTGTGAGCTAGCCAGAAATAAGGCCAACAGATCCTGAAAGTGTTCGTGGAGTCAGTCTCGCACAATTTTATGTTTATGTTATCCAAATGCACATTCTTACTGACAAAATATGAACAGTACGACATGGCATCACTAACGTTCTAGCTTGGGTACTTATTTAGTGGGTCACCCAAATAGTTTTCTTTTGTGTGCCCAAAGGCCCTACTCACCAGTTAACCGGAGACGTCCGTGGTGTCAAGGAAAAAGTCCTCCTCAGCAATGTAGGGGACCTCTATTTTTGGCTGTAGGTTGTTCAAGCTTGAATCTTTAAAAGGGTTCTATGTCGGAACAACGCATGCCGTTATTCCGCAGTCTTTACAACGGATGAGTCTTTACCATGCATTCCATACCATGCATATTGTTACAACAACACGCCTTAGGGAAAGCGCTGGACTTTGGAGCGGTATAATTCACTATTCCAAATCTAGTCTGTGCAACAGTAGGGAAAGCGCTGGACTTTAAAGTCCAACACTGCTTTCCCTAAAGCATGTTGTTGTAACAATATGCATGGTAAAGGGATAAATGGTAAAGACACATTCATTGTAACGCCTGCATTGTGATGTCAGAGCGTGGTTCGCGCCGCATTGTAAATGCTGGTTTCCCTTTAAAAGGATTACCTCACAGAGGTACCCTCTCTGAATACCAATGGCAAATCCAGGACAGGATGCACTGCCAATACATTGCAGACATGCACTAACACAAATGTTTTTACAATATGGGTTCACCCAGACGGATGGGGACGTTACCTTCGTGGTAGAGGCCCACGAAGCGTACAGAACAGAGGTATTTTATTCATGGGTCACATTCCTGGCAGCAAAAGCAAACACAGGGAATTTTCATACATATACTGAGGTAGCAGTATCAAACCAATATAGAGCATATGTGGATTTAGAAATCCCATTAACTTATCAGGAACACATTAATTGGTCCCTAGGTGCCCTCCCACATGCAGTAGAAAATGTCAAACTAGATCTCCTCAGCAATGACAGAGCAACATGGCCAGTCTTTGCCGATTATACACCTTATCCAGACATTGCAAACCTTACAGATGTAGAGCTTGGTATACTATACACAGATTTAGTTACACTCCATAGACGTCTAGTATAATTTGTTATGCAAACCATAACAACGTTCACACACAGAGCTGTTCAAGCTCCACAACCACAATTGGTGACGCCTTAAATTAGTCCAGTGACCATTAATGCAATAATGGGTAAGGTTCCCATCATGCGGGATGAGATTCCATTCTGGATTGCACAAAAAGCAAATCAGCTTTAAGCAGTGTTTCCCCACACTGGACCGCAAGAAAAACATAGAATTCTCACAATTTGCCTGTCATTAGGGATAGTTCCCACGGTGGAGGACTGCGCCACTTGGGGCACAGTCTTTTCTGTGGTCTATACCATTACGCATGGTACACCATCATTAGTTGTTTTGCAGAAGTGCTTAAACAGATTCAAAGTGAGTAAGGGGCAGCCCCTGCCCTGGAATTGGGGATGAAACTAATGGGCAATTTGGCTACAAAACACTCAATCATACTAAGTAACATAAAAGGGGAAGCAGCAGCCTTGGCAGTACGCCAGCGGCTCGCGCAGGTTGCTCCGGCAAACCAGGAGCGCAAGCTACCAAAGGTAGAGATAATTTGGGACCCAGACCCAATAAACCACAACTTAAGGGTAATTCTAAAAAGAATAACTCGAAGCAGGCACTAGAGTCTTCTTTAAAAAAAAAGTGGGATAGTAACAAAAACAAAGAAAAGACTAAAGCACAGGGTGGATCGCCTCAAAAGGGAGTCCTCTGCAAAGCGCTATAACTTCCGTAACCGTGATACAATTAAACAGCCTGATAGGCATCAGGATACTAATACACGACCTTCTCGTTCCATTCAGGAATCATCCGAAAAGTGCTCGGGGAGAGGAGGATGATTAGAGCAGAGATCAGAGGAGCATGTGAAACCAAAGAAGGACTCACAGCGCTCTTCAGACTGTATAATAAACAAGCATTTGCAATGCAAATCGGTCTCGCTTTTTGGACCTTATAAGCATTTAGCCATGTCCCTTGTTGTTTGTTACAGAGTTCCTTACTGCCCCACACCTGGGCTGCTTAGTGCTTTTTTTGTGGAGTCCATGTTACAATTTCCACCGTTGATCACACTGAGACACTTAAAAACACCGTTTTTATGAGACACACACATACGCACATACATGTGTAAATATAGAGAAATGTTGTAATTTAATTACACCATGATCCACGATATGTGAGAAACATAGCTTTAGTACACCCGATATGGATGAAATCAGTGAGTCTCAGCGCCTTGTATAAAAGAAAAAGGTTCATCTTTATACCACATGTGCAGATGGACTTTGTGGCTGCTGTGTAGCATGATGAAAAGTTATAATAAAAAGTGTTAGGAAAGCAGTCACAGAGCAGGACAAAAAGTAGAGCAAAAAGTGAGAGAGCAAGAGTTACAGGAAACTGGTCATAGGAAGTTAAAGAGAGTAAAAGAGATGCCAGATGGAGGAAGGAAGCAGGTGCACGAGGCTGGGGGCCTTGAACACTATTGGAGCTGGGTCTGCAAGGTATAGTTGGAGTACTTGGCACAGGTAAGTAGAACAGGCAGGCCTAGGTAGAGTTTGCTTAATGACTGGTTTGCGCTGCAGGTGAAATTAAGTAGTAGCATGATGGGGAAAGAGTTCCAGGAGCAGTGGGCAGGGCTGGAGTGGGCAGCAGGGAAAGCAGGTGGTAGTGCAGCGTTGAGAAAAAATGTGGGAAGGTTGAGGGGTGGTTTAGAACGGGGAGCTGAGAGCAGGAAAAGCAAACGAGTTTGAGCTATGTAGATTATGTAAAACCTACGGCTCATTTTAACAGACTTGTTAAAAAGACAGCGTTACATTTATTAAAACACTGGTATAATTAAAGCAGCGTCCAGGTGTAAATGGTGGTTGCCCGGCAGTGCAATTCCTCTTACTTGCTGGGCCTGCTGCAGCAGCTCTATGCGCTTGTGTAGTATGTGGCTGTTGAACTCATGGCTCTGGATCTGCTGCCGCAGCTTCTGCATCGCCGTCCGCAGGTCGTCCCGCTGCGCCTAGTTCAGGCACTTGGTCACGCGCTTCCCCGGCTCGTGCTGCAGGGCGTTGTACAGCGTGGCCTCCAGGTCGTGGATTTTTTGCAGTGAGTGGACCACATGTGTAGCTGGGAACTAAAAGGTAAAGGGAATCCCCGAACAAACTTCCCACATTAACTTCTAAGCCATGTGCTCCATGCTGGAAGGAAGAATTCTGCCTCACCCTTTTCTGTCTGACGTCCAGCACATAATATGCCATGAAAATAATTTCCACGCTGTGCCACCAAATAGGGAGAACATCTTGAACAAAAATTAAAGCATGTCGGGTGCTTTGAAACTTTGCATTTACATTAAGGAAGCGCACAGCAGAGTACTGTACACAGCTGCCTCCCTAACAAGCATGGCGTAAACGCAGGGTTTTAAAGCGCACATGTTTAATCTTTGTTTGAGATGTTTTCCGTTTGGTGGCACACTGTGCAAATTGTTTTCATGGCATATTTCCCGCTAGGCATATTGCGGTGCTGCCCCTGAAGGGTATTTAATGAGAAGGTAGCCCTTATGTATATTTATAGCACGGTAGCTAGCGACGGGCGCCGAAGCACTGAAATGAAGAGCCAGCGACGGGTGGGAGGTGGTGGGGGGGAGGGAACGGCACAACTGTAGGAAACAATGGGGAGCGGGAGGGACTGCAATGGCTCATGCGTTCGGCAGCATTCCACGCCGATGCTGTCTCCGCCTTTCGGGTAGCTTTCGCCATAACCCGTCTGCCCGAAGCTCACTGTCCTAGTGACAAAGGGCACCGTAGCTCCAGACCCGCTCTTTGAGCCGCGCCAGCTGCTTGGCGGCGAGGGCAGCGGGATCGGGGCTCAAGGCGCTGCAGACGCTGTTCTCTGGTTGTGCCCCGGACTCAGCCGAGTTGCACATCCCGCGTGCGCTGTGCAAGGGTGGAAGCTCCGCCGGGACAGCTCCTGAACCCGGCCCGCCTCTGAGTACAGAACAGAAAGGCGCGAGTGCGGTATAATAATGTCCAAAAAAACGTAATAAAAAAAATTAAAAGCCACACCAAAGAAGAGTAGTCAGGCGGGTGATCTGCGGGTGGGGAGGACGGAGTGGAACCCACCGCGCTTTACTTTGTCCTGTTTCGTTTCGCTGCTTGTGCTGTCTCTGCCTTCCGCCGTAAATTGGCCCGTGTATGACATGTAAAGACGTTGTATGCGCATGTGTTCTGGACAGGATAGGACAGGTCAGGCAAAATATAGTGCGAAGTCACCCAGCCAATCCCAGGAGAAAACAAGCATTTCCAAATGCAATAGGACTCGTATTTACGCGAGACCTATTGCATTGTAAACAAAAATGCGGACTTTCAAGAAGGCACGAACGGGAGTGGGTGGGGGGGTGGTGGTGGGCAGAGAACTTACGGACTGCAGGAGGGAACGGGGGGAGGCAGGGGAACAAAAGAGTTTTAAAAGTAAAGGGGCCGATAGCTATGGAAGGAGAAAAATGACGACATGGCCGTCAGGAGGCGGGATTACGTTGCCGAAAACCAATCAGATTGCAACATTTAGGAATTCGGCCAATCAAAAAGATAGGCGGAAAGTGGGCGGAGCTTCCCCGCTATACTGTATACAGCATCTCTCGACGCGACTTCGCATGCGCTGCCTAGGCGAGACCTAAAAAGGAAGAAAATGTTTCACAGCAAAAGCCTCAATTTAAAAGGAAGGTGGCTGGAATTAAGGTAAAACATGCCATGAATATTGAGGACTCTGCTTCTGAACGGGGAGTGGGCACTGACCATGCTGGACAGCGAGGCAGAAGTCACGATAGATCGCCGGAATCTTATGGAGTGTCTGGAGGCAGTAGCAACGAGTGGCTAAGCCCAGCTGGAAACACAGGACCAGAGACTGATCGGCTTAACCGGATCCGATTCGGAGCCCTATTTCCCGACCGATTCGTACGTGCGTCCGGGCGAGCGAGTACGATGCGAATTCGCCGACCGACTCGTCCGGGCGTCCCGACCGCTCCGACCGACTCGTTCCCGGGTCGAACCGCACCGACCGACTCGCTCGGACTCGACTCGCACCGCGCAATGGAGACGTTCCCCGGCCGGGTGAGTACGATGCGCGCCGCGAGCAGTCCGACCGAGCCGCGCACTCCGGCTCCAAAGAGCAGTCGGAGACGTACTTTGGGGGTCCGTGTCGGACCCCCCTGTACGCGTAGCCGCGCGAGTCGCACATGGGTCCCACCTACCTGTGCATGTACGGCGCGAGTCGCTTCGCCGCGTACACGCTGTAGGGGGCGCCCTTGACCGCCTCGCACCCATTGAGTCAATGGGAGCCCGCGTACGCGTTGCACGACCGGCTCCCATTGACTTCAATGGGAGTCCGACCGACTGGAGTCCGATGGCATACGTGCGCATCGTACTCGTTCGGTCGGGCTGCCAGAGTCCGATTCGGTCGGAAATCTCTCCGAGTCCGGCTCGGTCGGAGAGATTTCCGGCCCGAATCGGAATCGGCCCCTGAGTGTCCAAAGTCATTTATATGAATTACAACTCCAGATGGGGCGGATATACCACGTACTATCAACATTCTCTTTTGGGAGAACTTGTCATTCAGCTTCAACATTCTCTTGGCTGAAAACAATTGTCCACCTGAGTTTGCTAGGGATTGCCCACTAGGAGAAATAGTAATATTACCAGGTTTTTCCAATCTCATTTCAGAATCAGTAAAACACGCATACGCCAAGAAGTAGGCCCCGGCTCAAGCGTTATACCGCATCCACGTGGGTTGGGATGAAGGGTCCCCTTACCACATCAAACCGATGAGGTCCAGCCAACAACCACAATGCCCCATTAAACATGAGGTCAAAAAACAAGTTAGAGAGATACTTACACAACTAGAATATCAGGGTGTAATAGAAAGTTGTACCTCACCAAAGAATATCCCCTTGTTTCCAGTGATGAAACCAGATCATTCATATCGCTTAGTCTTAAGACTGTGGACAGCTGAATAGTGCTACGCGCATATTTGCTGTACAAAACGCATATGGCGCCACACTAATGAATAGAGTGCGCAAAAAATATAAAACCACATTAGACATCTCAAATATTTTTTTGCCAAAACATAGCACCTGAGAACAGGTATGTGTAGGAAGCTGGCTCTTTATATGATATATCAAAATGAGATATATCGTGCAAAGAGTCCAGGGGTTCCCTCATAAGTGGACAGGGGCTTGCTATGTCAATCCCAAGGTGCTCTTCTAAGGGATAATGTGATCAAGCAGCCTTAGGCTTATCACAGAGGAGTGCAAGACATCCACAAATTCACATAATAGTCAATAAATGAGACACACGACTCAATAGAGAGATCCACACCAATTTATAAAAATAACACTTATGTTTATATATGTTTAGGCACCAGAAGCAAATCATTCAGGTAAGCACGTTTTTAAATAGGAATTCTTGTCAGTTAAAAAAATCAACAATTTTTAGAAGCTGCAATGTTATCCTTTGGGAGGAAAAATCAATGCGGCATTCAGGTAAATTACAATGACTTACGGGACCAATCCTCAGGAGTTAAGGTGACTGGTGGGAAAGGCCCAAGGCAGCACCAGCAAAACACTACCAGCGGCACTAGGGCAGCCGGGTGCAGAAGTGCAACACAGCGTCTGGTGCCCAATGTTCACTCTATGGGGATCGGTCTTCAAGAAAAGAGGCTTCAGACTCAGACTGGGAAGCCAGTCGGGCTAAACCAACAGGGGGGCTCAGGCCTCACAATGCTCAGGGAAGTAGGGACACCTTTGGTCCTCTTCTCCACGACCCAGGGGCAATGGGTGCAGAGGTGTCTTTAGGCGTCGGGTTTTCCTTACCGGGAGCAGTCACGGTAGAGGGGCCCTGTATGCAGAGGCTGCAGGTGACGTCGGAGAATTCACTGGGGGCGAAACCACGGTGGACTCTGTCTCTGGAGGGCTGGGGGACCACAATGACACTGTTGTCCCACTTCAACTTAGGCTTGGAGACACGAGGCCAGTGGTGTCTTCAGGCGTCGGGTTTCTGCGGTCACGAAGACCTCACAGAAGTCTTCGGATACCTGCAGGTTTGCAGGTCTGCTACTTCTTGGGAGGTCTTGGTTTCTGGGTGAAGTGCTGGCAGGTCTCCTGGGCTTTGGGGACTCCGCAGCTGCAGGACAAGTCGCCTTTTGGTGCAATTGTCGAAGTCTGCAGGCAGGTCGGCAGAGCTGGTGCCAGGTCAGTTGCTGGGTCTTCAGTTCTTGAAGGATGCAACACTTCACGTCCTTCTTTAGCTTTCAGGTCGGCAGGATCTGAGTTCCTGGTGCCAGGGGAGCCCCATAATACTGAATTTAGGGGTGTTAGGGGAGTGTAGGGTAGTAGCCAATAGGACACTTACCTTTGGAGTCACTATGCCCCATATATGACCACTTCCTTGTCCCAGAGTTTCTAAGTGTGCCAACACAAAGATGGCCACTTTTGAAATGTTGTACCCAAATCAGGTTAGGCCACCTATGGGGTAGTACTAACCTGAGGGTGGGCACAACTACCTGTCTATCTGATTTCCTACCAGTTCAGGTGCCAAAGGGCTCTGAACAAAGTGGGGTTGGCCTCCTCTCCTGTGAGGGTAGCTAGATTTGCATTTCAAAGGCGAGAGCTTCTCTGAAGATCGCTGGCCTAGAAGTGCTAATCAGTAGGTCATCCTGAGGGAGGGGGTTTAAACCCTCTTCCCGTGCAGAGTTTATTTCTGACCTCCAGAGAGCAAAGGCCCTCACCCTGGGAGGTCAGAAATCTGTCTCAGGTGGCAGGCTGGCAGAGACCAGTCAGCCAACACATCAGAGGCCGGTAGGTTTTCAGGGAGTACCTCTAAGGTGCCCTCCGGGTGCATGTGTTCACAGATCCACCACTGGAATCAGGGTGGGTTTGTGAATATGAGATATTTGATACCAAACATTCCTATTTTCAGTGAAGCCATCATGTAGCTGGGCAACTCGTTTTCACCAGAGTCCAGCACATGTTCTAAAATGGCTTCCCTGCTCACTTGCACTGGCAGTAATGGAACTGAAAAGCACAGTGGAATAGCTGCTCATTCAGGTATACCTTCACATGTAATATTAAGCACACTGCCTATGGCTGTAAGGCTTACTGTAGGGGTGACTTACAAATACTACAGGCAGTGTTAGGGGACCTGGCAAACAGGAATGTGGGTCAAGTCGTGTTTCACTTTTGTTTGTAGCAAAACACACAGCCTGTGATGGCAGCCCTGCATGAGTTTGGTGAGGGGTCCCTTAGGGTGGCGCAATTTGTGCTGCAGCCCTTAGGGGACCCTCTTTAGAACCTCAGGCCCTAGGTACCAGGGGTACCATTTACAAGGGACTTTTACACGGTGCTAAAGGTATTGCCAATTGGGGGAACAATAGTACAGTTTTGGGGAAGCGATCTGGCACTGGGGACCTGGTTGGCAGGAACCCAGTGCACTTCCAGTCAAAATCACATCATGTACCAGGCAAAAAGTGCGGGTGACATGTCAAAAAGGAGTACTTTCCTACAGTATTTGATCGCATTTAGCCCTTTAGGCTCTCAAAGGCAATTGTGTCGATTGCCAGGAGAGTCTAAGACTAGCCCCCGGGCTGTTCTCTGTGTAACGGAACTGTTAAAAAAACTTTGACAACCAAGCATTGCCCTATGTCGATGACATATACTTGACGGATGATGACTTAGCAATACATTTGGCCAGAGTAGATCGCATAATTCTAGGATTTGCTCACATGGGCTACAAATTCAACTTCGGAAAAACAAAGATTGCCTATCTCAGTGCCCTGTTCTTGGGATATGAGTTGTCAAGTGAAGGCAAAAGCCTTGCGACACATTTCTTAGAGAAGTGTGCGCATGTACAACCTCTAAACACATTAAAAAAACTCCACTCAATAATGGGTTTTCTAAATTTCGGCAGAATTCACATACAAGATTAGGCATAGCGGGCAAAACTGTTTTATGACCTGGTACGTCCAGCCTTTTCAAGTGCACATTGGACATCTGAACACACAGATTTTACATTCAGTACAAGCTGATATGTTAGCTTCAAAACACTTACCCACACTTGTCAACACCACGAATTCAGTGATCTGCATGATTACAGGAACCTCAAATTAAACATATTTCACATTCAATGAAGGAGACACTGTACCAATTGCAAATTAAATTGCACTTATACACAAACGCAGAGATGCGTTTTGCACTGAGATAAAATACAGACAGCAGTACAGACAGCTGTAGTGAAAAAAAGATCACTGGCTCAGGGAAAACGAATCATTGTCGTGACCCCGATTCCACCCTTAGAGGCTGTTACAAAGGCCAATGTTAATTACGCAAAAGTTTTAGATCAAAGATGGATACAGTGGGCCAACTTACTCACAGCAACAGTATGTCTTTCACTCTACACTACAAACACAGGCATACCTCCAATATGAACATAAATATCCTTTGCCCAGTGAAATATTATATCTAGATCAGTATGATTTCATAATCTATACTCAGGGTTCTGCCCAACCTGCAGTAGGAACGAAACACCAATTCTCTGCCGCTTGAGTGGCAGTTAAGGGTAAAATAAGTGGTGGAGAATTCCAACCTCATAGAACATATACACAGTCACTAGGTGATTGCACTACACAGTTGGCTGAACTGAAAGCTCTAATTCTGGCACTTGAGAACACAGATCCTGAATTCCTCACACTTTTAGTGTGCGATTCGTATTATTGTGTTCAGTCTTATAATGAATATTTACACTACTGGAGCCAGAATGGATTCAGAGACTCCAAAGGATACACGATCAAGCATAAGATGGTTTGGAGACAGGTGGCTAAACTTTAAGCAGGTTTGCCATAGGCTCATGTCATTCACACATTGAGCCACCAACGTATAGGAATACACATTGCAGGGAATTCATTGGCTGATGAAGCCACAAAAGCAACAGTGCTAACTGCTGCAGTCGCCGCAGTGACTCGTTCTAACACAAGAATAGATGGAAACATTATGAAGGCTGTCACAGCATCGCGCAGTGGCACCCCCTTACCGAAAGGTTTCCCAACAAAATACTCCTCCCAGTTAAGCATGCAAAACATTCCATTTGCTCATCTTCCCAGAGTGGGGGATAGAGTAATGCCTAATTCAGATAGCAGGTTAGGACTGACCCTAGCAGCACATGAGGGTCTACCATCTGCTCACGCAGGGGTGGGGGCTACAATTTCACTATTTCAGCAACACCATTGGTGGCCAGGTCTATACGAACAGGCTAAAGACTACGTACTTAAATGTGACATTTGCCAACATATAAAGGTTTCCACCACAGCTCGCCCACCACAGACACCTTACTTGGACCCTTGCACTCAGATGGGTCCTATAAATACATCATGTTAGCAGTGGATTCCTGCTCTCAATTCCTATGGGTATGGCCACATCGATCAGCTGATGCTCCAACTGTCATAAAGGACCTGCAAGTCTTTATCAGTATATATGCAGTAGCAGCATTCCGACCAGGGTCCGGCGTTTGCCTCAGGGCTTACAAAGACACCATGGGAACATTGGTTGTGACTGTGCATTATTCCTCCCCATACCATCCTGAGGGAAATGTGGTTGTGGAGAGAATTTTTTTTGACTTAAAGCAGTCTTTAACAGTTAGGGTATTAGGTTCAGGTCGCAGTTGGGTCCACCACCAGTAAGGGGTACAGAGAGCCTTAACCAATCTGCCAAGAAGATCCTTGGGAGGTCTGACTCCCTATGATGTCCTTTTCAGGGTTAAAATGTGGGTTCCAGACCTTGACAGTCCCAGTACAGTGGCGGTGAAGAAGCCTTTTGATATCAGTGAACATTTGGACGTTTAAAGGGACTGAATGACTTCCGAGACGCTTAATGCAACGTCCAACAGAAATGTTCTGCCACTGGTGAAGTGAAGGAAGCACTGGCAACTCCTGACTGGATACCGAAGATCAAGGATCTAGTGCAGGAGAAAATACCAGACAAAAAGGAGTTTAGGCCATCTTGTGCTTGTCCAGGCTGTTAAAAATACCAGAACTGTACTTTTGCCTCCTCTTGCCGGCAGCACATACAAAAGATGCTTCGACTGATCTCATCAAACCACACTATGTGGCCAGTTCTACATAGTAGGCTGCTCGGTATCCTGGATAGTTACCTGCCTCCTTTCACTACCATGCAGGAAATCTCTATGCAAGCTGTAACTAACAATGAAGCTTCTTCTCCCTGGCTGGAGACAGCTAAAACTGAAGTTGCATTACTTCCAGTTACGTCTACAATTACCATACAAGCATCAGGTGTGACTACACAGATTTCAACACAAGCAAACAATGAAGTTGTTTGTAACATCCCACCAAAGGAGTTACCTGCCAATTCAACACAGCTCTGTGAGCCTCCCACGTTTGCACAGACTGCCTCAGGCTACTTTGTCAACTTTGATGAGTTTTCTTTGAATTCGTCAGACTCACCTTCAAGGCGTAGACTACGTACATTTTTGGTTTGGCTCAAAAAGACTTACTTTATACCACCTTGGGTATACATTTGGATTACAATTTCATTACTTTTCCTATTCCTTTGGATTGGTTTTGTGACTGTCTTTTTCTTGCTTCTGAATGGACACTATTTCCCAGAACGCTCTGCTGTTGAACTGGTAAACAAGGTTTTGAAAGCCCCATTCTTCATCACACAAAGTGTGAAGAGACTTGTCCCTTGTGAACATTTCAGCGGTGCCAGTTCCTGGTGGAACTGTTTGGGATAAGATGCCCTATGATATATTTGGACAGACAGAAACGTTACAAGTTTCATATATTTCTAGGATTTCTTTAAATGATGTCATCACTCCTGGCAGTATCTCTGATGATTGGGACATTCACATAGTAAAACAGATGCCTGATAATTTAGAGCATTTTACTGAATTTGAAAGTGAAGAAATGTATGATGGTGCATCTAATTATGATTAGGGCTCCCGGTTTTATGGTATTTATTTTTGGGCCATTTCCGTCTGTATTTATCCATATTTATTTTTGGGCCATTTTATCTGTATTTATCCATATTTATTTTGTGTTTTGCGTATAAAGAAGTTGTAAAACTGTACATTTCCATATCTATTTAACTGATAGACGAGCACTCATACTTTGAAGTCTGTCGTGTTTTAGCTATTTAAGCTGCCAAATATTACATAAGAATACATCCACTGGTAAAAACTAGCATTATACCATAAATGTATGTTGACATATGCCGTTATTTAAAGAAATTTCATCCTGTCTTTTAATTTCCCATGCTGTCCATCTGCTCAGTTCCTGGCCTATATTCATGAAAGACAGCACGGAGAGTCACTTAAAAGAAGTACAATTTTCTGTATTTATCCACTTTTAAAAATAAATGCAGACAGAAAACACATTGTTTTCTGTCTGTATTTATCTGTAAAAATCCGTAAAAACGGAAAACAGGGAGCCTTAATTATGATGAATTGTTTTGTTTTCACCATTATGGTCATCATTATTTACATAAAGCAAGTACTTCACGTGCAGTATTCGATTACACACAATGGCTGGCCTACACCACCCCCGGGGTAGCTCAAAGACATTTGCACAGAAGTTTGCATATTTTTCTGGTCACAATCCAGCAGACCCCGAGTCCTAATTTTATAAACTTACACCTGCCCTGGAGAAGAAAAATATGCTAACTGACACAAAGTTGATTTCTTCTGCCTCTTTCATTTCCCAGTTGTCGACAAAAGGGTATGACTTTTGGAAAGACAATATCGATTTGAAATCTCTATGGGGAACTAAAGATTGGCAGGTTCAGGGGAACGAGGCCTTATTTAGAGCATGCCCTATACCACAACAACTAATTTTTCTGAACAAAAGTGTGCAGCAAAAGTCCTGTTTCGGCTTGGCCAAGATAAAGGATATGAACACATCAAACATTCCCACCTTTCCACGCTTTGTGAATTGGCAGCAAATCACAAATTACACTGAGGACAAATTTGACAGTATGCTTAGAAAGGGTACATACAATTCTTCACATTCCAGTCCAGAGGGTTGGCTTGTGTGGCCGTCAGATACTAACAGATGTCAGGCACTTTTTCTTAACAACACGAAAGGGTTCAGGATTAATAGACCAGACCAAAGTTACGTGCAGACACAACACTCAGGAGTGGTAACAACATACAGCGTTGGAAAGTTGTGCCGAGATTGACTGAAACATTCAATGGTGAATGGGGTGAACCAACACTTGACTCTTATTTCAGATGACATGGTTTTACAGGATTTCTTGTTAGGTCCTAGAAAGCTACGTCAAAAGCACTCTCTATATGTGATATACAATGAAGCATGGAAAATTTCACAGTAGGAAGCTGCTTAAAGAATACGTGACATTGACAGAGCAATTTTAGAAAAGGCTCTAGCAGTGGTTGGCAATGGTATGACTACAATATTCACTACAATGTATTCTCTGAGTAACATTGTGTCATCTGCTATTGACATCATACATCATACAGAGTGACATGTCCCTTTTGCAACATGGGCAATCACAGCTTAGGTCTATCATGCTACTAAGCTGGACTCTACAGACTTTAAGCAATGGTTGCATTCAATGGAAGCAATTTAACACCACTAGTTTGTTTTTAACATGCAACTTAACAAAAGAACAGACCACCATGGCCAGAAAAGACGCGACATACACTACGCTACACATAGAAAAGTTAGAAAAGTTACCATTTACTGTTGCAGAGGTTCCATCAGCATATTGGATAATACACAGGTTTATTTATCTGCCAATTTTAACTTTTCACTTCAAATACTGCTTACAACACTATCTGTTAGGCAGGTATTAAGCGCTAGCGGAGGGATTTGTACATGAGCCATGGATCCTACCTTTCACTTATCATTGTAGGAATGGTGCAAGTGAGGTTTTTCTTAGTTATACAGACTACGAGAACACTTTAGGCTAGTCTGTCGGGAGGTCACACTTCACGGCGCATGTAATGCGTCCAAGGTTCTGTTATCTGAAAGGTTCCCCAGCTGCTGTAATTCGTCCGCCATTCAGATTACTTTCAAATGGAAACTATTTGATGTTGAATGATCAAGGTTGCTGTGGGATGAAACCGGGAGTACCATATCTGGTGACGGTTTCTGCGGAAGTGACCTGTTGTACACAAGTGCTTTTTCCACCTAGCCTTACAGTTAGGGATGTGACAATTTGGCCTTCGGTTACAATTTCAAAAGTAAACTTTGATGCTTTGAGCAGACTGCAAGTCTTACTGTTTCAGAAGGAAGTGGTCTTAACATCTGCACAGGATTTTGGGAAGCTACTGCTCTGCTTTTTTAATGTTTGAAACACTGAGGGTATAGCGCACTTTTTTTTTTTTTAAACAAATGGCTCTATGTTGGTTAGCACCTTCCAGACTGTCTTCGGAGTTATTCCATCTTTATTACACTCCATGCTTGGAAGCGTTTTTGGAGGCTTACCACTTGTCTTGTTCTTCACTGTCGGGATATTGATTTGATTTGCTATGCAATGGATGTTCCATCACGTGGCCAAATGGGGATGGCACTACCACTGCTACTGTGTCGTGAGAGAATGATAGTCTTTTGGCACACCCTTGCTTCAGGAACAAAATAACTGGTTCTTGTCCTTTCGGCCTGTCCGGTTACATTGTGTGCAGCCACTAATCCGCTGTCAACTGTGCACTTGCGAGTGTGCCCTGGATATATGCTTAGGAATGCAACTGGTCCAATCTACGTACATAGAACTGCTGGTGGGGTAGCATCTGTGCAAGGGGTAAATGCTCACTTGCACAGATGCCCTGCGCGACTGCCGTTGCTCAAACACGTAGATTGTGAGCCTTCCTGCGAAGCTTCAGATCCAGTAGTTCTGGATTCTGGCTCGTCCTCTATGGGTGACCTACTGGCCGTCACACCTTCAGCTTCTACTGAGGGGGGTGGATTGCGCATGTTTGTTCACTGGAACTGTTGAGAGGGCTGCCAACTGAAACATGATCTACGGTAGCTGGGAACAGCAATGTTTTGTCTGCTGCACGGAACATTTAAACAATCTAGCAGCTTCGAGCAGTAAAGATTTTTTTAATTCGCCCATGTTTTTATTTTCTAAATTGCTTTTAAATGCAGTCTTTTTATTCACTTTTTATATTGACTTTTAAATACAATTTGGCTTTCTTTATGCTTTTATTATGAAAGAGCACAATGCTTCTAAGATTTTAATCTTTACTACATGTTTAAATCTTTATTTTTAGCATAGTTTTTAGGAAGCTTTAGTCGCCTTGTATCCAAGGAGTGGGTGTTATGTTGTCACTTAGGCCCAGGCAAGAACACCAACATTTTACATGCTCACGTTTAAAATTGACATTTTCTTTTTAACGCTGACACTTGACACCCATTAGCTTGCGTGCCTGTATGGATAATATTCTCTGAAATGGCTTTGCTTACATTTACATTTCTTCATAGGCATATTATCAGAGCCTTGAACATTCTGTATGAGGGCTACGTTTACTGGGCAAAAAGTTGATGTCCGCTCAGTGACAGCCCTGCAAAGATAGAATCAATAATGGCAGCCTGACTTGGGTTTCGGCATGGTAACACGGATGAAGTTTATTATATAAACGACATCACTACTTTGTTTAGACAGGGGAGCATTTCACTGACACTGTTGAGGTCACCCCATGCCGCAATTCCAGCTCAGCTGAATCCTGTTTACATCTTAAGAAAGATGGTGCCAGGTTCTACACCAAGACGGGCCCCTCGAAAGGTACCCACTGGTAACTGGGGGGTTAGATCACCCTAAGGGATTCTGGCAGATTCACCCACCTAGGCACACTAAGTTAGGAAGTGCTAGGTAGGAGTGTAGGTAGGATTATACATGTATGCTTATAATCAATGTAACATAATAATGGTGGAATTGTTCATCTTCTTTACGATTCTAGTAATGCTGATTACTCTGTTCTGTTTCCTTCTATTGATCATTGCAGCGCACGTATTTTACACAAGAATCATAATGGTTCAATAAATAATTGAAATGACAATTCAAGCATATCTTGTGTCTCCCTCTGGACATGCATGAGTTACTAACGAAAGGGACTGATCTGTTTCAACGATTTCCTTGGGGAGTGAGAGTTGTCATGTTCTGAGGTTGCACATACTCTCCAGTACCTTGGAAGGTTTAGAGGTCCAGAGAGTACACTGTGAGCTAGCCAGGAGTAAGGTCAACATATCCTAATGATGTGGGTGGAGTCAGTCTCACACAGTTTTGATCTTTAAGTTGTCCAAACGCACAGCCTTACTGACTAAGTATGAACGGTACTTTACTACCCTTACTGTCTATGCACCTCAAGACTAACTTGTTACTCTTTTTGACACAAGATAAAGGTTCAATGAATATTGAACAGAGTGGAGGGAACAAAGAAAAGCCAGGTCCACATGTGTTTTAGTGCTAGCCACTAGTGATCTATCCCAATCCAGTCTTTATCTGAGGATTTCTCATTAGCTATCCTCTTAGAAGCCCAGGAAATGTTATCATTGAATACGAGGCTCCAGAGACCATTGGCTTCTCTGGATCTAGAGTGGGGAAGAGAGCTTCATCTAGATAGGGTTGCATACTCTATGTAAAGGGTTGCTGGTTCACCTCATATAAAGGATAATGTTACTTACTGAGTAAGCATCTGTTCTTGCCATGTAGAGCTGTAGATTCACATGCTTTGCATACTCCTGCCATCTAGTGTTGGGTCCAGATGTTTGCAAGTTGTTTTTGTCTTCGAAGAAGTCTTTCCAGTCACGAGGTACGGTGACTCCTCCTTTCGGTGATAGTGTGCATGGTCATCGACTCCATTGTTAGATTGTTTTCCAGCAAGAGGGTGAGAACATAAGTGTAGAATATAGATGCCAATGCGTAAATATGTAAGTAAGAAGAACTGCAACAACTACAGGTGTCCGGGGAGGCGGATGGGCGCATGTGAATCTACAGCTCTACATGCCAAGAACAGATGCTTACTAGTTAAGTAACATTATCAGTTCGAGGCATGTGTGCTGTAGATACACATGCTTTGCATAGACTATAAAACAGTATGCTCCCCGAAGTGGTGGCTAACCTGTAGGTGTTGCAGTTGTTTGAAATAGTGTCTTAAGCACTGCCTGGCCTACATTAGCTTGTTGCCTTGCTAACACATCTACACAGTAGTGTTTAGTAAATGTGTGTGGTGTAGACCATGTAACTGCTTTACATATGTCAGCTAGAGGAATGTTGCCTAAAACGGCCATAGTAGCCCCTATCTTGCGTGTAGAGTGCGCTCTAGGGGGTATGGATAAAGTTCTTTTGGCTTTAGCATAGCATATTTGAATGCATTTAACAATCCATCTTGAAATGCCTGATTTAGAGATGGGGTTGCCTTTGTGAGGAGGCGCAAATGCAACAGATAGTTGTTTGGTTTTGCGAAAGTCTTTGGTCCGTTCTATGTAATATAGTAAAGCCCTTCTAACGTCTAGCGTGTGGAGAGCTCTTTCTGCCACTAAATCAGGTTGAGGAAAAACCACAGGTAACTCAACTGATTGGTTAATATGAAAAGCAGAAACCACTTTGGGAAGGAATTTTGGATTGGTGCGAAGAACAACTCTATCTTTATGTAGTTGAAAGAAAGGTTCTTCCAGGTTTAAAGCCTGTAGCTCACCAACTCTTCTCAATGAAGTGATAGCAATGAGGAAAGCAACTTTTCATGAGAGGAACTGTAGAGGACATTTATGTAAGGGTTCAAAGGGTGGATCCATAAGTCTTGTAAGGACAATATTAAGATTCCACACTGGTGCAGGTGGAACTCTTGGTGGTATTAGTCTTTTCAAACCTTCCATGAAAGCTTTGATTACTGGAATTTTGAAATAAATGTTGTCTGTTTTGCAAATAGGCAGCCACTGCTGCAAGGTGTAAACGAATAGGTGTGTAAGCTAACCCTGTTCGCTGTAAATGCTACAGGTAACAGATAATATTTTGTATAGAAGCATCTAGAGAATTGATTTTGTTGTTATTACAATAGATAATAAATCTTTTCCATTTTGCTGCATAGCAAGCTATGGTAGTAGGCTTTCTTGCTTCTTTTCAAATAGTCATACATTGTGGAGGTAGATTTAAATAACCAAACTCTATGACTTCAGGAGCCAAATCGCTAGGTTGAGCTCCTTGGGATTTGGATGTCTGATTTCTCCACAGCTGAGACTGGAGATGAGATGTAGTTTTTGATGTGGAACCACTGACAATTTTAACAGGGTGGTGTACCAAGGTTGACAAGGCCCACGTGGGGGCTACTAGGAGCAGTGTAAGGGATGTTTGTCTGAGCTTCCGAACTAGCAATGGAAGTAGTGGGAGAGGCGGAAAAGCGTAGGCAAATGTCCCTGACCAATTCATCCATAGGGCATTGCCCTTGGATAGAGGGTGTGGGAACCTGGATGCGAAGTTTGGGCATTTTGCATTGTCTACTGTGGCGGACAGTTCTATTTGTGGAAATCCCCAGTGTTGGAAGTAAGGAAGAAGAACTTGCGGATGAAGTTCCCACTCGTGAACTTGCTGCCTCTGTCTGCTGAGGAGGTCGGCAATCTGATTGTCTACTCCTGCAAGGTGTTCTGCTAGGAGATAGATGTTGTGATGAATTGCCCAGTTTCAAATGTTCTGTGAGAGGTGTGACAGTTGGAGAGAGTGTGTCCCTCCTTGTTTTTGTACATAGTACATTGCTGTCATGTTGTCTGTGCGGACTAGGACAGCTTTGCCTATAAGGTGAGTCTAAAAAGCTTTGAGTGCTAGGAACACTGCCAGACGTTCTAGGTAGTTGATGTGGAGACTTTTGTGATTGTCGCTCTACAGATCCTGGATTTTGTAATGTTGGAGATGGGCACCCCAACCGGTGAGCGATGCGTCTGTTGTTAGCACAGTCTGTGGTATAGGGTCTATGAAGGGCCGCCCTTTTGATACGTTTTGTGGGTTCCACCGCTGCAGAGAGCGATGGGTGCAGCCGTTTAACAACTCTAGATCGGTTAATTGACCGTGATTGATTCCACTGACTTGCTAGACATTCTTGTAGAGGACGCATGTGAAGCCTTGCATGAGGCACAATTGCAATGCAAGATGCTATCATTTCCAGCAGTTGCATGAAAACTCTGGCTGGTAATGTTTGATTGGGCTGAAACTGTAGTACCAAAGACTGAATCTTGTGAATTCTGGCTGCATTGGGAGAGGCTAGAGCTTTTAGAGTGTTGATAGTAGCTCCTAGATAAGACTGCATCTGTGCGGGACACAGGTAAGACTTTTGTGCATTGATGCTGAAGCCCAATTGATGAAGTAAGTGTATTGTTGTCCGAGTGTGTTGCAGACAGGTTTGGTAAGTGCTGGCTTTGATGAGCCAGTCGTCTAGGTAGGAGAAGACATGAATACATTGTCTTCTGATATGAGCGGCTACTACTGCTTGGCATTTGGTAAATACTCTGGGAGCAGTGGTGACTCCAAATGGAAGTACTTTGAACTGGTAATGCCAGCCTGCTATCACAAATCTGAGGTATTTGCGATGAGCTGGATGAATTGGAATGTGAAAATATGCGTCTTTTAAGTCCAGAGTAGACATAAAATCGCCTTGCTGTAGAAGAGGAAGTACCTGTTGAAGGGTCACCAAGTGAAAGTGCTCTGACAGTATGTATCGGTTCAACTCTGAGATCTAGAATAGGTCTTAGTGAGCCGTCCTTTTTGGGGATCAGAAAGTAGAGAGAATAGACTCCTGACCCTTGGTACTGAAGTGGAACTGGCTCTATTGCTCCTTTCAGTAAGAGAGATTGCACCTCTTATTCGAGCAATAGCAGATGGTCTGGTGAGAATTTGTGAAAACAAGGTGGAATATTTGGAGGATTGGCGGTAAGCTCCAGGCAATAACCATGTTGGATAAATCCAAGCCCCCATTTGTCGGTTGTTATAGATTCCCGAATTGGGAGAAAGCATTGAAGTCTTCCTCCGACAGGTGTGGAATGATTATTGGGGAAGTCACTGCTTGTTAGGGGAAGGGGAGTTACGGGGTGTGGTGTTTTACCCCTACCTTTGGAACTGTTTCCCCAATAACCTCCTCTGAAAAATCCTCTTGGAGAAGAGGATTGGTTGTTACCTTTGTACGAGGAAGTGTTATGATCTGAGGTTGTTGACTTGGACCCTCCCCAGTAAAAGGAGCGCCGAAAGGAACCTCTGTTTGAAGAAGACTGAAGTGCTCCCATAGACTTGGCAACTTCAGTGTCCTTCTTCATTTTTTCTAACGCTTGATCAACTTCAGGGCCAAAAAGATGTTGTTTATCAAAAGGTTTATCTAGAATGAATTGTTGGATTTCAGGTTTAAACCCAGAAATCCGTAACCAGGCATGCCTCCTGAGTAAATCGCTAGTATTTACCTCCCGAGCTGCGGTGTCAGCAGCATCTAGAGCACACCTAATGGAAGAGTTGGAAATTAATTTTCCTTCCTGGACTAAATCTTGAGCTTTGGCTTTATGCTCCTCTGGGAGATAGTGTAGTAATTGCTCCATTTCGTCCCAGTGTGCCCTATTGTATCTGGCTAGAAGGCCCTTCGTGTTAGCAATGCGCCAGTGATTGGCCGCTTGTGCAGCCATTCGTTTGCCAGAAGCATCAATGAGTTTTGTCTCTTTGGCTGGGGGAGGAGCATCCCCCGAAGTTTGAGAATTAGCTTGCTTACGAGCGTTAGATACTACTAAAGAATCAAGTGGTAACTAGCCTTTAATAAACACTGGATCTGTTGGGGAAGGTTTATATTTCTTGTCGACTCTAGGAGTGAGGACTCGTGCACGTACAGGGACTTTAAAAATCTCGTCTGCGTGCCTCATCATACCTTTGAGCATAGGGAGTGTGTGGCTTGACCTGTGTGTGGATCCTAAAGTCTCAAATAGAAAGTCCTCCTCTAAGGATTCTTTGTGGAGCTCAACCCCATGGTATTGTGCAGCCCTTGCAATGAGTTCTTGATAAGAGAAATTGTCATCAGGTGGAGACAGGGCTTGATTTGTAAAATATTAAGTGCCAGGGCTCTGACAAGGAGGCTACTGCAGCTTGCACCACCCATTGCCCTTGTAATCGCTGCCAAAACAACTACGAACCATCTCTCTCGCATGTAAATGCGACAGTTCAGATTATTCTAGGTCCCCAAAGCTAAAGGAATGGCTGGGGAGGTAGGAATTAGCAATTTTAATGTATATTGTATTCCTAAACAACCCTTGTTCTGCTCATCTCTAAATTAGATGAGCAGCGCCACCATGTGGTAGACTGTTTTAAGTATGGTGTTGACAATTACGTGCCGGTGCCGAGCACCGGAAACCAATTAAGTGCAGGTGCTGAGCACCAGAAAGCACCAGCTCAAATTAAGCACTGGGTGGAGATGGCCTGGCAGGGAAAGGGCAGGATCATTATCCAATGGAGGGTCAATTGTATAATCCGTCCATGGATCCAATGGTAAATATGTGTCTCCCTCATCAGTATCGTCTCCTCCATGGTGAGATAATGGAGAGTGATGAGGTGAAATATGTAACGGATGTAAAGTTGGGGAGGAGGAGGAGGTGATGGTAGTGGATGAAAAGGGCTAGTACCAACATTTTTCTTTTTCAAAGGGATTTTATAATGACTATCGTCATTAGGAAGCTTGTGCTTGGATAGTGTCTTGGTATGAATATCTACTGTGCCAGGATTAATATAGAGTTTCTTTTGCTTGGGATCCGGTACAATGTCTATTTTCAGATCCGAAGGTGCCGAAGGGTCTTCTTTGGTTTTTGGTACCGAAGGTTTCAGAGCTGAGATGGAGTGACCTTTCGGCACAGACGATTTCAGCTCTGAAGGTTGTTTGCTGCTTTTCGGTGTCGAAGGTTTCGACTCCGAAACAACTTTGTGCTTCTAACCAGAAGTTTTCGGCTCCGAAGTGGCTTCGGGCCAACGGTCCCATGCCGGAAGGTTTGACAGTATGTTTCGGTGCCGAGCCGTGAGGCGGAGCGTCAGAAACATCATCTCGGTGCCGACCATGGTCAGAAGGCAGAGGTGGTGCCAAAGCCTTAGATTTATGAGAGATGGGTGGACGGGGCAAGGGGTCTTCGGTACTCAGGTCACCCTGTCCCTACGGCACATCATCGTCGTCGAGTTCTATCTCCAACTCTGAATCGGAGCTCTGACACTTCGAAGGCCTGTTCTTCCTCGGCCGCTGTGGGCTCAGGGTCATCTTGCCCGGAGTCTTCGCAAAAGATATCTGGCGTGTTGTCGATATGCTGGCGCTGCATCTCCCGACGTCGAGTCCGATGATCTTGGAGAGTTTTCGTGGATCGAAAAGATTTGCATGCGTCGCAGTCTTGTTCTTTGTGCTCTGGAGACAAGCACAAGTTACAAACCTGGTGCAAATCGGTACGTGGGTACTTGGCATGGCATCAAGGGCAGAATTTAAAAGGAGTCCAGTCCATCGACAAAGAGCAGGACCGACGCGGTTAGGCCCGAAGGCCGCCCACGAATTTTCCGTTCGGAGAAGTGGGAAGCGCGTTCGAAACAATACCGTCGAGGGTAGAGTGGATTGCGCACCAAGGGGAACCCGAGAAACGATTCCGAACCAGAGCGCAGAAATACACGTCCGAATGGCGGAAAAAAACAATCTAACAATGGAGTCGATGACCTTGCGCACTATCACCGAAAGGAGGAGTCACCGTACCTCGTGACTGGAAAGACTTCTTCGAAGACAAAAACAACTTGCAAACATCCGGACCCAACACTAGATGGCAGGAGTATGCAAAGCATGTGTGTCTATAGCACACATCCCTCGAACATAAAGTTTCCCTTCTTTGGTCCAAAACATGTTTTATCAGATTCTCAACACTCCAGTTTTTAAATCATTGGGCGAAAAATAAACCGACCAGGCATAGGAAAAAAGTGACCATACTTCACTTTCAATATGTATTCACACTTATTTCTGATAAAGGGCTGCTGAAAGAGAAGTATGATTGGTGTGGGGTGGGTAGGATTACTGAAAACAGAGTAATTTCACTTTTGAAAAAACATCAGTAATAGTCAATAGTTTTTGGTATAAGCTAAAGCATTGTAGCATAAGCAAATTAAATACACATTAAAGAAACAAAATCCAGTCTATATTGAAAACACCCTTGCTTGCCATAAAGACCTGTTTATTTCTATGTCAATAAGAGGTGAGATGACAAGGTAGACTTTATTACTGTCTTTCGTTATTTTCTATGACACAGAAAGAACGGAAAGGACTAATAAAGGCTCGTTTGCCATCCAACCTTCAACTGAAATTGATATGAAAACAAAATGACAACTGCATTGAAGACAAGAAAACCTTTATTATAGGCAGACTGTCATTTGAAGGCATGTGCAAAAAACCCATTCTAGGCGACACTAAAGAGAAGCCGATGGGAGTGGAGGAGGGGCGGCTAATGAGGAGTGATACACAGCGGAGAGAGGGAGGGGCACAAGAGAAGGAATGGGAGGGTGTGCTGGGACAGGGGAATGGGAAGGGCTGGTGGGCGGGGAAAAAAGCAAGATACAGGAAATATGTATCTGTGGGAGTAAGGAATTAAAGAGATGACTGGGCAGGAGGAACAAGGATCACAGAGAGAAAAGAGGAAGGGGTGGGAGAGCAGAACGAGAGTGTGATTGACAGGAGGAACAAGAGTGAGGCACGCTGGAAAGAAGAAGGGACTGACGGAAGCCAGCAGGAGCAGAAAAAAGAGGGGAAAGGGTGGGGACACGCATCAAGGAGCCAACAGAGAGACCTGTAGTTGGAGTGTAGTATATGTATAACACTACCCCAATGTGGAGCGACAAACCTTTGTAAAATAGCCTTGCAGTTCAATGCGAGCATTCCACTGGAGGTGGGAAGATACACCATACCAGGCAATTGCATTAGAGGAGACAGAAATACTTTTCTGGACTGAGCGAAGATGTAAGCTAAAAAGTCTCAAAGCAGTGGCAGAAAGAGGGTGGTAAAAAGGCTAATGGTATTAATTGGTGAATCCAGAGCTCACTCGAAGTATAACAGAGGCAACAAGTATGTTTCACAGCTGTGTTGCCAAAACCCTGACCAAATGAGTCACATGGAACATTTACCATAAAAAAAAAGTGGCAGGGGGTACTTAAAAGCCATTCATAGCATGTAGACTGTCACGCGCTTTAGGCAGCAGCATTAAATGAATGCAACCAGAGGCTACTGGAAAGCAGGCGCTAGGAATACAATTGTTCATTTTTTTCCCAAGAGTGCATAGAAGACAAGAGCTGTTGCTTGTGCACTCCAGAGTGGGGCAGATAGGCACATCAAGCAGCTATTCATCTAGCTGACACAGGTTTCTAGAGTTCAAAAGGGGGTATTCAATGACAAACCTGTTTAGGACAAAACTGAACATGCATCCCTTTTGGCTGTTTGGAGAGGATCACTACCATACGTCAGATATGGCATTTTTGTGACATAAAAAAGTGAGCATTCTTTTTTCAATATGCATTCCGCATTTATTCTCATAAACAGCGTGGAAATCTACTTAGCACACTCTGTCCTGGGACGTCAAACACTGCCAGAAAACAGAACATGAACAGAGTGAGGCCAGAGTTGCCTGGAGTCTTTTTATTGGCGTGAAATGAATAATTGATTTTCATGACATTTCCATGCAACCACAATGTAGATACTAAAAATAAACACAAGGACTGAAGTTGGAAAAAAAGAAAACGTTACATTTTAAGAAGAAAAGTACAGTGGTAATGAAGGAAAGAAAACAGTAACTAGGAGAGGGAGAGAAATAGAGGCATGAGAGATAGAGGTGAGATATAAACAGAAGAGAGAGAGAAAGAAAGAGGTGGCGGTGGCAGCCTGTGTGTGTTCTGCACTGAAGTTGCAAAGAAGCAATAGCAGAATAGTATTTCTATTGATAACTAAATTAAAAAGTGGACTAAACTAATCCTGAAAATAATTCATTAAAAAAACAAAGTAGAACTTACTAGTACAAACCTTGAAAAAGAGATCATGCGCAAAATAACACAATAAAACATATGCAGGTCTAAAGGGGTAGGCAGAGCTAGAAAAGGACTTACCTATAAGGTAGAGTGCGAAGGATATGAAGCGATGATACTTGCTTAGGATCCTCAGAGGCTCCTCTCGCTGCACTAGGGTGAAGAAGTAGTCGGTAACAGTCTCCCCGTAGAAGAAATAATTTACACACAGCAGGAAGTACCTGGAACAGAGAGAGGAAGAGGTTAGGCTCCTTAGAGAGAGGACCATCCACTGACCGCTGCAGTGGCAGATAACCCCCTAAAGTTTGAAAATTCAAGCAAGTGCCATTTTGCTTGTCTTTCCATGCAAAGTTCTAATGAGGTTTAATTCCTGTGGCACTGAAAACATTTCTGCTGTGAACTGTATCAGCCATGTCTTAAACCTGCTGCCAGTCTGTTGTATTCTATTCTAAAGCTTACAAGGCAGAGATGACACGATAAAAATTAATAGGCATTGGTAAAGCCAATAGGTCTTGCCTATGGGCAAGCTATTGGCTTTGTCAATCGGGTGTGGGTGGGGTGAACGGGAGGGCGGGTGTAGGTGGGGTGACCGGGAGGACGGGTGTGGGTGGTAAACGTGAGGGCAGGTATGGGTGGTGAACAGGAGGGCAGATGTGGGTGGTAAACAGGAGGGCTGGTTGGAGGGGATTACAGGACTGGTATAAAAGCGTTATGGATTGGCCATCGCTGGCCGCTTGATAGCGTTTTTTTTTTGTGTGTTGGGGAGGTAGAAGAAACAGAGACAGGTGGGAGATGAGAGAAGAAACAGGGACAGGGGTGGGAAGTGAGAGAAGAAAGAAGGACCAGGGTTGGAGGGGGAGGAAAAAACAGGGACGAGGTGGCGCGTGGGAGAAAAAGAAAGAGGGACTGGACAGGAGGAGATGGATTCAAATGCAAGTTTCCCAGTTCAAAAAGAAATAAGGTCAGCAATGCAAACATGTTTATCTGCCATCTGATATCTGCAAGCAAGCCAGGAGTGAGGATGTGACATAACGGCCAAAGCTGCCAAATTTCGAGCTGGGGAACCAGGTTTGAGGCTTGGCGCCGGCTCAACATTCTTCATCCTTTGCCCTCAGTCCTAACTTGCAGTTATCTCATTCCCCTGCTCCCTTTATTTCGACATATGTTATTGATTCAAACATCAAGAAATTTCCCCCGGCTCAGGACATCAAAGTGATGTGCCGTTCCAGGCCAGTCAACTTTCCTAAGCTTGTAGAAAGCCCAGCCCTGCGACTGGAGCACACTGGCCCAGCAATGGAGTCTATCAAAGATTAGCTGACTATGTCTAAATGAAACAACACATTGCTTGGACGATGGTAGCCTGTTGGTGACAGAAAGCAACGCTAATCGATCGAAGTCATCTTTGTTTATAACTCAGCTTTGCTCTTGACCTCTTGTTATCAATAACTTTCTATCATGGGGGACAGCTCGTCTGTTTCCTTCTCCTCTCTTTTCAAACACGTCACACTGTAAATTAGCCTTTTACGAAGATACGTTTATTAACCGCTTCGCCGCGCAGGTGCTGGACCTTCCGATCGCGGGTGTGGTCGTGACGAGCTCAGCTCGTCATGCGCACAGCACGACCGCGCAGCATGACGAGCTGAGCTCGTCATGAGCATCGAAGGGGTTAAAAAGATTGGTAATTCAATGGCTGTTCCCTAAAGGTGATGCAAATGATACACTGTTTTTTGCTAACTCGCAGGGGAGGAATAACGCTGCTGGTGCAGAGATCCCCCCCAGCGGGTAACAGGTTGGTGTATCAGGCGAGGCCCAAAACCAGCTTTCTGTGGGAAGCAGCCAAATGATTGTGTACTTTCTACCAGGGCCTGGTGGCAGACAGAGACACAAATATTTTGTGATTGAGGTTAGATGAGGGCGTCTGCTGACCTCTGAAGTTATCAAAACCTTTCAAACTTGCTTGGGTGTGACAATTGACATTTGACATCAGACATCTGTCTAAAAATTTTACTGAGTCATAGCTCATCTTGCTTCCGTGTTTGAAGGCCTCGAAGGCAGAGCTTCGCAGTGTAAAAATAAATAATGTCAGCATAAACATGTGTGTCTGATAACTGCAAGCAAGGGGAGAGGATGTGGCAATACAACCAAAGCAGCAAACTTTTGATCTAGGGACCCAGGTTTGACTTTCGGCACCGGCTCAACATCCTGTGACTCTGGACAAATCACGTAATCTTCCCGTGCCAACACAAAATGAATGTGTCCTTGTGTAAAGCACTCCAGCACCTTCGGGTTGAGTTATATAAAAGCTGCAACAAAAACAAAAGTCAGAGGAGGGGACAAAGGCATCTGACCTCCAGGCTCATTTATTGTGCTGTGTGGGGGCACAGACAACAGAGAGGGTGCAGACGACAGAGCCAGCCACTCTGTAGAGGGGCTCAACAAAAAGAAAACAACAGCTCCCAAAAGTGCGAGCAGTGTAAGAACACAAGCACTTGGGCCATGCTCCAGGGGAGGGTTACATGCAAGAAGAGGAAATTGCCAAACGCAGAGCTGACCAGCAGGAAGCAAGCAACTGAGAGTGGCTTTAGGGCCAACCAATGGTAAGTACTGGGCAGCCTCCAAGTCCACTAACAGTAAACATTAGGTCAACCTCCCACAATGAACTCACATCACGCCACACCTCAGGGAGCTCCACTGGCTCCCGATACACAAATGCGCTAATTTCTATCTCCTCACACACACATTCAAGGCACTACAAAACGTAAGCCCCACGAACCTGAACAGACCCATCTCCTTCCACCAACCACCAAGACACCTCGCCTCCACAGGACTCTTACTTGCACTTTGCCACGCATAAACAGAACCAGATCAGAAGCGTTCTCTTAAATTGTTCCTAAAGCGTAGAACAGCCCCCCACTTCACATCAGAGCCATCTCCTCTCTTCTTGAATTCCACAAGAAGCTAAACACCAGGCTTTTCAATTAACTAAGCTACCATAGGCAGGGCTAGCCACACACACACACACACACCTGTTCAGCACCAGGATACCCTCACGGGTGATAGTGCGCTTTACAAATACACATAATAGGTTATTGGAGATGGGACTCAATGGTACGAGTGGTCTGGCACAGAGTTAGAAGTTCTCCCCTGCCTGATTACTGGTCTGAATCAGACTCAAAGGTAGCAAGACCATAGCTTATTCCGATCTGAAAATATATTGCATGGCCTATGCACAACGTATTACCGGTCTCAATCCTGGCCTTACCAGGAAGTTGCCTACTTTACACTAAATCACAAAGTGTGTATGTTGGTAATCTTGCAAGGGAGTGACGGGCCACAAATCCTGCTTCCTAGGCTGCCACATACTCAAGATGCTGTGTTTAGTGCTGCATCTCTGTGTAGTTCAGTTTAAAAAGAGCTCATCACTTCAAATAAGGCATGATTTAAAGAAGACATTAAAAGCTTATAACTACTCTGGAATTAAAGCAGGAGAAGAATGGTGGCTTAAGGCCAGTCAGTCTGTCTGCTGTTATGTACTGAAATAATATATGGCTATACATAAAGGTACTGCAAGACACAGAGGAGTTCCATGACAACACTGAGGTGAGGCTTGAGGCCTCAGGCCATTATAATGTCACAGAGCTTGAAGCGGACTTGCTGTTTCCTTTTAATGTGCCCTTTTGGGCATTTTACTCCTTTTAAAATGTTGTCTTTTTCTTCCATGCCGTTAAAAGCTCACAAGGGGCCCTGTTTTATATTTGGCACTATCAGACAGGTCTGGCCTTCTAGCCAAGAGCAGTTTGTTTTCTAGTATTGTTAAAATGCAAAATATAAGTCCCATAAGGCAACCCTTTTTAAGGCTTAGAATTCAGGAAAGACTACAGGTATTAGATATCATAGGGCCACATAGCACATCACAATTCCCAAGGTAAATCTGCATAAGCCAGTGCAAAATAGTGGTGGGTGTCTGAAAATCTATATTATAGAGATAGATACATAAAAAGAAATAGATACATAGAAAGAGATAGATATATAGAAAGAGATGGATACATAGAAAGAGATGGATAAATAGAAAAATGGATTCATAGGAAGGGACGGACGGACAGACAGACTACACAATGTGGAACTATGTAATATGGACCAATATTGCCATCTAGGGGTTCTCGTGGCATCATAAAGCAGACGGCCAAAGGTCGAGTGGTTAGTGAATGTCATCAGAACCCCGAGATGTTATGTATTTTTTATATTACATGTTTGTTTTGGGAGATTTCGTTTGCAAAAGCTGTTTCCTGTAAAATACAGCTGACAATGGACACTGACTTGCATTAGAGTGTATATATTTTTTTAACTTTCATGAATACATTGTTGATAGGACAATGAGGAGGGCCATTGATTAATGCTTAATAACAAATGTGAACTTGGCTTCAGCGTTTTCTGCATAGTTAGGGATTTACAGCATTTACAACATAGTTTGCAACAAAATTTGCAGATGCCCCAAAAAATGCTGGTTCAAACTCAAATGAATAAAAATAATACTGACAGGAAGGGGCATAACACGGGCCTTTGTGGCGCAGGGGTGCCCCAACCCTTTAGGGGGCACCCTTTCAGCCCAAGGTCAATTAACACTGGTGCGATATGGGAGACTCAGGGGCTGCATATGAGCTGCATAATTTGAAATGTAAATAAATTACCTAGCAGCATAATTTAGATAATTTAGATAACCTTGTTGTGAGAAATTGGGTTGTTGATTGGGTGGGGTGTTAGCCCTGGTCAAGCAACAGCCACAATCCCTGCCAGGGCAAATCACAAAAGTCACTAAATTAGCCTGTGTATAACCCTGGGTAGCTTGGCACAAAAAGCAGTTAGGCTTAATTTATAGACAATGTGTAAAGTATTTATGCAGCACACAAACAGCAATAAAGTGAAAACACAACACAAGAAAAATCCCATACCAATTTAGAACAATAGAGTAAACTGTAATAAATTATTTGACACCAAAACAACAAAAATCCAATCAGTAGAACCGGAGATATGAATTTTGAAAGTTGTTAGTAAAAACTAGTATCTAGCACATCAAAGCACCAACCATGGACATCTAGTTGCGTGAGACTGGGTCATAGTCAAAAAATATGGCTGACCGCGATGGAGCGCGGGTCGGATACAAGAAGGGGCACTTACCTTCAGACTTAGAAGAATATAGAAAAATATTCTGAGAAGGTAAAGATCAGCGGGGCAAGGCTGCAGGCTGTGTCCCAGGAGGAAGCGTGGTCGTCCGGGAGCCACTGAACGAAGTCACGGTGAAGATTTCTACGCTCGGACTTAGTCACTTTTTGGAAGCTGACAATCTTCAGCGGGACGAGGCAGGAGGCTGTTGCCGAGGAGAGTTCCAGGAGGCCGGATACCACTGTGACGAAGGCCTACTGAACAGGATTTGCTACTGCGGCAAAGAACGTTGCAGGAGCTGTCAGGAAGTTAGGCCAACCTAAGCAGGTTGATAACATTATTCTCTCGGTTCTCAGAGCAGTTTTTAGCCAAAGATTTTCTACGTTCCAAGTTTGGGATTTTGGCTATCTGGGCACCTTTAGAACCACCACCAAGGGTCCAGGGCTGGAGAGACACCACTTGGGGGTGAAGTAGGGGTTAGGACTCACTCAGGCTGGGTCCAGCTGCGGGTTCAAGATGTGGGAGCCTGTTATGTCCCTGTGGCTCTGAACAGAAGGCCAGCAAATTAGTCCTTGGACTCACTCTGGTATTCCTGGGTTCAAATGATGAAGCAGGGATCAAGAAGCAGAACAGGCCTCAGAGGGTTCAAGGCAGGCTCCAGGCAGCAAAGCAGCCCTTCCAGGTGGAGCAAAGCAGTCTTGTGGAGTACAGAGCAGGCCAAAGCAGCAGACAGTTCTCTGAAAGTCCTTCCGCAGGTCCAGAAAGTGGACTGAAGAGTGGGTCTGAAGGCCTTATTTTTATACTTGGTGCCCTCTTTGAAGTAGACTTTTCTAGAGGTTTCTGTTTGAAAAGCTTGGAATTTCCTGACTTCCCGGCCCCGGCTCCAGGCTGGCTGCAGGAACAAAGCAGTGTTGACAAGCCCTTTGTGTGAAGGCACAGCATAGCCTATTCAGTTGCAAGTGGGGCTGTGCCCAGCTCCGCCAACCCCCCAATCCTGCCAGCAGATGGCCCATTCAGGTACACCTAATCCCTCTATTGAGTGACTGTCTGGGAGGAATTCACAAAGTCTAACTGCTAACTACACCCAGTCATGTAACTAAGGCAGGCTGCAGGCACTAAATGGTAAAGGGCAGAAAAATCCCAACTTTCTAAAAGTGGCATTTTCAAAATACTAAATTAAAATCTGATTTACCATTAAAGAGAATTTGTTATTACAATTTCATAGATACCAAACATGAAATGTTATTTTGTCCCCAATAGCGCTTAATAGATGTAACAAGGCAACCCAATGTTATCCTATAAAGCAGGCAGGCCTCACACTAGAGAAAAGGAATTTAGGAGTTTTTCACTACCAGGACATGGAAAACTTAAAAGTACATGGATAACCTTTTAATTACAATGCACCCAGCCCTATGGGCTACCTAGGGCCTACTATAGGGGTGACATATGCAATAAAAGGAAAGTTTAAGGCTTGCTAAGGGGGTTATATTGCCAAGTTGAATTGGCAGTTTAAAACTGCATTCAAGCAGCAATGGCAGGCCTGGGAAATGTTTTAAGGGACTACTTAAGTGGGTGGCATTTCATTTACAAGCCCAAGGTATATGGTATACCACTCTAAAAGGGACTTATAAGTAAATTAAATGTGCCAAGTAGGTGTAAGCCAATTTCACCATGTTTAGGGGAGTGAGCACAAGCACTTTAGCACTGGTTAGGAGTGGTAAAGTGCACAGACTCCTAAGGCCAACAAAAACGAATTCCAACATAAATGGAGAGAAAAAGGCAAAAGGTTCAGGCGTGACCCTGAAAAGATGGCCAGCTCCAACACTTGCTGCATAATCATAATGGCCATGACAACGGTAAAGCTCTGGAGAGTGGTTTGGAGCTGTCATTATGATGAAGAAATCTGTATTTCACGGGGAACCATTAAATATTTTCTATGAAATGTGGGTTTCTGTACCACTACATTTTGAGCAATAAAAACACAATCATGTAACATATATACATGTGTTGACCCTATTCTTTGGATTTTTCTTTAAACTATTGCTCTGTTTAAAACATGAAAATTATGCAGAACAAAGAGGTACAAGCTGCTTTTACTTCTTGTTTGCTTCCTGGGGCAGGGTAGCAACAATGCTCTCTATGAAACAGTAGATTGAGTGATGTCCACCTTTCCTCAGAGAGTGGGAGGGAGATTATGGTTGATACTCAAAGACAGGGTTTGTACTGTAAAATATAGATGTCAGTGTTTTTCCCTGCTACCAAAGAACTGTGAGGTCCACAGAATGTGCATTTTCTCACAGCATCAGAGGGAATGTGGCTCCCTGTCGTCCACTGGCTGAAAGATGGCCACAATAACTCATCACAACTTACTTGTAATAAACTGTTAAAGTGAGGTAATGTTCTGGTTGCAGATACATTCTGATATCAGATCATGCCTGTAATAAGAAAATACATCTCCAGAGTTTATACTGAACCCCATCTGGTGAAGCCAATGTCTTTGGTGCCCTGACAAATCCAGATTTGGTACAGAAAGTATTTTGAGACAGCAGGTGAATCGTGAGTTGCTTTCTGTAAGAATGTGACTTATTAATTGGAATAGATAGTAGTCTACCACAAGCAATAATGTCATTAACCTGCTAGGTCCGGGCCAAGGTCTCAGTAATTTGAACCTGAGCTCAACCTTGGTAGCAATGGCAAAGAGCAGACACGCTTAACTTAAAGAAAATGTGTAAAACACTTAGAAGTACCAAAACAGGTAAAAGCTCAAAAACACAACACAATAAAAATTCCACTCCAGTTTATAAAAAAGGAGAAAATATAATTAACAAAATGACACAAAATGACAAAAATCCAATATGGGGAACTGGAGATATGAATGTTTAAAGACTGAAGGCAAAAAGCATCAAGAAAAACTAAAGCATCAATCGGTAATTACGTCTGCGGTTCACCAGGACTTAGGCGTGATTTCAGGCCGACCGTAATGGAGTGCAGGTCGGAAACACCAAACAGATTCGTCCATGTCAAAGATATTACCTTCTGATTTAGTCTCTTAAATTAAAGTCAAAGTCCTCCAGAGGGGCTAGGCAGCAGGCTGTATCCGGCAAAGTCCCTTACAAGTCAGAAAGGTGTCGAGTGATGTCCCACTAAAGCTGTTCATTTTAGCGGGAAAAACTCCAAGTGGGAATAGTCAAATATGACGCCCAAAGAAGCCCTCTCGTCATCTGGATACTTTTAGCACCTTCGCCCAGTCAAGATTTCTACATTCGGACTTAGGGCCTGATTTAGTTGTAGGAAGGCATTCCGCCATGGAGATGGAGTAAATTACTCCGTCTGCATAATGGAGGGACTGCCCGCCTAATTTATAAATGACCGTCAAGCAGGCGATTATTTATAAAAGCATTGGCAGGAACCACCATCATGGAAGTTCCTGTCAATGCATTTTACTCTGTGCTATGGGGCTGGATCAGCAGGACGCAGCCCTGTTAGCACATAGTATTTGTTTTTCTTTACAAAAGGAAAATCCCGAAACAGGATTTTCTTTTTGTAAAAAAAAACAATGGTCCCTCACCATGGGAGTCTTCTCCCATGGTGGGTGAAGCATTATTACAATTTTACTGTCCCTTACCATCAGGTTCTGCCTGGCGGGAAGGAACAATAAAAAAATGGCTACATGTCCGCCCATCTAAATTGGGTGGGTTGACATGTAGCCATTTCTCCGACAGCCCTTATGCCCTAGGGCCATTAGAGATGTTTGGCCACGGCAGAGACTAAGTAGTCTCTGCGGTCTCCGCTGTGGCCAAACCTAAGGGCCGCCTGACAATAAATTAGGCAGGCGGACCACTATGTTGCTAGGCAGGGAACTCCGCCGCCGCAACGGAGTTCCCTTACCACCAACTTATAACTCAGGCCCTTAGTCTCTTTTTTTTACTGCGATTACTCCAGAAGATCAAGGCAACAGGCTGTATCCAGGAAGGCAACAACTAAGTCAAATAAGCTTGCCACAGGGTTCGCTAAACTGGATTTTCTGGCTGCAAAAGGCTCCAGGTGGGACCAACCTGATTTTCTGACCCAGCAAGTTGTGCTTCGGCAGACTGAATTGGGTGGTTGGTCCCGGTCTTCTGGAGGTCTGGAAGTCCAATAATTTGTTTAAGTCCAAATTGTTCATAGATTTCAGATTATGTCAATCTGTACACTACTGAGGCTCCCAGGATCTTGTGGACATCACTTAGGGGTGTGGACCCACTTCAGCAGAGGACACCAGCAGGGTCTAGTCTTCTACTTGCAACTGGTCACTCCAGGAAAAGGCCTCTTGCAGCTTTTGCTGTTCCTGTAGCCACAAAGGAGATCAGTCAACCGACCTTTGGAGTCCACTTATTTCTCCTGGCCACAAGTGGAAGCACACCCAGCAGGTGAAGACCTTCTTCTGTTCTTCAGCAGGTCCAGAAAGTGTTCTGATGGGATGGTGGTGCGGTCCATTTTAGTACAGTTCAGGAGCCAATGAGTGGGCATGACTCCTAGACACTCCTTAACCAATGGGGGAAAAGCTCCCAGGGGCAACCCTACCCACTTTTACAGACCATCCCATTTCCCTTAACTGCAAACCGTCCCGAAGGGCACTATTCTAAGGGAACTCCAAGCTAGTCCAAGCCTTTTGTCCTTGGAGGGAGTTTGTGTGCCATTAAGGGGTGAATGCAGGTGAATGAGCAGTTTTCTCCTTCTAAGCTACACCAAGAATATATGACGTTACAACGCAAACATTACAACGCATGCTTTTACAACACGGTTTTTACATTGCAACTACCATTACATCGCATGATTTTACAACGCATGCCATTACCACGCATTTTTAAAAACTACCATTACAACGCATGCCATTACAACGCATACCATTACAACGCATAATACTTTTAGGGCAACAGTAGGGTAAGTGTTGGATAGTGTAGGGGTAAAAATTACTATTCCCACTCCAGTGAGTGCAACAGTAGGGTAGGTGTTGGATAGTGTAGGGGTAAAAATTACTATTCCCACTCCAGTGAGTGCAACAGTAGGGAAAGTGTTGGATAGCGTAGGAGTAAAAATTACTATTCCCATCTACCCCAAAACCCAAACTCACCATAAAACTAAAAAATCTCCATTACTTACCTTATAATGCGTTGTAATGGCATGCGTTGTAATGACATGCGTTGTAATGCATGCGTTGTAATGGCATGCGATGTAAAGGCAGTTGCGTTGTAACAGTTGCATTGTAAAAGCAGTGTGATTTAATGACTGCGTTGTAATGGATGTTTCCCTACACCAAACAGGTTCTGGGACCCCTCCCACTGGGTTGATGCCCAATTGGCCGCCCCAGGCGTAAAGAATAAAGGCTTCCCCTTCCTCAGGTCTCCCTTTTCACTAAACTATGAATTGGCAGGCTTCACCTCTGCCCCTTTTCAAGTTAATGAATTTCCTAGAACCTCCCCATCCGTCCTTCCACGGCTGCTTTATATGAAACATTCCACACTAAGCCCATCCCGTCACCACGCCTAAGTCATTGTCCTGCTCTGGGAGCAGTTGTCACACCTCATTAAGGTCAAACACTGGCAGGGAAGCTGCTGTCAAGCCAATACAAATTAGCTCCAAAGAGCTTCAGCCAGGGAAAATCTAACTTTATGAAAGGAACTTTTCCTACATATTAATCTAACTTCATCAAATCTAACTTAAATGTCTATATTTCTAAATTTTAAATAACAAGACTCTAACTTGTGGGCTACAAAGCCTACATGTGGTGACTTATTATTATTTTTAAAAGGAAGGTTTTTTCCCTGTCAATAGGTAATTTTGACAGGTCAGACTACAGGTTCAAACAGCAGGAGTCAGGCCGCATTGGTAGACCTGAAGCCATGTTTTCCTTGTCACACTAGTAGATTGCACAATAAGTGCTACAGCCTACAGGTGACATTTAAATTTCGATGCAGTGGGTGCAATTTCTACACCATACACTATGGTCTTACAGGAGAGTTAAATAAGCCAATCATGGATTAGCCAATTCATACATGTTTGAGGGGTCAGGGGACATATACTGAGCAATGGACAGAAGCGCCCCAGTGTGGGGAGTCTAAAAAATCAGTAAAAACAAATTCAGCAAAAACTGGGGGTGACCACGGAAAAAGACATTTTCACATACTTTCCAAGTTGGTTGGATTGCCTGCACAGTTTAGGGGTGAGTATATGAGCCAGATTGAGAAGAGAAGCATTTGGAGAAAGTGTCTGAAAGGAGGCAAGGGTTTTGTTGCACAAGAGAATTAAAGAGCTGTGATATAAGATTCAGCCTTTGCCTCTAATACACTGTTGGGTGTCCTTGTAGATAGCTTTGTGTGTGATGCTGGGAATTCTTAAAGAAATGTTGGCAAAAATGGAAAAAGTTGATGTCTCATGTTGGTTTTAGCCTTTTGTGCTGTTGGGCAATTATTTCCTTCAAAAGGCCATTAAATAACATTTCAGTGTTAAAATGGGTTGTAAAATGCACCATTTGATCCTAGCCCTAATTTTCTTATATGACAAAACACCAATTCTGCAGAGCGAAAGGAAGTGTCATCTAAGGTTTAACTCAGTAACTCGCAAAGTCAGGCATAGAAACCCCAAGTGAGCAGCACGAAGGGAGGCGAGACCTCAGTTTATCCCAAACATACGGATCCTGATTATCCAATAGAACACTGGTTCTTAACTTGTGGTCCGGAGACACCTAGGGGTCCGCAAAGCCTACTCAGAGGGCCCGTGAGTGCTTGGGAAATAAAATAATATGAACAGATAACGTGCATACAAAACGTAAAATTGAACATTTTTGAAATGTTAGGAATCTGAAATTGGAGTCTAAAAATGAAGTTGGTATTCTCATATTAATTGGTGGGAGCACTGCAAGCGCATCAAACAGAATATAGTGTGGACGATGAGTGGCCTTGATTTAATTTAGAAAACCTCCAACCTTCCTATTAAAATTTTAATTAGTTTTTTTGTATATCTGTTTGTGAATTAAATAAAATATTTAATCATTTGTGTATTTGTTTGATAAATGTGTATTTCTGTATATTTTATGTATTGTTCTGCAGTTCAAATCATCAAAAATGCTTAGGCCAGAGTCCCCGTCTTCCATTAATGACTCAGTGAGGGGCCCCAGATTCCAATGATTCAGTGGAGGTCCCCAGGTTTCCAGTAATGATTAAGCGGAGTCCACAGAAGTCAAAAGGTTAAGAACCACTGTCATAGCAGATTACACTGGGGTGGGAAACCATTGTGCCAAGTCTAAGATGCACAAGAAGCGGGATAATGAATATAAAAGGGCGACTGTGCTATGTTTGTACTCTTAGCCTAATTTAAGGTATGGCATCTGGCTACATATCCAGAACATTAAAATACATTGGGGACATTCTACAGAAGGTTAAACAAAATGAAGAACGATTTAAATAACAAGTCCTATGAGGAGAGGCCTGAATATGAAAAGGTATACGTACTAGCAGAATGGAAAGAATTTCTGGGTGATGGAGATATTCAGGTTAACAAATAGGATATGCACAGTACACGAAGCTGCATTTTTCAATGAAACAGCAATCTCGGAGCGATATAATGGTCATGTTATGAGACTAGACTAGGGAGCGCTTGTGAAGCTAAAGAAAACATTTCACAGTAAGCACAGTGAATGCATATAATATCCTCCCTGTCAAAGTGGTAAATTAAGGCGAACAGGAGCCTTTTTTTAAAAACATTTGAGAAAGGCATAGACTTGGGCGCAAATGTCAAGAGCATGTAAGTATAAAGCTGGAGATCATATAGGGTCTGTAAGAAAAAAACAGATAGAGAAAGGGCAGAGTGTACAGGCTTGGCAGCCCCAATTTGCAAGAAATTCTAAACATTTGACAGTTTTTACTTTCTTCTTTTGCAGAGCAACAAGTCTAACTTTTATACGCGTCTCTTTTGAAGATAATACAATTTTGCCCACCTTAAACCAGTGGTCTTGCTGAGCCGTATCCTTTCCCCGTGAGGACACACATTAGCAGTACTCACCAGCTAAGAGTCCTGAACCAGGGAAGCTCGTATGAGTGATACACGTTGTAGCCAATCATGATGATCTCCTGAAAACACTTGATCTGCACACACATCACCTGAAAAAAGAAAGTAATGTTGCACTATTTGTGAGTGACACATCAATAGTTCATCTCACTTTAAAGGAAAACAGAAATACTAATTACTATCACAAAAAGTCACCATCACAAAAAATGTGTATTTCTAAGTTACAATTAGTGCACTGTTGAAGATAGACTTTGTTAAGAACTCATTTAATCGGGACTAGAAATGTTCTATATAGCTGGAATTACTGTCAACCTTTTTCGAGGAGGCAATGTGTATTGCTACAAAAATTGTCTTTCCTGATGACAATGACTAAACTGCCTTCCTTCTAAAAAGAAAAACAAGTTACTTACCTTCTGTAAAGCCTTGCCTGGTACAGACTCTATCTAGCCACAGATTATTTACCATAGAATATTCCTCAGGTGTCAGGCTGAATCCAGACATTTTTTAGTAATCCCCTTGCACGCCAGTAGGTGACATCGTCCACACCAGAAGTGATGTATGCAGTGCCTATATAGGCGCCACCCCAGTGCGTTGAACTCAGTTTTTGACTGTTTTTCGCACCAGAGGCACAGAGCAAAACTGAGGAGGAATGACTAGTGTGCCACATGAGGTCTTGAAGGATCTTTGCAATTGTGAAATAAAGACACTTTTCAGAACAGGGAGGATGGAAGAGTTGATAAGGAATCTGCAGCTAGATAGAGTTACTACCAGATAAGGCATTACCGAAGGTAAATAACTTGTTCATCTGATAGAGACTTCTAGCCGCAGATTCCTGACCTTAGAATAGATACTAAAGCAATCCCTTACTGGAGATGGGTCTGTAGACGGTGTTACACTAAGAAGTTCTGGAGGATTGATCAGGCAAAATGCCTATCACGCTGGACCTGACTGTCTAGGCAGTAGTATATGGCGTATGTGTGAAGCAATGCCAACAGGGCTGCTTGACAGATATCCAGAAATGGGACCCCCCTCGCCAATGCAGTGGTCGTAGCTTCTTGACAGATATCCAGAAATGGGACCCCCCTCGCCAATGCAGTGGTCGTAGCTTTAGCCCTGGTAGAATGAGCTCTTAAGCCCTCAGGGGGCTGCTTTTTGGCCATTGCGTAGCAGATTTTAATACAAAGGACAATCCATCTGGGGATGATCCTTTTGTTAAACTGCTTTGTCTTTCTCCGCACCCATAAAACCAACAAAGAGTTGATCATTCCCTCGGAAGTCTTTGGTGCAGTCAATATAAAGAGACAGTGCTCTTTTGGGTCCAGATGGTGGAGTCTCTCCTCTTTCTTAGTAAGTTGGGGGCGCAAAGAAAGTAGGCAGCACGATGGTCTGCCTAACATGAAAAGATTTAACGATTTGCGGTAGAAAAGAGGCACTAGTCTGAAGGACCATTTTATCAGGATAAACGGTCGTGTATAGAGGATAAACTGACAGGGCCTGCAACTCGCTAACCCTCCTGGCAGGTGTTATCGCCACAAAGAAGACAGTTTTAATGGTCAGCAGTCTTAGAGGGCAGCTGTGCATCGGCTCAGAGGGGTAGCACATGAGGAAAGGGAGGACTATATTCAGGTCCCATTGGGGCATAATGAAGGGTGTAGGAGGAAACAAAGTTGCAAACCTTTAAGAAAACAAGTATCAACTGGTGACATGAACAGGAATGCTTAGTCCGGCACCTGCACAAAGGTGGAAATGGCGGAAAGGTATCACTTAACTGTGCCCTAAGCAAAGCCTTGCTGGGCTATGGAGAGCACAAACAAAAGAACTTTAGACTAGGGTGCAGACAGGGGATCAACAGATTTGGTTGCACACCAAGCCACAAATCCGTCCCATCAGCCGGCATAAATCGTTTTCGTGGAGGGAAACATACAAACATACCTCAGGAGGGAGATAAAACACCCTCAACTGTCGCCACTCAATCTCCATGTATGTCGGAGGAGAGTGTACAGGTTCAGGTGCAGGACGCTGCCCTGTTGCTGTGACAAATATCTTCCGGATGGGGCAACCTGATCAGAGGATAGATGCTAATGCTAAGGAATTCGAGATTCCATACTCTCTGTGCCCAATCCGGAGCCACTAAGATGACTTAGGCCCAGTCATACTTGATCTTCCTGAGAACTCTGGACAGAAGTGGTACAGGCGAAAAGGAGGACAGGAGTCCTGAGCTCCACTCAAGAGGAAATGAGTCTCTGATCGAGAGCTGCCTTGGAAACTCCAGCACGCAAAAGTGCTGACATTGCACATTCTTGGCAGCGGCAAATAGATCCAAGCAAGGTACTCCCAAGTCTCTCAAGACACCTTGACCTACCTCTGGATGGAGAAACCTTTTGTGATCTGAGGGGCGTCTACAGCCTAGTTTGTCTGCTGGGGCTATCGGAGAGCCCACCAGATGCTTAACCACCAGGAATATACCCTAACATTCCAGCCATGTTCAGAGCAGAGGGCCTCTTGGCACAGGGTCCACGGCCCCACTCTGAATTGCTTGTAGCAATACCACATGGCAGGGGTGTTGTCCATGAACACATGAGCCTTCCCTTGATGTAAGGAAAAAAGACTTTCAAAGCCAGGCGGACTGCTCTCAGCTCCAACATGTTTATGTGGAGGTGAGACTACGCCAAAACCAGAGTCCTCTGATCTCCACCTCGCCCAGATGGCCGCCCCAAGCCAGGAATGATATATCTGTCACTACTGTGAACTTTGGGTGGGGAAGGGAGAGGGGTCTGCCACTGAATCAATCGTGGTTCATGAGCCACCACTATAGATCTTTTGGAGTTCCCTCCAATATCTAGACCAGGTTGGAGAGATTCCCCCGACGCTGTGCCCACTGGGTCTCCACGTTCAACTGTAGAGCCCACATATGCCAAAGGGCATGTTTACCAGGATGCAGGAGGCAATGAAGCCCAGCAGCCTCAGAGTCAGTCTCACCTAAAACCAGGATAGAGGCTGAAAGATCAGAATCATATCTGAATATCCTGGACTAGCTATTTCAGAGAATAAGCTGGAACTGCACTGCATCCAGAACAGCTCCAATGATAGAGAGCGTCGGAGAGGGAGTCAGGTGTGACTTTAGCATGTTGATATTGAACCCCAGCAAATGCAGGAGGTCCGCTGTAGTCTGGAGGTGGGAGATAACCGTCTGGTGCAATCCCCCTTTCAACAGTCAGTCATCAAGGTAGAGGAAGACTGGAACCTCTAACCTGTGCAGATGGGCTGCAACCACCGTTATAACCTTGGTGAACACCAGAGAGGTGCTCGTAAGGTCAAAGGGAAGCAAAGCAAAATGAAAATGCGTGGGGGCAGGCAGGACAGGGATACGTAAATAGGCATCCTGCAAGTCCAGCCCTGCGATCACGTCTCCAGGGTTGAGGGCAGACAGCACCTGAGACAAGGTGACCATCTTGAATTTTTCCTTTTTCAGGAAGTAGTTGAGGGGGCGTATAGAATAGGATGGTGGCCTCCATCCTTTTTCAGCACCAGAAAGTAACGGAAATAGCAAGCACGACCTACTTCTGATACAGGTACCATCTCCATGGCTCCTTTACCCAGAAGAGCCAGTACTTCCTGTCGCAATAGCAAGAGGTGGTCCTCCGTAGGCCAATTGGGGGACAGTGGCAAGGGTAACAGGGTCGTTTGGAATGAGGGGGCATAGCCCCGCTGGACAATTTGAAGCACACACTTGTCTGAAATTATTTATCGCCACTGGCACAGGTGGTGCCAAATCCTGCGACCAACCGGGTGCCTATGGCGGAACAAAGGCAAACTAAAGAGGTCTCTTAGTTGTGGTTTCTGGGGAGAGAGGGGGAGGACTGGGTCGACCTCTGACTCTGGTTCCCACGAAAGGACTGTAATGCCTGCTAGCCGCGGTGGCTTGGCAGAAATGGGCACAAATGTTAGCCCCTACCGTAGCCACGGGAGCGGTGGAAAGCGGCTGTCGTGAGCCCCAATAACTTAGCAGTAGCCCAACTGTCCTCAATTTGTTCCAGAGCCAAATCCGCCTTGTCGCTGAAAAGGCAAGTCCCATCGAAGGGCATTGTTCATAAGGGGTGCCTGGACAACCTCAGCCAGGCATGGCGTCGAAGCTCCACTGTTGAATCAATGGCTCCGCCCAGCGAGTCGTTGGTATCCAATCCACATCTTATCATGAACTTTGCAGCATCTCTCGTCAGCAATTGCTTGGGAAAGTATGGCTCCAGCCTTATCTGGGATCACAGGCAGCACTTGTGCAACCGTATCCCACACTGTGTGGGTATAACAGCCCGATAAACATGCGGTGTTCATGGACCGCAGTGTCAGGCGGGTGGAAGAGAAAATTCCCTTACCAAAGGTATTCAGCCTCTTAGATTCCCTATCCGGTGGTGTGGTAGGGAATGCGCCAGGAATTATAATGGAGGTTGATGCCTGGACCACCAGGGTCTCAGGGGTGGGATGTTGGGAGAGGAAGGCTGGCAAATCCCGGAAGAGAGGCGATGGTGGTGAGCAATAGTCCTGTGTACAGGAGTGCCTGTGCAGAGCTTGGCCCAGTCTCGAGCAGGACATGTGATGGCTTCATTAAAGGAGAGTGAGGGTTCTGATGAGGATACCCCGGTCTGAAGCACCTCCATCAAGATGCTGGTCTTGATCTCGACCGCAGGCAGCTGCAGGTCCAGGACCTCAGCTGCCCTCTGGACCACCACTGCAAAAGAAGCCCTTCCTTCTGTAACTACTGTGGGAGGAAAGAGGAGGACAGTGTCTGATGAGGTGTCCATACCACTGCCTTCAGCCAAGACCTCATTTAGAGTGTCATTGGCCATGGACTCTGCTAGGGGAGAGAGTAGTCACAGGGATCCTTGGGTCCCCTCAATTTGCGTTCCTCAGAGGGCCCCTCAGGGATATAGGGGGTCCATTTAAAACTCAGGCCGGGTGGGCCTGGTCGGCACCGGAGCTGACGCTGCATGACGCCGGACCGGAAATCACAGTGGGTTTGGTGCCGCCAATGAGCGTCGGCAGTGCCAGGAATGGCGCAACTGGAACGGTCTCCTGAGGAAGTCACAAAGTCGTGGCCAGGGATGATCCGCTTCCGCCAATGGATCCTAAGGGGCCATCTGATGCCAAGGGCGGAGCCGTTGGCAGAGCCCCAGTCGAATGACCTCCTGAACCCATAGGGTCAGAACGTGCTCCAGAGGGATTTAGCCGCCCAAAGATGAGGGTAATGGCCCTGTAGAATTCACCGTTGGGTGGGGGGTGCTCCAACTACAGGAAACTCGGTGAAGCATGGAGCAGACCCAGTTTGGGGACCGGCTGAACAGTAACAACCTTGGAGCAGGGCCCAGATTTGTGGCATTGTCCTCTTGCGTCGTCCAAACAATGGGAGTGACACAGAGATGTCGAAGAGCGCTTCAACTTCTTTTTATGAGACTTACCAGAAGACCTGGAGCTTATCCGCATCCACCCTGATGGTGTGGAAAAGAAGCAACTGAGGTCAGAGCGCTAGGGTTGCGCCTATATAGGCACCAAGAACATCACTTCTGGTGCGAACGACAACAACGCCACGCAAAAAAATGCCAGATACATTCGGATGCCTGGGGAATATTCTACTATAAGGAATCTGAAGCTAGAGCTCACTATCAGATATACTGCAATGGCTATACACGCAATATTGTGGTCCGTGGCTGAACGGTCTCACTGCTAATTCCTTACATGACCTCTTCTTACAATTACACAGGGTAACGACAGCAACTTTCAGCCATTCCTCCCTTTGTATCATGACTTGTTAAGACTCTGTATCACAAACCAATTCCAAAGGCCCTTCAATTACAATTGTGGACCAACTCTCTACAAATGCTTCCAGCTTTGCACCTGAAAAATAAACCAGTGAATAAACCGATGTCCTAAAGCCATAGCAAATGAGAAATGTAGTGGCTCTAGAATCTGCATTACAGCTGCACTAGAAAGGAGGAATTGATGGGGGTTTCAGTTTGGCTTTGAGTCTTAACCTCCAAGATTCAAGACCAAACTGAAGCCTCGTAAAGTTATAATTCATTCACATAACATTGACAAAACTACACAAATTCCTTCCTGGTTCCTAAAAGAGTGAAAGTTGTGGTCATAAGTATTTACTCCTTTCTACTTATCCACTCCCTGTCTTCACTCGACATGGCTGATCAGAAAGTGCAACAATAGCTTGATTTTGATACAGCACTCAGCTGTCTGGGCTTCCAGGCTTCCGTAGAGCTGTACATCACAAGTATTGCCATTACCACCCTCTCAAAGGTTTCTACACAGAGGATTTAATTTACTAAGTTTTTTTTACCAGTAACTGATATGCAGGATGCTCACACTGGATGTACAAGCTTGCTTAATCATGGGCGGTGGCCTTGCTTACTCTTTCTCAAAGCTGTGTCTGTCCTCAGTCAATATAAGGACACAATACCACATAGGCCCTACAGTTATTTACTCCACTGAAGGAGGTGCCCTGGGTTCTTAACAGCTCCTGTGCCTGTAGGTCAAATGGCTCTTTTTTGGCTGATCTTCAAACCCTGCCTCATGAAATTGCCACTGAGAGCAAACCACTTGCTTCATCTTATTATCAGGCATATGCATCCCTCGTGTTAAAGAGGAACTCAAAGCCAGTATAGAAAGGTCACTACTTGAAGCTCCAGAGACACACTGGATGCGACTGCTCTCCTTCACGTTCCCTGCTTGAAAGTGTATTTAGTTATAGAGGAAAACTGGACGTGACCTCTCTCCTTCCAGACACTTTCAATGGGAATATGCGCCTGGTTGTAGAAGCACATAAGCTGTGAGCCTTTCCAGACTCTCATTGTGTGAATGTGTTTGTCTGCTCTTCTTCCACCCATAGTGTGACTAAGTGTTGAATTCTAAAAGTACAAAGGCGGTATTTTAAGTACGGATATCATCTTCTCAGATTAGTGCTCTCCTCTGATGGTGGTGAATATATATGTGCTTCTGAAGCATGATGGTGGAAGCCTACTTGCCTTTACAGCAAGACATATACACAAGGGACAGAAGCCATGGCCAAATGGAAACAGAAACAGAAATGTGTTCACATTGAGTGTAATTAATTCGATCACTCCTTGTTCAATTTCACCTAAGAGCAAGACAAACCATACATCCATTCATAGAGTGTTTGGAATGTGGCATCTTATGACCCATGTGCCTCTAGAGCAGAGCCATGTGTTACCAGGGGGATATCTGGAAGCAGAGTGGTCACAGTCAAACAACTATAGAACTGGACAGCCTGGAAGAATGGTTGTCATGGCCCATGAGCTGCTAATGTCACATACCCTGCAGGCAGCCCCAGGAAGGAGGACAGTTGCAGCTCTCGTAGGGTACGTGTTTTGCAGAATTACTTACAATCATCATGAGAACAATTGGACCAAGGTAGATGATGAAGAAGAAGAACGAGATCATAGCCAAGGTCAGGATGCCCCGCACCCACCAATTCTTCCATCTACAGTCAAAAGAAGGAAAGAAATCATTAAAATGGTGCACCAGATGTGAACAGGAGAATAAACGAACAGACACAAATATAGATATATCCATGAACAAACCACAAAGCAGAAGCAACACTGAACCTGACCAAAGTGTACCTACCACTCTCCCCAATGTGCTTATCTCCTGCTACAGTATTTTTGTAATCAACGCAAAGTTACAGACTAAAACTGTTATATCCACTACTGTGACACAACATTAAAATGGCAGAGTCAGGATGGCAGCTACTGTAACGTATGGCCACACAAATGAAAGACACTGCTGAAGAGGTGCTCAGAGAAAATTAACAACTCTGGCAAGAATTTCCATATTTATGAAAATCATAAGTCATACGAAATAATTGAGGGATGGTAGGAAAAAACAGAAACTTTGATTCCACAAATCTGCTTGCTCATTTTGGCACCTTGGCAATGTTCTCAGGTTCTACTTTACACCTCCCCTGCCACTTTACCCATCATCACCACTGCCATTTTCCCCACCATCAGCACTCAGAACTCTAAATATCTTCTGCGAGTCAATGTGTTTTAAAAGGATTTATCTGCTATCACTCTTCCTCTATCCCACTCATATGCTTTTGGTGCTGGCACATAACATGCAGAACTTTAAGTCCTTGCACATGAATATGAAATGAAACACTTTATCTAAATGACAAGCTGACCAGCTAACAACAGTGGGCCCAGCCGTCCATCTCTGCCACAGCAAATAGCTAACCAGGAGTTATAGGTAGGTTTGGTGAACGTGCAAGTTCTGTATAACAGTATTAGAATAAATAAAGAATGGAAGCATCTTGGAAAGAGAAACATGGAAAAGAGAGATTATTTGTGGGGCAAAGCAAAAGTATATGACAGCAAATGAGCATGTATTAGAGTTGTTTTCTATAATAGCTTTCCCACGCATTTCCACTTTTATCTAATGAAATATCAAATAATATGTTTGGCGGATGGCCACATAGCTGCAAATGCAATTTCTGATTCTAGAATCCTGTGACAACCTTTTATTTACCAACCAAACAGAAACAAAACAACAGACAAGGTACAGAGTAATAACTGAACTAAGCTCCCAGCTGCATAACATCTTAAAGAACTAAGGAACTAACTAGATATACCTGGCTGTACCTAATGGACAAATTAAATTCCCTGTCTGCGAACTATGGATTGTGTAAAATATTTTTATTGGGGTTTTTAGAAAAACAACAAAAGTAACTTGTAAGGGGGAGGGGGAGAACAGGCAGCATGGCTGGCCACGGATGCAGTCCGGATGGGCACTATCAGGCTTGTTACGCACCCACTACATGTTTGCGGCATGGGTCTCTTTAAGTAGCCGAGTGTGGAGCCAATCTATTAGCACTAGACCGCTCACAAAAAAATAGCATCCCATTAATGGCCCGGGAGTCAGAGGAAAAATAGCGCTACGCTCATTAGTTATAGCTGTATGAAATGTCCCCGAAATCAGTATTAGATGTAAACTTCAAATGCCCCCGAATAAACTGCAATGTGCCTAAGTGCAAGGATCGCTCCAAAGTATCAACAGTCCCCTCAAATGAAACTCGTTCAGATTTGGAACATGAATTCTTCCAGTAGATTTTTAAAACACACACTTTTTAACAAACAGATTAAAACCAATTTTAAAATATACAGAAAATAGTGAGACCGGCAGTTCTCAGAGCCTGCTGCGTGTTCGTGGCATGGGTCTGCTTAAGTAGCGAAGTGTGGAGCCGGTCTATTAGCACTAGACAGCTCACACACAAAATGGCGTCCCAATAATGGTCCCAGGACTCGGAGGAAAAATGGCGCTCCACTCCTTAGCTATAGCCATATGAAATGCCCCGGAAATCAGTATTAGATGTACACTTCAGATGCCCCCGAATAAAGTGCAATGTGCCTAAGTACAAGGATCCCTCCAAAGTAGCAGCCGTCCCCTCAAACAACACTCGTTCAGTGTAAGAACATGAGTTCTTATACTACACAAGAGACTGGCCAGAGGAGGTTTAAAGACCAGCAGAGGCCGACTTCCCACTATTATAACTAGCAAATACAAAATATGGCCCCTGGGTCTAGATATCTGAAAGAGTGATGGAATGCCGCTTTCTTTGGACGTTCCCCTCACCCACCCGTGGGTCGCATGCTTCATCATCAGGCAACCTCCTTGCACTACGAACCTAGTCGTAGTGAGGGCCACGACCCCCTCACTGAGAGGGAGGAGCTCAATGATGTTTCATTTGTAAAGAAAAGAGGTATCCTAAAACCTCTAGATGAGCAAGGTGCGGTGAGAGGTAGAAAGAAAAGTATAAGTGAATAAAAACTAACTCTGTGGTATGCCTGACAATTTTTTTTTTTTTTTTTTAATTTGTTTATTGAATTTCAAATAACAAATGCCAACAGCAAATAGGTCTCGTACAAGATATCGTGTAAAAAAAAGCGACAGGGCAAACCCCCCCATCCCCCCACCCCATCCCAGGCAGACAGCGGCAACATTTTCAAGGCACCCATAGATGACCTAAACACCAATTGAGAGGCATATATAGACATATCAATATGAACAAGAGATGAAATATACAGGGTATTCATAATGCACATCAAGTAACAGGAGCATAAGGCATAAGCCCACAGTGACCTGCGGAAACCAAGGTGAAGAGCATACCATCCCCCAGAAGACATGGACACACAGAAACCATCACTCCACATCCGGGCGGGACAGAAGATATGCAGACAACGGGGCCCAAAAGTCCTTCGGGCGGGAGGCCTCCGGCAATTCCTCCTCATACAGTAGAAGCTGATCCCTGCAATACAACAGATCCCGAAGCCACTTCTTTATCGTGGGGGTTGTCTTAGCTCCCCAGCACTGTGCCACCGCCCTCTTTGCCAATAGTGTAGCCACAGCCACAATCTGTCTATTACAGGGCTTAAGACGCTGTACCATGCCAAGAAGGCACAGCTCCGGGGTGCCCGGCACAGGCTCCAATACAATGTCTGTTAGCATCTTCGCCACTTCATTCCAAAAGATACGTACACCTGCGCACATCCATGCTACATGCAAAACATCTGCCTCATTCATCGCACACAAGCAGCCGTCTCTCGCAACCCATATCTGCATAGTTGAGACGGGGTATAATAAAGTTGGTGAAGGAATTTGAAATGAATTATTCGAAGATTGCAATTCGCCGTGAGGCGGCACGTGAGCCTGCAACATGCAACCCAATCCTCCAGCACAAGAGTATCTCCCAACACTGCCCTCCAACGTAAAAAGGAGGGGTGGTCCTCACAGTCCTGCTCACGCATGGAAGCGTTGTACAATCTAGTAACAAGACCCTTGCGTCCCGCTCCCGACAGCATCGCCTGCAATGCCCGTAGAGCAACGGGTTCCGTCGGAAAGTCCGGATAGGCCGTCCGAATCGCCTGTCGAACCCGCACATAGGTAAAGTCAAACATAAACCCGCGCTTCTCGCCATTCTGCGCCTCCAACAAGGTCTTAAAGCGGTCATTTATATAAAGATCTCCCAGCCGGGAGATACCCACCTTAGCCAATTCGCGCAGAGCAGGCCTCTCACGCGCCGCAGAAATATCAGGGTGCGATGATAAGGGCAACGACGGGGCATAGAGACACGGCACCTGAGCCCGCTTAGCCAGCATTCGCCAAGCCCACGCCGTACAGTGCACGGGATTGATCTCAGTCCGCGGGCCACCCGAGCCACCCATTAGGACCGCCGCTTGTAAAGGCATTGGGGAGACCGCATCAGATTCAACAGCAACATGAGGCTGAAAGCGCTGGGGGAAATGCCAATAGTGGGCGAATTGCGCCTGAGCGCACAGATAGTAGAGTCTGATATCGGGAGCCTCAAAGCCACCCCGTTCAAAAGGCTGAGTCAACACATCCCACCGGCAGCGTGGTTTCTTGCCCCCATACAAACGAGAGAAGGGACGACTGGAGCGTCGTAAAAAATGCCTTGTTCAGTTTAATGGGGATATTATTGAAAAAGTAAAGCAGTTTAGGCAGAAAGGCCATCTTAACAACCGCAATTCTGTCAGCCAATGACAGAGGGAGATGCGCCCAGCGTTCCGCCAATTCAGTAATGCGCGCTATCGTTCGGCCGTAATTTTCAGTAACTACTTTTTCTGGGTCCCTATGTAACCACACTCCCAAGTACTTCACCGGGTCCGACGTCCAGGCCAGAGGATAATCCAATGGCACCTCCATCGTGCGCTCTGTCAGAGGAAACACCACTGACTTAGACCAATTTATACCCAGACCAGAGAACCCTTCGAACCTCACATATTCCCGAAGCATTGCAGAAAGGTGTACCGCCGGGTCACGGACATAGAGCAACATATCGTCCGCGTATAACGAGACGATCAGCGGCCGCTGCCTAAACTGCAATGCCGCTTCCGCGTGTCGCTGGCGAAGTCGACAAGCAAGCGGCTCCAGGGAGAGCGAGAACAGCATTGGCGACAGGGGGCAGCCCTGCCGCGTACCCCGCTCAATGGGGATCGTCGCGGACACCCACCCATTTACTCTCACCCGGGCAACCGGAGTGTCATAGAGAACCCTGAGCCATTGTAAGAAAAATGGTGGAAAACCCATCCTGGTCAGGACCACGAACATGTAGGGCCATTGCAAAGAGTCAAAGGCCTTGGCTGCGTCAAGCAGCACAGCGACGGCCTGGAAGTCAGCCCCAAAGTAGTGTAGTGTGGAAAAAATCGTGCGTATATTGTGAGTCGTGGATCGCGCCGCAACAAACCCCGATTGATCAGGCAGAACCAGGAGCGGAACCAGGGGCTGTATCCTGGTGGCGATCATCTTTGCTAGAATTTTAGCATCGATATTAATAATCGAGAGGGGTCTATACGACTCACAGTGAGTTGGAGGCTTGCCCGGCTTCAACAACGTCACAAGCAAGGCCTCACGAAGGGTGGGTGGCAATGTGCCCGTGTCATATGCTTCCGCATAGACAGCCAGTAAATGAGGCGCGAGATCCGTCGCATAAGTTTTATAAAATTCGCTGGGCAGCCCATCCAGACCCGCAGCTTTACACGTGGGCAAGGCCATTATAGCCAACTTAACGTCTTCAACCGTGAACGGCTGTACCAGGTGTTCCCGATGTGTAGACGACAGCCACCCCAGCGCCACATCATCCAAATATGTATCAATCTCCTCCGTAGACGGAGAGTCCCGGGCGGCATAGAGCCGGGTATAGAACCTCAATACAATATCACAAAGTTCAGCCGTCGAACAGCGGGTAACCCCATCCATGTCCTGCAGTGCTGTGATACGCCCCTGGCTTCGTGGCTCCGCCAACTTCTGTGCTAAAGAGCGACCAGGCCTGCCCCCTTCACCATAATATCGAGCAGTTTTCCGCCGAGAGCAGTGCAGTAATTCCTGATCGACCGTGGCATTATGTTCTGAGATGAGATCCCGAATCCTCGCCAAGCCAGCCGGGGAGGAATCGGACTCATAGGCACGCTCCAATACAGATATATCAGATGCCAGCTTCCCTATTCGGCGCCGAAGATCACGTAGCACCCCAGATTGCGCCCCTATACAAACCCCTCGGATGGTAACCTTGAATGCTTCCCAAAAGATCCCCGCGCTATCCACCGACCCCTCATTTTCCCTAAAAAAATTTGTGATTGCGTCCGCGACGGTCTGACGAAAGACTATATCCGTTAGTTCAGACGGCTGTAGCCGCCACGTGAAGGGTGGTCTCTCGCAGGTGGGGACCTGCAATTCCAGAGTGACCGGAGAGTGGTCCGACAATGTACGAGCCTCATGAGTCACCCCAACCACCCAGGGGCACACCTCCCCCGATAAAAGCCAGTAATCTATGCGGAACCAAGAACCGTGAACTGAAGACACAAAAGTGCTTTCCCGGCCCGCAGGATTTTGCATTCTCCAGATGTCATGCAGTTGTTCGGTGTCCAATAGTCCCTTAAGCAATTCCGCAGCTTGTCGAGCCCTCACCTCACCTCTCCGCTCCCAGCTCTATCCATAGTAGCATCCAGACAGACATTAAAATCCCCGCCCCATATAATCGCAGCCGGAGGAAAAGCAGAAATGCGACGCCATACATCAGAATAGAAGGATGGATCATCCACATTGGGTCCATACACATTCACCAAGAGTACCCCCTGATCACCCAGCTGACCCTGGACAATCACCACTCGGCCATGCTCATCCGTGTCTGTGCGAATCACCTTGAACGGAACACCCCGCTTCACCAAGATCAGCACACCTCTTGAGTAAGTAGAGTAGGAGGATGCCACCCTTACGTCTGCCCAACGGGCACCCACTGTTTTTTCTGATTCCTTGGTCAAATGCGTTTCCTGTAAGAAAGCCACCTGTGTTCTCATGCGCTCCAAGTATGCAAAAACTGAACGTATTTTCTTGGGACTATTCAGCCCACGGACATTCCAAGTGAGAACCCTGATTGACTTATTCATATTGTACTTCCATTCAGAGCTAGCCACTCATACCATAAAACAAATACATCATGCCCCCTCTTCCAGAGTGCTCCAGAACCAGTACCAACCGATTCGATCACGCTGTCTGTCTGCCACCCCTGACCCAACCCCCGCACCCCCTACCCACTTCAGCATCCCCAACCTGCCAAAGCCATCCCCTTTGAACACCCCCCCCAACAATCCCCTGAGAACAGAATAAGTATTTTGGGGTACACCCAATCGGGGGCACTGAGTGCTACGAACCTCCCACAAGTAGGAGGTGGCCGGGCCGATCGGAGTATATGCCAAATTACCGAACTTTTCAATATGCGTCACATAGTACCCCATGCATCCTGTCCCGTCCCAAATCATGAACAATAATAAACATGTTGGTCAGACCCATCAAGGCCCGTGCCGAGCCAGAGAGCATGAACAGCGAGAACCCTCAAGCAACAATAGAGATAATGATAAGTTCTACCAGCGAAGAGAGATAAGCGCACCATGCAGTGACCCTGCGAAATATGTCCACCAGACACCACCAGGCCAATCAGTATCACAGTAGTCTGAAATCTACCCACACAGCAACCCATCCCTAAAGTACATAACAAGAGAAGAAGAGAAAAGAAAACAAGACTCAGGATAGGATGGATAGCCAGGTGGCAACGCAGCAACCCCCCAATCCCACCCCCCCGCCTGATCTCACAGTCCAACTGCAGCAGAGACCCACACATTCTGAAAAGCACGTGGGAGCTACAAGCTGCCACACATAAAAAATCAAGCCCAGAAAAACCCCTGAAAATCAACAACTATACACAGCTGCCAGATTGTCCAGTATAACTACACGTTTCAGTCATTGTCATCCAGACGTGCGCTCCCCTCCCGCAGATTGCGCTTGAGTTGTTTTGCGTGATCCATGGCAGCCTTAGGGTTCGCGAAAATTTTGAAGTCTCCCTCAGGTCCAATACGCAAGCGTGCGGGGTACAGTATAGCATAAGGCACTCCCTCAGCCTGCAGGAACTTCTTCACCGCGTGAAACTCCCTCCTGGCAGACTGCACCGCAACTGTGAAGTCGGGTAAAAAAGCCAGTGTATTGCCCTGATGTACGATCGTCCCTTTGTCCCTGGCCAGGCGCAAGACAGTGTCGCGATCCCTATAGTTCAAAAGTCTTGCTATAATGGGGCGAGGGGCCGCACCAGGGGGCGGCCGTGCCGCGAGGGATCGATGAGCGCGCTCAACAATAAACATGGGGGACAAGTGTTCTGTGCCAAAGAGTTCTTTAATGAGGGTTTCCATGTAAATCTCCATTCTCCCCACGTTGGTGGACTCCGGCAGCCCCGTCAGTCGGATGTTGTTGCGACGGGACCGCGCCTCCAAATCTTCATTCTTTGCCTGAATGAGGGAGAGCACCTTCTCCATGTTCAGCGTTTTCCCGGATATCGCGCCGAGGCCGTCCTCCGCAGCCGACACACGCTGTTCCACCTCCCCCATACGAGCATTCTGCTTCTCCAATTGACCAGACATAAGATCCAGGCGATGATTGACGGCTGCCATCGTGCCTTCAATGGACTGAAGACTGCGCTGCATGGCCAACAACGTGGTTTCCAGCGAGGGGGAGCATCATTGTGGCCATCCGCTTCAGAGTCCGAAGCAGCGCGCTGCGGGGATTTGGGGGTCTTACGAGTATCGAATGTCAGGCGGGTCTGCGTTTTATCTGTGCGCCCCATATTGTTTGCAAACAATTTGTTCCGTATTCAGCAGGTAAGTCCCAGGCGGGAGGCAAGCGCTTGCAATCCCTCACCCCCGGAGCGGAACAGCACCACCAGAGGCCAAACACCAGCCAACGCAGAGACTCAGGCAGGATTCTGTCAGCACCCAGAGCAGGGCGCTAAGCGCCAAGAAACCACCTATGGGGGTAGGCCGCAGAAAGGCTTCAGGCAATCCAGGACTTCAAAGCACGCCAATGTAGCTGCGCCACCCACAGCACGCCTTCTCGCGGTCAGACATCCCCGCAGCAATCTTAACCTGCAGATGCAGTAGAGCACCGTCTCCTCTCACCAACAGCAGCAGTGATTAGCTGCTCACACAGACCCCCCCACAGCCCACCAGCAGCTCGCAGCGCGCCGCGCCAAGTCCGGGCCTCCACCCGCCTACGCAGCCACAAGCCCGGCCAGCGCCACACACTACTCACCACCGCAGACCGCAGGGAGGCCGCGATCCGCAGTCCGCCAGCCGCCGGAACCCAGGTAGCCGCGGGGACAATCGCGGAGGCCAGCGGGAGCCCCCGCTCTCGATTTCCTCTTCACCAGCGATCCGGGTCACAGCACAGGAGCCAGCAGGTACGAGTGTTCCAAATCTGCTTGTGCGGGCACCCGTACTATCTGCTCCGACCAGCTATGCGCCGATTCTTCACCGCTCAGTGTTCCGCGGTAGTCGCCATTTTTTCGCGCGCTCTCCAGGCAGCCAGAAAGTCCGCGCTCACAGCGGGCACAGCAGTCCCACACGATATCGGACTCCCTCAGCCGCCTCAGGACCCCACCGCAGTTACACCCGGTTCGCTGTGAAGGGTGGATGTGCCGTTATCTGGCAAATAATGGACGGATATTAGCCAGGCCGGGCAGAGCAACACTAGAGTGCGGCCATCTTGCCGTGCGCCCTCTAGCGCCCCCCCCTGCCTGACAATTTTTAATGGGGCACGTGAGAAGTTGGCCTGGTATATGCTGTCCACTAATTAAAGTGGGCACCTTGTACCAGTCCAAACAACCCTTATGATGTCAAAGGTCAAAGATAACCTTTAGAAAGCTATCCTAGTGGTAGCTGTGGAGAGCAGCCTTCAGGCTTAATCTTGAAGGAATGTAAAGCAGCTTGTTTTACCAGAACATCACCTCCTGAATGACCAAACCTTATACTAAAATAGTGGTATAACAGTCACGACTGAAATCAAGACAAGGTCTGGAGCACGTAGAATCGCTGGGACCCCAAGGAACCACCCAAGGTGAGTAGATAGGGACCCCACGGAGGCCGGGTGCAGTGTGGGAACATGACTCCGGGCTCCGTACAATTCTATGGGGAAGTCGCGGTTACACTTTTAATGTTTAAGGACCCTTCTAGGAGGACTTCGAGCAAACCTGTTGGAACTTAAGAGTTGGGAGAGTCACCCCACCCGTGGATACTGTAGTACCCGAGTTACCTATCCCAGGGGAGCCAGGTGCATAGGTCTGAAGTGGCGTCGGAAACTGCCGTCGTTCTCAATGGAGAGCTGCAAAGAAGTACTATTGAAGTGAAGGTGAAAAGGGTCCGGTGGAATCCAAGCCTGGATTCGAGGAAGATGGAACCTGAAAGCAGAGGGGACAGAGTCTGGGTCACTTCAGAGGGACCAGGGGCTCGGTAGACGAATGCCCACCGATGTCGGGTGCTTCAGGTGCGAAGAAGGGATTCTTGACTCTGCAGCCACGAGGACCAGGAGACGTCGAGGACGACCAGGAGCCGGAGGTGAGCTGTCCCACGAAGGATGTCGAGTGCTGAGGGGTCGGTGTCCGGCTGGAGCACCAACAAACCTTGGCAAAAGCAACCCACGCAGTAAGGTCAAGCAGGTTACGGTGTTGACCAGCAAGGTCCAGGGGACTCACCAAGCAATGGGGAGTCAGGGCACGTCTGGAGCAACCAGGAAAGCCCAACAGAAATCAAGATGACCCTCAGGAGGACCCACAGGCCAGATGACCAGGAGTCGCGAGGGGACCTCGAGCAAGATTGCAAAGTACCAGCCCACGGAGCACTCGGTGCGAGGAGGCCGGAGATCTTTGGTGCAAATACTGGTCAGGGTCAGGACTACACGGAGTCCAATGCACAAGCTCGGGAATCCCCAACAAGCATATGCACTTGCAAATGGGCGCGGTACACAGGGGTTCGGGTCACACGGTCCCCACTAGGGATATTGGCCTCAGACTCGGTGAGAGGGCAGCTCGACCTCGGGGACCTTCGGAAACCCACCTCCTGTGTTGCTGAAATCTTCGGAGTCCGCAGGAGCTCAGGAGCAGCAGACCGGTCAGTTGCGCTTAGGTGCCTGCGAAGCAGGGGAGTGACTCCTTCACTCCAAGGGAGATTCTTCAGTTGTCTTTGGGAGCACCACAGGTCCTGCACGGAGCCTGTATGGAGCACGGGCACAGACAAAGCTTTGGACGGAGAGGGAGACAAAGTCAGGCCCAGTCGAAGTCCAGCGAAGTCCAGAGTGTCCAGACAGTCGAAGATCAGTGGTTTCTTCTTGCAGAATCTTGTCCACTTAAAATCTAAAGTCTTACAGCCAGGTAAGCCCTTTTGTACCCACGGGAGAGGGTTGGACAGATTCAGGGGACCCTCCTAGGGGAAGGTCAGGACAGAGGGGTGGTTACACCCATGTCCTTTGTCCAGTATCGTGCCAGAGCAGGAGCCAATGGCTCCCAGAACTGGTTTGAGCTGGACTATGCACAGGGACACCAAATGTGCCCCAGATACAGACTTTCAGGCACTCTCAGAGTGCACCCACCCAGCCCCAATACACTAAATCCTGTGAAAGGATGCCTATTGTGCTGCCTTCCTCTGCTCGAGCTTGGCTCAGCAGCAAGAGGGCAGAAATGTGTCTCTGGTCGGCAGCATCCATTTTGTGCTGTCCGGGTCGAGAAGGCTGGCACCGGTTAGACCAGTGACCCCACGAAGCTCGCTTCTGAAGGGTGCAATCATAACTCCCACACCAGTTACTGGTGTGGAGGTATGATTCCAAGGTGTTTGATACCAAACACGATATGTTTCTATGCAGCCGTTTTCGAGATAGCATTTACCGCGAGGTTATAATGCACCTCTACCTATATGTCCGGCTGAGTCACAAACAACCCAGGAGAATGGTCTCCGAAGGCTGCAAAGGGGCTCTGCTCATGCAGGGGCACCCTCTCACTAAAAACCCAGCACCCTGCCTTCAGGATTGATAAGGCCTGCTATAGGGGTGACTTATAAGTTTTAAGTGTAGTGACCTATAGATATAGTGAACCTATATCTAAAGTAAGTGGTGCGAGCACCATCTTACACAGGCTGCTGTAGCAGACCTGGAGTTTCATTTTGCATGGCCTCTCATGGGTGGCATAATACATGCTTCAGCCCATGGGAGGCCTCTGGGGTACCTATGCCCTGGGTACATGGGTACCATATACTAGGGACTTATAAGGGTACCCCAGTATCCAATCTGGAGTGTACCAAAGTACATGTATGTCAATTTAAGGGAGAAAGCAGATGGACTGGGGTCCTGATTAGCAGGATCCCAGTCAGACTAGTCAAAAACAGTGAGACATCAAGCAAAAAAGTGGGGGTAACCATAAGAAGCAGATCCTACTTTCCTACAGGGCATCCAGAGGTCAGGATAAAAAAGTTTGGCTATGACAGAGGAAGATACAATCTGTCAAAGAACTCTGTAGGTCGACATGTTTCAGACTATCACCCTCCATAGAGATGTAGCGGCTTTCTTCAGGACCAATGTGTGAAAAAGTGAAATATCCACTCATAACAGAATTAGTAAGTTGAATGTGTATACAACCAGTAGTTGGAGTGGGTGACCACTCAAGCGCTGTTTGTACGGGTCAGCATGCTCCCAGCATTGTCGGGTGAGCTAATGACACTTTAAACCTCGGCACGCAAAACTCGAGGTGGCATCCAGTTCCTGTGACTGAATAAGCGTGTTTGGAAATTCAAATAGTTTTCTGGGATCTTCTGACATCTTTGTTTAGTATCCGGCACTTCCACTTTCAACACAGAATCTCATTGATTTCCACTGCTTTGCTGTCAACTAAATCCGGCTTCAACATAACTGCAGATTCCTATATGTTAGAATACTCCGTAGGCTCCAGAGACGATCTGGAAACCTTTTTCCAGCAATGCTCCAAAGCACCATTAGGTGGCACCACGTGGCTCTGCACTGCCCTTGAAGAGACAAAGACACATATAAACATCATCCCTGTGGGCTGACATCTGTTTCTTATTTCTTTCCTTCCACACCCTCACACATGTTGGTATCACAGTGCTGCTTCCAAACTTGGGCCATTTTCAAATGTTAAGATGAGACAAAATGGAGGTGGGAAGGCATTGAGGACCCTGCAGTTAGATAGAGTATCCACTGGAAAGAGCGTTACGGAAGGTAATTAAGGTTTTCTTGTTATGGACACTTCTAAACACATATTCCTCACCTTAGAATAAATACCAAAGCAATACAAGCAGTATCTCCCTAGATGGAGAGTCTGGGAGTACACTCAGACCAAAGCGCAGTGTAGGACCGAGCAGACGAAATGCCCTTCCCAACAGACCAGGCTGTCAACCAAGTAGTGCTTTGTGAACTTAGGTATGGACACCCACGTCGCAGCCTGGTAGATGTCAAGCACAGGTACTTCGAGTGTCAAAGCAGTGATAGCAACCTTAGCCCAAGTGGAATGGGATCTCATTCCTTCCGAAGGCTGCTTCTTAGCGAGTGCATAGCAGATCTTAATGCAGAGGATTATCCACCTTGACTGGGTTCCCTTCTGCACATCCTTGCCTTTCTTCACCCCAGAGAATCCCACAAAGAGCTGATTGTTTCATGGTACGATTAGAGTGAAAGCTTAAAGCCCTTTAGGAAGTCCAGGAAATGGAGCTTCTACTCCTCTTTGGAGGGTTGAGGGAAAGCCAAAAAAAGCTGGTGTGGTAATGGTTTGCCCGACATGTAAGGAAGTCGCTACCTTAGGTAAGAAGTCCGCCCGAGTCCTCCCCACCAATTTGTCAAGAAAAATGTGATGTAGGGTGCTTGCACCAACAGAGCCTTAAGTTCATTCATGCTACGAGCTAACGTCACTGCAATTGGGAAGATGGTCTTTGAAGTCAGGAGACGCAGCAAGCAGCTATGCGTCTGCTCAAAGTGTGTACACATGAGAAAAGTCAATAACAAGTTATGGTCCCACTATGGCATCACAAACAGTTTGAGAGAAAACGTGTCAAACCTTTTATAATCCGCATCACAACAGGTGACTTAAACAAGGATGGTTGGTGCAGCAAATGTAGAAAGGCTGAAAAGGCCAACAAAAAAACTTTTAAAGGCCATGCTGGGCCAAATATAATACAAACAAAAGAATATCCAACAGCTTTATTTGAAAAGTGTCAGTCTTGTGGATGCCACACTAGGCCACAAATTTGTCCCACTGCCTGGCATAAATGGACTTTATAGAATAGCACCAGGCAGAAACAATGACAGTCACCACTTCCGAAGGCAGATTAAATGCAGTCAACTGCTGCCACTCAATTTCCAAGCATGGAGGTGTAGAATGAACAGATTTGGGTGGAGGACTGTGAGCTGCTGCTGCAAAAGAACATCCTCCCGAGTGGGAGCCTGATCGGAGGACATATGCTTATGCTCAGAAGTAGCAGGTACGATACTCTCCTAGCCCCATATAGAGCCACTAAGATGACTTAGCCTGGTCCTGTAGATCTTTTTCAGAACATGGTCAGGAGGGGCAGGGACGGGAAGGCGTATAGATGTCCTCTGCTCCATACCAGTAGGAATGCACCTCCTACCGAGTGTTCGATTGGAAATTCTAACCTGCAAACCTCTATACTTTCTAGAAGGTGGTAAAAACATCTAGCCAGGGTTCTCAGCACTACCAGAAGATGCCCAGTGTCAAAACGGGATGTAGATGCCATTTGTGATCTACCAGATGCTGTTTGTTTAGCTCATCCCCTCTGGCTTTTAAGGGTTCTGCCAGGTAGTTCTCAATTAAGGAAATATCCTGATGCTCCAACCAACGTCAGAGGAGCAGAGTCCCCTTGTACAAGTCCCAAGAATACATTCTGCCGTGCTTGTTGCAGTACCACATGGAGGTTGTGTCTGTGAGACCCTGCACCAGCCGCCCCTTGAAGGATGGTAGGAAGGTCTTCAGAGCCAGGCGAATGGCCCGAAACCCTGACAGACTGATATGAAGCCCTGCGTCAGCCAGAGACGAGAATGCTTTGATCTCCACTTCCCCCAGATGACCTTGAAGCCTATCACAGATGTGTGTGCCACAACTGCCAAGTCTTGGTGGGGAAGTGGGAAGGGCCTGCTGCTACTGCTGCTAGACCAATTGCGTTTGAGCAGCCACCACTGCCGATCTTGAGCAGTCTCCTCTAAACTCTGAATGGCATCCATCAGGTTTCCTTAATGCTGGGCCCATTGGAACTTCAGATTCCAATACAGAGCCTGCCTGTTCCATCTGGTGCAGCTGACATGGGGGATGCAGGAGGCTAAGAAGCTAAGAAACCTCAGAACTGATATCACCAAGATCCAGGACCAAGGCCGAAACATCGGGATCATAGACAAATGTCCTGAACTCATTGTGGCGAGGGGAAGGCCTTGCATTGCACTGTGTCTATGATAGCTACAATAAATTGGGGCCTCTGTGAAGGAGTTATCTATGACTTCAGCTCACTGATAAAGAACCACAACGATGGCAGGAGGTTTGCCGTCGTCTGGAGGTAGTCTACGTCTGACCGTGGAAATCCTGCTTTTAACAGTCAGTGGTCGAGCTATGAGAAAACTGGTATCTCCGACCTTCAAAAGATGGGCACCTTCCACCACCATCACTTGTGTGTACAACCGAGGAGAGCTAGTGAGGAAGAGGGCGAGCACAGCAAACTGAAAATGCTACTGGCCTATCCTGGCCGACTGGTAACATTTGTGGGACTGCAGAATTGGTATATGAGAACACATCCTGCAGGTCAGAGGGCGCCTTTCAGTCACCCAGGTCCAGAGCTGAAAGGATCTGGGCTAGCATGAGCATTTTGAATTTGTTCTTTCGCAGGAAGGTATTCAAAGCTCAAAGATCCAAATTAGGCCAGAGACACCAACCCCCCGTCCTTTTTCGGCACAAGGAAATAAGCTCCAAACCCTCGCAATAGCACCTCTGGAGAGCAAAACTCAGACTTCTTGTAACAGAATGGAAAGGTGCTCCTCTGAAATTCGCTCTGTGAGGTGGGAGAATGTTTGGTGGGAGAAAAATAAATGTTAGGGAATCAGGTATGGTTAACTTTTCTGTAGGACATGATGGCTCCCCACCCTGGGAGGAACTGCTGAATCCTGTACCACCACACCCCCCCAACCACGGGATGGACATGGCTATACTAGAGCGACTTGGAAGATGTTGCCACAGGAAAAAGGGAATGGGAGGACTAATGCTCATGCTGTCCTACGTGCTGCCCTGCCACACCCACATTCACAGCCTCAAAAGGACTGGGGTGACTGGTGTACTGGTTGGGAAGTCTGTCTTTGCCTATACTCCAGCCCTCTGGAGTAGCCTCTAAACTTTTTTAACTGGTGCAGAACATGCATGACATGGTTTTATGGTAGAATCTGCTTTTTCACTGCATGTACAACAACTTACTTACCTTCAGTAACGCCTTATCGGGTAGAGACTCTATCTAGCCACAGATTAATTACCTTAGAATTATCCCCAGGCATCAGACTGGATCCGGAAATTTTTTGTGCGGCGTAGGTGGCGTCGTTTGGCTGACGCGTGGCACCGTTGCCGTCGTCTGCGCCAGAAATGACTTTTGCGGTACCTATATAGGTGCCACCCAAGCACGCTGACGTCAGTTACTTTTCACAACTTTGCATGCAGAGGCACGGAGCCACGAAGTACACTGTTCATTGGTGTGGAAACCTAGGGCCCTGAAAGGGAAAAGCCCTGTCCCTAGAAATCCACTTGCAGAGCAGAGAGGATGGGTGGGTCGGTAAGGAATCTGCAGATAGATAGAGTATCTACCAGATAAGGCGTTACCTAAGGTAATTAACTTGTTCATCTGATAGAGACTTCTAGCTGCAGATTCCTTACCTCAGAATGGATACCCAAGCAATACATCGCGGAGGTGGGTCCTTTCTTTGCTCCGACATACCCCATGAAGAGCTGGTCGTCGACCTGGAACATTTGTGTGCAGTCAAGGTAGAACAACAATGCTCTTTTTGGGTTCAGACGGTGAAGTCGCTCCTCTTCCTTAGCAGAGCGTAAAAAGTAGACAGAGTGATGGTTTGGCCTATGTGAAATGGAGTGATCACTTTCGGACGAAAGTAAGCTCTCGTAAGAAGCACCAGTTTGTCTGGGTAGATATTAAGATAAGAAGGCTTGGATGACAAGGCCTAAAGCTCACTGACCCTCCGGGTAGATGTTATCACCACCAGGAAGGACATCTTGATGGTAAGGAGCCTGAGAGGACAGTTATGTAACGGCTCAAACGTAGCGCACATCAGGAAAGTCAGGATTAGATTAAGATCCCACTGAGGCATAATGAAAGGATAGGAGGAAACATATGTTGCAAACCTTTCAAAAACCCATGTACAATAGGGGAGGTTGGTCAGGCAACCAAAGAAAAGCAGATATTGCAGAAAGATATCCCTTAACAGTGCCCAGAGCAGAGCCCTGGTGGGCAGGGGAAAGGACGAACAGGAGAACCTGAGAAAGGAGTGCAGAAAGGGGATCAATTTGTCTTTCTGTACACCGTGCCACAAATTTTGCCCAGTGGCAGGCATAAACCGCCTTGGTGGATGGATGCCTGGCTGCAGAGATAAAGTTACAGACTTGGGACGGAAGGTCGAAAGCTGTCAGCTGTCACTGCTCAATCTCTACGCGAGAAGGCGGAGCATTGACAGATTCAGGTGGAGAACCCTCCTGTGCTGCTACAACAGAAGATCCTCCCGAAGAGGCAGCCTGATTGGAGAACCGATGGCTATGTTCAACAGCTTAGAATACCATACTCTGTCCCCAATCCGCAGACACAAAGATGACTTAGGCCAGGTCATTCCTGATCTTCTTGAGAACTATGGGCAAGAGTGGTTAGGTAGAAAGGCGTACAAGAGGCCTGAGCTCCATTCTAGACGAAAAGCGTCTCCGAGCGAGAGCCGCCTGGGAAACTCAAGAGCACAGAACTGCTAACATTACGTGTTCTCGTCAGTGGCAAACAGATCTAACCAAGGCTCTCCCCACTGCTGAAAGAGGCCCTAGACCACCTCCAGATGGAAACGCCATTCGTGATCCATGAGGCATCCTTGGCTAAGTTTGTCCACTCTGGCGTTCAGAGAACCCACCAGATGTTGAACCACCAGAGATATGCCCTGCTGTTCCAGCCATGTCCCGAGATGCAGGGCCTCTTGACAAAGGGTTCACAACTCCACATCACCCTGTTTGCTGCAATACCACATGGCAATGGTGCTGTTCGTAAACACCTGCACTAGCCTTCCCTGGATGGAGGGTAGAAAAGCTTTCAATGCCAATCGGATCGCTTGGAGCGCCAACAGGTTGATGTGGAGTCCAGATTCTGCCGGAGTCCAGAGTTCTCTGATCTCCGCCTCTTCCAGATGGCCGCCCCATCCCAGGAGTGGCGCATCTGTCACTACTATGAGATCTGGTTAGGGAAGGGAGAGGGGTCTGTAGCTGACCCAATCGCGGTTCCATAACCACCAATACAGATCTCTTGCAGTTCCCTCCGAGATCCAGACCATGTCGAAGAGATTACCCTGATGCTGCACCCACTGTAAAGGCCGTATATTCCAATGGGAACGTGTTACCCGCAGGATGCAGAAGGTCATGAGGCCCAGCAGCCTCAGAGTCTGTCTCACCTAAATCCAGGATTGAGGCTGGAATATTGGTATCACAGCCTGAATATCCTGGATTCGCTGTTCAGGAGGACAGGCCTGAAACTGCACCGTGGCCAGAACAGCTCCAATGAAAGGGAGAGTCTGAGAGGGCGTCAGGTGTAACTTCGGCACGTTAATAGTGAACCCCTGCGAAAGCAGGAGGTCCGCCGTAGTCTGGAGGTGGGAGACGACAGCCTGGGGCGTGCTCACTTTCAACAGCCAGTTGTCGAGATAGGTTAAGACTGGCACCCCCTGATCTCCGCAGATGAGCTGCAACTACCACCATCACCTTGGTGAACACCTGAGAGATGCTGGTGAGGCCAAAGGGAAGCACAGCGAACTGAAAGTACTTGTGGCCCACCGTGAACCACAGGTAATGCCTGTAAGCAGGAAGGACGGGAATGTGGAAATACGAGTCCTGCAAGTCCAAAGCTACCATCCAGTCTCCTGGGCCCAGGGCAGCAGAACTTCTCCTTCTTGAGGAATAAGTTGAGAGAGTGCAGTTCTAGGAAAGGACGAAGGCCTCCATCCTTCTTGGGCACCAGAAGGTAGCGGGAATACCAATTTGGACCCACTTCTGGCATTGGCACTCTCTCTGTGGTCCCTTTGGCCAAAAGAGTAGTCACAGGCGGAGAAGAGATAGGTGGTCCTCCATCAGCCTGTCGTAAGTAGGTGGCATGGAGGGAGGGGTAGTCTTGAAAGAGAGGGAGTGGCCCCTTCGACAACCTGCAAAACCCACCTGTCCGATGCTATGGACTGCCAGCAGGGCACGTAATGACGAATCCTGCAGCCCACTGGGTGCCCATGATGATAAACAGGCAGACTAGGAGGGTTTGGAGGCTATGGCTGCTGGGGGTGGTGGTGGTGGACTGACCCAACGGCTGGCCACCCTACCAACAGGGCCAGGAGGTACCGCGTCCACAGCCACGCGGTGGCTAGGAGGGTAATGACACTGCTGTACGCCCCTTCCATGGCAACGAAAGGAGCAAAAAGCGGATTGAGGGTGACTAGGGGCCATAGAAAGGCTTAAAGACCTGGCTGTAGCCCTGCTGTTCTTAAAGCGCTCAAGCGTCGAATACGCCTCATCTCTGAAAAAAACTGGAGCCATCAAAAGGCATGTCAATGAGTGATGTCTGGACATCCCAGAAAAGCCAGTAGTCCTCAACCAGACGTAGCGTTGCAGAGCCACTGTCAACAAAAACCGCTCTGCCTAGTGATTCGGTGGTGTCTAGTCCACAGTGAATGGTGAACTTAGCTGCATCCTTACCGTCTGCAATGGCCTGGGCCTCCTCCAGGACCATTGGCAGCACCTGCGCAACTGTATCCCACAGCGCGTGGGAATAGCGGCCCAAAAGGCATGCAGTGTTACCGACTGCAATGCCAGGCTGGTGAAAGAAAACATCTTCTTGCCTAAATTGTACAGCATCTTGGATTCCCTATCTGGGTGGGCGGCTGGGAATGCACCAGAATTTACATGAGAAGTGGAGGCTTGGACCACCAAGCTCTTCGGGGTAGGGTGTTCCGGGAGAAATTTGGGGTCCTCAGGAGGGGGTCGGTGGCAGCAGGCAATAGTCCAGTTCACACGAGCCTCTGTGTTGGGCTTGGACCAGGTCGCAAGCAGGGCATCAGTAAGTGCTTCATTAAAGGGGAGAAGCGGTTCAGAAGGGGACACTCCCGGCTGAAGCACTTCCGTAAAGACATTTGTTTTGACTGCCACCGAGGGCAAGCTAAGGTCCAGGACCCTACGTACCACCATTGCGAATGATGCTCCCTCCTTCGTGGTATCACGTCAGCTGGCTTCACTTAAATCCTCACACCAGTTCAAGGAGTCATAAGGCTGGTATTCTTCAGGGTCTAGCGACCCCTCCCATTTTTCCCCGAATCTACCCATAAGAGTAGGGCTCAGTCTACGGCCTGGAAGGCATGGCTCCAGTCGGATCCAGAGTCGGCGTCCGATGAAACCCCTCCGTGTTGGAGTTGGGAATGAGAATGGGGATAGCGCCGACGGTGGGTGCCGGCAGCGCCAGGAGCGTCGGCTTCGGGACCGGACCCAGGGAAGGTCGACATGGCACAACCAGCACCGATCTGGATCCAACTGTGGATACTTGAGGCTTGACTGGTGCCGGAGCTGGATCACTCAGTGTGGATCCAGTAGGGGCCCCTCTCGAACCGGTGGAGTCTGAAGGCACACCAGAGGGAACAGACCACTCAAATATAAGATGCATGGCCTCATAAAACTCCTGTATTTGAGCGGGGTCGCACCGACTCCCGGAAATGCAGGGAGGAGCGGAGTCAGCCCAGGAACTGGCTCAACCACAGAGCCAGACCTTGAGGGATGCTCCCTCGTCTCATGGGCCTATGGATGAGGTGAAGTCGAAGCATGTTTCGACTTCTTTTTCTTCTTGTGGGACCGAAACTTACCCGAACGGCAAGACAACTTTGAGTGGTATGACGATCTCGGACTCCGCAACTGCTCCCGGGACCTTCCTCACGACCGGGACCACGAGCATCGCGTGGCAAGCCTCCAGGAGTTTGAGGGATCGCTCCATCAAGGCCTTCGGATGCACGGAGCGCCAGTCAGGGCAGGCCTTCGGGTCATGGCCTCGCTCGAGGCACCATGGCAAACAAGGTGCGGATCCATCACCGACATCTGTCAGTGACAGGCACTCAGGGCATGAAGTCAGCCTTCTTAGATGACATACCTGCCACACCAGGAGGTAAGACCTCAAAAAAAACTTTGACAAAGCGTCAAAAAAAGCTTAGTCAAAAAAGTGACTAAGGCGTAGCCCTTCCCAGATCTAAACTGGCTGGCGCGGAAAGAAAAGAACTGACGTCAGCGCGCCTGGGTGGCGCCAATATAGGCACCATGAACACCATTTCTGTTGCATACAACGCCAACAACACTGCGTGGAGCAGAACGACGCCACCTACCAGCGCGCAGGAGTACTGCTCTCTAAACATTTACGGATCAAGTCTGAACCCTGGGGATAATTCTAAAGTAAGGAATCTGCGGAAAGAAGTCTCTATCAGACTGTATATGTATTTATGCATGTATATGTTATTTCTATTGCGTGAACCTTGCCAAAAGGCAGCAGCACTGTACATGGTGGAAGGCAAGTTTAAAGTCAGCGAGTAATAGGAGAGGTATCTGGGATGTGGAAAATTAATGCTTTGGGGTGTAAGATTCTCTAAAGAAGAGGAGTCTTCAACTCTTTCTTAAATTAGAGCACTGCTCAGGAGGAAATAATGGATACAGGAATGTTGTTCATTGATGGAAAAGGCCTGTTGTCTATTCTTTTTTACATTTCTTAGTCTGCAGTCTGATAGTGTCCTGGCTGCAAGTGTGCTGCAAACCACCAGAGATGGTGAGCTTGTCTGCAAGATAAGTGGGGGTGCTGGTTGTGATGGCTTTGTAAATGATGCTGCTGGTTCAGAAGATGGTGTGGGTTGGCAAGGGGAGCCCGTGGAGTTCCATCGCGATGGGGTGATGTGATCCTAATTCTTCAGGCCCTGGATGAGACATGCTATGTCATGTAGGATGCTCTTAAGGAGTGCTAGTGTGGAGTCTGAGAGGTCACTGGATTGGGCATTACCACCATCCAGATGAGAAAGTACAAGATTATGAATAGCAGTTCTGAATCACTTTCTGGAGGAAGCTGTTTGACTTTCCTTTGAAGAGAGAGCTGGTACCAGGCCATCTTAGATTTTTTGGCAATATGTTCCTTGAGGGAGAGGTTGTGCTCGATGTGAATCCAAGTGATTTGGCATTCAGTGAGATTTGGGGTTTGGAGTCATCAAGTTTCATGCCCATTGAGCCAGGTTTGCACTGTATCTTGTTTGCTGTTCTTGGCAAATAATATGAATTCTCTCTTGGTTGGTTTGAGCTTCAGGCAGGCATTAGACATCCAGGTCTGGCTGCTGTGCAAGCAGTGTTTTAGGCGTTAAGTAGACTTTTATACAAAGTTGGGAATCATCAGCGTACTGGTGAATCTTGTTGCTGTTGTTTAGTAAGAAAATTAGGGATGGGTGATGTGAGCCATCGAAAGGGATGTTCATGAGAAAGGTTTGTAAATTGTTGGAAAATCCTATGGAGTGCATCTACGCATGTCAGGGGAACACAACATTGGTACCAACTGCCCTTCTCTAGCAATAAGTATCAGGACAAATGATGTATGTGGCCATGTCTTGTCAATCATCACAGGTGATGTACCACACAGCATATGTGTAGCGACCCAATAAGCATGTCGCACTTACCAATTGCAATGCCAGGCTGGCAGAGAACATACATTTGCTGAATGCCTCAATCCACTTGGACTACCTATCTGGAGGAGTTGTGAGGAATGAGTTGGGACTTACTGTAATGGTTAAAGCCTGAACCTGAAGCCTCCCTGGAGTAGGCTGTTTAGTAAGAAAATTAGGGTCACCAGGAGTCGGTCTGTGATGCCTGGCCAACTGCCTATTCACCAGTAGGCAGGGATAGGGCTTTGACCAAGTGTCCAACAAGCTACTGCCTTGTTAAAGGGAAGCAAGGGTTCAGATGTGGCTGCCTCTCTGCAAGCCTTTCATTTTTCTGACATAGCGCCAGATAGCGAGTGACGTATTTGTTTTCTCAAGTAGAATGTGCCCCCACGGACTTGGGAGGTGCATGATCGGGAGGCTTAAGGACATAGTTTGGGCCAAGTTTCACCCTCAGGTTTTTTTAATGGTAGGGACCAGGACTTAACTTTTTCCATCAAACTCTGACCCAGAGCAAGAGAAAATCAAAAAAGCAGAAAAGGGAAAAAGGAGGAAGAGAAAAATGAGAACACTGTAACGAAGGCAGAAAGCAGGGATGAAAAAGAACCAGCAACAGTGAGATAAAGAGACACATACGACTCGATTTGGCTGTCTGGCAGAGAACCTCCGACCAGCGGTCGGAGTCTCTCCGCCCGACATCCTGAGCTTTCACTCCGACCGCCGTATTTTGTTTACGGCCGTCGGAAGGAAAACGGCAAGGGATTCCGCTCTTCTTAGCCCAACAGAACAGGAGTGGAATAGTAACCCCTTCAATGACGGCGGAGCCAGGCTTGGCTCCACTGTCGGGATTACGATGTTGGTTTCCGACAGCCAATCCATGTCGGCCTCTTTGACATGGATTGGCTGTCAGAAACTGACTTTGGGTGTCCCTGGCAGGGCCCCGTGGCCCTCCGCAAATGGGCATCTCAACATCCCTGCACCGTGTGGCAGGCACCAAGAGGTTTACCAACTTCCATTTTTCAATGGGAGCTTGTGCTGCGGGCGGTATCAGCCTGCCGCACAAGCTCCCATTGGAAAATGGATGTTTCCGACCGCACTATGTGCGTTCGCATCCAAATTAGGATGTCAGTACCACCGAGCTATGGTTGGTCGGGTCCTTACCTGCAACAGGCGTCTGCCCGACATCGTTATGAGGACCATAGTGTAGCGTTGTGTAAGAAAGAGGCATGCGGTGACATCAAAACTAAATAACCTTTTCGGCAACCATGAATTGAACAGCTCCAGTGGCAGGCTCTTAAGTCAAAACTATGGGCCCATGGCTCTTTTGTCTGCCTTAAAATATCCTGTGTAACGGAACGCTGGGATTTAGATCATAAGCATGCTCAAGTTTACCTCTTGCTGGAAATGCAATGTGTAATTCAATGGCCAACTGTGATGAAGCCAGCGAATGTGGCAAGCTGCTGAAAGCTATATACATAATTTAAACGGAGGAAGCACCTCGGTGTTTTTGGACATGTTCCAGTGATGATGCTGGTGGTTTTGTAGCGGTAAATAACCTTGCTGCTCTGAGCCTGTAACTCGGGTGGAGAACACTATGGAGGAGGAGATGACTGTGTAGCAGGTCTGTGCGATGACCAAACAGCGTGATAATAAGTGTCTTTACATCATTTATTTATTATTTGGTAACTCACGCGCTATGAAAATGCGACGTTTGAAAAATTGTAATAAAATGAGCAGTAAAAGTCAGCCGAGTGTCGAGAAAAATGTAGTCACAGCAGGATGTTTTAACTATTTCTATAGCGGTTTCAAAGTGCGTCTGAGTTTGTTTTCTAGTTTATGTAATGTGAGATGGGCGTGCTCAAAGGGTAGTTTTACAACAAATGTGCAGATAAAATGTTGGTAAATCAGAAACAGTAATGAGTATGGAACGGGCATATCTGCTTATCTCTTTTTACTATAGGAACGACAACTACAGCGTTGTATATCAATAGTGAAACCTGAACTATCAAGTTATTATCTCTATACGCCCACCAGTACCCAGAAATGTATTAATGACACACCGAAACCCGATTAAAAGCACAGGTTGTCAAGAGCTGCTCTGTTTCTCGACAAAACACTGAATCATTTTTATCTTACTTCATCGACGCCATAACATCTTTGTGTGCTATATTCAGCTATTACAAAACAAAGCCTTGGTTTTGGTGGGTATTTTGGCGGGAATCTCTGCAGAGAAAGACACTTGTGTTTATTCCAGTGAGCAGTTTCGTCTTCCTTTCTTTACGACTTTATATGTGATCTACACAAAAAAACCTGTTGCTTCTTTTTAACATGGCTTCCAAAACGCCACAACAAACACACTGCCCTTTAATCAGTGTGCTGCTCAGTGTTTGGTTGTTTTTTTGGTCTGGGGATATGTCCGGTGCAGCAGCTCCTGCCTCGACACATCACGGTGCATTCTGGCAAAACTGCAAGACGTGAGCTTATATATCAGTGGCTGATAAACATCCGATTAAAGTTGCCACAGAAGCTTTTTGTGTATTGCACTGTCGAAAGGAAGTGCATGAATGGGTCCAGAAAACATCTTTGGCAATGCACCCATGCTGTGTCAATCCCATCTTGTGTCCACCTCAAAAGGTGGGCTACGTAAAGCGCTTTAAACCAAATATTCTCTGAATTGAACTGTAAATCAAAGCATACTTAGTACAGACACAAAGCAACCAATTCAATATAGCAGAAGCAGGACATTTTTCTATAAACCTTATAGATTTGTTTTTCTGTGCCAGGTCTTCGATGCAGTATACAACTCACAATGTATTACATTTCACAAATCAGTTAATGCTAAAGCTACCGGTTACAGGACTAAGTTGGCCTATTTTGAATATTACACAAACATTACACATGCATCCTTATGCAGTCACTAGAAGACAATCACATGAAAACACACGAGAGACTAGATGTTCACCACCGACACACGGCACTCTTTCAGTCAATTGCCCCCATACCCATACACAGGCATTGAGGCGGTGCTTTTCAGCCAACCGTACGAAACATGCTGACACCTGTTGACAGGCTGACACTTTTCACACTACAATTATGGGCATGCAACCCCCAACTAGGGTTTATAAAACCCAAGTCTGGCTCAAAGGAACCCTAACCACATGAAGCAGGCTGACAGCCATGGAGACCTACCTTCGATAGCAAACGCCCTAGCCACAATTTTACCTTGAAGATAACTTTGAGAGGGCCCTGTTCAAGACCTCCGGGGTGTCGTCTGCGCCCTGCGCGGGTGGAGTCCCAGCAGACAGCAGTTTGCTTTCACTGTCGGACGGTGTCTCGCCATCCGCCGCCGCCCTGGCTTCCGTTCCAGGCCCCTACGTGATCAAGACAGAGATGGGTTTGTATGCATGCATTCATTTTTAATTAATTAGATGGTCAGGCGACACAGGCCGCTGGCACAAACATAAACAGTGTCTAATTAGGCCCAGTATTTGTCAGGGGGATGGAATCGGTGAGGGGATGCACACGGAGTCCAATTCTAGCAGTTAAACCGACAGCTCTCTGGGAGCTGAAAGCCCAGGGGCTGTTCTCCTTATAAAGTAGCATTTATTTTTTCCTGCGTGCAACAAACACTCGTCCAACGGAAGTGAAGCGGTGTGTGAAGCGAGAAGCCCTGGCAGCAGTTAGATGATTTGAGTCCAGAACAGCTCCTTAATTCAGCAGTGGACCAGAAAAGTAAAGGGGTTGTAATAACAGGGTGCAGAAGGCAACGGGACGCTTACCTTCCTGTCCCGAGCGGCCTACCCTCAGCAGTACCCCGTCATTTGGGCAGGGGCACAGCTGGAAGTCTTTGGGCGCCGATATCATTGGCTGGAGCAGTCTATGCACAGACATGGATTGGAGGGATTGGGAAAGGCAAGGTGAGTGGGGAACAGTCCCGGCTCCAGGAACTTTTATTTGGGTGGGCCAAGGGTGCATTCGGGTGGGCCACTGCGGGCCTGATTTGCCACTCATATGTCTAGCCGGGCCTGCTCCTGGGCCTTCCTTTATCTCTTCTCAGTCTTACAAGGCCCAGTAAAACGCACTCTTTTCCAAATCTTCTTTCTAAATATAATCACTCTCAAAAAGTGTTTTTTTCCCATGTAATGTCCCTTTGATGGGAAGAGGAGGTTTCTAAGGTGGGAGTATCAGGCAAGTGACACTACTCGGGCTCCCTCTGTGCGAGCCTTCAGGGAGAATCCCTCTACATTACTACCTCCACCTCACCCGACTCTGCAGCGCACTCCCTTACAGGCTTGATTATCCACTTTTCTACCACCCCTCTCCAGTGCATCTTATCACAGCTGACCTTGGGCCCCAGCCCCATATCAGCCACCATCCGGTTCCACTTTCATTATTCCCGGTAAAAAACATTAGTAAAATCACCTTCAAACTTGAAACATTGAATATAGCAGTAAATGTAATTAGCATGCACTTTAAAGTATGCTCCACAGTTGTCCTGATCACCCAACTGTTAATTAAATAAACGAAAACAGAAAGGCCATGACAGGGCCGGCTTTAGTGCTGGTGCAAAAGACTTTTTGGTGCCCCACCAATGACCTCTTTCTCCGTAGATACCTGTACTACCACCCTCCAACAGTGCCCTTCATCTCTCCGTAGCCCCTACCCCTCATGACCTCCTCCTCAGACCCCCTCACTGCCACCCTCCACCAGTGTCCCTCATCTCTTCGTAACTCCCCCCACCCCATGACCTCCTCCTTGGATTCCCTCACTGCCACCCTCCAACAGTGCCCCTCATCTCTCTGTAATTCCCCCCCTCCCCCGCCCCCCCATGACCTACTCCTCGGCTTCCGTCACTGCCACCCTCCAACAGTGCCCCTCATCTCTCTGTAATTCCCCCACCCCATGACCTCCTCCTTGGCTTCCCTCACTGCCACCCTCCACTAGTGCCCCTCATCTCTCTGTAGTTCCCCCACCCCATGACCTCCTCCTCTGCTTCCCTCACTGCCACCCTCCACTAGTGTCCCTCATCTCTCTGTAGTTCCCCCCTCCACCCCATGACCTCCTCCTCGGCTTCCCTCACTGCCACCCTCCACTAGTGTCCCTCATCTCTCTGTAGTTCCCCCCACCCCATGACCTCCTCCTCGGCTTCCCTCACTGCCACCCTCCACTAGTGTCCCTCATCTCTCTGTAGTTCCCCCCCACCCCATGACCTCCTCCTCGGCTTCCCTCACTGCCACCCTCCACTAGTGTCCCTCATCGCTCTGTAGTTCCCCCCCCCACCCCATGCCCTCCTCCTCAGCTTCCCTCACTGCCACCCTCCACTAGTGCCCCTCATTTCTCTGTAGTTCCTCCCCTTCATCCCATGACCTCCTCCTCTGCTTCCCTCACTGCCACCCTCCACTAGTGCCCCTCATCTCTCTGTAGTCCCCCCCCCCACCCCATGACCTCCTCCTCGGATTCCCTCACTGCCACCCTCTAACCAGTACCCCTCATCTCTCCGTTGCCCCTCTCTCATTTGCATTTCATTTGTTGTATAGCGCTACTCATATCAGTGTAGGGTGTCTGTGAGAAGTTGGCCTGGCATATGCTGTCCACTAATTATAGTGGGCACCTTGCACCAGTCCAAATCGACTCTTATGGTAGATAGGTTTAAGACAACCTTTTAAAGAAAGCTATCCTAGTGGTAGCTGTGGAGAGCAGCCTTCAGGCTAAGTCTCGGAGGAATGTAAAGCAGCTTGTTTTACCATATAATCTCTTGAATCACCAAATGAAAAGACACCACACAGGTATATATATCAAATATATATGTATTTATTTCTAAATAACTCTCTACTAATCTCTTTATGAGATTAGAAGACAAACATATGCACAAATCAACGTTTCTCAATAAGTTAAGCACAAAAATATGGCTGGGGCCCTAGGGGCGTACCAGACCATATACTAAGTAAGAGACTTAGAAACAACGACTTGCAAGGAGACAAGGCCTAGGGCCTTCAGAAGTGCTGGGGCCTCACAAAACCACCCAAGGCAGGTAAGTAAAGGACCCACGGGGGACGCGTGCAGTGTGGATACACAGGCGCGAATCGCCGTTAACTTCAATGGGGCAAGTCGCGGTTGGAAATAAAGAGTTTTAGGATACTTCGGGAGAACCTACAAGCAAGTCACTTACAGGGTAAGTAGTTCTAGGGCCCACACCCACAGGAGCACCGTAGTGCTGGAGTTACCTCACCCAGGGAAGCCGGGTGCACAGGTGTCCTTTGGTGTCGGGTCGCGGCGTCGTTTTCAATGGCGAACAAAGAAGACTTGCTGCTTGCGGGAGCTGGAGAAGTGTCCGGTGGAATCCAAGCCTGGATTCTGAAGAAGGATGACCTGAAAGCAGAGGGGACAGTGTTCAAAGTCACTTGGCAGTGACCCGGGGCAAGGAAGATGGATGCCCACCGTCGTCGGTCGCTTCAGGTCGGTTGCAGGTGCCTTGACTCTTCAGCCACGTGGTCCAGGAGGCGTCGACGACGACCAGGAGCTGGATTCGGTGTGTCCCTCGACGTCTGCAGCTGACTGCGGTGTCGGCAACTCGATCGGAGCCAACAAGCCTTGGCAGCCGCAAGTCTCGGGGAGATGAAGAAAAGTCGATGGCGCAGACCAGCAAGGTCTGTGGAACTCACCCAGCGAGGGTAAGTCAGGGCAGGCCTGGAGCAACCAGGGGAGCCCTTTGGTTTCTTTAGGAAGTCTTCTGGGGACCCACAAGCCAGCGGGCAAGGGTTCGCGAAGACACCTCGGGCGGAATCACTCAACAGGGGCCCACGGTCACTCGGGACGGTGTAGGCCTCTGATCTTCGGAGGGATTCCTGCTGGAGGTCGGGACCACACGTGGTCCAAAGCACAAGTTCGTGGAACGTTGTGAAGGGGTTGCACTCGACAATAGTGCACGGTACCCAGGGGTCGCGGTTCCTCGTTACTCGTGGGGTCCACTTGCCTCAGCTTCGCTGGGGACTCACGATGGCCTGGGAGAGGTCAGGAAATCCACTTCCTGGGCTGCAGGGACTTCGGACTCCGGCGGGAGCGGCGTAGTTTGCGACCGTCGTTGTCGTTTTTGGTGCCTGCCAAGCAGGGGAGTCACTCCTTGACTCCAAGGGAGATTCTTCTGTCTTCCAAAGGTAGTGGGACGTCGAAGGGCCAGGATTCTTCTGTAGAGCGTCGTCCAGGGGTTATCTGCTTTGCAATGGCAAGGTTCCCCCTCTTATACTAAAAGAGGGGATGGACTAGCTCTATGACCCCACCTATGGGAGGGTCAAGGGAGGGGTGGCTACACCCACTTCCCTTTGTCCAGTTTCGCGCCAGAGCAGGGGCAGGTAGCCCCTGAGCTGGTTTGAACTGGCATATGCACAGAGGAGCCTTCTGCTCCCCCAGTGCAGGACTTCAAAGCACTCTAAGAGTGCACCCACCCAGCCCCAATACACTAAACCCTGTCTGGAAGGTGGTTACACCTCCCTGTGACAGGATGCCTATTGTTGGGCTTCCTCCACTGTGAGTTTCGGTCATCAGCAGGAGGGCAGCCCAGTGTCTGTGACTGGTGGCATCCATTTTGTGATGCCAGGGCTCTTTAGGATTCTACCGCGTTTCCACAGCAGGTACATGTCTTATCCCTCTAGAAGGGTGGAATGCTACCCCCGCCGCCAAGATTGGCGGGGGGTAGTATTCCAAGATGTTTGACACCAAACACGACATGTTTTGATGCAGCCATTCCAAAGTTAGCATTTACCGCGAGGATATAATGCACTTAAGAGTATATGGTTTAACCGCATCCACAAACAGCACCAGAGAATGGACTCTGAGAACTGCAGAGGGGCCCTGCTCATGCAGAGGCACCCCCTCACATAGAAGCCAAGCACCCTGCCCTCAGGATTGATAGGGCCTGCCATAGGGGTGACTGATAGGTTTATATGTGTGTGCAGGAGAGATATAGGAAACCTATATCTCAGTGAGGGGTGCTAGCACCACCTCACCCAGGCTGCAGTAGCAGGCCTGTGGTGTCAGATTTAGTCTGCTTCCCAGGGGTGGCATAATACATGCTGCAGCCCCTGGTAGGCCTGTGAAGTACCTATGCCCTTGGCACCTAAGGTACCATATACTAGGGACTCATAAGGCACCACAGTAACCAATCACTAGTGCACCTAGAGTGCACTCCATGTCATTTAGAGAGAGCAGATAGACTGGGGCCCTGAATAGCAGGATCCCAGTCCAACTAAGTCATAAACCAGCAAAACACCATAAAAAAAGTGGGGGCAACCATATAGTCAGATTCCACCTTCCTACATAACCCCCCCAAACGAAAGGAGATAAGGCTAACCTTGACCAGTTGAGCCTATATTGACTAAGTGGCCATATAAGGAAGCACCTGCACTAGCATGGTTGCCCCCTATGTTATGGTCCACTAAGCAATCCCTCGCCCTAAGGGTAAGAGAGGGTCTCCACCATGGGGAATCACTACCTCTGGTGTGCTTAGGTAAAGTACAAGGCCGGTGAGGTGTCTGAGTAGGGAAGTGAGGCCCTAGGAATGTTGGCCTCAGCTTCCTCAGATCACTGGTCACCATGTATGCCTGTCTTTCCATGACTGAGTTGCACTTTGCTCTAAGGGTCAACCTTTGGCTGCCTACAGCTGGGGGTTGGGTCCCTTTGGATGGAACACTGGAGGGACATGGCAGGTTTGGAACCTTCTGGTCCCAGGTTTGCCCTTGCCTACCAGAGTCCTTCTGGGGGAGGTCCCTACATAAAGGTATGGGGGATCCCTCAGTGTGTAGAGGAATTTTCACCTGGCTAGGGCTACTAGACTGGGTGCCCCTAATCTGCTGATGGGGGCTTCCTCTGGACAGGGGGCCCGGGGGGTCCACTGACCTCCCTGACCTCTGCAGCCCTGGGCTGACTGAGGCAGGGTAGAGAGGGGCAGGTTACCTGCTCCAGACTGGGTACCACCTTGGAAGGGTCCTCTGCCATCAGGGGTGTGGCCAGGCCAGGCCTGACTACCTCTGTGGCAGTTCCTTCACTAGGGGTAGGGTCAGTTCCCTGAGGAGGCTGACCCTTACCTACTGTCTGGGGGAAGAAGACTTTTCTTCAACCCTTGTGCTCTCTTTTGGGGGAGAGTGGGCCATTCTTTCAGGCTCCATCTCTCCAAATTCTTGGGCTGGGGCTGTGGCCATCACAGCCCCACTAACCTTTGCAGGGACGCCCAACATCCTAAGATGGGTTTGGTGTTCAACTTCAGCCCAGGCTGAAATTTCCAAATCATTGCCCATCAGGCAATCTACAGGTAGGGTTGGGGACACTGCCACTCTTTTTGGGCCTGTGACCCCCTCCCAGCTGAGATTGACTATGGCCATGGGGTGATCTGTTCTGACACCATCAATGTTGGTCACCTGGTATTTAAACTCAGGTAAAAGCTGGTGAGGGGGACTAGTTTCCCTGCCACCATGGTGACACTAGCCCCTGTGTCCCTAAATGCCACAGCTTTCTGACCATTAATCATTGGCTCCAGTCTGTACCTGCCCAATGCTATGGGACCCATGGTAAAGGTGGCAAATCCTATACCACCATCAGAGTCAGAGGAGTCTGTTGAGGGGTCCCTGTCTAAACTAGGGCCCACCTCTGTTCCTCTTGCAAAAGCACCTAACTTTTTGGGTGCACTACTCCCAACTGGAGGATTACTACTGGTAGTACCAGGAGGGGTGGTAGTAGTTGTGGGAGGAACATTTTCTTTATTGCCAATCCTGGGGCAACTGGGATCAGTTTTCCAGTGCCCAGGCTTTTTACAGACATGGCAATATGGTTTCTTTTCAGGAGAGGAAGGAGTTTGGGACCCACCCCCAGAAGAGGAATTTTGGGGCCCTGTAGTGGACTTATCCTTAGATTTATCCCCACCTTTCTCTTGGGACTTGGTAGAATCTTTCTTGTGGTCACCACCCTGATTCTTAGGCCTTACCCTGGTTCTGACCCATTTGTCTGCCTTCTTTCCCAATTCTTGGGGAGAGGTCAGATCAGAGTCCACCAGGTACTGGTGTAAAAGCTGGTTTTGACAATTATTAAGGATCTGTTCTCTCATCATTAGATTATAAAATCCTTTGAAATCAGTAACCCTACTGCCAACCAGCCAACCCTCCAGAGCCTTGGATGCACAATCTACAAAGTCTGTCCAGTCCTGAGTCTGTGCCTTCTGGGTATCTCTGAACTTCAACCTGTACTCTTCAGTGGTTAAGCCAAACCCATCTATCAGTGCACTCTTCAGGACCTCATAATCATCAGCATCCTCCTCTCTAACAGTGAGGAGCTTGTCTCTTCCTTTATCTGAAAAGGAGAGCCACAAGATTGCTGCCCACTGCTTTTGGGGGACCTGCTGTACTCTACAGGCCCTCTCCATAGCAGTTATCCATTTGTGGATATCATCCCCACTCTGGTAGGGAGGAACAACCTTGCTCAGGTTCCTATGGTCAGGGACATATTCTCTGCCTCTAGGGACACTGTTGCTGCCACCAGGGGGTTCTAAACCCTCCCTTCTGGAAGCTCTCTGGATCTCCAGGGCTTCTCTATCCAGTGCCAACTGCTTGGTTCTGAGGGCCACTTTGGCTTCCTCATACTGGAGCAGTTTGCACCTTCTCTCAGAGGAGGTCTCTCTTAAGTTAAAGTATGAGCTCCTCTCTTGGACAAATTCTCTGCCAGAGTGATAAGAGTGCTCAGATTCCCTGGAAGGGGATCTGTGCCTCTCATCCACTCTGCCAGTTCTCTTAGGGAGAACTCCTCTGTCCTGTTCAGGCTCCTTGAAGCCTGGCCCTTCAACCACAGAGTCTTGGTCATTCGGATTGTCCTCATCTGACCCAGATACTATGATTGACCCACCCACTGATTCAGACCCCTTAGCTCCTAGAGCCAATCTAAGGTCATCTGCTGTCAGCAGATCTATCAGGTGTAGTGTTGAGGGACTCTGTCCTAGTCTCAGGTGTCTGTCAACACACATGGCTCTCAAGTCAGAGAAAGCCATGTCCTTATACTGAGGCTGAGTGGATCCACTGGGTCCACCCTTTAAGGACATTCTAGTGTTGTGCAGTGTTGTACTACCTACACTAGTTTGTGGCCTACTGATCCTAGCTTGAGCTGTGGAAAGGGTGTGCTATCCCTTGGCACACAGCTCTAAGTTCAGTAGAACTTATTGATACTAAGCTTGACTTTATATGTACCTTGAGTACCTATAATGGTTTTCAGTTAGTAATTCAAATAGAGATTTTCTGGTAAAACAATGGCAAGCTGGAATCCCACACGCTGCCCACCAATGTGAGAAGTTGGCCTGGCATATGCTGTCCACTAATTATAGTGGGCACCTTGCACCAGTCCAAATCGACTCTTATGGTAGATAGGTTTAAGACAACCTTTTAAAGAAAGCTATCCTAGTGGTAGCTGTGGAGAGCAGCCTTCAGGCTAAGTCTCGGAGGAATGTAAAGCAGCTTGTTTTACCATATAATCTCTTGAATCACCAAATGAAAAGACACCACACAGGTATATATATCAAATATATATGTATTTATTTCTAAATAACTCTCTACTAATCTCTTTATGAGATTAGAAGACAAACATATGCACAAATCAACGTTTCTCAATAAGTTAAGCACAAAAATATGGCTGGGGCCCTAGGGGCGTACCAGACCATATACTAAGTAAGAGACTTAGAAACAACGACTTGCAAGGAGACAAGGCCTAGGGCCTTCAGAAGTGCTGGGGCCTCACAAAACCACCCAAGGCAGGTAAGTAAAGGACCCACGGGGGACGCGTGCAGTGTGGATACACAGGCGCGAATCGCCGTTAACTTCAATGGGGCAAGTCGCGGTTGGAAATAAAGAGTTTTAGGATACTTCGGGAGAACCTACAAGCAAGTCACTTACAGGGTAAGTAGTTCTAGGGCCCACACCCACAGGAGCACCGTAGTGCTGGAGTTACCTCACCCAGGGAAGCCGGGTGCACAGGTGTCCTTTGGTGTCGGGTCGCGGCGTCGTTTTCAATGGCGAACAAAGAAGACTTGCTGCTTGCGGGAGCTGGAGAAGTGTCCGGTGGAATCCAAGCCTGGATTCTGAAGAAGGATGACCTGAAAGCAGAGGGGACAGTGTTCAAAGTCACTTGGCAGTGACCCGGGGCAAGGAAGATGGATGCCCACCGTCGTCGGTCGCTTCAGGTCGGTTGCAGGTGCCTTGACTCTTCAGCCACGTGGTCCAGGAGGCGTCGACGACGACCAGGAGCTGGATTCGGTGTGTCCCTCGACGTCTGCAGCTGACTGCGGTGTCGGCAACTCGATCGGAGCCAACAAGCCTTGGCAGCCGCAAGTCTCGGGGAGATGAAGAAAAGTCGATGGCGCAGACCAGCAAGGTCTGTGGAACTCACCCAGCGAGGGTAAGTCAGGGCAGGCCTGGAGCAACCAGGGGAGCCCTTTGGTTTCTTTAGGAAGTCTTCTGGGGACCCACAAGCCAGCGGGCAAGGGATCGCGAAGACACCTCGGGCGGAATCACTCAACAGGGGCCCACGGTCACTCGGGACGGTGTAGGCCTCTGATCTTCGGAGGGATTCCTGCTGGAGGTCGGGACCACACGTGGTCCAAAGCACAAGTTCGTGGAACGTTGTGAAGGGGTTGCACTCGACAATAGTGCACGGTACCCAGGGGTCGCGGTTCCTCGTTACTCGTGGGGTCCACTTGCCTCAGCTTCGCTGGGGACTCACGATGGCCTGGGAGAGGTCAGGAAATCCACTTCCTGGGCTGCAGGGACTTCGGACTCCGGCGGGAGCGGCGTAGTTTGCGACCGTCGTTGTCGTTTTTGGTGCCTGCCAAGCAGGGGAGTCACTCCTTGACTCCAAGGGAGATTCTTCTGTCTTCCAAAGGTAGTGGGACGTCGAAGGGCCAGGATTCTTCTGTAGAGCGTCGTCCAGGGGTTATCTGCTTTGCAATGGCAAGGTTCCCCCTCTTATACTAAAAAGAGGGGATGGACTAGCTCTATGACCCCACCTATGGGAGGGTCAAGGGAGGGGTGGCTACACCCACTTCCCTTTGTCCAGTTTCGCGCCAGAGCAGGGGCAGGTAGCCCCTGAGCTGGTTTGAACTGGCATATGCACAGAGGAGCCTTCTGCTCCCCCAGTGCAGGACTTCAAAGCACTCTAAGAGTGCACCCACCCAGCCCCAATACACTAAACCCTGTCTGGAAGGTGGTTACACCTCCCTGTGACAGGATGCCTATTGTTGGGCTTCCTCCACTGTGAGTTTCGGTCATCAGCAGGAGGGCAGCCCAGTGTCTGTGACTGGTGGCATCCATTTTGTGATGCCAGGGCTCTTTAGGATTCTACCGCGTTTCCACAGCAGGTACATGTCTTATCCCTCTAGAAGGGTGGAATGCTACCCCCGCCGCCAAGATTGGCGGGGGGTAGTATTCCAAGATGTTTGACACCAAACACGACATGTTTTGATGCAGCCATTCCAAAGTTAGCATTTACCGCGAGGATATAATGCACTTAAGAGTATATGGTTTAACCGCATCCACAAACAGCACCAGAGAATGGACTCTGAGAACTGCAGAGGGGCCCTGCTCATGCAGAGGCACCCCCTCACATAGAAGCCAAGCACCCTGCCCTCAGGATTGATAGGGCCTGCCATAGGGGTGACTGATAGGTTTATATGTGTGTGCAGGAGAGATATAGGAAACCTATATCTCAGTGAGGGGTGCTAGCACCACCTCACCCAGGCTGCAGTAGCAGGCCTGTGGTGTCAGATTTAGTCTGCTTCCCAGGGGTGGCATAATACATGCTGCAGCCCCTGGTAGGCCTGTGAAGTACCTATGCCCTTGGCACCTAAGGTACCATATACTAGGGACTCATAAGGCACCACAGTAACCAATCACTAGTGCACCTAGAGTGCACTCCATGTCATTTAGAGAGAGCAGATAGACTGGGGCCCTGAATAGCAGGATCCCAGTCCAACTAAGTCATAAACCAGCAAAACACCATAAAAAAAGTGGGGGCAACCATATAGTCAGATTCCACCTTCCTACAGTGTCACAGTACTTTACATCACGCTCACATTATACAGAGATAATAAATCAGTCTACGGGGAATGTCACATAAGCCAATGAGGGTTATAAGGTGTAGAAATCACGTCATCCATACTGGTGGGCAGTATATTTCACGAGGGTTTGGTCTGGAGAAGCACAAACTCAGGATTTAAAGAGTACTCCAGTGGTTGGGGGTTGGCCTTACTGATAAAAATGTATAACTGCCCAAAACAAACTCTTTTTAGCAACATTAGAATAATGAAAGACTGGAGAAGTTCTAACTGTATCACAACACAAGAAAGCGAAGTTTGTATGCAGCTCTTTAATGACAGTTCATAGGTCACTGTCCTATGTTAGGATAGTAACTTCTGAACTGCAAGTAACACAAGGATCTCTGTGACAAAAGCAGTAACCCACTGAGCTATCCACATAAAATTCAGTTTATCTGCATTTAAAAACTACCAACAGACAAATGATTGCTCTCCAGCAGGATCATAAATCACCAGTTACCTGAACATTTTATATTGTTGTTGTACATCGGTGGCAGATTCACTGCGAGGGCCAAGGCTCATGTTTGGGTGGGCCTGGCCCACCCGGCCCACCCGCTAGAACCGGGCCTGGTGGGGAAGCTGCTCAAAAGCAGGTCACCGCACATTTCGAAGCGGGCGATCTGCACCCGCGCAACGCTCCCCCCCCCCCCTTCCCCAAAAAAAAAGTTCTTCCGCAATCCACTCAGCAGGGCACATAGGTGTGTCAGAGGAATAGGTCCAGAAAATATGTATGTCCCTGCGTAGTCTGGCACGGGCAGGACTGAGAAATGTGGTGAGCGCGTGAAAGGGCATCAGCTACGGCCAGCACGTAACGGGGATGTAGCTAACAGCACGTAATGGAGGATGCAACTAACAGCAGGCCACCAAGCCAAGTGATGTAATAAAGGACACTTGCATGCCGGGATATAAGACCAGGCTTGTGTTTGTGGTAGCCTAGGCAACTACAATGACCAAAGAGGCAAGGGTCACATAGTCCTGTTTCTAGGACAACGGTGTGATGCAAGTTTAGCGCGGAATTGTTGTAATGTACATCAGGGCCCGCTCCGAGTCTCCATTATAGCTACACGTTTTAGCTTGACATCTATTTCTAATGGTGACTTTTTACATGTTTTACTGACTAATATCCACCACTCAAATTACTTTCATATTTCACTATACTAATTCACCACTAATCCTTTATGGGTTCCGGAGTAGCGTGCTACTCGTTAAAAAAAAAGCGCCCCATCAGGGGTGACAAGCACTATATAAATGCAAACCTTTTTCCCTCTTCGATCCCTCCGCTATCCTTCTGAATCCAAATAACCGACTAACCTATCCACCACTCAAATTACTTTCATATTTCACTATACTAATTCAACACTAATCCTTCTTGGGTTCCGGAGTAGCGTGCTACTCGCCGAAAAAGCGCTTCGACGCCTCGTCAGGGGTAGTAAGCGCTATATAAATGCAATTACAATACAATACAATACACTTACACGATAATGTACTCATAAGCTATTTTATTTGCCGTTCATGTCTTAGTAAGGATTAGTATCATGTTGTTCGTAAAATCAATCAATCAAGCAGTATTTGTATAGCACCGCTAATCACCGGGGGGGGGGTTAGGGGGGTTCTGAGGCACTACGTTTCAGGTATCAGTCTAAAAGCCAGGTCTTCAGACTCTTCCTGAAGTGGTTCAACGAGGGTGAAGTAAGGAGATAGAGGGAATTCCATTCTTTGGAGGAGAGGTGGGAAAAGGATCATCCTCCAGAGCAGCTGCGGCGGATACGTGGTTTCTGAGGTGTACGAGGTGTGCAGAGCAGAGATTTCTGGTGGGTAGGTGGAAGGTCAGGCGCTGGTTCATGTAGTCTGGTCCTTGGTTGTGGAGGGCTTTGTAGGCGTGGGTCAGGAGCTTGAACAGGCATCTCTTCTGGACAGGGAGCCAGTGGAGGTCTTTATGATGCTTGGTGATGTGTCCTCTTGGGCAGGTTGAGGATCATTCTGGCTGCTGCATTCTGGATTGTCTGGAGTCTTTGCATGAGTTGGGTGGATGTGTTGGCATAGAGTGTGTTGCCGTAGTCCAGCTGGCTGGTGTCGAGGGCCTGCATCACAGTCTTTCTTGTTCTGATGGAGAGCCAGTTGAGGATTTTGCGGAGCGTGAGGATAGTGTGGGAGCAGGCTGAGGTGACGGCGTTGATCTGACGTTTCATGGAGAGTTCGCTGTCCAGTAGAATGCCGAGGTTGTGGGCGTGGTCTTTCGGCGTGGGGGTAGATCTGAGCTCCACTGGCCACCAGGAGTCGTTCTAGAGGTGGGTGTTGTCTGCCGAAGGTAAGAACGTCCCTTTTGTTGGTGTTGAGTTACAGGCAATTGTCTTTTATCCATCTTGCGACATTCTTCATGCAGTTGTGGAAGTTGGTCTTCGTCAAGGTGGGGTTCGCTGAGAGTGACAGGACGAGCGGAGTGTCATCGGCATAGGAGATGATGTTGTGCAATCTGACAATGTCTGCGAGTAGGGTCATGTAGATGTTGAAGAAGTTGGGGCTGAGGGATGAGCATTGGGGTACTCCGCAGACGGTGTGTTTGGGTTGCGAGGTGAAGGTTGGGAGGCGGCCTCTGGGTGCGTCCCGTGAGGAAAGATTCATCCATCTGAGCGCACCGTCCGTGATTCCAATCTGGCGCAGTTGACCAGTGAGTATGTGGTGGGAGACGATGTTGAAAGCTGCGGAGAGTACCAGGAGGATGAGGGCGGCTGAATCTCCTCTGTCAAGTAGGGCTCAGATGGTGCCTGTTGCTGGGATCAGGGCCGTCTTGGTGCTGTGGTTGGCTCTGAAGCCTAACTGGGATGAGTTCAGCAGTTTGTTTCAGTTTGTACACTCTGTCCAAGGTTAGGCACATAGAACGCAATTTCCTTGTATTTGGTTGTCCGGCTGGAGACCACTCTTAGGCCCCAGACAAACCATCGCATCAGCTCTGCACCTTTGACACAATGCGATTGGAGCAGTGCTTTTATTATATAAACTGCCTCTGTGCTATGTTCGTCAAAGGAACACTTTCGATGACAGAGGAGATTCAGCCGCCCTCATCTTCCTGGACCTCTCCGCAGCTTTCAACACTGTCTCCCACCACACACTCATTGGTCGACTACACCAGATAGGAATCACAAACGGTGCGCTCAGATGGATGGCATCCTTCCTTACGGGACGCACCCAGAGTTCTACTGTCCTGTCTCGGGTCGGAAGGTCAAGCGATTTTCAGAAACCTTCCTAAGGTGGAAACACCTGAAGGTGAGAATGAGCAGTATGAATATGAATAAGCATTGTTATGCTTAGAAAAATATTTCAAACCTACCATAAGTATCACCTTAGAGAGATACCATTTTTATACACGCAAAGAGAAAATGAATAAAACTGATGAATTCTTGACAGCTTGAGGGATTTGTTGATCACCTGCGAATATGGCGTAGCAACTAATGAAATGAAAAATACTAGCTTATGAAATGAAATGAAATACCAGCATTTGTAAAGCGCACAGCTAGCTCCTGAGAGGTGTCCCTTCACGGGGGGCCATCGGGAAGATTAAGTGAGCTATTGCCCAGAGTCACAAGGTGCTGGGCTAACCTGCCGCTGGCGCCGGGGATCGAACCGTGAGTCCCTGTGTTCCAGAGTCAGCCGCCCTGGCCGCTGCACCACACCTCTTCCCTTATGGTGAACACTTGCAATAACAGGATCCAAGAGAATCCAAGAGAAGCTATGATTGATGGGTACTCCTAGTTTAGTTGAGGTGGTAAATTCGACTAAAGCCATAGAACAGCCAATGTCCTGGATGAAGGAAGTAACAGCAGACAAATCTGACATAAAAATTGGTGAGGTGCATGCCATAAGCAATATGCCCAAGGATGACTGTTCTAAAAATAAGTAGGCAAACATTAAACAAAGTTGTTACCGCTGTGGCAGCTTTTCACACATTGCATCATATAAGGGATGCCCGGCTTGGAAAACAAAATTGCAACTCGTGCGACAAAGTTGGGCATTTCTCCAAGGTATACAGAGAAGATAAATGCGTCCTTATTCCTAGGATTGCCCAGGTGGATGATATTACACATGTACAAGACAATTTAAGGCAGTCTGATGGTCAAGTTGCTACTGGTATGGTTCCTGTCATGCAAAATGAGACCGTAATGTGCAAGAGATCGAAAGATAAACCACCAATGTGCATACTGAGTGTCTTTGCCATGGACTGGGCAGTTCTTGTTGACTCTGGTTCACCCTTCACTAAAATCACCAAGGAAAGGTTTGAATCGCCATTCGTAAATAAAGATATTTTCATTGAAGATCCGGATATTCGCGCTGTTTTGTTTGATGTAAACATGACTGACTTCATCAGGTGTTTCTTGGCTCAAGTAAAATTTAAAGGGCGAGTGGCAGAAATTAAAATATGTATATCACCAAACATGGGGTGTGTGTGTATTAGGCGGGCATGACCAGGGACTTATGAAAATTGTACTTGATCCATCCTCTTTGGAGCCTGTGTTGTCTTTAAATGAATTAAGCTTGAAGGAACACATTGTCAAAACATTTCCCATGGTATTCAACAAAAACATGGGCAAACTGGTGCATTTCACACTCAAAATCTTATTAAGGGAAATTAGTGTTCCTGTGAAGCAAAAAGTTAAAGGAGTGCCTTTATGTGAGCGCAAGGAACTGTAGGATCTCCTTGAGTCTCTGAGGAAAGATGACATTATTGAAGATGCTGAAGCATCTGAATGGATTCCCCCAGTAGTCCTGACGCAAAAAAAACCAATGTAAGTCTGCGACTATGTGTTGATTTCAGGGCTCTTAATGCCAACATTGCGATTGAGGTGCATCCCTTCCCTAAAATAAATGAGTTAATTTCAATGTTAGATGAGGCTACTGTATTTTCAACACTGGATTTGCAGCAAGCATACCATCAAAATTAACTAGCTAACAAATCTAAAGCGTTGACAACATTTGTAACACCATTTCGTCTGTATAGGTTTAAACGCATGTCATTTGGACTGGTGCCGGCCTAGTCTGTATTTTAAAGGATAATGCACCACATTTTAAAGACATGGATGATTCAGCCAAGTGTTTCCAAGATGACATCCTTGTGTTTACTAAAACCATGGGGGAGCATGATCCTGTTCTAAAGAAAGCTTATGAACGATTCACAAAAATATTGTTTCATGCTAGCTCCTGAAAAATGTAATTAATTTTGTTCCCAAGTTAATTATTTAGGTCACACGATTTCTGATAAAGGAGTCATTCCCAAACGTTCGTTGGTGAAGCCCATTGCGCCTGAAAGTAAGGAAAAGTTGTTGTCCTTTCTTGGCCTCTGTGAGTTTTATGCAAAGTTCAAAAAAACCTTTCTATCTTGATGGAACCTTTATGAAAAATTTTAAGAAAAGGGGCAGAATACCAATAGGGCGATGATCAAAATCTGGCATTTGAGGTGGTAAATAAACATATTGCCTTACTCCCACTCTTAGACCAATTTCTGTGGGAAAAGAGTGTGTTACCACTGTGGATGTGAGTGCATGTGGAGTGGGGGGCTGTTCTGACCCAAACGACCACAAGCAATGATAGTTGGGTTGTTGTATATGCCTAAAGAACACTTAACAACACAGAGAGGCAGTATGCTGTTATCGAAAGAAAGTTACTAGTCCGTGTGTGGGTTGTGATTTATTTCTGTCTATTTGCATGGGGGAGAAAGTTCACTTTGCAAATGGACCACAAACCCTTGGTTTCCATTTGCGCTCCAGGGGGTGGTCTGTCTGCCACAGCACATATTGCAAGATTGTGTTCCAAACTCCAGGACTATAGTTATTCAGTAAAATACATTCCTGGGAAGTTGAATTGCACAGCTTATTGCTTTCTTGCCTTCCTTGCGGTGTGGGAGTTGGTCATGAGCATAATGTTGAAGAAGATGAGATTGACATTGTGGGAAGTGTGAATGAGAAATGTTCTATAACTGATCCCTAAATATGTGAGGAAAAGTGGAAAATGGAAGATTCTAAAGACTATGCACTCAATTTGGTGAAATGTTATATTAATAAAGGATGGCTGGGTACAAAAACCCTTCAAAAAGAGGTACAACCATTTTGCCAAATTAAGGATGAGTTGAGTGTGTGTTTCAGGTTGGTGTTCAGAAATGAGAAATGCATTCCCCCTATAGGCATCCTGGAGACCATCCTTAAAGTCAGTCATTGTGGTCACATGGGAATGCATCCTTAAAAATACTTCTCAGATTGCACTTGGACATGGTTGCAGAACAATTTGTGAAGGAGTGCGATGATTGTGTGAGTTCAGATAAATGTGGGGAATGCAAAGTTCAGCCTATGATACCTGTAAAATGGCCGGGAAATCCATAGCAGAAAGTAGGGTTGCACATTGTGAGACCAATTTACAAACTTTCCACTTCCATGAAGTTTGTGTTGGTGTCGACTGTTTATCACTCCAAATGGGATGAAGTGAATTATGTAGAGAATGTCAGAACACAAAATGTGATTGATTTCTTGATGGAAGTTTTTAACAAGGAAGGGTGTCCAGAGGTGTTAGTCACCGATAATGGTGTGCAGTTGCGATCCTGTGAAATGACAGAGTTCTTGTGTGCTCATGAGATATCTCACATTACTACTGCCTTATATGACCCCAGTGTAACAGTCAGGTAGAACGCTTTAATCATTATCTAAAAGACAGTGTCATGTTAGCCTTCAATACACGCAAATCTGTGATTTCTACAGTTAGGGAAAGTTGTGGGCATATAGGATTACCTCCAGTTCTGTGACGGGAGTTAGTCCTTTTGTGCTACTGAAGGGAAGACAGCCTGTCTCAGAGTTGTGTCCTTGGTGGTTGTGTAACAAGGTATGTGTGTAAGCCTTTGAATCAGCATGTCAATGAGGGTAATGTGGCTGCCAAAGTGAGACATTTTCAATGGAATTCCAAAGAATATTATGATCACAAACAATCTGCTGCTTCCCATGATTTTCATGTGGGTGAAATGGTGCGTGTTAAAATTCTGGGTTATGTAGAGAAAGGGTGTTCCACATTCTCAAAATCCATAAAAACTGTCAAACTGAAAAAAATAGTGCGATTACTCAAGATGGGAAGTGCTGGAGCATGAGACGTTTGTCAAAGCATGCAAGTATGGCAAAAGCGATGTGCATAAAGGTACAGATCACAAATCAGTAAACACTGAAGTCGGAGTGAGACTGGGGAACCCAGGAAACAAACTGCCCCACACGAAATATGTTACGTGCTAGGATGTAACGGATGGCCCGACGGCTACACGGGGGAATTTTACAAAGAATATTCTGAAATGCTTAGCCCATATCTGCTTGAAATGTATGATGAAGCATATAATAATCAAATTCTCCCCCCCCGACACTGCGTGAAGCACTAATAGTGGCACTGCTAAAGCCGGACAAAAATCCGGAGACGGCCGAATCCTACAGACCGCTGTCCTTAATAAATACGGATGCTAAGATACTTGCTAAGATTATTGCAACTAGAATGCAACCGTTTATGACAGCTATTGTCCTACCAGATCAATCCGGATTTATACCATCCCGTTCCATGGCACACAACATTCGTACAATATTTGCCCTTCTACACCAGCTAAATCCCGAGCTGGAGGCTGTGGCTGTGCTCCTTGACGCAGCCAAGGCTTTTGACTCGGTCGAATGGACCTATTTATTTACAATCCTACAGCGGATTGGGTTACCACCTATGTTAATAAACTCGATCAAACTTCTCTACACTAAGCCCATTGCACGTATCAAGGTAAACAGGCACATATCTGAGGTTATAGAAATACAAAGAGGTACACGGCAGGGGTGCCCACTATCTCCCCAGCTCTTTTCTATTGTATTGGAACCCCTAGCCTGTAAAATACGCCAACAGTATGCTCACACGGCCTTAAGCTTTAACCTACGACCTATTGGCATATCACTATATGCGGACGATATGGTGCTGTACATTAGAGACCCCAGCTCAAACTTATCGCCGATACTCAGAGAATATATAAAATTTGGACAACAGTCAGGTCTTCAGATCAACTGGAGTAAATCAGCGGTGCTACCACTGACTGAAAGTACGAAATCACAACACATGGAATTTCCTCTAGTCTGGCAGGAGGAACCCATTAAATATCTAGGAATCTGGATCCATCGCGACCCCGATATTGTGCTCTGAGTTAACTATGGAACTGCAATTGACAAAATAGAAACGCAAATAGCCAGATGGATCACTCTTCCCCTATCTCTAGCTGATAGGATATCCCTTATAAAAATGGTGATCCTACCTAAACTACTTTATCTTTTTACCAACATTCCTATAACTCCACCAGCCCCAATTTTTAAACGGCTACGAGCGAACCTAACTAAACTAATATGGGCTGGTAAGCAAGCACGGGTAAGCCTTCATACAATGACACTGCCGTACGCCTCTGGCGGCTTCACAGTTCCTGATCTATACTTATATTATGTATGTGCCCAAGCACAATACGCGTACTATTGGTTCCACCCGGTACGATATATGCCGCACCTCGCAGTGGAAGATGGTGACGCCAACCCTATTAAGCTAGCAAATATACTGCCACATCAGCGACCTCATCTGACCAAACAAGAAATTAACACGATACGAACCACGTCGATGGCATGGAAGCGCATTAGCCAGATAACTGACAAAATTCCGCTCTATGCCCCAAACATGCCTTTAGCTCAACACCCCGCTTTATCGGTCACACAAGACAAGGGCAGTATGGAATTACTGGAACACGTAGGCATCACAATGATGGGCGACCTATACCCTAATGGCACATTTATCACCCCAGACGACTTGTCATATGTGAGTAATCAATCGTGGTTATTCAAATTCACTTATCATAGACTACGTGCAGCAGTCAAAGAGCTATACCCCACATATCCACATGAACCCCCCACACTAGAATCGCTGCAGCTACTAATCACCACTCCGGACAATATTCACCTAGTAGCGAGACTCTACAAAACCCTACAAGCGGAGATTGGTGCCAGTGCGCAAAAGGCACACGACAAATGGAACACGATACTGGAGACGCCCCTGAGTGTAGATGACTGGCAATCTTGCTGTGCACTCACCGAATTGCTTACACCCAACGGAAATCTCCGTATCATACATTACAAATACTTACACCAGGCCTATCATACTCCACTTAAGCTGCACAAATATGGTTTGCGTGTTGATGCAAAATGTAAACGATGTGGGATTGATCAAGCTGATTTTGGACACCTGGCATGGTATTGTTGTAAAGTGAAACCGTATTGGGAGCAAGTAGTGCGTCTACTGGGAGAAATCCTGAATTGTAAAATAGATTGCACGTCACAATTATGTCTACAAGGCCACTTAATACCTCTGAAATCTGCAAAGAAAAGATTAGCTGCCATAGCGCTGTTTTTGGCAAAACGAAGTGGCAATGCACTGGGACAGTAAAAAAACACCCACCGTGGCCCGCTGGGTAATGGACTCCACCTATTGCAGAGACAATTTTCTGATATATGCAGAGGAGCTACCCACAGCCGATAAACCTTCTAACTTTTGGGAACCTCTCACTATCTACCTACGTGAACACCCTGACCTATTTAAAAACAATACATAATATGTGCAATTGACCTAACTATGAAATAGTGATGGGCTGTATCGCTGATATGCTAATCATTGTCATATGTTGTGCTGTGTACAATTATTTTCTGAATCCTATCAAACATGCTTGATAATGTTTGTTATTATTGTTATGTAACAACTAATAAAAATGTAAAAAAAAAAAAAAAAAGGATGTAACGGATGAGACGTATTTGCTAATGAGATGGTCAATGATTATCCCTCTTCCAGGGCAGTCTATGCACACAACCTTTTGCCAGTTTCAAGACTGGTCCTTTCTCTGTTCTCTTGCTCCATATCAGAAACCTCTACCATTCCTTTGGCTCCCGATCTAACTCCAATCTAACATGGGGTAGATTGGAGTGAGGTAGATTGGAGATTGGGGTACAGTGGAGTGGGGTAGATTGAGGTAGAGTGGAATGGGGTAGAGTGGGGTAGACTGGCGTAGAGTGGAGTGTGGTAGAGTGGGGTAGAATGGAGTAGGGTGACATGGGAAGAGTAGGGTGGGGTGGGTAGATCAGCATCGTAGATTGGAGCGGGGTAAATTGAATTGGGGTAGATAGGGGTAAAGTGGGGTAGATTGGATGGAGTAGATTGGGGTAGATTAGAGTGGGGTCGATTGGAGTACAGTAGATAGGAGGGGGTAGACTGGGGTAGAGTGGAGTAGGCTATATTGGGGTAAACTGGAGTGGAGTGGGGTAGAATGGAGTGGAGTAGGTAGAGTGGAGTGGGATAGATTGTAGTGGGATAGATTGTAGTGGGATAGATTGTAATGGGGTAGATTGGGTGGGTTATAGTAGGGTAGATTGGAATGGAGTGGGGGTAGATTGGGTTGTTTAGAGTGGGGTGATTGGAGTGAAGTGAAGTAGGGTAGATTGGGGGAGTGGGGTAGGTTGGAGCAGTGTGGGGTAGATTGGGATGGGGTGGGTTAGATTGGGGTAGTGTCTTGTAGAGAAGGGTAGCGTGGAGTGGGGTAGAGTGGAGTAGATTGGAGTGGGGGAGTGTGGTAGATTGAATTGAGGTAGATTGGGGTGGAGTAGATTGGGGTTGCATGGGGAAGACTGGAGTGGAGTGGGATAGAGTGGAGTGGGGTAGATTGGAGTGGGATATATTGGGGTAGAGGTGAGTGGGGTAGAGTGCAGTAGGGTAGATTGTGGAAGAGTGGAGTGCAGTGGACTTGGGTAGACTGGAATGGACTGGGGCAGACTGGAGTAGGATAGTTATGAGTGGGGTAGAGTGGAGAGGAGTAGATTGGAGTGGAGTGGGGTAGATTAGGATGGAGAGGGGTAGATTGGAGTGGGATATATTGGAGTGGAGTAGACTGGAGTGGAGTGGGGTAGACTGGAGTGGAGTTTGATAGGGTGGTGTGGGGTAGATTGGGATGGGGTGGGGTAGACAGGTTAGGGTGGGGTGGATTGGAGTAGAGTGGATTGGAGTAGATTGGAGTGGGGTAGATTGGAGTGGGGCAAATTGGATGGGGTAGATTGGAGTAGGGTAGTTTGGGGTGGAGTGGGATGGGGTCGAGTGGGTTAGATTGGACTGGAGTAGGGTAGATTTGAGTGGCATGTGGAAATATGGAGTGGGGTAGATTGGGTAGAGTAGAATGGAGTGTGGCATATTGAGGTAGACTGGAGTGGGGTAGATTGAGTGGACTGGAGTGGGTAGATTGGAATGGGGTAGATTGGGGTGTAGTGGAGTGGGGTAGATTGGATTGGAGTGGGGTGGGGTGGAGTTGGATAGATTGGAGTGTTGTCAAGATTGGAGTGGAGTGAGATAGATTGGGGAAGAGTGGGGTGAGATTGATTGGGGGAAGAGTGGATGTTGAGTGGGGTAGACTGGAGTAGAGTGTAGAGAGGCAGATTAGGATGGAGTGGGGTAGATTGGGTGGATTAGAGTAGGTTACATTGGACTGAATGGGGTAGATTGGAGTGGGGTAGATTGCAGAGGGATGATTGGAGTGGGGTAGTTTGGAGTGGAGTGGGGTAAATAAGCATGGGGTAGATTGCAGTGGGGTGGAGTGGGGGAAGTGGTGTAGACTGGGGTAGAGTGGAGTAGATTGGAGTAGATAGGGGTAGATAGGAGTAGGGTAGATTGGGGTGGGGTGGGTTGGGGTGGATTGGGGTGGGGTGGGGTGGATTTTAGTGTAGTGGGGTAGATTGGAGTGAAATGGAGTGGGGTAGGTTTGGGTGGAGTGGAGTGTGTAGAGTGGAGTAGATTGAGGGAGTGGGGTAGATTGGAGTGGTGTGGGGTAGATTGGGATGGGGTGGGGTAGACTGGAGTGAAATAGATTGGAATAGAGTAGAATGGGGTAGATTGAGGTGGAGTGGACTAATTTTGGGGTGGAGTGGGCAAGATTGGAGTGGGGTAGATCGGGGTAGAGTGGAGTGAGATAGATTGAGCTAGAATGTAGTGGGGTAGATTGAGTGGAGTGGGGTAGATTGTAGTGGAGAGGAGTAGATCAGGGTGGAGTGGGGTAGACTGAAGTGGGGTAGATTGGGTGGATTGTGGTAGGGTAGATTGTAGTGAAGTGGGGTGGACTGGAGTGGGGTAGACTGGAGTGAGATAGATAGGAGTAAGGTAGTTTGGAGTGGGGTAGATAAGGGTGGAGTAGATTGGAGCGGGAAGATTGATGGGATAGATTGCAGTAGGGTAGTTTGGGGTGGAGTGGGGGAGGGTAGATTGAAGTGGGTTGAGTGGATTGGGTTAGATTGGACGGGAGTGGGATAGATTTTAGTGGTATGTGGCAGATTGGAGTGAAGTGGGTAGGGGTAGAATGGGTCAAGTGGAATGGAGTGTGGAAGATTGTGGTAGGGTGGGGTAGATTGAGTAGATTGGGGTGGGGTAGATTGGAGTTGAGTGGGGTGGAGTTAGATAGATTGGATTGGAGTAGAGATTGGAGTGGTGTGAGATATATTAGCGAAGAGTGGAGTAGATTGGAAGTTTAGTGGGGTAGGTTAGGGCAGAGTGGGGTAGATTGGGTGGAGTAGAGTAGGGTAGAATGGAGTGGGCTAGACTGGAGTGGATTGGGGTGGATTGGAGTGGGGTGGGGTAGGGTAGATTGCTTGTGGGGTGGGGTGAAGTGGGATAGATTGGAGTGGAGAGGGGTACATTGTGTTGGAATAGATTGGAGTGGGGCAGATTGGAGTGGGATAGATTGGGGTGGGTGGGTTAGAATGGAGTGGGGTAGATTTGAGTGGCATTGGTAGATTTGAGTGGGGTTGGTAGAATGGAGTGGGGTAGATTAGAGTGAAGTGAAGTGGGAAAACATTTGCTTCATTTGTACTAATTCTGATATATTCTGGAAAATCAGCACAATTCATTTTTTTTGTTGTGTGCTAGAAAAAAAAACATTTTATACCCTCTGCTCTTACATGGGTATTCAGCAGGATTGTCACATATATTCTCTCACTTTGAAGTCAGAGAAAGAAAAATAAACACCAAGCTCCCTTGAAGAGAGGGCCTGACATTTAACCTCGGTCTTTGAATGCACAGCAAATATGACAAGAATAAGATTTAAAGGCCTGTTTACAGAAAGCGCGTTTGTGGAAGAATACAGTAAACAAGCTTTGGGCAATGGGAGGGCAGAACTCAAGCTCGACAGCCTAAAGGAAATAAAGCCAGCAAATAGAATTGCAGATAATGTGAGTTACAAACCACAAAGCAACTGGCGGAATGCATTCCTAGGTCAGCTTTCTGAATGTCCCAAAGATGTCTTTAGCAAACTAGACAGCTGTGCTGTCTGGTAGGCTGCGATCTAAAAAGAACGCTGTGCCTCACCACACTAGGTGGCATGCAAAACCATAGGGCTGCCGTTAATAAAAGCTGCACGTATGTTATAGGCCTTGTTCAGGCTGTTTTGGCATATGAGTGCCAAGCAAAATATAGACTTGTCCTAGGAAGATCAAGCAGAACAGATTGGTCAAGGCACTACCTTCTGCACGTGCCAAGGCAAAAATAGTGGCCATAAAAAAACCACCTCCTTACAGAGCAGCTTGGTGAAAGACTGGTTGCACCGGCATGCTAAAAAAGAGGTGTGGCTGGCATCCCATCTCCATGAAGCTTCAAATTATACTGTGGTTGAGAGACACCTTTTGAGCAGATGACACTTCAGTGGCCCTCTGACACCATTAATGATGCACATGCGCAGACTGTGGCTTTCCTAAACGTAGTTCAACCACCCATTTACTACTTCTTGTTCATATCCGTCCCCATCAGTGTTCACATTGAGTTCTGCCCTCAGCACACCATGGCCCTGTTCACCTTTCATCTAACTCTACACCCAGACTAGTAACCTTCCCTGCTGCTTGGTGGCTCACTGTTGGCTTATGGTTAGAGTTGCCATCGACTCCCTGCTCTCTGGGTTCTAGGCCTGACACCTTGCCGTGTGTGCCCTAATCCTTATGCATCTCCTCCACTTCCAATGCTGCTGCCATTCATCCATATTAACCATCGACACACTCTCCGCTATTTTGCCTTCAACCCATACAAAATCTGTCCACCCATCCCTTCATCCATACATCCTTCCATCTCGACACCACTGATGCAATAACCATGCACTACCATCCACTAAACATCTTTGAGAGCCATCTATTCATAAACCACTACCCATTTCAGCATTCATTCACCACCCACCTCTCTTCTATTTACCGTCAATTGTCCGCACCCATTTATAATCCATCACGCAATCAGCATCTGTCTGTCAACTATGTATTTACCATGCATCGACTGACCATTAACCCATTCATTCATGTATTCAAGACTTCAGACATGGCTTCAAACAGTGAACATAATACTCCATGTGATTAAATGAAAGAGGGAATTTTCGGGGGGAGGGTTGAGGGTAAAAGTGCTGCTGCATTTGTTTTGTCTGTGTTACTGAAGCTTGCACTGCAGCCATCTGTGCTAGGGCTACCCTTTGACATATGAAAACCTTGTACTGGTGGTGCCCATGCATTCCTTTGTTCTGTGGGCAAATCGTCTGACATTAAAAAAGCCAAAATGACTGCCGGTGGCAACCAGCGTTCAAAGCTGCCTACTATTTAGTGATGTAATTTCGTGCTTTTAAGCCCCTTTCTGGTGGGACGATAACAAACACGAAACGTCGGTTCACAGATGTGTTGCACAATCAGTATACCAACAAACAAGGCCTCTGGACTTTTAGCGAATGGAACAAAAGCTCTAAAAATATCAACCAGCACCTCCCCTCGGAAACATCTGATCATTAGTTCACTCTGGTGAATTAAAGGGCATGGAATTGTCTTTTCTTAATCCTGCTCTCTGGTATTTCCATGGCAACGCGGCACTGTGCACTTCCCGAACTCTGGGCACCTAAAGGAAGCATTAATAGCCATGCGCATTAATGATCAGGTAGTAATGGTGAACAAACCAGGCAGGGTATGGACTGAACGTTATTTTAAGGGCCAGACGAACACAACTATTAAATGCATCATCTGGACTTCTCTTTTTCTCTTGACTGTATAGATGACTAAGGGAGAACTGTGGTCCTTTTTATTTAGTTTTAAGTAAAAAAAAAGGTTCCTAATTGGATGTATATGTGGACGTTTCGACAACAGGACTATTGCCTTGTACCTGGAATGGCGTCACATTCACCAGTTTTTCTCTCTCTGCCTAAAGTGTCCAGGCCATGAAAACACAACAGGAACCTAAACCCAAAGTACTTGAAATTATTGTTGGTTCCCAGGTGAGTATGCCTTTTTGTGTGTGCTTGATTTCTGTTTTTGTTAAAGCGAAAAGAATCTGAACTACCATTTAAAATTTTCAATCCAAACATTGTATCGTTAAGATGTTAAAACGCATCAAAACAGGTCAACGCTTGTATTTTTTAGGCTGGCAATACCTTTCATATCAGTAGGTCTGCCTTTCTTTTTATCCAAACCGGTCTTCATGTAATATACAGCCCCACCGCCCAATGGACCAATCACAATGGTCGTTTCAGGCTTTCTGTTAATTTTACAGCAGCGTTAGTTCTAGGGTTTTCTGGGGTTAATATGGTAACATGCTTGTTCTTACAGCGCATAATTCAATCATATGTAAACAGTGAGACGGAAGTCCACATTGGCTACTCTTATCAATTCTTCTTTAACTCAGGGTGAAGTACCAGAATATTTTAAAAACGGTCTGATTTCCCCTTTTTTTTTTTTTAATCAATGGACAGTTGTGTAGACTCATAACAGAAGAAGTTCATGCAAGGGAATAAATAACCTTGTAGATGAGCATCAATCAGGATTTAGCATCACTGAGATTGCTATTCTGAAAACCGTGGACAACGCCTTATGGATTTTAGCATATCAAGAACAGCGGTTCCTAGTGGGATACTCAATTAAATTGACATCATTCCACAATTAATCAACAGTAGAATAAACTGTCTGAGATAAAAAAGCGCTGGACCCATTAATTAGATTTGAAGTGTACCGTTTACAGTAACAATATCCAAGAGAGTCTCAAACAAGTGCTCTGTGCTCAAGTGATTGATCACACAGTGAGCAATACCAAACCAGTGAAAAAGTGGGTGTAGTACAAAAGTCTATAGAACAATTATTACAGCTTCAGAAGTCTGAACAATTCTCAGGTCCTGGAGTTTATGCAACAAAAACAGTTTATCATAATTAGGTTCTAATTTGTGATCAGCACTGATTGCGTTTCGACTCAATATCATTTCAGGGTCATCATCAGCGCTAGAGCATTTTCATGGGATACAAGAGCAAACTTAGTCTGCAAGAAATAAATCGAACCAGTCAATAAGAAAAAGAATGTTTTAAAAATGTTGGGGTAAAAACATCCATATGTGGATATTCAGTGAAGAAGCAGCCAACGAGTAAATATCTGTAAAACGGAAAAAAATGTATCTTAAAAAAAAGACCTGATAAAGAATTTAAATTTGTGCAATCATGGTGAAAAAACATGCAGAGTGAACCATCACCCGATTTGGAATACAACTTACTTAATGGCGAAATAGAGAATGAATCGTAAGCCAAAAACGCTATGAGTAAAAGTCCAGGGTCATTGCACAAATTAGGGATTACCAAAGGGAAACTTCTTGTGAAAGTTGCACGAGGCACTACCAGTCAGAACATTCGTTCATAACCGCGAGTAGAGTAGCTTACTGTGCAGGACCAATTTTGCAGTTGTGTGGGAATGTCCATATCAGTCGGCGTTCGGTGCACCATCTGAAGAGACCGGTATGGACGCAACTGCTAGTTGGAAGCACCACTCCTATCTCACCGCTGCAGCTTTTGTTACAGTGGGCCGATATTGCATCTACACTGCAAAACCGGCCCCCGGTAACAATAATGGCCTCCCAGAGGTCTAAAGACGGCCCCCACCCTGACGGCCCACCAGGGAAATGCCCGGTGCCCGCTACAGCCAGTCCGGCCTTGCAGCTAGTAAAATTCCTTGGTTGAGATAGGCTGAATCTACCTTTTAAAAAATCCCTCGTCATGCGCTATTTGATAGACCTGAGAACATTAGCAAGGCTGAGATTTGGCGTGCAAGAAACATGTCTTTTTCTGAAGGCAAAATGCTAACAGAGAGGGAGGCCAACTATGTAAACCCACTGTGTGTTTTTTAATATTGCTAAAAAGTGTATCTCTTATTGAACCTCATTTACTGTTCGTGAAACACTCACAGTTTTATGTTAACTCATTATAGGTTAAACTTAATTCATTGTTTGCTCGCCTTTCCCATTGGCTGGTCTCACGTCTCCTCGTTAGCTCCTTGTGGATGTGACTCTCTTTCTCCTCATTTTACTCTTTTCTATGGATTTTATAAGCAACTTCACAAGCACTTTTTAGTGCCTCTGTTAAAAAGGATGAAGTTTACTCAGGCTAAGCTTGCTCTACTGCATTTACAACTTTTACAGGATAGTAATACTTGCTTACCTATTGCTGTTTTTTTACGAGGTGCTGAGAAATTGAGAATGTTGACTGGCTCTTAAACTGTTTTATATTCTTTTATTTACTGATTAATTGAATTTTGTTGTGCTCTTCCATAGATTTGTTTGATAAAACCGAATAAAGACTATTTTGATTTGAATCAAAATGAAAACATAGGACCGTCTCACATTATAAAACATAAAAATCACATTAATCACAGGCCTCTTCCTCCAATATTCACACATGATATGTAAAATATAATCAATTAATAAAATCCTGCAAAAAGAGTCTACCATCCTATCTATAACAACTCTGATTTGGTGAAATGCCTAACCTATTGGATTACAAACCTCAACCGGAAATAACGTTCCAGATCTGTAAACACAAACAATAATGACCACGTATTTTCTCTCCTGTATACTTTTTATTTTGTACAAATGTGTCTCAGATATCCACATTGCAATTTAGATACTGAGGGGAGTGCCAAATAATATTAGGAAAATTCCTGTTTCTCCTATCCAATACTTACAAATTGTAATATCCCAGGTACCCATCTGCCATCTATCTACCATTTAATAATATTTAGTTGACCCGGCCTCATAACTAAAAGAAATTCTTCATATTTTCGAAATAGCTGCTTTTTAACACAACAGGAACCATGATATTCACATTGTCATTATCAGAGACTTTTTCTTTATCTAACGTTTTCCTTGCGGGGGTAATTGTGACCATACAATCTTTCAATTTCAAATTAACGAAAATTGTCATAAACTCTTCCTATTACTGACTGTGCAAACCTTTTTGGCAGTCCCTAGGCAATCAGTGGTTATTAGGCTATAATTGTGATAAAGAAAGTATTTTAACTCTATTGTTCTAGGGATGATTATTGCTCAATCCAAACCTGAACACCAAGTACACCCCTTTAGCATTTGACCCTCAGGATAGCTAGCTAGAGCGGTCCAAGATTTAATCAGAAAGGTGGTGTATGGTGGAAAATCAGAACTCATTTAAGCACTTAACAGCAATTAACAATTCATCGTTCAGAAAATGCTTTTACTTGAAAAAGAAAAAGTACATTATTTACCGCACATAGCTAAAGACTACACATAAAATGCAGATAACAACAAAAACACAGTTATCCCTTGAGAGTCAGAACTTCTCTGAGGCTATATCTAGTTTCTTACATGTAACATCACATGATCAGTGAGAAAACATAATATGCTGCTCAAGAGCTTGTATGGTACAATCTCCTTTAATTGTTCCCAATGCTGTGGATACAACAACAATAAGTCTGGCAAAATAGGGTTGTCTCTTGGCTAGGCAGATAGCTGCCTCTGAGTCTGTCAATGCCATTATGGTCCCCACAACCTAGGCTGCACACTGTGCCACTTAATTTTGGAATATGGCATCTCCCATATTGCACGCTCGTATGTGTTTTCTGAGAAGCGCCATCACTTGAATTGGGCCCCACGTCAGCTGTCTCTTATGATGTCTTCCAGCCATGAAGTTGTGCACAGGCGCCCTTCTCTTGTTCGGAGGCGAAGAGGCTATGCGGCACAGTAACCAGAGGTCGCAATCTCCTTTGCTGGGTCTTCCTTGGGCTCAAAGTTCCAACTTGCCACCCAAACGAGTCACCAACACCAGATTGCAGTAGTGATCTTCATGGAGGAAAAAAGTTAAATTTCATTGTTATGTTCCTTAGCAGCAAGCTGTCACAGGGGCTTCTTCTTCAGGTGATGAAAGAGCTGGTCACAGTTAGGAATTTCTCTGGAACCAGCCATCACAGGAAATTCTCAGAATCCATCATTTGAAGGGGACTACAGTCACTGTCCGAGGACTTATAAGGAAGAGGTTAAAGTGCCCTCAGGCAAGCCCGAAGTCAAGTATAAAGGTGCCTCACTCCAGGTCAGGCTGCAGAGAAATCAGGGACACGGCCTCCCACACGACCTGCCAGTGCAGATCATCTCCTGGGCTAAGTCTCGGTCTTCCCGCACAGATCCTCATGGACCTCCTCTTCTAAGCATCCTTTTCTTTGTGATGGGATATTTCCAGGACCCTTTTCCAGCAGTCAGTGGGCCGTTTCCAAGAACTTCTCGATTCCTGTTTCCGAATCTGGCAAAGGGGAGTTGGCAGTCATCAACCCCAATTCTGATGCTCAGATGTTTTCTTCATTCTGAAATGGTGTGGAATCCCTAACACTGTTCGATGCGAAATCCTAGCACATCGACTGGGAGTTTGTGGCCCATACTTATACAGATATGGATTGTGGATTGTGGATTCAAAAGGCTCAACCCTGGAACTGTTTGTTGGCCAGTTCCAATCTTTTTATGTATTCCTCCCAGCCACTCAAACCACAGGGTTTGTCAGCATGGTTAGGCAGGGAGTCTACAGGCAGAAAGACTCAAAACAAAGGCACAAAATAGGGAGAGCCTTCCTCACTTAGCTACATCTCAACCTGCTGAGAGCAACATCTCTGGGAAAAGATGGAGCAGAAAGTAACATGGACTGCCGCTATACTTTAAAGGGGCTCCCGTGTTCCTGATCCTCCATATCCCAGTGTCTGGTCAGGTACAAAAAAAAAATTCAAGGAATGCTTTGGGGGAACCTGCAATTTAAACTGCTTTCACGCAGGCTCAATCCAACCTCCATCTTGGTACCATCCAAAGAGATCTAAAATTGATTCCTAGCTGAAACAGTCAAACATGGTACGTAATGTGGAGTACCGGCATAATTTCTGGAATTTTGTGTAAAAGGGTAACAAAACATTCCCAAAATTATACAAATTCCACTGGCGCAATTAAGTGTTCGCCTTGTCTAGGGAAGGGACAAACAGAAGACTGCAGTGGTACGCAATCCAATAAGAAGAAACCAAATGAGATTGACAAGAAAGCCAACCAGAGGAAAGCAATAGGCTGACCTAAAGCCCACTGTAAATATTGTTACTGTCCTCAATAGGTCTTCGACAACAGACAGCTAAAAGTTGCAGGTAGGCGAAACATAAAAATGGTTATGCGTTTCATGCAGTGTGACTCATTCCTTCAGCTGTGGTGCCACATTTTTCACTCTGAGCTCAAAATAGCTGAGTCTGGAGGCCAGCTAAGAGGTGGAGGATTGTATTTTTATCAAGATTACCGGAAAACTGTGCCTCATTGCTCCGTTCTGGCCAACACCTCATCCTCCAGGTCATCAATAGGCAGTAACCTACCTTAATATTCGGGTTCTCTAAAAAGGATCACCATAAGCAATGATGACTTCTCTCATCATGTCAACTCCTCAGGTGTATGACTACCAGCAAGAGCACACAGGAAATGCAACCACCATATTCGGCACCTGGCCGCACTAAGAAAGTTGCAAAAATCAACAGGGTTGCCAAACAATGGATGCATTCTGGAGCAATGCAAATTAAGGCATGTCATGTTTTAGGAAATACAACACAGAAAATCCTTGGGTCTGACGTGGGGAAGTAAATGGTCAGAGACACTGAAAAAAATCACACAGAAATATCTGTGGGATAATCCCTTTTAGGACGTAATCCCTCACCCACCAGAGGTGGCATGCTTCATCATCTGGGATTCTCCTCTTGGTGGAAAGACCTAGTCCCACCAAGGGCTACAACCCACTCACTGAGAGGGAGGAGCTCAGGGATGTTTTATGGATCTACTCTACAAAGGATATTCTAAATCCACCAGATGAGAGGAATGAGTTGGGGGAGGGCGCAGCGTAACAAAAAAGTACTGTGTAGGAAGTGATGTTAAAACTAACTGGTGAAAACCGTTATGTGCTTTATTAGTGTGTTCCCACTGTCAGGATTAAAAACAGTGCCCCTGCAGTATGGATTTAAACCCCATGTGTCAGACGAAACAGGTCAACATGTTTCAGCCATGATGACCCGCAAGGTGTCTAGGCTTTCGTCAGGACCTAAGTAGATGCTGCTGCACACAAACAAGTGAATTGTGAAAAAATAATAAAGAATAATGATACTGAAATACAAAACCACTTGTGCAGCTTCAACACGGTCCGGGGTACCGACGGAGAGAGCGGTGCCCCCCTTCCCTGAGCTGTCGCCAGGTAGAGGTGAGGTTTCCTACCCGTGCACGACGGGTACGCTCACTATTCTATGAACTGAAAACATATGCACAAGTGGTTTTGTATTTCAGTATCATTATTCTTTATTATTTTTTCACAATTCACTTGTTTGTGTGCAGCAGCATCTACTTAGGTCCTGATGAAAGCCTAGACACCTTGCGGGTCATCACGGCTGAAACATGTTGACCTTCTGTTTCGTCTGACACATGCGGGTTAAATCCATACTGCAGGTGCACTGTTTTTAATCCTAACAGTGAGAACACACTAATAAAGCACATAACAGTTTTCACTAGTTAGTTTTAACATCACTTCCTACACAGTACTTTTTTGTTGCGCTGCGCCCTCCCCCAACTCATTCCTCTCATCTGGTGGATTTAGAATATCCTTTGTAGAGTAGATCCATAACACATCCCTGAGCTCCTCCCTCTCAGTGAGGGGGTTGTAGCCCTTGGTGGGACTAGGTCTTTCCACCAAGAGGAGAATCCCAGATGATGAAGCATGCCACCTCTGGTGGGTGAGGGATTACGTCCTAAAAGGGATTATCCCACGGATATTTCTGTGTGATTTTTTACAGTTTCTCTGACCATTTACTTCCCCCACGTCAGACCCAAGGATTTTCTGTGTTGTATTTAAGTATAGAATTGGGGATATAATCCTTTGCAGGTCTATAAAAATTTCCCTTGGACCCTCCTCATAACTTTTTTGTTGAGCATGGTTTAGGATGTATCCAGGAACAACCTAACTTTTTTTTTTTTTTGATATTCAAACCCAGAACATTACAATTCATCCTTATGCATAAATACTGTCTAGTATACATTTCATTTCTCCTAGATACAATTTACACAATAATTAACAATATTAAGAACAGCTTAGCAAATACATATCATCTGATTTAAACAATACAGTAAATAAATAAATAAATAAATAAATACCACTCTTTAGATAAAAGCCTCGGGTCTCTATTCATTCTCATTAAGGGTGACTATTTAGCCTTTAGACATTATTAGTTCTATTTTCATAGCCATTGGCCTAGATGGTCTGCTAATTGATTCATCTTAGCTTTCCAATCTATAATCGGAGACCAGACCTTTTTCCCTAACTTCTTCGCACGGCTGCCCCTACATTCATAGAAAGGCATCTCTTGTTTATATACCGCAAGCAACCGGGCTAGCCAGGCCTGAAACAGGGGAGGCTCCACATCCTTCCACCTAGCTGCAATTAATAATAGCCTTGCAACAGCTACCGAGACAAATATAAAATAAGTATGTGTTAAGTCCATACTACTATCATACCCCATAATCATCAATGTTGGGCTAATTTTAATCCTAATCCCAAATATTCCTTCCCAAAATAATTCTATCTTGTTTTTCAGGGGCATTAACCTAATACATTCATAAAACATATGGGTCAGGATAGCTGGGCCTTCCAAACATCTAGGGCGCTTATCATCTATTCTTTTTCCCCATTCAAAGAGTTTAGCCGGTGTAAAATATAAATTAAATACTGTTTTAAAATGTTGCGCTCTCAAGTTTGCCAATAAAAATATTTTTGCAGCTAGCGCCAATGAGTTATCTATATCGACATCCGGGTCGTTAAGCTTCCCGGCCCAACTGACCTCAGTTCTTTCGAGGTCATCTGGGAGTTTTTCTAAGATACCCCTGTATATATTATTAGGGCTCGCCTAGCGTGCAGCGCAGCATGCGCTGCTCGCGTAGCGAGATTTATTGGGGTAAAGGTATTTTCTGTAGAGGGACTTCTGTTACCGCCCATGCTTTCAATTGGGCAACGTGGATATTTATTTAAAACCCTGCATTTCGATTGCTTTGTAGGGTTTTTGGTTACCGCCCTGTGGCTTTTTTGTGCACGCCCTTGGGACACCGAGTCTACGGCTTCCTTCAGTTTTATGGCTTTTATCTTATCTGATGGGGCGTGTTAAGGGAAGGTTCAGGGAGAGTTCAGCAAGCTGAAGCTCCGTCATGCTGCCTTCATGCCTGCAGCACGCGCCACTCCGGCTCTCTGATTGGGCCTGTAGGTACGTTATAAACGGAATGTACTACTTGAAGCTTCATTTTGTTTAGAAAAAGCAAAACAATTGCACAAGTTACTAACTTGTGTAACGATATATCTGTAAGAGACAGTAGTTAGTGACAGATTCCTTACCTTGGAATATCCCCAGGCGTCAGGCTGGATCCGGAAAGTTTTTTGCGTAGCAGTACCCTTGCGCGTCGGTAGGCGGCGTCGTGCGGCTCCGCGTCCGTCGTCGGCGTCGTGATCGCCGGGATGACGTCGCGGGCAGTACTTAGGAGCCGCCCCTGCGCGCTGACGTCAGTTCTGTACACGACTTTCCGCGCCAGGAACGCAGAGCCATGCAAGAAGCTGACATAGGTGTCTGAAAAATACTAGGGCCCTGAAAGGGATGTCCTTAACCCTAGAAATCAGTTCGCAGAACGGGGAGGATGGGTGGGGCGGTAGGAATCTGTCACTAACTACTGTCTCTTACAGATATATCGTTACACAAGTTAGTAACTTGTGCATCTGAAAGAGACACGTTAGTGACAGATTCCTTACCTTAGAATAGATACCCCAGCAATACCAACCCCGGTGGTGGGTCTGCGAACAAAGATCAGACAAGGAAGTCCTGGAGGACAGAACGGCCAAAGAAGCCGTCCCTCCGGACCTGACTGTCAAGGCAGTAATGCTTTGTAAACGTGTGCAGCGAGGCCCACGTAGCTGCCTGACAGATAACCGGCAGCGGAACACCGCGGCCCAAGGCCGTGGTAGCAGCCGTTGCCCTGGTGGAATGGGCACGCAGCCCAACAGGAGGCTCCTTCTTAGCCAAAGAATAGCAGGTCTTGATGCACAAGGTAACCCAGCGGGAGATGGTCCTTTTGTGCACCGCCCGACCTTTTGGCGCCCACGTAGCCAACAAAGAGCTGGTCATCCACCCGGAAGTGTTTTGTGCGGTCAATATAGAAAGAGAGCGCACGTTTTGGGTCCAGACGGTGGAGCCTCTCTTCCTCTCTGGAAGGATGCGGAGGCGGAAAGAAGGTGGGCAAAGTGATGGTCTGCCCAATGTGGAAAGCAGTAACCACCTTTGGCAAGAAGGACGGACGCGTCCGAAGAACAACCTTGTCTGGATGAACAGACAGAAAGGGAGGTTTGCAAGATAGAGCCTGGAGCTCACTCACCCGCCGAGCGGAGGTGATGGCCACCAGAAAGGCTGTCTTCAGAGTCAGAAGACGAAGAGGACAGTTATGTAGAAGGCTCAAAGGGAGCGCACATTAAAAGGTAAGAACCAAGTTCAAGTCCCACTGAGGCATCACAAACGGAACAGGAGGGAAGAGGTGAGTAATGCCTTTTAAGAACCTGTTAACAACAGGGGACTTGAAAAGGGAGTGCTGATCAGGGAGCCTGAGGAAGGCCGAGATAGCACAAAGATAACCCTTGATGGTACCCAGGGCAGAACCCTGTTGGGCCAAAGAGAGAAGGAACAGAAGGACCTCAGAAAGAGGGGCAGAAAGGGGATTCACAGCCTTTGCTGTGCACCATGCCACAAATTTGTTCCACCTGCAGGCGTATACCACCTTAGTGGAGGGACGCCTGGCTGCCAGAATCACATCACAAACTTCGGGAGGCAAGTCGAAAGGAATCAACTGCCGCCGCTCAATCTCCACGCAAGCAGGTGTAGACTGGACAGGTTCGGGTGGAGGACCGTCCCCTGCTGCTGCGACAGAAGATCCTCCCGAAGAGGCAGACGGATCGGGGGATCTACGCTCATATTGAGTAGCTCGGGATACCAAACTCTTCGAGCCCAGTCCGGAGCCACAAGAATGACTTGGGCCCGGTCGTGCCGAATCTTCTTCAACACTCTGGGTAGAAGTGGTATAGGCGGAAAGGCGTACAATAGACCGCAACTCCACTCGTGACGAAAAGCGTCGCCGAGCGAGTGCCGCCTTGGAAATTCCAACGCGCAGAACTGATGACATTGCGCGTTCTCTTCGGTGGCGAATAGATCTAACCAAGGCTCTCCCCACTGTAGAAAGAGTCCTTGCGCCACTTCCGAGTGAAGACGCCATTCGTGATCCATCATGCACCTGCGGCTGAGTTCGTCCGCCCTGGCGTTCAGGGAACCTGCCAGGTGTTGAACCACCAGGAACATGCCCTGATGTTCCAGCCATGTCCAGAGGCGCAGAGCCTCCTGACAAAGGGTCCACGACCCCACCCCGCCTTGTTTGTTGTAGTACCACATGGCGGTGGTGTTGTCTGTGAACACCTGCACTACCTTCCCTTTGACAGAGGGAAGGAATGCCTTGAGTGCAAGTCGGATCGCCCGGAGCTCCAGAAGGTTGATATGGAGCCGGGACTCCGCCGGAGACCAGAGGCCTCTGATCTCCGCCTCTCCCATGTGACCGCCCCATCCCAGAAGGGACGCGTCCGTCACAACTGTGTGCTCTGGCTGGGGAAGGGAGAGGGATCTGCCCATGACCCATTGCCGGTTCGAGAGCCACCACTGCAACTGTTTTGCAGTCCCCTCCGAGATCTGGACGTGATCGGACAGGTCGCCCTGGTGCTGCGCCCACTGGAACTTCAGGTCCCACTGCAGAGCCCGCATATGCCATCTGGCATGAGTGACCAGCAGGATGCAGGAGGCCATGAGGCCCAGCAGCCTCAGGGTCATCCGTACCGAAACCCAGGATAAGGGCTGAAAGATCGGAATCATAGCCTGAATATCCCGGACTCGCCGTTCGGGAGGATAGGCCCGAAACTGCGTCGTGTCCAGAACTGCTCCGATGAAAAGGAGCTGTGGAGAAGGAATCAGATGCGACTTTGGCACATTGATGGAGAACCCCAGCGAGTGCAGGAGTTCGGCCGTAGTCTGGAGGTGGGAGACAACTGCCTGGGACGAGCCCGCCTTCAGCAGCCAGTCGTCGAGGTAGGGGAAGACTGAAACCCCTGCCCGGCGCAGATGAGCTGCGACCACCGCCATCACTTTCGTGAACACCCGAGGGGCACTGGTAAGGCCAAAGGGGAGCACGGTGAACTGAAAATGCTCGAGGCCTACCGTGAACCGAAGGTAACGCCGGTGGGCCGGCAGGACGGGGATGTGGAAATAGGCGTCCTGCAAGTCCAACGCTACCAACCAGTCTCCGGGGTCGAGGGCAGTCAAGACCTGAGCTAGGGTGAGCATCTTGAACTTCTCCTTCCGGAGGAAGCGATTGACGTTCCGGAGGTCCAAGATAGGACGCATGTCCTCCTTGTCCTTTTTGGGCACCAGAAAGTAGTGGGAGTAGCAACCACGCCCTACTTCTGGGGTCGGAACATGCTCGATGGCCCTCTTGGCCAAGAGGGCCGTGACTTCCTTCTGTAGAAGCACCAAGTGATCCCCTGACATGCGGTGGAATTGAGGTGGCATGGCTGGGGGTGGTCTCGAAGGGGAGGGAGTAGCCCCTTCGGACAATGTCCAAGACCCACTTGTCCGAGGTGATGGGACGCCAGTGGTGAAGGTGATGGCGGACCCTGCCCCCGACTGGCGTGCTGTGCACCTGAAAGGAGGGACTAGGAGGGCTTGGAGGCCGCGGACGGGTTGGAGGTGGTGGCCTGACCCGCACGCTGGTTGCCCGAACCGCCACGGCGGGATCCACGTCCTCGGCCACGCGAAGGCGCTTGCTGCGCGGGCCGTTGGCCGGGCTGCGGACGTGACTGGGCGCCCCTTCCGTGGCCACGAAAGGGGCGAAAAGCAGACGTTTGCGGAGGGCGCACAACAGCAAGGCCCAGGGACTTAGCAGTAGCCCGTGAGTCCTTGAAACGCTCCAGCGCATGGTCTGCCTTCGAACCAAAAAGACCGACTCCATCAAAGGGCATGTCCATGAGAGTATTCTGGACATCCCCTGAAAACCAGTGGTTCTCAGCCAGGCGTGGCGACGCAGCGCCACCGTCGTTGCAAGCGATCTGCCCAGCGAGTCGGCGGTATCAAGGCCACAGCGGATGGTATATTTAGCCGCATCACGCCCTTCCGCAATAGCGCGGGTAAGCAGTGTCTGGACCTCCTCAGAACACTGCGGCAAAACATCAGCCACCGAATCCCACAGGGAGTGGGTGTATCGGCCCAAGAGGCAAGCAGTATTAACAGACCGCAAGCCAGCACTGGAGGAAGAGAAAGCCTTCTTCCCAAAGTGATCCAGGCGCTTGGATTCCCTATCCGGAGGGGCGGTAGGGAAGGCTGTTTGGGAGGCAGAGGCTTGGACAACCAAGCTCTCAGGGGTGGGGTGTTGGGAGAGAAACAGGGGGTCGCCCGGAGCCGGGCGATGGCGTCGGGCCACGTTCCTATCCACAGGAGCCCCTGTGGTGGGTTTGGACCAGGCACCCAAAAGAACGTCAGTGAGTGCATCGTTGAACGGCAGCACAGGCTCCGAAGAGGAGGCCGCCGGCTGAAGCACTTCAGTCAGGAGGTTAGTCCTGACGGCCACTGTAGGCAACTGGAGATTTAAGGCTCCAGCAGCTCTACGCAACACCGTTGCAAAATTAGCCCCTCCTCCGTTGCCACGGGAGGAGACAGCATGCCAGAGTCGGGGAGGTATCCAGCCCACTGGCATCCCCAAGTTCCTCAACCCAGTCCGGGTCAAACTCGCACTGTTGTGTGAGAGGGTCGTCAGACCCCTCCCAGCTCTCCTGGTCCTCCTCAGGTTGAAAAGATGGAGGAGGAGGGACATAAGGGACCCAAGGCCTCATCGGGCGCCGGAACCGGCGTCGGGCGACGCCGGTCCGGCTCCATGTCCGGACCCGGGGAGAACCGGGGAACGACGACGCCCGGAGCCCCGGACGGCGTCGGAAACGGCACCGGGGACATCGGCGTCGGCGGAGGCGTGGTTAGGTCAACCGGCGTCGATGGGGTTGCGGCACCACCGGAACCGGGGTCGAGGCCGGGGCCGGAGCCGAGGCCGGGACGAAGGCTGGTGGGACAGGCGACGCCGGGACCGGAGTCGACGGCGACGCCGGAGCAACCCCATCAGGGCCCGCGGGGCCCGAAGGCGCACCGGAGGGACCTTGAGGCCCGAAGAGGCGGGCCATGGCCGACAGGAATTTCTGTACTTCGGCCGGAGTCGCCCCGAACCCGGGAAGGACGGGTAATGCGGGGGCAACTCGACAGGCACGTCCGGGGCCGCGGGGCGGGGACGGTGCCGACAGGGACCTCAGCCGAGTCGCGCGACCGGCGAGGCGAAGTCTTAGAGCGATGACGCCGCTTAGACTTCTTGTGCTTCGACTTACCGGAGGAGCGCGAAGACTTGGATTCCGACGAACGGCGGGGACTCCGCGTCCGGCCCCTCGACCTCTCCCGGGACCGGGGCTTGCTGCGGCGCGGAGCCGACTGCCGGACTTCAAGGAGCTTTCGAGACCGCTCTCGCAAAGCCTTCGGATGAAGTTTCCGGCAGTCAGGGCACGACTTCGTGTCGTGGCCTCGGCCGAGACAGAAGAGACACTCGAGGTGGGGGTCCGTGATGGACATCATACGACCACATTCCTCGCAGGGCTTAAAGCCGGGCATCCCTACGACACCTTAGGAGTCGTGAAGACTCGTTGAAGAGAACAGTGAAAAATTTCACAAAAAGATAGTCAAAAAGTGACTAGGGCACTGCTCTTCCCGGATCTGCGCTTACTGGCGCGGAAAAAGAAGAACTGACGTCAGCGCGCAGGGCGGCGCCTAAGTACTGCCCGCGACGTCATCCCGGCGATCACGACGCCGACGACGGACGCGGAGCCGCACGACGCCGCCTACCGACGCGCAAGGGTACTGCTACGCAAAAAACTTTCCGGATCCAGCCTGACGCCTGGGGATATTCCAAGGTAAGGAATCTGTCACTAACGTGTCTCTTTCAGATATGGTTTATTACAAATGGAAATGCTTAGAAACTAAATAGAAAACCTGGAGTTATATCTGTAATAAATCAGCGAATGTGACTGCTACATAACACTCCACCCCCGAGATCCCTGGCTGACAAGGAACTTCTCTGAACACAACAGAGCCTGGGGTGCTCTTGTTTTTTTTGCTTGCGCGTGTCTTAGAAGGCTGTCGTGGTGGAGGCTCGGGGAGCCAGTGTGGGACGCGAGGCTCCTGCAACAGGTTGGAGCTGAGACACGAGCAGCTGGTGGTGTTGTGGAGACTTTTTTGTGATGATCCCGGCAGCTGGGGGTGGCCGGGACCCTGCAGGCTTTTGACTTCACAGGGCACCCGTGTCCCCTGCGGGCATGCAGCCCAGCACTCACCTCCGGTTGGACCCAAGAAAGCGCCTCGAGCAAGAGGGGAAACGACCCAGCGCCAACATGAGCGACAGCAGCGAGGGCATTACCTTCTCCGTGCCTACCTCCCTGCTGCTCGGCATTCCGCCGCAGGAGGAGCCGGGGCAGCCGCCTCGGGACGCCCCCCTGCAGACTCCGGCGGCTGGCAGCCTCTGGCAGGAGGTGGAGGAGGGTGGCGGCGGTCACTGGCCGGCGACCGGGTGCCCGGCCCCGCTCCAGTCCAAGCCCGGGTGCAGGAGCACCACCGTGGTGTACGTGATGAAGGAGGCCAGCCCCGGGGTGCAGGCCTGCGAGGGCGCCGCGCTGGAGAGCCTGCGGGAGGCTTGCGAGGGGGCTGGCGTCCGCCTGGAGATGCTGCCCTTCGGCAAGCTTGACTTCGGGGAGACCAGCGTGCTGGACCGCTTCTACAATGCAGGTGAGAGGCCCGCGGGCGTGCCACCACCGGCCCTGTTGTCTGATAACTACCATGCATCTTATCTTCCATGCAAGCCACTATGGGGTACCGGGCTACAAATCTATCGTGCATAGGTATCGATGGTGCCGCAAGTGCTGTAGCACCGAGACTCAGGGCTCTAGCACCCACGGAACCATGATTGTTATTGTATTTTATTACCCAGCCAGCTGTCAGGTGGCCTATTTCATTACCTGCACGGGGGCCGTTAGCACCTTGCACAGCCTTCTAGCCACACTTCTCAACTGCCAACCAGCCACCAGTTCCCTGGCCTACCCTGCAGCCTCTGTCTGCCTGCAGCCACACTGTGCCTCATGTATGCCTCCAACCTAGCCACCCAGACACATGTCCTGCACTCTGTTCCCCAACTATCCTTTTATCCACTGTGTCCTGACCCCCGCCTGCTGGGTGTGCCCCGCCAATCGCTTGCCATGAAACGTGCACCCTGCCCGAGTACCCTACCCAGCCTAAATTCCAGTGCTTCCTGCACCCTACCCTTCAGCATGCTCCGCAGCTTGTGCCATGCCACTTTCTTCCCTGAACTCTCTCTTGCTGCATGTGCCCCACCCTGCCACTTCTCTAGCCTGCTTAGATACCCTAACTATTATGCTCTTTGACCCGACCTGCTTGCGGCCTGCAGTTTGTTTAGCCTGCTTCCTACTGTGACCTGCTGCCTGCAGCTTGTTTAGTCTGTTTCACTTCTTCTGGCTGTTTGCACCCCCTGGTGGGGGTGTGGAGGGTGAGAAGGGGGATCTGAGAGGAAGGACGTGCCATAGGGGTATGTGTACCCCTCCCTCCCCCAATTGCTGCAGAGGAGCTCAGATACAGCGGGGTACCTGCAAGTCCTTCAAACCTCGCAGGGTCTTGCAACAATTCCATTACGTACTCCCTTTAAAGTTGGCAGTGGTGTAACAAGGCTTGGTCCCCGGTGCAAACAAAGGAAATCGTCCCCCTTTCCCTAGGTGGGTAGTGAAAAAGAACCAGTAATGGGGTTGCAGCAGGCGCTTTCACTCCCGGGCCTCGGCGCCACTGCACTTGCTGCACTTTTAACTAGCTAGGCCCAAGAGAGTTGAATATTAACCCTTCTGTTTCTTCCCACGTGTGTTTGTGTTTGAGCCGTTATTTAGATCTCTGTTGGGAGGCTGGTTACCAGTGCCCTCTCATGGGTGACAGACCTCCAATTAATCTGCTATTTGTGAACGGTGTAGACGTATGCCCTATTTCAAGCAAGGGAAATTGGCTTCCTGACTACTGTTTGGGTAGTAAAATACAGCACCAATCAAGATTCACTGTACCCCTCTGGCCTCGCGGCCTTGGTGGCACCTCCCCTGCTGGACCATTGATAGTTACGCTTCTGCTATGTGATCTACTTTATGTATTAAAACTAGGGCCACTGGAATTATGCGATTGTGCGGTGTCAGCAATTTTCGCATAATTATAGATTTGCCACATTTACCGCATAATTCATCATCTGCCACATAACCTGCAGATTTAACAAAAAAAATGTTGTTTTTAGCTCAAACAGTTCAAAAGTCACTAAAATGCAGCATCATGGGTTGCCGCGCAGTGAAAGGCACTTTGCAAAGCTGCACTGGTCACTTTTCTGTTGCTTATTGATATATTTGGGTGCTAAACTGGTACTAATGAGGTGCAACTAATGCCCATACAGTGTTACCAAGTTTAACAAGCATTTGCAATGCAACAGGTCTCGCATTTACGCGAGTTTAAGCTATTGGCATTGTAAATGACAATGCCTTTTATTTATGTTTTAAAAACAAAAGCAAAAATAAAAGGCATTGTTATTTGCAATGTCAATAGCTCAAACTCGCGTAAATGTGAGACCTATTGCATTGCAAATGCTTGTTAATTTTACAATCACAGCCAGTAATTACCTCCATCAAAGGTATCTTATCGGTGCTTATACCTTCCCCGATTTTCTTCAAAATTTCTCTAATTTGTACGTATTTAAAGTACTGAGTTCCCGGAATGCCATATCTTTGTTGTAGAGTAGTAAAGGGAAGTAATTGGCCTAAATGCAGTATGTCCCTGATTTTTGTCAGACCATGGCACTCCCATTGTCTGCCCATTACATCATAGAACTGCGGGGGGAAAACCGAGGAGCGCCACAAAGGAGTGTATAGGGTATATTTGGGGAAATTCATAACCTTACAAATTTTACTCCAAATCTTCCATGCACAGTTTACTACCTTAAAGCGTACTTTTTTATAATAATTAGGCTCTAATTGTCGCAGAAGTAGTCCACCAGCCTTTTTCCCCAGAGCAAGTTTGTATATTGTTGGAAGGTTACTATACCCCTGTTGATCTATTGTGTCCTCCTTATCTAATAGTAACAGAATGCGCATCTGTTGTACAATAGCCGCCCAGTAGTATAGCTTGATATTGGGTATTGCTAGCCCCCGCCGCCTTTGTGGGAGGGAAAGATATTTTATTGAGCCCCTTATCTTGCCATATTGCCACACAAAGTTGATGAACATAGCATCCAAGGCTTTCAATATTATTTCATCAATAGCTACTGGTAGAGATCGAAACAGATACAGAACCTTGGGCAGCATGGTCATTTTTAATACATTAGCCCTACCAATGATTGACAAATGGAGCCCAATTATACGCTTTAGGTCAGCTGACATTTTCTCCATTATAGGATCGAAGTTTATTTTAGCTATTGTTGTTATTTTAGGGCTAATACGAACACCTAGATACACAGCCGAATCGGCACATCTTGTGTCCTGAAAAAGAAGATTTTCTGTACAAATAATCTGTGTTTTACTTTTATTCAGGGAATACCCAGAGATTTTACCAAAGTCCTCAGCCATAATTTCTATCTCCCTGATTGTTGTTTGGGGATCAGTAGTTACAACCGCGATGTCATCGGCGTACGCGAGGACCTTAGTCTCGTATCCCTCAATAAATATGGGTTTTATCCTCTGATTATTTATTATTTTTTCAATCAACAGGTTTATATATAGCGCAAATAGGATAGGGGAGCACGGACACCCCTGTCTAGTTCCCCTCGAGACCCTTATAGCTTCCGATTCCTCTCCCATTACTTGGAGCCGTGCATATGGGGTAGAGAACATGGCTTTGATAGCGGTAATTGTTTGTGGGCCAAAACCTCTTGATGCTAAAATCCCCCAAAGGTACCTCCAATCCACCCGATCAAAGGCCTTCTCTGCATCGAGTAGAGCCATAGCCATCTGCCTCCCTATCCCGGCCGCGATGTCAAATAGTGTTATCGCCCGCCGAATATGGTCAGAAGTCCCCCTGCCGGGAATGAACCCATGCTGCCATGGCGACATTAGATGGGCTATGACCCTACCCAGCCGAGTTGCCAAGATCTTTGAGTAGATTTTTGCATCTACGTTTATCAGTGAGATTGACCTATATGAGGATGGATTATTCGTATCCTTTCCTTTCTTGGGAAATATCACTATATCGGTACTCCTCCATGATTCCGGAGGAGACCCTGAATATTGTACACCCAAAAACAAATCCAATAAGATGGGAGCTAATTGAGGCAGAAACATTTTATAACATTTGGTAGGTATTTTATCTGGTCCAGCTGCTTTCCCCAAGGACAAATGTTGTATTGCAGCCATAACCTCCTCCATTGTTATCTCTGCCTCCAACTCAGTTCTCATAGGTTGATCTAGAGCAGGCCCTAGATCTCCTTCAGAAATACTGTATGACTTTTCTAGTGGCAGTCTCACCTCCCCTTTATACAGATCCTGATAATACTCTTGTAATATCCCAAGGATATCACCTAGCTCTGTGTAAACTCTTCCATCCTTCTGTATTGAGGTTACCCTGCTTCTGGCTTCCCTCTGCCTTGTACGCAATGCTAACACCCTGCCGACTGATTCCCCGAATTCATATACTTCAGGCCTGTGTACTTGATATTCCTCAGCTGTCCTTTGGTTTATCCAGCTATTAATATCCGCCTTCAAAGTAATGATTTTGAGCCGAGTTTGAGCTACCCCCTGTCCCTGTGCAATACATGTAACGTGTTCTTGCTCTGTCTCTGCTAGTTCCTTGAGTAATCTTTCCCTTTCAGTTTGAAATTGTCTCCTTTCTTGAGCAACATAAAAAATAAATTCCCCCCTCAAAGTAGCTTTAAAAGTGTCTCACACTACTGCCCGTGAAGCACTATATCTGTTAGCGTCATAGAACCCCTGTAGCCAAATCTTAATATGTTCAACAAACTATGTTTTGGTTAACAACTTTCTATCAAAAGTCCACTTTCCACGCTGCTTACCAGTCAAATGGGTTTCAACCTCCAAAACTAGCGGGTTATGATCTGATACAACCTTCGGCAGTTTCCTAATTCTACTTTTTCTTGACAAATTTATTGAGCTCATAAAGTAATCAAGTCGTACATACTTCTTATGAGGGCATGAATAGTAGGTACAGCCTGGATCGCTAGGTTGTTGATGACACCACACGTCGACCAAGCCGTGACTATCCATAAGTGACATTAATGCCCTATATACCCGCAGCTTCCTTCCCTGATATCGCCTCCCTGGTTGGGGACCAGTGGGTTGATGTATATTAAAATCTCTGCATACGACCAATGGCTGGGGCCAACATGCTAATTCCACTTCGAGCTCTTCAAATAACTTGGGGTCATCCTGATTGGATCCATAGATTACACAAATCACAATCCCTAACTCCAGTTCTATTAGGACCCACCTACCCTGGGCATCCATGGTTTTACGTTTAGCCACCCCTATCTGCGGTTTGGCCAAGACGGCCACCCCCCCGAATATTAGTTCTCTGCGAAGAACATGCCAACAAGTTATATCCCCTCATTGTCATCAATTCCCTTTTCTCCCAAGGGATATGCGTCTCTTGCATACAGATAGTATCAGGGGCTATTGTATGCATAAATTCTGCTACCTTCACACGTTTGGTTCTATCATTAAGCCCTCCTACATTTATTGCGCATATAGTAAGTTTAGCCATATAAACTGTACTCAGGAAACAACTTGCTGTTCTTAATTATATCTTCATTCAATTTTTTATTAGTACACAAATAGTTGCATTTAATAATTTCAATTTTTGCTCCGAGTTTTCTTTAAAAAAAATTCCACCTCCCCCCCTGTGCCCCCCCAAACTCCCCTTGCCCAGAGCCCCCCCTCCCCCCGAACCCTCCCCACCCCCTCTACCCTGAGAAGCTAACAGACTGCTGAACAGTCTGAAGGAGGAGAGTAGCGCATATGACCAGTGAATTATGATAGTTTTTAAACCATGAAGGAAAAAAACGTACCAAAAAAACCGAAACACACACAAAAAAAAAAGGGGGAAAAGTACACAATTCCTTTATCCCATTATACCAATATCTATTCCTAATAATACACCACAGTGTTGGCTTACAGACTCTTCATTTTTTCTTCTTTCTTCTTTTTCCCCCCCTTTTCCTTCTCCCTTTCCCTATTCCCTTCTTCTTTCTATAGAGCATTGCTATAGTATAATTCCATCTAAAAACTCTTTTGCCTTAATTTCTGAATCAAAAAACCTTGTATTGCCTTGCCAGATCACTTTAAGGCGGGCCGGGTTAATCACATATGCCTGTGCATTTAGGTCTTGAAAAGGTTTTACCATCTGCCTCAGGCGCCACCGCCTTTCGACTGTGGTGTGTCAAAAATCGGGTCGGACAAAAAATTATATATCCCCACTAGATCGCTTTGATTTTGGTCTCGCTTTCTCTGAAATGGTCTGCCTGAGTAGAAAGTTCCCAAAGTAGATGAGAATAGCCCGGGGTTTTGCTCCTTCTCTAAGTGGCTGCCTTAATACAAAGGGTATCCTATGGGCTCGCTGTATTTCTTGGGACCAATTCCAAGTTGAGAGCTCTGGCAGGGCTGTCCGTAGTAGTTCTATGGTAAATGTCCGAATGTCCGTGCCTTCAGCCTCTTCTGGGACCCCGAGTAAGCGAAGATTGTTGCACCTGTCGATTTTCTTGTTCTTCTAATTTCCAATGAATATCGACTAATCGGGCTTCATGATCCAAAGATTGTACCTTGGTGGCTGCAAGGTCTGACTCCGTCGCCATAGTTCTTGTCTCTAGGTCCGTGAGGCGATCCCCAAAAGTATTACATACTTTGGTCAGCTTCCTAACCACCCCTCGGATTTTCCGCAGTGCTATCTGAGCTTTTTGGCTATCTTGTCTAGTCTCTTCCCGATGCATTGAGACTACTTGATATATGGCGTCTAGTGTAGGAGACTCTAAGCCACCTACTGTTTGTGGATTCGCATAGGGTGGGCCGGCCAAGCGTTCCGTAGGCGTGTAGTCCCAGGCTAGATCTCTGCCTTTGGAGGCTCTCTGGTTTAATTTTTTAGCCATCTTACAAGTGGTCGTAATATTATTCTTTCCGCCCTCTTCAAGCTCATTGTCGCTGTCACTGGGGTTGATGGACATATCTGACCCCTCCATAGACCACTCGGCCGCATCAGACATTGAAAAGAAGCAGTCACTAATTTCAGATTTGGCAGCCTCACACCCCCCCCCCGTTGCACTCCAAGCATTGCCACATCGCCCACAGACAGGTCCTTATTCCGGTCTATAGATGTGTTAGAGGCTGAGTCAAGATTATTTGAATCGAACAGGTCGTGCTCTTGTGCACCTTCCAGTGATCGAGTACCGTGTAGAATTAGGTGAGTGCCTGCTGCTGCACAAGCCCCAGCTGCACCATTTCCCCTCCCCGGCTGTACGGGGTCATTGATCTCAATATTATCCGTATTATCCATATTCACTCCCCCAACCATTACTATAGTATTACTGATTGTGTCATTATTATTTCCAGCTGGAGCAGGGGGTTGGTAGGGGAAATCTCCTGCGTACCTTGTGCCTGTTCCGTCGTGGGGTTTTCCGATAGTGGAAGGCATGTGTTGGATCCATCTGCTGGGCACGGCGTTGTAACAGCTACTTCCACTGCTTGCTGTTGCTGTTGCTTGTGAGCTGCCTCTTCCAGCTCTTGCCTCTGACCCGATCCTCGTAGCAGCTCAACCACAGTAGGGCCGGCCGGGCGCGCAATGCCAGCGGCCCCGGCTTTCCCTTTTCGTCCTGCCGTTGACTACAGGAGAGCGCACCGCCCCGACCGCAGATTCTGAGTCGCGTTTTCTTCACCCTGCGACGCTGCTCCTGTCAAGTTTGATGCACGGACTGTTTTCGCCTTCTGATTGCCGCCACCAGCAGTGACTTTTGGCCCCATCTCTACCACCGATCCTCGGCACGGAGCACAGCTCGAATGAAGCAGGGCTGCCGTCACCAAACACCGGACAGCTGTGAGCCCCTTCAAAAGTATGATTACTCGTGGGCAGATCCCGGTTTCCCCGAAGCTGCAGTGAAAAGTTCCTATGTCCACCGGCATCCCAGAGGTTTGTTTGCTCAGTTCATAATCATAATCCACTGGTCAGTATGCTGCTACTGCTAATGGCCACTACACGGCCGCCATCTTGCTTCTCCTCTTAGGAACAACCTAACTTAATGCAAATCCTTGTGGGGGAGTTGATCCAATTGGAGGTACATGCCAGTAAAGAGGTAACATTACTGGAGGTGAAGAGACGACTAAGGGAGGTGTCCTGATGAGTAAATCACTGGAGGCAATAGCACATGCAGTTGACATTGAGAAACGTCAGAGAAACTGGTCACAGGAGGTAACTATTCGATCACGCTTGATGAACCAAATAACTGAGTGCAGCAATTCAAGCAGCATATGTCTACTCTGGGTTGGTGGCCCGGCACCCCTCTAAACTCTAGAACTGAGGATATGTGGAGAATCTCACTTTCAGGTAGATCTTGCACCACCAAGAGTATCCTAACAGAGTATTCTGACAATAACCTCAATTCTATCCTACCTGTTCCTTTTTAGATCATTCTCCTCGCTTTTCCAAAATCGTCACCAGTAACCCAAACACTGAGCCCCATGCACTCCTCTCCACCTACACCATACATTCAGTTTATCATCAACACTACTGGAAATAGGTAAGAGGCCAGGTTTACTTTTTTTACACTCTTTTTGCCTTCTCCTTGGTTTCACCACTACAGTACCTCTCCTCACCCCTTCATTCTCACACCCCCTAAATGAAGTCTTGGGTAGCATGCAATGCCAGTGAGGATGCTACATGAACCCTTCCTGTTTTGGGAGGTTTGTGAACTCTTGATACCAAAATATGATGAATGGTTCTTATCCCAAGTGCACAAGTGGACATTCTTTGAGGACTTTATAGGGTGTATGATCCATTATTCGGCTCAAGAACTTACGTGTGCAGATCATTGTGGCAATTTATCCATTGAAGGATCATTTGAATGATTAGACAATTCTAATGTAAATAAAAAGAGATTAAAAAGCTTAATGGGTCAAAGCCTGGTGGCGAAAAGTATTGTAGCCTTACTTTAGTACTCCTTTGACTGGGCTCATTTACTGGCTCACGCTGCATGAAAATTGCTGCAGACAGTTTGCACCACAGAGGAGACACGCAGGAGAGGAGACCCGCAGGAGAGCAGCTAGGATTGCTAAGAAATCTGAGGAGGCAGCCATGGAGACTGTAACAGAGAAACAATCCACTGGCCCATGGCAGCAACAAGATGGGAGGCAGAAGAAAGGAGCTGTGTGCTATGCAGTGGCACCACAGGTAAGAGCAGAGTGTTGCTACCTCCATAGTGTGGGCCCTGTGTGGGGACGGGGCAGAATCGAAGGGTTCTCTTCACAGTCCTGAGTGAATATCTGTTAAATATGTGCTTTAGGAATAAGGAGCAGGCATGAGTGAGCAAGCACAGTAGGGATGAGCCACATGTTATTCAAGTATATTTGAATGGTCCGAGAGAGGGGCCCGCACTTCTGGGCAACAGCACGACAGATTGTGGTTGAAAGATGGCTGGTAAGGCACAGAAAAAGGGGAAAACATGATTTTTTCCAATCAAGGAGGAAAGAAGTTGCGGGAAGGTGGCAACTAAGGAGATTTGTGATCTGGCCAAGTGACAGAAAGAAATGTTGTGTGCTCAAGACAACATTATAAAGAAATTATAGACAAAAAGGAAATAACAGCAGCTGCAATGCAGCTTGGTAATAAGGAGGTGAGGGTTGGTGGCAAAGAAGTGGCTCTGAAAATAGTGGATAATTCTATACTTTTTCTGGACAATACGACATACACACTCAAGACACATACAATTGTGCAAGGATACTTTACAAACACGGCACAGATGCTATGATTCTGCTAGACAATAAGATAGAAAGGATTGAAAATGAGCAGAGAATAGCTAATAACCACGATAACAAGCATTGGCATAGCCAATAGGTCTTGCCTTTGGGACCTTATAAGTGTTTAGCCAGAGATATTGGCAATGTTTTTAAGGTATGTTGCAGAGCAATGTAGCTGCTGTGTTTAGTACTGTAAAGTTTATGTGCAAGTTGTGCTTAGTGTAGTGACGTAAGGGCACTGGCATGGTGTGGAATGTAGTGGTGAGTTGTGATATGATGTGTGTTGGTGGGATGTATGTGTGTATATATCATAACAGACTTTGAGATTACAATGCTGAGTACCTCACATATTTCTTTATTTAATGATATACCTTTAGAAATGAAATCTACTGAGAAAATAAAAATTATTGTGATTAGTCAGGCTGGACACGAGATAGCAAGGAATAAACATTAAAAAGGCAGTAGGGCACCCTATAAGGTACTGTACATCTCAGGGCCCCATCTTTCCCCCAAATGTTGTATTATTATTTGAGCATTTGTGTTGCGCACTTCAAATATTTCTGTTATCCGTAGTGATTTTGTAGCATGGTAACTCATATGAATGTGTTCGCTCTGCAAGCAGGCTATAACATTATATAACAAAAAATTGAAATTCATAAATTACGTTTTTTAATTAAATCTCATAACTAATTTGGAAAGAACATTAATACTCCAGAACACATTACATGATTCCATGCAATGCATTTTTATTGAAGAGCTGAGTTATTTTTATTGTGCTACAATTATTTAAGCTCCTTAACAGATATGTTTCAATAACTTTGTGATGTTTTCCTTTAGAATATTTTGCAGTGGCCATAGTCATGACTTAAAATGTCCCACAGGGCCACGCATAAGCCTGCTCCCTAGCCAGATCGTGAAGACCTAAGAACCCAGAGAAGGCACTCGTCCACAGGAATGATATTCACCAAAAGCAGATGCCCCACACAAAATGGAATCTATTCACAACAGGAAACAGACCAGGGGAGAAAGCCCGCAATCTTTCCTCCTCGTTGTTCACCCAGTGGCCCAGGCACAGATTTGTTTAATGTAATGTCACATCACGTGGGCCTATCCTAGTTTAACACGGACTGAAGTATGTGGCACTGCCGGAAGTGGAAATCCGAGAACCCATTCATTTCCTTGCAGCGCTGCTGAAAGCCCTTTACAAAGCCTGACTGATCACCTATCTACTGCTTATTGCTATATTTGGGTGTTACACTGGTACTAATGAGGTGAATCCAAAGCTCAGACAGTGTTAGCATGTTTAAAAAATGGCAAAATAATGAAGTACTACCGTCCCAAAATGTGCGGCATTGTGCCTCGTAATTTGCCTTTTCTTGCCACATAATTTACTCAACCCTGCTGCATATTTTGCCCTCCACTGCCACATAATTCCGTGGCCCTGATTATTACACGGGTAATGCTCCGGATTAAATGCCTAGTGTGCCATGGTATACACACCAGTAATGCTCCGGAAGTGGAAGCGTAGTGTCCATGGTATACACACCGGTAATGCTCCGGAAGTGGAAGCGTAGTGTGCGATGGTATACACACTGGTAATACTCAGGAAGTAAAAGCCTATTGTACCATGTTATACACCGGTAATGCTCCTGAATTGGAAGCATAGTGTCCATGGTATACACACCAGTAATGCTCCGGAACTGGAAGCGTAGTGTGCCATGGTAAACACACCGGTAATGCTCCGGAAGTGAGGCATTTTTAGTAAACGGAAGTGGAAGCGTAGTGTGCTATGGTAAACACACCGGTAGTGCTCCAAAAGTAGAAGCGTAGTGTGCCATGGTATACACACAGGTAATGCTCCAGAAGTGGAAGCGTAGTGTGCCATGGTAAACACACTGGTAATACTCTGGAAGTAAAAGCCTAGTGTACCATGGTATACACCGGTAATGCTCCGAAATAGGAAGCATAGTGTGCCATGGTAAACACACCGGTAATACTCCGGAAGTAAAAGCCTAGTGTGCCATGGTATAAACCGGTAATGCTCCGAAAGTGGAAGTGTAGTGTGCCATGGTAAACACACTGTTAATGCTCCAAAAGTTGAAGCGTAGTGTGCCATGGTATACATACCGGTAATGCTCCAGAAGTGGAAGTGTAGTGTGCCATGGTATACACACCGGTAGTACTCCGGAATTAAAAGTCTAGTGTACCATGGTATACACTGGTAATGGTCTGGTATTGGAAGCATAGTGTCCATGGTATACACACCGGTAATGCTCCTCAAGTGGAAGCGTAGTATGCCATGGTATACACACCGGTAATGCTCCGGAACTGGAAGCGTAGTGTGCCATGGTAAACACACCGGTAATGCTCTGGAAGTGGAGCATTTCCAGTAATCGGAAGTGGAAGCGTAGTGTGCTATGGTATGCACACCGGTAATGCTTCAGAAGCATAGTATGCCATGGTAAACACACCGGTAATGCTCCGGAAGTGGAACCGTAATGTGCCATGATAAACACAACGGCAATGCTCCAGAAATGGAAATGTAGTGTGCCATGGTAAACACACTGGTAATGTTCCGGAAGTGGAAGCGTAATGGCCATGGTATACATACCGGTAATGCTCCAAAAGTAGAAGCGTAGGGTGCCATGATATACACACCGGTAATCCTTCGGAAGTGGAAGCCTAGTGTGCCATGGTGTACACACGGGTAATGCTGCGGAAGTGGAAGCGTTGTGTGCCATGGTATACACACCGGTAATGCTCCGGAAGTGGAAGCGGCGGGTCCATGGTATACACATGGGTAATGCTCCGGCAGTAAAAGCCTAGTGTACCATGGTATACACACCGGTAATACTCCGGAAGTAAAAACCTAGTGTACCATGGTATACACCGGTAATGCTCCGGAATTGGAAGCATAGTGTCCATGGTATACACATCGGTAATGCTCCGGAAGTGGAAGCGTAGTGTGCCATGGTATACACATGGGTAATGCTCCGGAAGTAAATGCCTAGTGTGCCATGGTATAAACACCGGTAATGCTCCGGAAGTGGAAGCGTAGTGTCGATGGTATACACACCGGTAATGCTCCGGAAGTGGAAGCGTAGTGTGCCATGGTATACACACCGGTAATACTCAGGAAGTAAAAGTCCATTGTACCATGGTATACACCTGTAATGCTCCGGAATTGGAAGCATAGTGTCCATGGTATACACACCGGTAATGCTCCGGAAGTGGAAGCGTAGTGTGCCATGGTATACACACCGGTAATGCCCAGGAATTGGAAGCATAGTGCCCATGGTATACACACCGGTAATGCGCCAGAAGTAGAAGTGTAGTGTGCCATGGTATACACACTGGTAATGCTCCAGAAGTGGAAGCATAGTGTGCCATGGTATACACACCGGTAATACTCCGGAAGTAAAAGCCTAGTGTACCATGGTATACACCGGTAATACTCCGGAATTGGAAGCATAGTGTCCATGGTATACACAACGGTAATGCTCCGGAACTGGAAGCGTAGTGTGCTGTGGTAAACACACCGGTAATGCTCCAAAAGTAGAAGCGTAGTGTGCAATGGTATACACACCGGTAATGCTCCAGAAGTGGAAGCGTAGTGTGCCATGGTAAACACACCGGTAATACTCTGGAAGTAAAAGCCTAGTGTACCATGGTATACACCAGTAATGCTCCGGAATAGGAAGCATAGTGTGCCATGGTAAACACACCGGTAATACTCCGGAAGTAAAAGCCTAGTGTGCCATGGTATAAACCGGTAATGCTCCGGAAGTGGAAGCGTAGTGTGCTATGGTAAACACACCGGTAATGTTCCAAAAGTTGAAGTGTAGTGTGCCATGGTATACACATTGGTAATGCTCCAGAAGTGGAAGTGTAGTGTGCCATGGTATACACACCGGTAGCAGGGGCGGCTGGTGGAATTTGAAACTGGTGAGGCGTATGCAGAGCGAATCAACGCATGCGAGCGAGCGCAGCGAGCGAGCCCGACGGCAATAAGGGGGTTCGGGGGGGGGGGTTCTCCCCCGTGAAGAAATTTTTTACAAATTGGCATCTTTTTGGTGCGATTTTCAGCACTATATCTGTGATAAATGGACTAAAAATTCAGTAGTTCTAGGCATTCATAAAAGAAAACTCAAACATTATTTCAGAGAATTTTTGGTTTGCCAAGCTCGTCTGACTTCTGAAGAGGGTTAGGGTACTAAGCAAGACTGCTTTGGCTCTACCCTTTCCAATAGAAAACACTAGTTAGTGATGTGAACAAGTTCAATGGACAAACCTGGGGTCTAGGGAGAGTCCCTCTCCTGAGAAAGAAATTTAAAAAAGATTGGCAAATGGTGCATTTTAAAGCAAATGAATGCAGCGATAAAGCAAGGCTTATTAAGCAGTGGGAACGTATAGTCTTGAAATATTAAACACATTAAAAACTGCCGTTTTATTGGCATCATTACCGTGGTGTACATAACAAGCACAACAAAGAACAACGGTCCGGGCCCAAGGTGACTAGAAAGAGGGGCACTAACCTCTGTATTGGTCCCCGCCGTTCTCCGAAAGATCACAACGTAGTGGAACAGGGACACAAAGAAGTGATGTGTCCAATCAGGATCACAGGTAATATCGCGGCAAACAGCCTTCCATCTAGAATGTTTGTGGTCTTGTCCAAATAGAATATTACCCTTTATGACCAACCATACTCTTATAAAATAAGGAAGGAAGCTCAGGGGGTATTTCTTATCTCGCAGTCACTGTCAACTGACTATGCTGCAGTCCTGCTAGCCTTTAGAGGCGCTAACTTGTTACACACTGGCAGGCAAGGAGCGTGCCCTGTTAGTCCAGTCATGGGTGTCCTGCCTCTTGGGAAGGACACTGCTTACATCCAGCACGCCCGGAACTTGTCCAATTATTCCAGCCATGGGCGTCCTCCCTCTTGGGTAGGGCCCAGCTTGCATCGGGTAGGCCGAGAGCGTGTCCAGTTATTCCAGCTATGAACGGATTTCTTCTTGGATAGGGCACGGAGGGCCGCCCCCCCCAGCCCTAAATGCGAGTGAAGCGTTAGCCGCTCGCTCAGCGCCATGCTGGGCTGCCCCGCGGCCCTACAATAATGTTTTCGTACAGACACTGCTGGACGTGAGGAAAGCCAGCCTGCGAGGTGGCCTTGGACCCCCAGAGTCCATTAATCATGCAGGCCTTGAGAGTGCCCGGCTCTGGGAGCCCGGCTGCGAAGGGCTGGCCGGCTTCCTGCTGGGGGACCAGGGGGAGGCAGACGAGGACGGAGCCGGGACCCAGTCCTGTCAGCTGGGCATTACTTTCTAGTCAAAATATACACCGGAGTTCTTCGGATTCCTCGCTTTCAGATGGGTCGGGGAGCCCCCACCCCATTTCATCGGGATTAAGCGCTGAGATGTTTTTCGATTCCTCTGCAAAGTGACTCCACTAAAGAGGAAAACAGACCAAAGCCGTCAGGGCTCCGAGGGAAAGGGAACAAGGTTTGATCCGCCTCTGATGAGAGGGAGAAAAAAATCTGGCACCGGCGCACCCTGGAAAATCTAGAGCATACACCACCGAGAGAAAATGAAAGTGCGCCGAGAAACTCGCAAGTATGAGAGTATGAGGGGGAGGGGGAAGATACCAGCCATGACCCAGAATCTCACGTTTCAGAAAATCATGGAAGGGTGCGACTGAGCATGAAGCACTTATGAGAAGAGTGTCAGCGAGGGAGATAAAGAAAGAGACGCCAAAAGAAACTGTAAGAAGAGTGGCTGAAAATAGAATGAGAGAGGGGAGCGAGGCTGGGAGAGGAAAATAAAGAAAGGGCAGATGAGAGACCGGGACAGGTGAAAAATAGAGAGTAGGGAGAAGTAGGAAAACAGAGAAACGGGGACATCAAAGAGGAAGAGAGGATGAGCAGAAAAGAAGGGACGAGAGAACATGAGAGACATATAGACAAAAAGAGGAGAGCTTAAGTAGGAATGGGGAAACATAAAAGAAAGAGCGAGACAAATGAGAGTAATAAAAAAGCAAGGGATACAGAGAGGAGGGAAGGTAGAAAAATAGAAAGTGAAAGTAAGAGACAGCAAAACAGTGAGAGAGTGCGACTGTCTGAGAGTGGAGAAACAGGATGATGGAGAGTGAGAGAGATAATAAGTGGATGAGAAATAGGAGACGAGAGAAATTTGAAATTCGAAAAAACGGCACAGGGAAACACAATGACAGTGACTGATGAGGACTAGGAAGAGAGAGATGGAGTTATAAAGAGAAAAAAGAAAACGGAAAAGACACGTAAAACCGGGGAGAAGAACAGACACAGTGTAGGAAGACAGAGAAAGAGAGAGCTCGAGTGATAAATATACAGAGCATTGTTGAATAAGGGAAAGAGGGAGATGAGAGAATATCCGAGCCCTGCACCTTTCTGTAATTATTACGATCAGTCGCGGGGGGGTGTCGCGCGGGGGTGGGGGAGTTTTAAAATAACTTAAAATCTTACCTGACCAGGTCCGCGCCGCCTCGGGTCCTTTGGCGCCTACACTGGAACAGCCACATCGCTGCTGGCAAGTGGTAACCCCTCTCAGCCAATCCTGGCGCTGCTGGAGCGCCAGGATTGGCTGAGAGCGAGGTTACTCGCAGCCCGCCTGCCCATTAGGAGACCGAGGTTTGAGCCTTTGCTCAACCCTCGCTCTCCTAATGGGCATGCGCCAGCCTAAGCAGACACTAGTGCGCATGACTGGGCACGGCGGAAAAATTTGCCGACCTTCACAAGTCATGCGCACTTGTGCTGCTGCCTGCGGCCTTGCCCCTGGTCTGACAATGCCTGTCAGTCAGCATGACGTCGGACCGACGTCATGCTGACTGACAGGCATTGTCAGTTCTCCCTCGGCGTCTCTGAACTTAAGTAAACTGAGTTTACTTAAGTTCAGAGACGCCGAGGGAGCTGCGGGCGCGGGCGGGGGGGCAACGCCCAAACGCCCCAATGGACCACCGCCCCTGACTGGTAGTACTCCGGAATTAAAAGTCTAGTGTACCATGGTATACACTGGTAATGCTCCGGAATTGGAAGCATAGTGTCCATGGTATACACACCGGTAATGCTCCGGAAGTGGAAGCGTAGTATTCCATGGTATACACACCGGTAATGCTCTGGAACTGGAAGCGTAGTGTGCCATGGTAAACACACCGGTAATACTCTGGAAGTGGAGCATTTCCAGTAATCGGAAGTGGAAGCGTAGTGTGCTATGGTATGCACACTGGTAATGCTTCAGAAGCATAGTGTGCCATGGTAAACACACCGGTAATGCTCCGGAAGTGGAAACGTAATGTGGCATGATAAACACAACGGTAATGCTCCAAAAATGGAAATGTAGTGTGCCATGGTAAACACACCGGTAATGTTCTGGAAGTGGAAGCGTAATGGCCATGGTATACACAGCGGTAATGCTCCAAAAGTAGAAGCGTAGGGTGCCATGATATACACACCGGTAATGCTCCGGAAGTGGAAGCCTAGTGTGCCATGGTATACACACGGGTAATGCTCCGGAAGTGGAAGCGTAGTGTGCCATGGTATACACACAAGTAATGCTCCAGAAGTAAAACGCCTAGTGTGCCATGGTATACACACTGGTAATGCTCCGGAAGTGTAAGCATAGTGTCCATGGTATACACACTGGTAATGCTCCGGAAGTGGAAGCGTAGTGTGCCATGGTATACACACCGGTAATGCTCCGGAAGTGGAAGCGTCGTGTCCATGGTATACACATGGGTAATGCTCCGGCAGTAAAAGCCTAGTGTGCCATGGTATACGCACCGATAATGATCCGGAAGTGGAAGCCTAGTGTGCCATGGTATACACACGGGTAATGCTCAGGAAGTGGAAGCGTAGTGTGCCATGGTAAACACACCGGTAATGCTCCAAATGTAGAAACATAGGGAGCCATGGTATACACACTGGTAATGCTCCGGAAGTGGAAGCTTAGTGTCCATGGTATACACACTGGTAATGCTCCGGAAGTGGAAGCGTAGTGTGCCATTGTATACACACCGGTAATGCACCGGAAGTGGAAAGTGTGCCATGGTATACACACCGGTAATGCTCCGGAAGTGGAAGCGTCGTGTCCATGGTATACACATGGGTAATGCTCCGGCAGTAAAAGCCTAGTGTGCCATGGTATACGCACCGGTAATGCCCCGGAAGTGGAAGCGTAGTGTGCCATGGTATACACACCGGTAATGCTCCGGAATTGGAAGCATAGTGTCCATGGTATACACACCGGTAATGCTCCGGAAGTGCGGCGGTCTGCAAAGCTGACATGACTATGCCTGCCTTGCAGGCGTGCGCTGCCTTTTTAGACGACGACTTTTAATTAAATAACGTGCTTGCAATCAAATAAACCAATGGGAGATAGCGTGACAAATTAAAAAGTGCGAGAAACAAATAAAGGAGTGAACATGAAAAAGAACCACAGACAAGTGTGGAAGACAAGCAAGCGCGGCCGCGAAAGTGAAAGCGACCGCGCTATGTTTAATTTGTAACATGATCCACAAGGGAGGAATGCAGCTGACAGCCTGCGCACCGCTGCTTGCTCCCGACAGCTGGAGGCCGTGGGAGTGAACATTTAGAGAAAAGGTGGGACATGCACCCGCCTTTGGCCAATTGCGTGCTTTCATTTTTGAAAGCCACGCGCGAAGGCCAATAGAATGTGTGGAAGTTGAAAAACCACACGGAAAAGTTTTGGGGAAGTCTGGAGTGATTCCAAGAGGCCTACCCATAGAGCATCGCATGCGCGCTGCGCTAGGCTCGACCTAAAAAAACTATGCTCTCCTTCATTCGGAAGCGCATTGGCTCCGTCCATGCTAGAGAAGGGGAGGTGGAGCCAAAGGCATACAGGCTGTCTGCTAAGGTGTTATGTTCAGATGTTCCATCTGACAACAGACCAGTCATAGCAAGATACAAATCGCTGGGATCTCAACATGCAAGCAGCAGCCTTGTCCAGAGGCTTTATGAAAAGGTGTTACAAGAGAGAGATACTCTTCATTGGATTTTGGAAACCAAACAGGATAAAAGTCAGATACATGCCATCCTCAAGGAACTACTTGGACTGGGGTACAAAAACAGCTATGAGAAACCTAGCAAGACTGAAGGTCTAAAATGCTGAAAAGGAGCAATGTTTCTAACACTGAGGCCATACAATACTTAATTAACAGACTTAAGCCAGCCGCTCAAGTTGGGCTGTCTAAGCCATGATTATCTTATGGAGAACCTACAAATTCATACATCGATTTTCTCACCAACTTGTCACAAACTGGGCGATAGGGCTTAGAAGGGAATTGGATGATTGATGTTTTTGAAATTATTGTTTATGGTTGAGTCATGCTCCCTTCACTTCCTGTATCCCTCCAACTTTATCCTTCCCCCCCCCCCATCCACAATTGCTTTCCCTAATTCTCTCATAAGGTGTCACAGACATTGAGGCTATTGAGATATTAATGAACATGTTTACCACTTGCAATTGGTAATTTTCTGCTAGGAGTATTTTGTGCCTTATGAACAATATATGCAAATGTATGAATTGTGTGTAAGGTATCGGTAGCCTGGTGTTGACCGCCAGGTTCAAGAAGTAGTCAAGGACTGTTTTATTTGCACCAACAATGACAAGTCATGCATTACTTATGCTCCTTTATCACCTGTGGCAATTCTGGAAGAGCTCTGGGAGTAGTTAGGCTTTACATCTTGGGCCCATTTGAACTGTTAACACCTTCTGAAAGATATGTGTTTCTTATGGTAGATTATGCCTCAAAGTTGGTTTGCACTATGTGTGAGTGCAGTGGTTACCAGAATTGTGCTAGACTTCCTAAAAGAAGAGTTTGCTACTGAAGGTGTGCCGAAGTGTTTGCTGACTGATAATGGTGTATAATTTCTTACCTGGGAGATGCAGAGTTTCCAGACTGACCTGGGAATAACTTATCAAAAAACGGCCTTGTATACAGCTTAGGCCAATGGTCTTGAAGAGCCAATGAACAGTGTGGTAAAATCTTGTGTTAAGAGAGCAGCAAACTGAAATTCTCCCTCATGGATGTCCTTGAAGAAACCTGGTGGGCTAATCGCACAACTCCTAATTGTGTGACTTCTAAATCACCTTTAGAGCACTTTATGGGAAAAGTTGTGAACTCGAAGTTAAATCCAGCTTGGTTTGAATTAAACAAATGAGTTGGCGGTGGGGACTCTGATTTAAGAAAGTAGAAGTATGAAAGGTACTAACAGAAGCACAAAGAAAGGAGTGATTTGAAACATTTTGCCAGGTGTGAAAATGGAATGTAGGAGATCTTGTTTGGGTGAAGAAACCTGGTTGGCAAAAGAAAGTTGTCACCCAGTATATGGCCCCATTTATCAATGAAGAAAAATGTGGTCACGGTGGATTCAGAAAATACTTGGCACATGTCCAGGTTAGTGAAGTGTGTTGACACAAGTGGAGAGTGTCATGCTTCACACAGTGAGGGATGTGATGGGAACTTTATTGGCGTCAAAGGAAGAAGTGTACTTGCCCCTATTAAAATTGTGGAAACAAGTGTTCATGCAGGAACGGGTAAGGGTACTTGTTTGTTATAAAGATTACGTTATCACTAAATTCCTCAACACTGTGTTTAGTTTGCACCTGGTTTACCCACCCAGACGTGTTTTCTACTCCCTCCACAAATAGCTTTCTTAAGCAAGGGATTCTGTGATAGCAAATTCTCTTACACCAGATTACTGCTGGTGCATGATACTAGATGGTCTCTTTCTTACCAGTGAATCAGTTAGCGCACCAAATTCACATGTACATGTTAGCGTTTAAAATGAAGCAACATAGTTGCCACCTTTTCCAGTTGACTACTTAGCCCAGGGGAAGAATTTGTGCCGTTCCAAAACATCATTTATTCATGCTCCAAGGTACTTTTCGATCATTTTCACAGACTTGTCATACACATCCGCAGGTTCTCAAGCTCTATTTCCAATAGGCATCTCATCACGACTTTCATAAACGTTGTGACCTTCAATTCCTAAATTATGCAGTAAAATGGCTTACGTCTTGGCTGTAGAACCCCCACCATAAGCGACAATGTAAGAATCAAAAAAGTTTCTTCCATCCTTTCCATGAATGAACTGAGTCTCCTCTCACAGATAAGAAAGCAGGAGGTTGGGACATGTTGCTTCCTGACATATTGTCTGAATAGTAGCACAAGTTAAGTCCTCAAAATCAGTAGATTAAATTTCCCTTAATTCCCCCGCAACAAAATGTCCAATTGACTTGTCAGTCTATGTAGCAAGGAGCAATATCGTCTTAATGTAGTTATAGTGGGCCAATATTATAAAAAAGTTAACCGGCCCAATCCAAGATGTCTGCCAAAGCATGATGATGCGCAGCGTGAGTGCGCATATCAACAGGTTAAATGGCTATTCAGCTTCGGTGCTGACGCACTCTAAACACCTGAGAACTTCACGTGACTTCATCACCACACAAGAATCACGACCATGGATGCAAGTAAACAGCACGTGATAAACGCAACCATTTGCTGGCAAGTTCGAATATAATCAGATATTCCCAAAAGCATGTGTTAAGGGAAACGACGGTTAAAAGCCAACAATTACTCAACAGTGCATGGTACCTGAATGTAATGCGAAGTAGAAATTGGTAGAATAATCGCTCATTTCTACTGCTGTCACCAGAATTAACACACATGAAAGATCCAGTTTAATTGGCGGTGAGATAAGCTTGTCCCTAACCAGGTCCAACTCGTTGCCAGTGTTAAGATGAAGATCACATATGAACAAGTGAAGAATTGCAAGAAGTTTATTGTAGTCCACTGCAGCACCCCCAATAACTCCTTGACTCCTTGCTGGGCTCAGCTCCCAAGATCAGCTGTCAGAGCTAAAACCTACACACATTCAAGACGCTTCCCAACATTCTTTACATGTAACATTCTCAAAGTAACATGACCAAAGGACTGAATATAACAGTGTATTAACCCATAACAGTTTCATCTCAATAAAACCATTAAATCCTATGAAGAAAAATCAGTGGTTGAAATGAGGCGATAGGACAGTGCAAATCAAGAAGGGAACCTGCAGCCAGCGACCATAGCAGTAGTGGTTGCGGAACCCCAGATGACGTAACACTCGAAAACAGCAGGAGGATGCTTAATCAAAGGTAAACATCTACGATAAGCGCACACATGACCTACAGACCCTGGCAACAGTAGAATAGACACATCACTAGAACAGTACACAATCCCTTCTAACCCCGTTAACAGTGAAACAATCATAGCACGCAGGACCACATTCCTGTCTATGATGTAAGATCTCAGCATCTGTCGAATCAGACAATCCTACGGTCCCACTTCACTCGACCCAATGTCTAACCCCACTCCATTTTTCACAGCAAAATTCAAGGTCAGCCTCCTTTATTAAACTTCGGGCTACACCCTTCCAATCACATGTGTGCACTCTTGGGTGAAGTACTAGAATATCAAGTTTAAGATATTGCATCCAGAATATACATTACCATAATATTGTGGTGGCAAGCCTATATAGGTAAGTGTACATTTAGTATGCTTAATTCCACATCTACATACCATGCATATCAGATAGCTAAGATGTGGAGTTAAGAATAGTAGATATATATTTACCTATATATATTTAACAATATGTGGAGACAATATTTTTGTAGGATGTTGTCAATATTATGACATAAACCCCACTTTCATCAGAAGAATCAAAATGTCTGAAATGCCAAAAGAGGCGAAACTTTAGGATTCTTCCGACTAGCCTTTAACACTTGGCTTCTATTCCACCAATCCCACTTCTTGGATCTTCAAGTGTACATTCAGAGTAAAACCATTCTTTGGGGTCTTACAAGAGCAAAGTGGCTTTCCCTGATACATCCTGGCCTGTAATGTAATTACCCCAAACCCCTCCCCCATGTACCTCGACCAATTCCAACGGTAGAAGTCTACATTTTAGCAACAGTATGAGTGGGAGCCTTGACAAGTAGTATACATATTACCTGAAATGAGTGAGGTTGGACATGAAGAACCAAGAACCATTGAATTAGTTTCACAATATATGGAGTTGGTAACTCAGGCATTTAAAGCTGGTGCACAATGCACAGATGCAGCACTGTCAATCTGTCTGTGATGAAATCAAGATCGGAACTTGAAGAGACCCGAGCCTAAGAGCTCTTAGAAGGCCATGCTAATGGTAATATAGCACTATAATATCTCTGTTAACATAATGCAAGACTTATTAGTACTAGCAAGTATAGGAAATAATAGAGCATGATAAATCGAGTGCCTGCTGCAGAGGACTGTGCTCAGGCAGGTAAGAATCACCTTTTCACTCATGAAATGGATAGCAAGAGAAACACTGAGATGTGTACTGAAAAGAGTGCTGAAGCACATAAATGGACAAAAAATAATTTGATCGTTTACACCTTTACATTTGTGAATACTAGATACGATCTTGGTGGAATGCTAAAAAAAGTGGGATAGAAATTAGAAAGAACAACTTGCAATGACGTTGCATGGAAATACCTTACAGGGAGAAAAGCTATTGATGGTAACTAAGCAGTTAAGAGATGTACAGATGACGCCTGGTGCTATTCTACTTCCTTTTCAACCTTTGTTAGATCTATAGATCTGTTTGTGAGTGCAATAGTCATGACAACTTGTACAGTGCACAATACAATTTGAATTGATTTTTAGTGCCTAATAACAGGGAGAAAGAAGCCTGTTTGCAAGGATCCAGAGTAGTACTTTTTGCACTGTATACAGGTATTTAACTGTGTGTGACACATTTGGAATTGTTTTGCCTTGACTGGGGCTTCTGAGATTGGAGTTGCAGAGGATCTTTGCAGCAGACTCATTTAGCCACTATTCTGAGTTGCAGATCTGTGACCTGCATGTCGCACCTTGGGCTCTGTAATGAATCAGACACCTTCAGGGCTACTTTATGATTCGAGCTTGTGACCAGATAGCAAACGCATTTTACTGCAAATGCAATAGCCACTTGGACCGTCTTGCGACGTATACGCCGAGCCTTGCTGGATACACATACGTATTTGCAACATACTGTGTGAGAGAAGTGGGGAAGTTTGTAGAGGGGTCACAAATGGTTTGTGTGCAGGGGTCTGTTGGGGCGGGCATGGAGTTGGGTGGTCGACCAGCGGCGGCTCCTCCGCTAAGGCGGAGGAGCGTCGCCCCACTGCTCTCCGAGCAGTTCAAGAAAGAAAAATAAAATGATAATAAAGCAGCGTTATTATCATTTTATTTTTCCTACTGCAGTGGCTCAGTTGTTATATGCGGGCGGAGCTGGGCTTCGTGACACCAGAGCACTGCAGGGGGCGGGGGGAGTGGTGGGCACTTTGTAAGTGTGCATGACGCTTTGCCCGGCCCGGCCGTCTAGGGCCAGCCAAAGCGCCATGCGCACTTTGCATGTTCTCCACCCAGGCGCCTGGGTGGAGAACATGCCCAGGCTCCCACTGCCTGTCTGAGTGCTGAACCACGGTGCTCAGACCGATCACAATGCTACTTTGCAGCATTGTGATGGGCTGTGGGGATCCTGGGAGCCCGGGAGCTTCCTGTTGTCGGACTCAAGGAAGAGGACTAAGGAGAGGCGGCGGCAGGCTGGCCATAGCGAGGTAAGTGTGTTTTTTAAAAATCTTTTTCGATTCCCCCCGCTGCACCACTCCCGTCTGGTGGAAGCCGCTACTGTGGTCGACTGACATTGACCTGCGCAGAGGAAAAGAAATAAAGACTTTGATTAGCCAAGAAAAATTAAAAGGAATTTATGCAACAGCTACAAAAGAGAAAATGCAGCAGGCCAGACACTGGCTAATGCATACATAAGTTAGGATTTATGAGGGATAGCGGATACAAAGAACAGACAGGTTACTAGGCTATTTTAATATGACATGCAATCTTTCATTCATTTCTACATGTTTATATTTACATTAAGTCTCAGAGATGGGTAGTATAGCCCTAATATTCTCGAATTTGGATGGTGGCCATGCCCTGCTCCATGACATCTAAATGCCACACTGGTTCCCCATTAAGGGCTTCCTACACGCTGCAGCATGTCTCATCCAGGGCCTGAAGAAATATAACTACATCACCCCAATTCTGATGGAACTCCATTGGTTCACCTTGCCAGTCAAGACTATCTTCAAAACAAGTTAAATCATTTATAATGTCACAATCAGAAACCCCGCCTATCTGGCTGACGTCCAAGATGGCCGACTGGTGAGGAGCTCCGGCCGGGAGCTCCCGGCCAGGGATTGCCTTTTTTGGCTTAACTCCCCTAAAATCTTTCCCCCCCCCCCCTCGGATCTTTTCTACTTACCGGGGGTCCGGTTTGCCTGCGGTCCTCGACTCTCTGGTCTCCCTCTTCGGGACTCGAGACTTCCCGTGGATTCGTGGTCGGGGTTTTCCGGCGGCGGCATCAGAGCAACATGGCCGATGTCCGGTGGAGCTGTACACCGCCGCTGCCATCACCTACCCAGCCGGACATCAGTGCCCCTCATCACTCCGCTGGTCCTCCTTTCTTCCCCCGCCTTCTTGTGAACTCCGGTGGGTTTGCCGGCTGCCTGTCCGCCTCGCTGCAGCTGATACCTGACACCTGACTCTGCTGACCGGGCGGTCCCGCCGATCTACGCTTGCCTTCCCAGACCTTTGTTCCGAATTCTTATCTTCCGGCGGCGCCGCTCTGGGGCTGCAGTTGAATCGTGTGGATCTTGCGACACCGGACGGAGTTTCCTGGAGAGTGCCGCGACGCAGAAGCCCGTCTTTCCGAGCCTTTTCTCACCTTTGGCTGTGTCGCGCCCTCCTGACCCCGCAACTGCCATTCCCTTACGGATCCGAGCCTGGGCTGACTTCTCCCCTTACTTTCGATGCCCGGCAAGGGATCGACGACACCCTGCTGTTCCTCCTTCAAATTTTGGTGACTTTGCCTTCCCATTCAGGGGTAGGTGTTCTCTCTGACTTTTCAGCCGGTTCGGTTTTGCATGCATTGCCCGCCATTTTGTTGTGAGGTATTTACCTCCATGACCTGGACCCTTCATCGTGCGGCTGCAAATGACACTCGGACTGATCCTCACTGTTGGTCAGCGCCTTCCTTCCAACACCACCTGAACACCTGGCTGAACGATGGCAAGAATTTCCTGCTCTGTAAATATGTAATATATAATTGTCCAAGCCTAATCGCTGTTAAAATTTAATCCTGAGTGAATTTGCAATTTGTATATATATAACTCTAACCACTAGTATATGTAGTAGACCATTGTACTTACTACCACTCCTATGTGATTTTAGAGTTTATCTGTTTGTATCTCTTCCTTGAGTGACTTTACAACTTGTACATTTGCAATTTTTTTCTGTTTGTATCTCTTATGTAACTCTTGTAATCCAAAGTCCTTATGTAACGCAACTGGTTCTTTTGTAAAGCTCTCTGACACCTTCGGGTAATGTTTGCGCTATATAAAATCGCATTAAATAAATAAATAAACAAGCTCACCATTTCCAGAGGCTCTTGGCACACCCTCAACCAATACACCATCAGACTGAAGGCAAAGAAGTGCAGATCTCCATCTATGCACCCATGATCTAGAAAAACATCCCTGGATCCATCCCGGACTGTCCCAGCTCTACTCCGAAAGAAGAAAGAGTTGAAGATGCACCTTTTAAAGACGTCACAATGCAATAACAGCCCAGCTCCCAGAATTCAAATATGTCTTCAAGCAGTTGTTGACTGGTCATTGGCCATTGAGCCTATACAGCACTTTGCTGACTTTGGCTAGGTTTGTGCAATACAAATAACACATACATAGATGACAGATGTCTACGTGTACCTGATCCACCATAAAGGAATTCTTTGTGCTTTTGTATGTTCTGTTTATCTTTCTCTGCTTTTGCTTCATGATCAACAATCTGTAATGACTTCAAGGTTTTAATTCACACCATCAAGATCAATTTGTTTATAAGGTTAGTCCTTGTTAAGCGTTTGTTTAAGGAAAGGGGTTAATTTATACTGATAAAGCTGGGAGCCTGATTTCTTTAGGTCACACTGCCCTGAAAAACGACCCCTGCCCTTTCAGGATTGTTCTCCTCGACTAGTTTTGGTGGTGTCACACGTTAGAGACACATGCTCTGATCTTTCATTATCCTTTGAAGTAGCAGAAACCCTTTGTTCTGTGAACTAATTACTGGATTTTGTGAATTTGCTGCATGGGCTACAGTGGGTTCACTAAGTGACTCTACACTGGTTGTAAGGTGGAACCCAATGCTAATGTCCCTCTTCGGGTGCCCATGCCTTTCCCACAGTTTCCAGACATGCTCCACATCAATGGTCTTGGTTATTTGTCAAGAACAAAAAACAGTACAAACTTTCCTCCAAGGCATGCACCTTGATGGCTTCAAACCCACTAAATACCAACAAAGCATACACCATCAAATGGTGGCTCCTCAAGTTCGATGGATGTCCTTTCCACAACCACAAGAAAGGTCATCCAGATAAAGAATGTGTTACACAAATGTAAAATACCACAATATATCAACATAAAGAGTATGCCCTCTCGACATCCAACACTCCGAGACGGCAGAGCGGCGAGGGATTGTCCTGGTCACTGTCTTCTCCCCCCCAGTTGCTAATTATTAGGTCGAGCCTCGAGTAGCGCGCAAGCGCTGCTTAGAGGCGAAGACTTTTAGTAAGTGAGTTTTGAAACCAGTCCCAAAAACGCTCGTGCGTCGTGGCTGGCCTTTTTGAGATGGGTACGCGCGGCAAACATGTGTTTCCAATTATCGTGCCCAGACGCGGGCGCGATAATTGTAAACACATGCCGGCAAAAGGCCATGACGCACGAGCGTCTGGTCAGCTGAGCAGGCTGCCGCTCGCTCGCCCCCGCTCCTCCGTTTCGATTCCGTGCTTGTTTGGTTTGCATTTGCAGCGCGCTTTCATTTTCACAATCTCAATGCCACAGACTCCATCTCTTCGAAGTCTTCTCTTCCCACTTCCCACGGGAGCCCTTCCCGTTTAACGCATGCGCCCGTTTGTCCCAAGCCTCCAGGGTACTCCTGGGAGAGGGCTGCACTGCGTGCTCCGATGGAACCCTATTTGCTCTGCATCATTGTCACATGGTTTGGAAATACAGTTTGATGCGCGAGGCTATAAATCCACGCGGCGGCGGCGGTGGTAACATTAGCCTTAAATTGCTGGCTAATGGTTTTCACGTCAGCACACCCCTCTCCTGTTGCTCTCCTCGTCCGCGCCTGTTCTTGTGGCTTGTTCATTTACTTTGAGCCGCAGAGGAAGAGGGCAGCCTGTCCCCTGGACCACACGAGGCGCACAAGCGTGGACTGGACCCCGGCAGCTGCTGGTGATGCTTCCTGGAGGACCTGAGGGTGTGGCTGCTGAGCTGCTGGGCACCGCTGGTGAGTCCTCCAGTACATTCACCCTAGCCGTCTTGTGTTCGTGTCCAGCATCTCTGTACGGCATGCAGTACTGAACAGAAGCTCCTGGCCTCCTCTGCTCCCTGCTGTTCTGCATACCCTCCCAGACTCTTGTTATTCGCATTTTTTACATATTTTAGTATCTTGTTGTTTTATATAATGCAGCGCTCCTTTTCGAATTGTCTTTGTCACAGTTATTTTTGCTTTTTGGCATCCACCAAACGATTAAAGTTCAACATCCGATGACTTTGTTGGTACATCGACTAGCCACTGTTTCTGATTTTTGCTGGCTCATGCTTGCTACATCTGTTTACCAGCCTTCTGTGTAGTTTCCAAGTGCCGAGTTAGCTCAGTCGGTGAATGTAATGAAAGTGGTTTAATGGTTGAGTCGTCAACTCTGGAACCGGGAAGTATGAATTCTATCCCCTCATTCCCTTCTGATAGTATGTGTGATCCTGAGCTGCTCCAACTGTCTGCGCCTGTGCCCCCTGCTTATTACTGTACTAAAACTGTCAATGCTGAGATATGGGCAACAAACTCCTATACTTTTTACCTAGCTCGACATGTAAACACAGTTACATTGTTGTGTGCAGTCTGCAGCTCACAGGTTTAAATCCCAGCAGGGCCGACTCAGCCTTTCATCCATTCAATGAATGCCTTTCAGTTAGGGTGCTATATTACCCGCAGTTCCTCTTTTGGTTCTAAGAAATACCATTATTAACACACAATGAGAACCTACGTTAAACAGTTAGTAAGTATAGTTTTGTGTAAAAAATACTCATAAACCGACCCTTATCGGCGGAGTTGCAAAGTATTCTGCACAGGCGGGTTCCTGTTGGAAGTTCATGTACTAATAAAAAGGCGAGGTCGCACAGTTGGTTGAAGCCGCTGTTTTTTACTACATTTGAGTGCTTGGAAAGGTCGACTTGACCTTTCATCCTTCTTTTATGATGGATCAAGTGCCATTTTGTAGGATAAATTAATAGCTGTGTCATATAGCGCCATGAAGCCGAAAGGCAGCGATCGCTACCTAAACATGTCAGTTGGCCACCTGCCATGATTGAATACCTGAAATAAGAAATGTGGGCGTGCCCATGTTTTTTGGTACCAGATGTTTTAGTGCCGCTTTACTTTCTCTTGTGGGCTAGAGTTCGAGGTTTGTGCTGGTAATTGCTGCCTTGTAGCCAGGAGGCCTGAGAAGAGAAGCTTGCTTCTTGGACTCTGGGTTCAACAGGTGCAGAGAAGCCATCCATCGTCTCATCAAAGCCTTTGTGAAGTCTGCTGCCTGATCCTCATGAATTATATATCAGATAATCCAGTTTTGTTTCCACTGGGAGGTGGGAAATGCGCATCCAGTTATTACTTCAAAGACAATTCTGCATTTAAGCACTCTAGAATGATGCATTTAAGCACCCTACAATAATAAAAACCCCATAAAACCATTTTTACAGGGAAAGAACTCCATTAATTGTTGCTTTACTGCCAATAAAAATTTCGCAGCACAATTCTCTTTTTACTTTCACCCCAGCGTGTCAGAGTACCCCCACCCTGCCCTCTTTGTTCTTATTTTTTTTTTAAACTCAGGACACAGGGACTAAGTGAGTCCCTCATTTCTTAAAATGGCAGCTGCAACATTTCTATTGATGTGATGGCCTGTGAATCAGATCTCTAGGAGCCGGCTAGGTCACGTCCAGAAAACACTAACTTTTAAATCTTAATTGGAAAAAAAAAACAGCTTAATGGATTTACACAAAATCACAAAAAGTAGGCTTTCTGAGTAACAATCTATCTTTCTGGCAAATTTGGTGTAATTCTGTTCAGCTGTTCTTAGGTCGAGCCTAGAGGCAGCGTGCATGCTCTGCGAGGCATGCTGTAATGTCTCTGGGAAGTTAAAAGACACCACCACACGCCCACCACTTGTGATTGGTTACTTAGTCCGCCTTTCTAAATGCCATCGTTTTGGTTCGTGGATAGAATACATTTGTCCCGCCTTGTGGCTGTTTTGTTTCCGCCCTGGTGTTTACCCCTGCTGCATGGATCCTTTCGGTACGGGCCATATGTTTTGGTACCCGCACTACTTTTTCTTTTGCCTCGGCTTGATTTTTAATTTTCTGTTGTGTTTTACTTGTAAGGTACAAGGTTTAGCCATGCAACAGCTGATGTTGTTGCACCAAGGATATTGTGCTGCAAAACTAAATACTTATAAGGTCCCAAAAGCGAGACCTATTGGCTATGCCAATGCTTGTTTTTCCTTTTTGGGGCGACAGGCGCCTTGCCAGTTGAGGATGGGTGGGCAGTGTAGTTTTCACCGGGCAGGGTAGCAGGGTGGGGGTTGTTTCCGGCTACAGGGGGTTAGTTGAAATCTTAGTTATAAGCATCAGGAGAACAAGGTTTGATGCAATACATTGGTGTATCTTCTACTCTGAGGCGGCCATCGCCTCTCTGCTTACTTCACGACATGCCATTCCCACTTAATACCAGGTCCCGACGGTCGATGCTATCGTGGAATGTGAACGCCTTGGCAACAAGATCAAGCGGTATAGTTCACCAATTCATCCGTAAACACTCCCCCGATTTTGTGTTATTGCAAGAAACTCACCTATTAGGCAACACCTGCAGGGCAATGACTAGGGGAGGCTATACAATGGTGACACACTCTGGATATACGACCGACTCTCGAGGGGTGAGTATTCTGATCAAAAACTCCACACTCCTTCTTCCTACATAAGGCCTGGGTTGATCCACAGGGAAACTATGTGGCACAAATGGGCACCTGGGAAGGGATTCCAATTAATCTGTGTTCGGTCTATGTTCCCCCATCACTTCATCGCCTCACACTTCCGGGGCTGAGCGAGATATTGCTCCAGTTACCAGGGGGGTCTTACTCCTGGGGGGAGAGTTTAATGCAATTCTCTCGCCTGATCTAGACAGACATTCCCAAACCCACTTGACCCACTGGGACCCAACGCTCTCCAATTTCGTCAATGCCCTAGGCCTTGCTGACACATTGCGCACACGACATCAGACGGACCGCCAATACACCTTTCTTTCCGGAGTCCACCACAGTCTCTCAAGCCTAGACTACATTTTCACTCAAGTTGCTCACTTGGCCAAGGTGGCCGAGGTGCGACACCTATCCAGGGGAGACTCGGACCACTCCCCGGTGTGGTTAGAATTATGGGGATGTGCTAACACAATTCGCGGTCCACGGCCCATTAATGCCTGGCACCTCCGGGATGCCAAATTCGTTGAGAAATTAGGCCAGGCCACAACAACCTATTTCAAAACCAATGAGGGATCGGTTGCCTCCCATTTAACACTCTATAAGGCCTATAAGGCGGTCATACGAGGTACGGCATATTCGCTAATAGTGGGATGTCAACGTGAGAGGGAAAAATCACTCTTTGCGCTAGAGAATGAAATGAAGGCACTAGAAGAGAAGGGAGGTAATGACTCGAATGAAGACCACACACATACCCTCTGCCTCAAACAAAAAGAGTATGGAGATTTGATGGAAAATAGGGAAAAAGTCTTGTACACCCTGTCCCAACGACGCCTATATGAGGAAGGCAACAAATCGGAAAATTACTCGCGTGGCTCGAGAAGAGAGATTGTGCGAAAGGATGGGTTACCCAAGTCATCACCGAATTAGGTAAATTGGTCTCCGATCCCAAGGGTATAGCAGAGGTATTTCCACAATAGTATGAGCAGCTTTACTCCCCCACAACACAGTGGTCACTTGCAGAGATTCATGATTTTTTTAGCGATATCAAGCTCCCGACCCTCTCGGAAGAAAAACGTACCTTTTTAGAGGCAGACACTGAACCATGACAAATAGAACAAGCGATACAAGCATTGAGCTCTGGCAAGGCGATGGGACCCAATGGTCTTCCCACTGAACTCTATAAATGCTTCGGGTCTAAACTGGCTCCCCAACAACTCCGCATGTGGAGAGAAACGAGAGACAAACGTGCTTCCCATAGACCAGCGCTTGGCGATGATAGTCGTCATCCACAAGGCTGGAAAACCATCAGAGATGCAACTCCTATCGCCCCATCGCCCTCCTTAACGTTGAAAGCAAAGTCCTAACCAAGCTCCTCGTGAATAGGCTGCGCCGGGTCATAACTACCCTGGTCCACCCTGACCAATCAGGCTTTATGCAAGACAGGGGAACACGCCTCAACTTGTGCAGACTATATGGAGTGATGGCGGGCTCCCAAAATGATGATATATCCTCTATGGTTCTCTCAATGGACGCATCTATGGCATTTGATACTCTGGAGTGGAAATACATGTTTGGAGTGCTTGAACGTATGGGCTTCGGATCAAACTTTTTAGGTTGCATGCAACTATTGTATTCGGCTCCAATGGCACAGGTCAAGGTGAATGGTATTTCATCCCGCAGCTTTCTTCTGGGTAGAGGAACCAGGAAGGGATGTCCCCTTTCCCCATTGATATTCGCACTTGCCTTGGAGCCCCTGGTGGCCTAGGTACAACAAGACCTGATTGTAAGGGGCGTTACTTGGGGGGAACCATGGGAAGAGCGCATATCTTTGTATGCGGATGATATTGTTTTTTATGTAACCAGCCCCCCGTAACGATCACCCGTCTCACGCATATCCTGCCTATATTTGGCCAATACTCCAGATACATGGTAAACTGGGACAAATCCCTTATGCACCTAATAACAGGTCCTATGCCCACGCTGCCTAGAGGTGTTAACCTCCCTCTGTCCACTGGGCATTTCAACTACCTAGGCATCCATGTTACCATGGACCCCACTCTATTCTACCATCTAAACTTAGCCCCCCTGCTTGAACGTTCTGCATCAGATGTACAACATTGGAAGGCCTTGCCGCTCTCACTATTGGGGCGAGCGGCAATGTTTAAAATGATGACACTACCCCAAATGCTCTATATCTTACAAAACACCCCCCATGGTGTGCCGGACAGATTCTTCCAGACCATTGAATCCCTTCTCTGCTCCATATTGTGGAATGCAGGCCCACCACGGATTGCTCTCTCCAAGCTGATGCATGGAGTGTACGACGGAGGCATCGGCCTCCCAGATATAAAGAAGTATTACTGGGCAGCACACTTAGCGATAGCAAACGATTGGATGTTTGCCCATTGGAGCGACCCGACATTTAGGCTGGAACGACTTTCTATGGGACCTGAAGGGCATCAGACCGTGCTCTATAGCTCACCCAAGGCCAAAAATGTATTCCCCCAAACGCACACAGCAGCTCAGATATGGAGGGCAGCTACGTCCTACCTGGGTTGGAAGGGGAGGCTTACTGACATGACCCCATTATGGCACAGCGACGCACTCTCCCAGGTGCGTGACCTTCAGGGTTTCAAGGCGGGGGACCTAATAGGTATATCCTCGTTGAGGGATGTGTGGAGCGAGGGCAATATGCTTACCTGGGAGGAGCTACAGACTCAGTACAAGCTGGCTGTCACTGAGGCATACAGATATCTCCAGCTCCGACATGCCCTTGGGAAACATATCTCTCGGGGGACCCCCCTCCCGGACTCCTCCCCCCTGGAAGATAGAATCCTAACAGACCCATTAAACAAAAAGACAGTCTGCCTGATCTATAAAAAGTTGCGACATAACTCTCCTAATATTCTCACCACGTTGAGGTCCAAATGGGAGGGAGATATTGGAGACTGTGACGATGGAGAATGGGAGGAGGCGCTGGGGACCTTTCGTGAAGTAGCTATACACAATGGGTTCCGACTAATTTTCATGCGCATACTGCACCGCTCTTACTAACGTACAACACTTAAACGTATGGGCCATGCCCCAACGGGCCTTTGTCTTAGGGGTTGTGGGAGTGAGGGAACTTTCTTTCACATGATATGGACGTGCCCAGAGATTCAGGCCTTTTAGACCGCCATACACAGAATCATGGGGGAAGTTACTTCAGAGCTCCCCCGCCCCCAAAAACAGCGAAGAAATGCATTCTACATATCTGGGGAGATGATCTGCCACCAAAATACGTCAAGATTGGGCTAACAATAGGCCTTATAGTAGCTAAACTAAATATTGCACGATTGTGGGGAGCGGCCGCGACTCCGGTGGTGAGGGAATGGGAGAGGGATTTGGACTGGTGCATGATAAATGAGAAGCCGATATATCAAGGGAGGGGCTGCCCACGCAAGTGGGAGAATATTTGGGCGGGTTAGCGCTCCTACAGGGGCTTAGATACGGGATCCATCCCAACAAGAGTAGACTGTGAATGAGATGCACCTGCTACCTAGACGCCTGAGGCAACAAATCTATACTGGTTATGTCTAACTTAGATCATTTCTCCCTAAGTATCTGCTAACAATGTCTTTTATTTTATCTGATGAGATATGTCTTTGAACCTTGAATCTCTGTATGCTGCCAAATGTTTATGTTGTTTTGTATGTTCCTTTCCTTACTTAAAACAAAATAAAAAGATAATATAAAATTTAAAAAAACATAAAGAGGATGCAGTTGGTGAGTTTTAACAGGTATGTGTGCCCCTCAACAGTAGGGACATGCCATCTACTTCTGCCCATCATCCTCTGTTTACCCAGACTGGTGCCCTGAATCTCAAAAGTGCACCGCTGCCACTAAATTAATTTCAAGTGACCTCAAAGCCTTGTGAACTGTGGAAGAGGGGGATATGCCTTCTCCAATAACAACTTGCATGAGCAGCAACATGGAGTTTTCTAAGCCATCGCCTATTTATATCTGCTCACTTTCAGTTTGTCTGGCGAGAGCGTGGCCACAATCAGCACAATTTGAATAGTCCTTTGTATATATTTAAATCTCCATTGCTGTTGCCTCACAGGAAATCTTTGATGTTTTGGTGTCTAACACTTAAGCGCAAGAGTCTGAATCGACATAGAAAATATCAGATTCCACAATCTAATGAGATCAGTCTAAAGATAGGGACACATGCGGTACTTTCAGATTATCTTATCAAAAGGAAAACCATGCACAGGAGAATCAATAATGGGATTACTGGATATTACCATGTCATCAATGCACCTTGCTTTCAAAACTAGGCTTTCATTTTACATATCAGTGTATTCTGGGAGTCAGTCCCAGTTCTGATGAACTGAACCAGTAGGACTAACCCACTCGGAGACAATGATTTGTACAAGAAAGCCCCAGGATGGAAGCTGTTGTCTCCCTCATGATAGGGAGTCATTTGATAGCCCTAACTACCCCCCTGAATTGAATTATAACAGACTACAAAAATAATAGGCATGTAAACAAGAAAAGACACTTATATCTGACATATCAACTAGCTAGCAAGCGAAGAGCACATTGTTTCTAGAAATATAGGTACTCAGCCATTCGTGGCCTATGATGCCTTTCTTGGCCTCTGGATCTGCAAGTGAGACTGTGGAAGACCATGTCACTCCGTACGATGAGCACTAAACACATACACAGTTCTGGCTCTTTTGCAAGGCTTCTAAGAAAATGTAATGACTTTCCAACAGGTTTTTCACAGAACAGATCAGCCTACCCTGATGTTCTGCCATTGACCCAGTGTCAGAATGCACAGGGGGCTTTCTCTTGGGGTATAATATGTTTGTGAAATAAATGCTAGTTCCCCATTTGTGACTTCTAAGGAAAATGGATGTTAGATGATTTAAATATTGTACAAGGTACCTCCAAGGCTTACCAAAACAAGTCATCAAGATGCTGAAAGTGATGCTTTAATATTTACCATGCTAACAATATGTCGAGAATGGCCCAGTAATGTTACGGTACCAGAAATACATTTTAGTTCCGATAGCCACTGTGTTAAGCCATCAAATATGGCAAGTGGTGGTACTGCTGAGATAAGTATAAAAAGAAGTAGTATACTCTGTGGATCCTACTAAATACATTTGTACATCTACTCTTGGTACCAGACCAAATGTGCATTGCTGGCAAAGGAATAAAATGTGCCCCATCTGTGATTTGGAACTCATGGAACAAGGTACGGGTCATTTCAGACCAAATATACTTCCATCTAGCAACAGCAGGAACAGAAGTCTTCACATGGAAAAGAGAGCCATGATAACCTGCTTTTTGACTTTTTCCAGCCTCCCTGTGTTTTTCGCTCAGTGTGCTCTATAGTCTGAAACTTCAGTGAGGGTGCTGCATGTTGTTTGACGTTCAACTAGTAAAGCACTAGGATCTTTACAAAGCGTTTCACCCTCCTCCATAGTGGAGTGTGGATACTGGCACCTCACAGTAAAGCTATGGAGACTGACAGCTGGCAGTAGTTGAGATCCTAGCGAGGGGCAAAGACCTTTACACTTGTAACCCTGGGTCTTCTGATCAGATAGGCTCCTTCAATTCCGACTGCTTGTATGTAGTGAATTGTGTTTCATGAATTCAGGCTGGGGTAAAGAGTGCACAGCGACTGCTCTGTACGGCAAATGCCGAATAAAAAGGCAAGATGGTGATTTCCTGCACAAGGCAAGTCCATTTCGTCTTAAATGAACCTGGCACAGCTCATGGGACTCCAGAACACTTAGCAGTTTCACATTTGTCTGCTTTTTGGGCTGCAATATGCATTCAGTCCAGAGCCCCGCCTGAACGCCGAAGAGTGACCTAAACCATTATGACCACATGGGGATATCAGCATTTAGATCCCCTGTACAGGCGTCAGACTTGTGGAGGACCAATACACAACCAGTAACTAATAGAGCCTCCCCTGTTTGTGGTCTGTAAGGACTGTCTGGAACTTGCAAAGAACCTTTGAATAAGTCTGCACGCCTCCACCCCCCTTTCATATATTCATTCCTGTGATGATTTGGAATCTGCTTTCTCCACATCTGTGTAAGCGGTTTTCCATTTATGGGATTTGAACATGAAGGTCCTTTCAGCTGGCCTATTTTGTTCAACCATACCTCGGCTAGTGATAGTGAGCTGTAGTGCTCTAAAGCTCTGTAGAACCAGCACAGAGGGACAGCTGGCCAGACCGTACTCTGGAAATTGATGTTTCACCACCTCCCCCACTTGTACCCTCCCTAACCCCTTCCCACCTGTACACTACCCAAAACTGGACCAAGCCTAGGATTCTTGTGCAAGCCCTTGGAGAAAAGAAATCTATACTGTTTGAGTAGAGGAGATGACCCCAGTTAGTATGACAGGAAGCCAATTCTAGCAGACAGAATAGCACTTGGAGGTCATCTTGAAAAAGTAAGCCACCCAGGGGCCACTAGGACCCGCACAGCTTGACTGACTAGTAAGAAAACTGAAGACATCTGATTTGCAAATGTGTTGAGGTCTTGTAGGGGATCATTATGGGACTGAAAGGATGGTGAGTAGGCATTGCCCTAACGTATTCTGTACAATTCATAACTTTGTGAAAACTCATACAGCCTCTTCCATTTGTCTTCATTTATTACTTTTAAATAATGCAGTAAACAGTACGTTTCTAGGGGTAAGTAAACATGTGAATAAAGGAAATACCATAACAGATTTACTCTAGTACATGATTGTCAGCCACAACTCCATTTCTTTGTCTTTAAAATAAAACACCATAGAATCAGATCAAAATATAATTAAAAATGACATTAATAAAACATTCAATTATAATTCAATTTAAACTTTTTATAAATGCACAAGACAAATGTCATTTACTCCTAGGATCCAAAATATTTAATTTTTCACTCAAGAGCCCACAAACTCAAAAATGTATGTACTTGTCCATCTTTGGTGTACATCTGTTTTTTCCAGATATACATTTTGAACTAACTTATTTTACTATTGCTCTACAGTTGGAATGATCGGGCTATCCAGCTTTTTTACAACCATGGTTGAATTTATTAACATTACTGGAAGGAAAAACAATTTCACTCTGCTTGGTTCTCAGACGTATGCACCCAGGAGGATTCTCACATGATCAGAAGAAATTATGACTTGTGTTTTTCAGATAAAAACAAAATGTCCAACATCTTTTCTAAGGAGTAAGCAAAAAGAAACCATATGTTGCCAAGAACAAGACCACATATGGAAAGTGTCCACGTTAGTACCCTACCGATCTGTTATCTGTCCATGAGTAAGGTATAGCCTAAAAAAATTATGTGAGATTTTAGAGTCTCCATTGAGGCTAGCATCAAGTGCATCACAACCAACAAGTCTTCCCAAAGAGCTTAAACTCCTCTACTGAGTCGAACATGTTCTGCTATGTATACATTACTTGTGAATTATCCATGGGACTATATTCCATGAGGCTCTTATGGTTCTGGGAAACAGTGTGTATAAGTAAAGCTGAAAATATCAACATACAATGTGTGCTGTGCATGATTCCCCAGTCAGTCAATTCGATTCTGCAGATAACCTCCAATTCCTTAATAATGCTGAAAGTTGAGATTCCCGGGAAGACATTTCTGTTGGTCAAAGAGAACTAAGTATCACCAATCTCACATCTAAATCATTTATAGAAGAGATTCTACAAGCCCATTATTCTAAGGAAATATTAGAAAGATTCCTTACTGGGAATGACTGACCAGCTGTGGGACTTCTGGGACCAACCAGCTGTTCTGAAGAGATATCCTAGAGATCTGAGCATACAGAACGTAAAGAGCTGTACAGTGTCTATAGTTTAACTAGTCTGTTAAAGAATTAAGGCTAGTAAAACCTTAGGAATTTGTTCTGAAAGGTTTTAACTTTCATGCCAGCAGTAGAACATTTACCAATTCCGAATTACCAGATTCATAAAGAGACACCACAAAGGAACCTATAGTGGGGGCCAGCTCATTTCCAGTACCAGCAATCCCAATGAACACCAATTAGATATGTAACTGTTTTCCCTTTGTAGTGCATCTGGCACCTCCAAGTCAGACATCTGTCGAGCCTTGTGGCCACATTACCTTAATGCTCACCTAATCATTTGGTTAGTCCATTTAGAGGATTAAATCATTTTGTTTTGGGTGATCGGACTTTACTTTAGGTGGTGTGCTATTACATGCTTTAGATGTTTAAAACATTTTGTGCTTTCTAATTTTCTTCCTTTTAGCTGCCAGGAATCAAACTTAGCGAGTTGTGCCCCATCGCATCCTGGGCTGCTGATAATGCAAGCCAATGGGCAGACACATTAAGGCATACTTGATGCATTTTAACATTACACAAGGACATGTTGACCACTGACGAGGTACTGAAAAAAGACAAGGTTTCAGGGGATGCCAGAGAACTCATAATCCTTCCACCACAAGCTGGAACGCCTACAAAGGCCAAAGTTATATGAATTGTAGCGGGTTACGACATAAACACTATAAAACTGTTTGGGATTTGGGCTTTGGCCACAGAAGGTTAAATTGCTTATGTGTGTAGGTATAGGAAAGTCAACAATAGGGAGGGTCAATAAATCAGACTGCAGTTTTAGCAAAATCCACAAGATGCAATAATCTGTGGTATAGATTTCTTATAATTTATTACATTTCACCACAATTCAGGTTTGTGAGGTCAGGTAGATTGTGGAATTCTGCGTGTATCCAAGTGCGAAGTGATACACATAACATAAGGCACCAGAAACTATGAAGGGGAACACAAGATGGGAGCTGAGATGTAGCAATATCTACATCTATTTATTTTAAACTTGACTGATATGATGTATTCCCTAAATGAACGAAGGCACAAATGTTTCGGTTTGGGATTGTGGCAGCTTGCCATAAATGGCTTATTTTTATTGTTTCTAAATTTTCCTTTTTTAACAGATTTTTACACGTACATTCAGAGGGTAAACAATACGTTTCATGCTATACATTTAAAAACCGAGAAGTACAGAAACTAGATTTTTAGATGCCTCACCAATATCTGTGCATAATGACAGCATAGTAAATTTCAAACAAGCATTGGCAAATCCAATAGGTCTCGCCTTTTGGCTTTGCTAATGCTTTTTGCTGACTGTTCAGCATTTAAACAAACAGTGGCATGCCACAGGGGAGAGTGGGGGGAAGGTAAATGTACCTCACGGGCCGCCGCAAGAGAAGGAGAGAGCAGCAGACTCAGCGCCTCCTCCAAGCAGGTCGCGGCGCCTGTGGACCACCCACTTGAGACCGGCCCTCCGTGGGCTATGAATACAACACAGGGGACAAAGGGAATGCAGAAAATGGGAGGGGGTGGGAGCATGGTGAACATGGACAACGGGAGGGGGACGGGAACCAAGGGAATGCGGACAAGGGGAGGGGGCGGGAGCATGGTGAACACCGACAACGGGAGGGGGGTGGGAACAAAGAGAATGCGGACAACGGGAGGGGGGTGGGAGCATGTTGAACAGGGACAACGGGAGAGGGGCGGGAGCAAAGGGAATGCGGACAACGGGAGGGGGAGGGAGCATGGTGAACACAGACAACGGGAGGGGGCGGGAGCAAAGTATAACACAACAGGAATTTAAAAGCAAGCCGAGGCAAAAGAAAAAGTAGTGTGGGTACTAAAACATATGGCCCGTATCAAAGGATCCATGCAGCAGGGGCAAACGCATGGGTGGAAAAAAACAGCCACAAGGCGGGACAAATTTACTGTATCCACCAACCAAAACTATGCCATTTAGAAAGGCAGACTAAGTAACCAATCACATGCGGTGGGCGTGTGGTGGGTGTCTTCTAACTTCACAAAGCCATTACAGCATGCCTCGCAGAGTAGCGCATGCGCGCTGCCTCTAGGCTCGACCTAAAAAGAGAAAAAATGTCCTGATGATTCTTAAATAGCTGTAAATGTGTATTGGAATTCTGATATTTTCAGTTAAGTGTTTAATTTCTTTTGTACATGGCTAGTTAACACACTACCCCTACAGACATGGAAGAGCGAGCATACATTTATCAATTAAATAAATGTGAAAATATACTAGCTAAAACTTCCTTTTCAGCAGCAACCAAAAACAAGTATGGATAAATACCAATAAGATGAGGAAAAAAAATACATATCAAAAGTTAAAAATAAGAACAAATAAACAAAAGTTGAAGGAGGGTGATGCTCTTATGTGATAACCAACCCCCTGCTATCTATGGAGAAAGAGGGCTGTAGCCTACACTAGCTGCAGCTCATCGCACCAGCTCTTAACTCTCACACTGACAGCTTTTAGTGGGGTATAGTGAAAAGGGGTTGAAATCCCAGAAGATGGTGAAGAAAGATGACAGAGGGTGGAAAGGATACTGCCAATAGAGGCTGGGGAAGATGTCAACACAGTAGGTACATTTTCTGGGGCTTGGACAGGGACGAGAAGCTACCACTGAGGGTGGTGGGGAGGGCAAGGCGACACAGGACAGGGGTGGAAACAGCACATGGTGGTTGAGGATGGGGGCTGGCACCAAGTTCTTTTTTTATAATAAAGACAGGAAGGAAGGAGAAGTGGAAGAGTGTGGTGGGAGTGCATGGCAGGACACCAGGTGTACGTCGGCAGGGGAAGAGGACTGACTTAGTCGGTGGCATACACAACACAACAAAACACTACATGGGCAATGATCAGTAACGTCGAGGTTTATAACTTGAGCTTTCAAATAATGTCATGAACGACTCACATTTGCTCTGGTTGTCCAGCCAATATCATTTGGAACCTCTTGGTGTACAACACCATCTAAACCTCTGAGATCTGAGTCTGCTCAATGGGGTAGACTGCCCAGCACAGTGGTGGAGGCAGGGGGCCACAGAACTTCAGGTGCTGACGTTCTTTTTATTTACTTAAGGTGTTTTCATCAAAGTACATGGAGTAGGTGTGAAGCAGATGGAGGGGTTCAGTTCTTTTAATGTTTCATGAAAGTTATTTCAAATGTAAAAAAATGAAGTTAGCTATTTTACAGAGGGAGTGTATACTTTTAACTGTGGTGCGATATTTGAAGATTTGTAAGTTGTACACCCTTTTTAATTCCAGGTTCCAAAATGGGGACGGGAACAGGGTGGGCAGATATATCCATAGTCAAAATCGCTGTTTCCTGCAGAGGCGATTTGGGACTGTTGTACTATAAGTACCACAGCCAACGTGAGAAGGGTTGGTACTGACCATTACATGTACAGCGGCTATGCAGAGAAATGCTTGGACTGGCCCTTACAAGTATAGAATGCGTACTGAGAAGTGCTGCTCTTGCAACTTACATGTATGGTAGTCCTGCCGAGTTGTGTAGGAAAGGTGCCATTAAAAGTACACAGGCCGTGTTTGAATGTGCCAATAATAATGGAGAATTGCTTTGAGAGATTCCTGACGTACATATGACGTGTAAATCCATTATGACCGATTAGTCGCCTCATTGACTAGCCATGCCGAAACAGATGATGGTGAGCTACTAAAGCATATTTTTTTCCATTTCCAGCACTAAGAAGTTGATCTATGTGGCTATCAAAACAGATGTTATTATATTTATTGGTTAATATTCATTTTGAATATGTTTGACATGCTGTTTAAGTATTCATTTAGGGTTTTGAAGAACACTTTTAGTCTATGAGGGTTTATTGACTATAATGAAAGTCATCGGACTTAGCAAAAAAAAAAAAAACAATAGGTCCATTGTTCAGTGAAGAAGCCCTACTCAGATGTGTGATGTCAGGGATGTCCAGCAGTCAACCGATAATGTGCTCTCCCGCAAGGACATGTGTCATGATGGCCAGGTTACTCACTCTGTTTAGAGTTCCCTGTTTAAATACTTGGCTAAAAAGCACAGTTTTCAGCTCTTCCCTTAATCTTTGAAATTTTGGTTAGTCCCTAAGAGTCTGTACTTCCTGTTTCAAAGATATGCACCATGTCTGTATTTGTGCTTCCCCCTTACATTCTGTTGGCAGCGTACCTTGATTTCTCTGCCAGGCTGGTATTCAGGTGCAAGCAGTTTTTGTAGATAGTTAGGGCACTTTTCACAAAATGTCTGTGAGTGGTGCATAGGAATTTGAATTTTATCCCATTCGCTTCACCGAGAGTCAGTGCAAAATCGTCACAGTGTGGGGCAAATGATCCTTATGTTGAGGGTGAAGAAAAGCCTGAGTGCTTTGATTTGAGTGAGTTGCAGTTTCAGGATCTGGTTTTGGGGAAACCATGGAGATATGCACAAAAGGATTTGGAGTATGAAAACAATAATACACTTACATGTCCAAGATGGGACTATTTAGGGAACATTCATATACGTATACAAATAGAAAGAACTGTGTCCTCTTTGCACTTTTGCTAATAGGGATCTGGAAGTTTCTGGGACGATTCACAAAGGCATGCAAGAGTATGTAAAACAGTATTATAGGATAGCTACTTCCCATACTCCTAAGTGCATTTGTGAATCAGTCCCCAACTATACATTGTACCACAATAGTCCAAGAATGCAAATGTCAGGCCCAATTTGGTCTATCTGGCAGTTCGAGTAAATTAGCAGCATGGTCATGACGTGGAAGATTAGCTGATGGTTTGTAACTTCCACCACATAACTTATGCAGGGGGAAAGGAGTAGAAATTAGACTCAAAAGTAATTCCTGTTCTTAACCTTTTGTGATGAGTTTGACGGCCCTCCCAGAGGTCAAGGACAAGAGAATGGTTATAAAATGACTGAAGTGCTCTCAAACAGGTTTCAAAAGTATAGCATGATATCAATCTGGGTCTTTGATCTTCGCTCTAGTTGTAGATTAATTTTTACATTTGAAGTAGGAAGTGGTCTTGTTTGGTGCTCTGGACCAAGGGGTGCATGTCGATGCATTAAACAAAAGCAGACAAAAGCTGTATCGATGGGGTACCTCATACGTTTTCTTCTTGATGATGAAATCTGATCTGATAGTTTAGCTACACTTCAAGAGGAAGGCATTTATTTATGTATGTACTACTCCAGATATTACCATCCATTAATGTAACTGGTTCAATAGAATATAGCAATCCAGTTTGTAATAGCACGTTGTAATATACATTCTAATTAGTAAACGTGAGCAGTGAGGCATTCATCTCTGATGCCTGTCAGGACTCATTCAGTGGCAGGTCTGAATGCAGATTTTGCTTCAGGGAAAAAAAACATCCTCAGATTCCATCAACCCCCAAGTTGACAGGTATTCTCCTTTTCTAGTATATTACTTGGCTACAATATGTTTTGAGACTGCCTTTTATCAGAATAGGCCTTTTGAGTCAGCATTGGCTTCTTTGGGAGTGAGGCACTTTGACTAGAAAATGGAAGTGATTTATTATCTCCGGATATCAAAGAAGAACAGCAAGAAATGCGTTGGTCCACAATAGGTCCATCGTAGGTTTTACACCTTAAATCTAGAAGCTCTTTTCATCATCTAGGGTTCGCTCACTGGTGCAATGAATGAGAAGGAGGGAGGGAAGTAGGAAGAGGGACTTCAAAGAAATGGATTCTGATGGAGTTGTCTTGATGGATAATGTGTCCCACCCATGTATTTGCACTTTTCCCAAGGAAGAAATTTGGAAAATCTTGCAGTGCTGAGTGGACAACAGGGAGCATTATTCATGATCTGTAGATCAACTAATCTGAGGTGAATTCTTAACAGCTCGGGTGTCGGGCATCCATGTCGCTTAGTGTTGATCATGGCTCATCTGAAGCTGGTGTTAAATCCTCAAGGAGTTAAATAAAATGATTAAACATCATAAATATGTAACAAAAACCTATCTGCAGGATTTCAATGTAGAAAATTGAAGGCTCAATATGATTATTCACTGTTAGATGTTTGAGGCCCTGTACTACTTAAAACTAACTTTGTGCATTTCTTGGCTATATCCTGCTTTCTATATTTGTACATGTTCTTTCTCTCATGCCTGCAGGGCCACATTAAGCCAGGTACTCATTCTTTATACAGGCTTACGCAGCATATTAAATATGTATTCTATGTAATTTTCCATTGTATTTTGACTGTAATGAACTAAACAATATCGATCTTTGTTCTTTCACGCTTGGCTCGTATTCAAGAAGGCTAGCAGCCTGGAGAATTTAAGTAGTTACTGTTTACCTACATGAGAACAATCTGAACCACACTTTCAGCTTCATTTCCAAAGAAAGGAAAGCAACATCTTAGAATTGGTCGCTTTCAGATAAACGGAGTACTTTTAAATCAGAGGAAATTAAAGACACACCCTAAGAGCACTAGTGTACTGTTTAGAAAATTAGTATGACATGTCAGCCCACAGGCTTTCCCTGTCCAGATTTGTTGAACAGCTAACAATGCCAACATGCAACATGAAAGTCAGAGGCATTAAATCCTTTGTCACTGGGGCTTGTTTTTAAAAATACTTATGCGGGGATGAGCATGTCTGTGGACCACGTGAAGGAAGTTAATCCCTTCTTTCCCTACAGCTGAATACATGAATATAGAAGACAAAAAGTGTTTCTCTGGGCAGTGGGATGCTGTGGACATTGGGCATTTGGCCAGATCCAAGAAGTGCCTTCCCAATAAGTTCTATGGTAATGATAGATCTTGGTTTCATTCTGGATGTATGTCTCTCTCCTTGATTCCACTGATGGATAAATTCTACATGGCATGTTTTCTTCTGCATCTTATTTATTTATTTATACCTTTTCTTAAAGTGCACTCAACCACAAGGGTATCACTGTACACTACGACAACATGAGATGCTTGACATATAACCAGAAGACGAGGACAATAAGGTGAATCACCAAACTACTGAGGCAGTGTAGGAATGGGTGATGGAAAGACAGGATATCCGTCTGAACCGACAGCCGCCCTTTGATGCAGATCCGTACTTGGCACCCACGGTGTCTCCCCAAATGAAAAACCAAGTTAGATCACGCCACAGATCTCTGTCGTGCTTCTGTGGCTTTATAGATGCTTCGCCCCTCCAGCAATCTATTGACATGATGGACTCGACAGCCAGGGAGGTCCTCCGCACTCTGGGCAGGGGGCAGCCCCTTTAATGTCTTAACAAATTTTTGCTGTACAACTTTCTGCCCCCCCCGAAGGCCACCATGGCTTCCCAAATAATGTGATGAACATTGTTGTGTTAGGGACTGAGGGAGCAGTGACAGAGGGGTGCCGTGGTTGCCCGTCCCACGCTTTGCCCACCCAGGGACGGCTTTAGGGCAGCGCGACCAGGGCAGCTGCACCTGGCGCTGAACTTCGGGGACACTGTATTTAGAAATAACTTATGAATTTACAAGCACATACTGCAAAGTTTCCTGTGTGTCCAGAAGTATTCAGGCAACATTAAAAATGTCACGATAACTCTGGTGATTAACGTTTCTGTTTGAGAGAAATAAGTTTTAGTTTTGACTCATCATTAAGTAGCAGAAAAAGAAAAATAAGTTCACTATGCAGATAACAGAACTGTATTATATGTGTGTAGCTCAGTGGGCTACTGCTTTTGTCACAGAGATTATTTTGTTACTTGCAGTTCATAAGTTACCATCCTAATATAGCACAGTGATTTATGAAAGGTCATCAAAGAGCTGCATGCAAACTGCATAGTATAGGTTAGAAAGTTATGTTTTTCCCCAGTGTTCCATTATCTATTCCTAAGGTTGCTTAAAAGAGTTTGTTTGAGTAGAATTACATTTTTATTAGTAAAGCCAATCCCAACCAGCGCTTTAAAACAAATGAAACTTTTCAACATTGTTAACGAATTCTCCAATCCGGCTGCCTGCGAAAACATCACACCCTCACAGGAGCTGTGCGATAACCTTCCCCTCTTCTTCCAAGACAAGATCACAACCATATACACAAACTTCTAACCCCAACCCACACCTATGGACTTCCTTGACAGATATACCACCACCGTAACCGACACAAAGCACACACTGACTGGAACATCCTCTCCACCCAGGACACCACCTTCACCATAAAATCCATCCACTCAGGAGGTTCCGCAGACCCATGCCCGCACCACATCTTCAAGCTCAGAAATCAAAGGATCAGCCAGGAACACACCACCCTACTCAACACCTCTATCACCACTGCAACATTTCCCGATGCCTGAAAACACGCTGAAGACAGTCCTCTACTCAAAAAACCCTCCGCCGACCCCAGCGAACTCAAAAACTACCAGCCAACCTCCCTGCTCCCATTCCCAGCGAAGGTACTAGAAAAAATCATCAACAATCAACTCATGACACTCCTGGAGCGGAACCAGCTACTCGACACCTCCCAAACTAGCTTCCGCAACAATCACAGCACCAAAGCCGCCCTGATCGCAGCCACTGACGACATCCGAACCCTCCTCGACCATCGAGAACCAGCAGCTTTAATCCTCCTCGACGTTTCAGCAGCCTTCGACACCAACACACACTGATCGAAAGACATCGGCATCCAAGGAGACGTGCTCAGATGGATCACATCCTTCCTCACTGGAAGAACCCAGAGGATCCACCTCCCACCTTTCACCTATGAACCCAAGGAGATCACCTGCTGTGTCCCCCTGGGCTGATCACTCAGCCCCACGCTCTTCAAAGTATATATGACCCCTCTGGCCAACATCATCAGATCCCACGGTCTCAACATGATTTCCTACGCAGTCGACACCCAACTCATCCTCTCACTCACCGACGATCCCATCACCACCAGAACCAGTTTCCACAGATGCATGACAAATGTCGCTGACTGGATGAAGAACAACTGCCTCCAGCTGAACACAGACAAGACGGAAGTACTGATCTTTAGGCAACAGTAGCAACACATGGAACGACTCCTGGTGGCCATCACACCTAGGACCCGAACCCACTCCCTCCAACCACGCCAGAAACCTAGGAATCATCACTGACAACAAGCTCACCATGAAATCACAGAGCAATGCTGTCTCCTCCGCCTGCTTCCTCACTCTGCGCATGCTACGTAAGATCTTCAAGTGGCTGCCCCTACACATGAGATGCACCGTGACACAAGCCCTCATCACCAGCAGACTGGACTACGCCAATGCCCTCTACGTAGGAATCGGTGCACACCCTCTACAGAGACTTCAGACCATACAGAATGCCACAGCCAGACTCATCCTCGGCCTTCCCCGATGAACCCACATCACACCCCACCACAGGAAACTTCACTTGCTCCCCGTACATAAGAGATGCCAATTCAAGCTGCTGACCCATGCACACAAGGCTCTACACAACCAAGGACCTGCCTACCTTAACCACAGTCTGAACTTCCAGCAACCATCGAGAAGACTACGCTCTGCCTCCCTTTCACTTGTCCATACTCCCTGCATCTAACTCATGCACCTTTGGGCCATTACCTCACTTCCGAAATTCCGAATGGCCCTCAAGAGTTGGCTTTTCGAATAAGCTTCCGGAGCCAGGAAGCGCCTGGATACGGGTGGTTAGCCACTCTTTATAAATCCTGATTGATTGATTGATTGGAATGTATATAAGAGAGGGGTTAAGGAGAGATGAGGGGCACTTGTGGAGGGTGTTTCGTCACGGAATGCATTGAGATGGTCAATGGAGGGGTGCCAAACAAATTTTCGCACTGGGCGCCATTAGTGTTAGCCACCTGCGTCCACCAGACGCGAGTGGACGCTGTTTGTCTCTCAGCCTTTATTTCCTGATGGGTGTATCTTAGTTTGTTTCTCTCTTTTTCTTCTCAACTTATAATAGTGTGGTAGGACAGCAGAGTTTTGAGGGGTACGTTGCATAGTTGGGAAATGCATCACCAGGATGGGAGGGAGGTTCTGCCCCGTTGGTGGCAATCTCAGTTCTTTCACACCACAGATACTTTGTATCTTTGTGAAGTGTTGAAAGGGGAGAGGAGGGTGGGACGTTTGAGATGGATGTCTTTTCTGACTTTTCTATTAGACTTATAAGTTTAGACACCAGACTGTACACCACACATAGCCATGGAATCGTTATTTCTCCCCTATGGCTGAATGTGACTTAGGTCCAGTTGCTAATCTTCATGATGAACGGTAATGGCCTGCTTGACAAGGTAAAAAGAGGAGCAGTCCTCAAGACAGCTAAGCACCATGATACAGATGTCCTCTTTCTTCAAATAACCCATTTACTGGGCACGAAATGTCCCTTTTTCGGTCATATAGGATTCACTCAGTTATTCCACTCGGGGTTCACGAGGGGTTCAAGAGGAGTGGCAATTCCTGTTAGGATGCAGTCTGCCGTTCCAGGTCAGTTGCTCCTGGCTGGACAAAGCAGACAGATATGTACCACTCTCTGGGTCACTATATGGCAGCCCAATTTCCCTAATTAATGCCTACACGCATCCCCCATTGTCAATATTCTTTGGAGATAATTAGGGGGCTACTGATCGTCTTCCCTTGGGGCCCTGGGTTTTGGGAGGAGACTTGAATTGGGTGGCTGACTGTGTGAGGGATAGGTGTCGGGACTCAGGGGTCCCCCACCGCGGAACCTCAATACTGCCTACATTTTGGCAGCATTGGGGATTACCAGTGTCTAGCAAGACTTGCATTATCAAGAAATGTGTTTTACCTTCTATTCTGGAACACATGGCATGGTTTCATGCCTCAACTACTTTTTGATACCCAGATCTGAGTTGGCCTCAGTGGCAGGATCTCGTATTCTGGCCTGCAGACTCTTGAGCCATTCTCCAGTTGAACTCACCTTGTAGCGGATCTCCAGAGGGGCAAATCCAGTTGGCATTTTAGAATGTGATGGTTGCAGGAAAGCGCTGTAGCAAAACACATTGGGGATGCTATCAAGCCATTCTATGCTGTCAATAAAGGATTGGTCTGTTCCCTGAGCCTGATTTGGGACGCCTGGAGGGCTAGCCTGTGCGTGGATATCATCAGTTATCAGACTGGTAAAAAATTGACGTTGCCAGCGGAAAGTGCTAGAATTGGAAGTCCGAATCCTCTAATTAGAATACCGACATTCACTTACTCCCTCACCTCCCCTCATCACAGATTTGTTATACCATAAAGCACTATTGTAACAAACACTATTAGACAAGGCCCTATTGGCCTGATCGGCAATGCACAGTTGCATATATCAGTAGAGACAAGGTCAGCACGACCATGTAACACCTGTGTCAAAATACTCCCAAAAGGGAACCCAATGCTCACATTACAATCGATGATGGGCACAAAGCTACCAGTGACTGTGACACAGCACGGACATTTGCCAACTTCTATGCTAACCGCGTACTCGCGGGTGATCATGCCAGACACTAGTACTGTGACTGTTTTTTGGCAGATCTTCCTATGCGGCGTCTTTCAGAGGCAGAAAAGATCTCAATAGAAGGGGAGGTCACTAAGGAGGAGTTAACAGAGACCCTGGCCAACTACAGTCTAGTAAAACTCCAGGACCCAATGGATTCCTAGTCAAATTCTTTCCATCCTTAGCGTACAAGCTGCCAGATCCTCTGTTAGTAGTTCTGATGGAATCTGCAGCGCGGGGCCAGCTACGCTGGATCTCCGCACCGCTGATATTGTACTTGTACACAAGTCCAGCAGGCCACCCGATGTTCCTATTATCGACTGATCTTGCTACTAAACATAAAGGCCAAGATACTTGCTAAAGTCTTGACTAACCATCTAGCAACAGTGATCCACTTGTTACTGCACAGCGATCAATAGGGCTCAATGCCCAATCATGCCACCAGGCATCATATCCCTAGCCTCCACAATGCCATGGCACTGGCGAATAGGCTGAACGGACCCGCTATGATCCTCCTCCGCGACTATGAGAAGGCAATATAATCAGTTGGGTGGGACTAGCTATTCACTTTATTGCAGAAACTTAAGTTTGGTTCCATCTTTCTCAAGTTCACTCGGGTCCTCTATGCAAGCTCTTTGCCAGGGTCCGTTTGGGACGGGAGGTCTCTGACATATTGCCCACAGCGCAGTATGTAACAGGGGTGCCCACTGTCACCTCTACATCACGCTCGTCATAGAACCTTTTGCAGAATGGATCAGAATAGGCATGGAGATGTTGGTAATCAAGTTGACTGAGGGAATGAGGAATAGACCGGCACAATATGCAGATGACTTTCTGCTCTTTTTAAAGGATCCTGAATGGTTCCGTCTGAGAGCCCTCCAGATGCTCTGCATCTTTGGGAGGTAAGCAGTCTTCACCTTAATAGCTCCAAGTCCTCCATATTCATGGTGGGTGATCAGCTGCGGTGTCTTGGATGGGCACGGGACCTTCGGGTGGTACAGGGTGGCTTTCAATAGCCCTAAAGTAACTATAGCTCAAGCCTTCACCATGAACTGCTAATTGCCTCACGTATTACATCACTCATAACTTGTTCTATGACATCATTGTTAACATCACTGCAACATCTGAAATTACATCATTGATGACAACACTGTGTGTAGGAATGTTCCTTGTTCCTAGTCCCTCCTCTTACAATCCATACATCCAGATTTCAGGCAGCTTCTCTGTCTACCAGTAGTTCTCTATCCAACGGTTGCATTGGGAGAGGAAGGCGCGGTGTGTGTCTGTGCCACAGCAAGGGTCCAGACCAGAGACTATATGGGTTTTCTTTAGCAGAAGAAAACAATCCATACCGTGTCTGGCTAATTTAACTGGCACAGACACATATGCCAGATGTGATATGAATTATTTCTTACTCTCAGAAAAAATCCAAATAGCGCCGGGCTTTTGCTGGGATTTGGATAGACACACATCTACACCCAAGCAAGCAACTCGGACACCATTTGGATTTTTTATTATCCACCCTGGAGAGGAGACACACAGAGACGTCTGTGCACCCATGAGAAGCCCAGAAACGGTTTGCTTTTTTTCTTAGCTTCAGAAAACATTCAACTTCTCAGTGGGGCACAAAGACATGTCAGCGACCAGCGAGGAGACCAGGGCAGTGTCCAGCTTCTCACTAGGGCACAGAAACACACATCTGGCCTGGTGCTGTCTAGCACATAGGAACAACTGCCAACCTCAAACATTTCTTTTTTTTTTTGTTTACTTTTTATTGAAACAACAACACACCATCAGTATTTACAGGATACATAATATAAAATAGACCGACAATTTACAAACAAATCAGATATGTCATCGTCATTAGCTAATAATGATGGTGCAGTTACCAGCTCTCTTTCCCCCCACCCTGGCTCTCTTCCCCCCCAATTAAAGTGATTCGTCCTCCCGATCATGTACAGTCAACGGGTCACATAACATACCCCGATAGCTATTCCACTTCTCCCAGAAACCTCAAACATTTCTTAACACTAGACAGCAGGAAGTGTCCTCGGTGGTGTGACATATATACATACTACCACTTTTTCTTACCCAGAACGCCCTGCACAGGTCAAACATTGGTTAAAAAATAATTTCATTATATTTCTGTGATGGAGAGTTTTGGAAATTGTGGGGAACACCAAACCTCTCACCAACCAGAGTTCCCACATTTCTGCCAATAAAAACAGTACCTCACGTGTGTGGTTGGGCCTATCTCAACTGACATGACCAAGGCATATATACAACCGTGTGAAGTCAATACAATGTCAATGTGGCTCCACAGTACTGTTCCCTGTAAGGTGCGCGCAGTGCTGTGTGTGAAGTGTGCACAAACAGCACATACCGGGAGGGCGTTCATGCGCCCAAAGGGAGAAAATGCTCTTTCACTTACTGCCTTTCTTTTGTAACTAGAGAACATGTTCTATGACATAATTGTTAACATCACTGCAACATCTGAAATTACATCATTGATGACAACACTGTGTGTAGGAATGTTCCTAGTCCCTCCTCTTACAATCCATACATCCAGATTTCAGGCAGCTTCTCTGTCTACCAGTGGGTCTCTATCCAACGGTTGCATTGGGAGAGGAAGGAGCTGGTGTGTCTGTGCCACAGCAAGGGTCCAGACCAGAGACTATATGGGTTTTCTTTAGCAGAAGAAAACAATCCATACCGTGTCTGGCTAATTTAACTGGCACAGACACATATGCCAGATGTGAAATGAATTATTTCTTACTCTCAGAAAAAATCCAAATAGCGCCGGGCTTTTTGCTGGGATTTGGATAGACACACATCTACACCCAAGCAAGCAACTCGGACACCATTTGGATTTTTTATTATCCTCCCTGGAGAGGAGACACACAGAGACGTCTGTGCACCCATGAGAAGTCCAGAAACGGTTTGCTTTTTTTCTTAGCTTCAGAAAACATTCAACTTCTCAGTGGGCACAAAGACATGTCAGCGACCAGCGAGGAGACCAGCGTAGTGTCCAGCTTCTCACTAAGGCACAGAAACACACATCTGGCACGGTGCTGTCTAGCACATAGGAACAACTGCCAACCTCAAACATTTTTTAACACTAGACAGCAGGAAGTGCCCTCGGTGGTATGACATACATACATACTACCACTTTTTCTTACCCAGAACGCCCTGCACAGGTCAAACATTGGTTAAAAAATATTTTCATTATATTTCTGTGATGGAGAGTTTTGGAAATTGTGGGGAACACCAAACCTCTCACCAACCAGAGTTCCCACGTTTCTGCCAATAAAAACAGTACCTCACGTGTGTGGTTGGGCCTATCTCAACTGACATGAACAGGGCATAAATACAACCGTTTGAAGTCAATACAATGTCAAAGTCAATGTGGCTCCACAGCACTGTTCCCTGTAAAGTGCGCGCCAGCGCGCGCGCGGACCTCTGTCCTCCCGAGCGTGCAGTGCTGTGTGTGAAGTGCGCACACACAGCTCATTCCAGGACTGCGTTCATGCGCCCAAAGGGAGGAAATGCTCTTTCACTTGCTGCCTTTCTTTTATAACTGGAGAAGAAGACCTGCGGGTCTGATTGTGGGCCTTTTGAAAGTATTTATGTTAATCAAAGCGCCCGTCAAAGGCTGCATTTAACATAAATACTTTCAAAAGGCAAACAATCAGCCCCACAGCCTCGCTCCATTTAGATATGAACTGCATCAAGTCTACAAACACGAACGAGGTGTGCTTTCAGAATCATCTGAAAGCACATGTTAGTGCTTTTAAACTTGATGCATTTATAGAGCGCTGCTGTGGGGCTGATTGTTTGTCTTTTGAAAGTATTTATGTTAGATGCAGCCCATGACAGATGCTGTGATTAACATAAATACTTTAAAAAGGCCCAAAATCAGCCCCGCCGTGCTGTATTAAGAACAGAAATGCAGCATGTTTAAAAGCACAACATGATTTTAAACTTGGCTAAAAAGGCTAAAAAGGGCTTCAGCCCCCCCTTTGCTCCCTTTAATTATCAGTCATGGACCATTCAGGCAGCCCTAGTACACAAAAGTGCTTTCTATTTATATTTGCTGTTCGAAGCATGCGCAGATAAGTGCTGAAAACACTGGGACATCAAAATAATGAGCTGCCAACCCTAATCATAAGACTGGAAGTTGGTTGCAGGATCAGCACATCATTTATTTCCTCCACCCTCGATCCCTGATTAATGCCATAATAGAATTGTTTAACTTATATCTGAAACCCTACTCAATAACAAGCTGAGTTAACTTCAAGTGTCTGGGAATGCACCCTCAGACAACTCGCTTCTCATTCTCGCCGTTCACTTTCACGCTCACCCTGCACTCACAGTGATCACTCTGCACTCACAATGCACTTGTGCTGTTCACCGTGTACCTCACCCTGCAGTCACACGAGCACACTACTCAACCTGCGCTCATGTGATTCTTCACTCACCTGTCCAGCTCACTGCTCAATTTGCAATCTCACTCAAACAATCCCATCACTAACCACGCATTCATTCGTCCCACTCTGCACTTACATCCACACCCAAATTCATATTGACACCTCACTCACCCTGCAGTCACTCCTCTTACCCTACTCTCACACTGTTGCATCGCTCACCGTGCACTCACATGGGCACTCCTGCCACCCACACAGCGCAGAGGGTTAATGTGCCTGCTACAAAGAACGTGTTCCATGCAGATCACAGAACTGAGTGTGAGTAAACTATGAGCAGCGCTATTAAAAAATGAAATGTTTGTCAGAAAGGTGCTATAGAGTGATGAGATGCATTGTTGGTGAGTGGTAGTGAGGGAATTAATGGAGAAGGAGGAAATGGGGGAGGGGTCACCAAAAAAGACTGTTGCCCAGTGTGCGACCAGTGCTAGGGCCAGCCCTGGCTGGGAGTGTTAGCCCCCCCGAAGTTTGGGTCTAGTTGCTCCCCTGATCACAGCGTCCGTCATGGGCTGCATTTAACATAAATTCTTTCAAAAGGCAAACCATCAGCCCCGCATTTAGAAAAGAAATGCAGCAAGTTTTATATAGTGCAAACTCAACACAAAAGTATTGGAGCAATTTACATGATTTATTTATTTATTTGTATGCACGGGGAGATTAATTGATTTGCCGAGAATCACAGGATGTTAATCTGACCCGAGACTCAAAACCCATCTCCTAAATCGGCAGCTCTAGCATTAAGCCACAACCTCTACCACAAGAGCGGAAGCATTTTCAATGTTATATACAACTTTATGCAACAAACAACCATTGACAAAGCCAATAGTCCTGGCTTCTTGTAGGTGTAATGTTACTTGTATTATATATCTGGATGCAATGACAGAAGAAGCAAAATATCAGTCGGGCGGCACACTATGCTAAGCACAGATTTTTAGCTTAATTGCTATTAAGCCACGCCCTTAATTGCATTGGTCACGCCCCTTTGAGAGACCCCCTAGTTTTTTCATCCCACTTAAAGCCCTGGTCTACACGCGCGGTCGGGTTCTTGGCGCACACAGCCTTGGCTGCAGCGCACAGAGACCTTACTCTGCCGCACACAGAGGAAAAAAATTAGAGGGAACATTGCCCCACAGGGTCACGATTTTGGCCTATTCCTGTCTCTTGCAACAAGCTCATCAACACGTGAAGTGTTGTTTTTTTAAGAAAAGTAGGAACTCTGGATGGTGGCACTGATTCCATTTGAATTAGGTACTGGACGTTTCGGTCACAAAATAATTTCAAAAAAACATTTTACCCATTCTTGCACACCACATCACTGTCAATTCCCCTGCGTATCCAGCTGGGGTTGGTAGGCTGCACTGGGTAGTGGCCAAACCTGCACACAAATGCCACAGACATCCACCTAGAATCTTCCCAATCAAAAGCATTGCTGTGAGCCGGGGCTTGGCCTGGGCTCATGGAAGATGGCTGCTCTTCCTTGAGCTCAAACCTGACATACTTGCTTCTTAGCTATGAGACTTGCAGCCCATCAACATTCCTTCATCCTGCTGCTCAGCACAAGTCTTCACTACTAATCAGGCACCATACTATACAACTGAGAGGACTACAGGGAAGATTTTAACTGATGTGGTGGTAAGCAGCAGAAAAGAGCACGCCAACCAAAATGGCGGTGTGTTCTCTCCATTAACCTGATCGGATCCAGCTCTTCGCCATCTATGCACACCACATCTGTCTTAGCCAAGCACATTTACTGTATAAAGCCAGAGCCCTTCTTTTGACCTGTTTGCACAGCAGTCAGCAGATTGACTCAGCTGCACCAGCGCACGTAATGGCAGCCACTACCTCATGAAGCAATATGCTCAGCTAATCCATAACAGCAAGCCTGTAATGAGTAAACGGGCTGAAAAAGCAATTCTGCTTCAATGTGATGGTTACTCCTTACAACCAAACAACATCTGTGATTTTGAGGTGCTGCCCTGTGGTCTGTCTGTTGCTTTCCACCTCTAAGCCTCTGAACCAACTCCCTGCACCCAACATCATAAGCGTAGCATGCTTCCCACAGACCACTTTTATAGCTGCCATTGGAAATCATTTCTGAAGCCTCCATGTACAAATAAGCCTGCAGGATTACACACAGACAGCAAAGTGCACTGAAAATGTTGCAAAACGCACATTCTCCAGCCCTCTGATCCTATTGGGCTCCCGCCACTCAGCTCTCATGGAAGTCCTCTGTAGCCAAAGTCAAGGTCTCTACGCGTCGGATATGCGCTGATGAAAGGTCCCATCAGCAAAGCAGCAATCGTCACACCTCAGTGCAAAATCAGTCACCTCAACCCCTCCTGCATTGGTACACAATAGGTGTGTGTGTGTCAGTGTGAATCTCCCCCAACCTGAGCTGTGTATTACATTTATGGGCATAATTTAACCTGCAGTTGTGTGGTGCGCACCAATGTGTGTCTTTGTCAACCTACGCACATAATACCTTTCAGGAGCAATACTATGTATTACTCTCTGGGCATGATAAACCTGCAGTGATGCTATGATCTAATTCTGCCATTTAAATCAATAACCAACCCTACAAAGGTTAGAAGCAAAGTACAAGCGTAGTAAATTGATGGAGCAAGAGGTGTGTCACATGTACATATCACGAACAAGACATGAACATATTAATAAGTGTGCTGTGGCTAATTCATGCCTAGGTCAATGAAAGCATGAGTTATTGAGTACCTCAAAAAAATGGTGTGTGTTACTTCAACCTAATGACAAAAATGTAAATCCAATTCATTTTAGAACGAGCTTAGTGGCAGTGGTCAAAACTCCCTCGCTACAACAAACAGTCTTGCAGACAAATGTAAATCTGATCTAGAGGAAACTGATCGGCCTGCAATTGTCTTAAATCACCTACAAGCACTTCATGACCAGTCGGTGTTATCAATCTCTTCGGCTACATCTGCCCTACACTTTAGTTGACAAAGTGAGCTGACCCAGCAAGATTGCGGAAATTAAAAATAACAAAGACAATGACTGCAATACAGGGCAAAAGCACACCAAACTTGGCTCTTCCATTCTAGATTCGCCAATTATAGAAAAAAATGACCCCAACCCAACTCCTGATATCATCTAAAGAAACTGAATGCTGTCTCCACTTAAACCAATACTGACCTTGAAGAAAGACTTTTAAGGCCTATTTATTTGTCAGCTTATGGAGGCTGAATCCAAAGTAAATAGATTAGAATATAATTGTTAATCACCAGCACAAACAAAATGATAGTCGACAAGCACAACAATCTCAACACAAAATCACTGATCTGGAGGACCAAAACAGGAGAGGTAATCTGCGTATTTTTGGTCTGCCGGAATGTACTGAAGACTCGGACTCAACATGTGTTGCTTTCTTAGAGCAATGGATTACTAAAGCACTAGGCCCAACTTTCAACACAGACTGCGAAATTGAGAAGATAAAACCAGTTCCTACGACGAAGAACAAAGGATCCAACACCATCAGGGCACTGATCTTCAAACCTCTAATATACCAACACACTGAACATATCCTGTCTCACCTTTTGAAAATCAAGTCCAATGTTCTTAGGCATGCTGCAAAGCATCCCGATGCTATGTAGCACAGCAAAAGATTTTTTTTAAAAAGGCATTTTGACACAGCCGCTCATGTCATTTTGCAGCGCACCCACAAAATGAAGCAAACATGCTTCTGTTTTTTACTGATCTGAGTTGGATTAGTAACAAAAAGAAAAAAACAAGTGAACTTGTCATGACGGAATGGTTCCGTCATGAGCATCGTTGCTCCTGTGCTCATGACGGAACCATTCCGTCATGAGGACAGGGGCACGAAATCCATCTGCTGCAGACAGCAGAGGGATATCTTTATCTCCCCCAAAGCCTCGGGAGCTGGGGAAGAGCTTCTCCAGCTCCCGAGGCCCCCCCGTTTCAGTGAAATGAAGATCAGCGCGCACGTCTCGCTGACTTCATTTCACTGAAACCGAAACTAAAATGAGCCTTTAGGCTCATTTCAGTTTCACTTTACGTGCTCAGGGGCTATCTCAGCCCCTGAGCACGTAGAAAGACAGGAGAGGTATCGTTGGAAAGGGAGAATCTCCCTTTCCAATGGTAACCCTCCCCAGTGGATCCCTGCTTGGGGATCGCCCCAGGAGGGCGATCCCCAAGCAGGGATCCACCCACTAGACACCAGGGAGGGGGGGCAAATGCCCATGCCCCCACCCCCCCCGTATTCATTACAGCCTTTCTGCCCCCCCGGGGGGGCAAAAAGCCCACTAGACACCAGGGATTTTTTTTAGGATATAAAAATAAGGGTGGGGGCTGCCCAAAACGGGCATGCCCATGCCCCCACCCCCCGCAATCATTACAGCCTTTCTGCCAACCCTGGGGGGCAGATGGGGGCAGTAGCCCCCAATCTGCCCCCCCGTGGGGGCAAAAAGCCCACTAGACACCAGGGATTTTTTTTAAAAATATAAAAATAAGGGTGTGGGGCTGCCCAAAACGGGCATGCCCATGCCCCCCCCCCCCACCACCATTACAGCCTTTCTGCCCCCCCTGGGGGGGCAGAGAGGGGCAGTAGCCCCCAATCTGCCCCCCCGAGCGGCAGAAAGCACACTAAACGCCAGGGATTTTTTTTGCGCAATTTTTTTTAGGGTGGGGGCTGCCCGAAATGGGCACGCCAATGCCCCCATTCCCCCCCCCCACAAAAATGACAGTCTTTCTGCCCCCCCGGGAGGCAGATGTGAGCTGTAGTTCCCAATCTTGCCCCCCCGGGGGGGCAGAAAGCCCACTAGAAACCAGGGATGTTTTTGTTTTATTCATGTAGGGGTAGGGGCTGCCCAAAATGGGCATGACAATACCCCCACCCCACCCCCAGAGAAATTCCAGTCTTTCTGCCGCCCCGGGAGGGCAGATGGGGGCAATGGCCCCTGATCTGCCCCCTGGGGGGCAGAAAGCCCACTAGGCGCCAGCATTTACGCAGGCTTTTTTTATGCATGGGGGTGGGGGCTGCCCAAAATGGTCATACCAATGCCCCCACCCCCACAAAAAATAGCCACAGTCTTTCTGCCCCCCTTGGGGGCATATCGGGGCGAACCCCCCTCCCCCGATTCCCCCCCAGGGTGGCAGAAAGCCCACTAGGCTCCGACTTTTTTTTAGCAATGTGCCTACCTGTGGATTTTGGGAAACCTAGCAAACCTGTACATTTTTTAAAACTAGACACCAAGGGGAATCCAGGATGGGGTGACTTGTCTGGCTCTCACCAGGTTCTGCTACCCAGAATCCCTTGCAAACCTCAAACTTTATTTTTAAAAAAACACATTTTCCTCACAATTCTGTGGTGGGAAAGTTGTGGAATCTGCGCGGATCCACAAATTTCCTTCTACACAGCATTCCCCCAGGTCTCCCGATAAAAATGGTACCTCACTCGCGTGGGTGGGTCAAGTACCCGCGACAGGCAAGGGCCCAAAACCTAATGAGGCGACATCAAAATTACCTATCACAAAACGACCTGGTTTTGCAAGAGGGGTCCCATGAGTTTTTGGCCCCGGGCTCGGCGGCCATCTAGGGAAACCTACCAAACCCACACATTTCTGAAAACTAGACACCCGGGGGATTCCAGGGAGGTATGGCTTGCGTGGATCCCCCAACGTTTTCTTACCCAGAATCCCCTGCACACCTCAAATTTAGCTGAAAAAATCACTTTTTTCACACATTTTTGTGTGGGAAAGTTGTGGCGTCACTGGGCTGACACAAATTTCCTAACACCCAGCGTTCCCCCAGGTCTCCCGATAAAAATGGTGCCTCACTCGTGTGGGAGGCCCAAGTACCCGCGATAGGCATGGGCCCAAAACGTATTGAGGCGACATCAAAATTGCCTATCACAAAACGACCTGGTTTTGCAAGGGGGGTCACCTGGGTTTTTGGCCCCGTGCTCGGCGGCCAGCTAGGGAAACCTACCAAACCCACACATTTCTGAAAACTAGACACCTGGGGGATTCCAGGGAGGTATGGCTTGCGTGGATCCCCCAACGTTTTCTTACCCAGAATCCCCTGCAAACCTCAATTTTAGCTGAAAAAATCACTTTTTTCACACATTTTTGTGTGGGAAAGTTGTGGCATCACCGGGCTGACACAAATTTCCTACCACCCAGCGTTCCCTCAGGTCTCCCGATAAAAATGGTGCCTCACTCGTGTGGGAGGCCCAAGTACCCGCGACAGCCAAGGGCCCAAAACGTATTGAGGCGACATCAAAATTGCCTATCACCAAACAACCTGGTTTTGCAAGGGGGGTCACCTGGGTTTTTGGCCCCGTGCTCGGCGGCCATCTAGGGAAACCTACCAAACGCACACATTTCTGAAAACTAGACACCCGGGGGATTCCAGGGAGGTATGGCTTCCTTGGATCCCCCAACGTTTCCTTACCCAGAATCCCCTGCAAACCTCAATTTTAGCTGAAAAAATCACTTTTTTCACACATGTTTGTGTGGGAAAGTTGTGGCATCACCGGGCTGACACAAATTTCCTACCACCCAGCGTTCCCCCGGGTCTCCCGATAAAAATGGTGCCTCACTCGTGTGGGAGGCCCAAGTGCACGCGACAGGCAAGGGCCCAAAACATTTTGTGATAGGCAATTTTGATGTTGCCTCAATACGTGCCGGCTGAGCTAGGGTTCAAAAACTACAGCTAGGCACTTTGCCAAACAAGCATTTGCAATGCAATAGGTCTCGCATTTACGCGAGTTTAAGCTATTGGCATTGTAAATGACAATGCCTTTTATTTATGTTCAAAAAACAAAAATAAAAGGCATTGTCATTTGTAATGTCAATAGCTCAAACTCGCGTAAATGCGAGACCTGTTGCATTGCAAATGCTTGTTTTATTACAGTGTTACTTCATTTCCCTTATTTCATGGTTTTACCATACATAGCATATTCACTGTCCCTCCATGTAGAACCGTGGCCGGACTTCCGATTGAGGAGCCCCGAGACGGATGTCGGTCATGAGTCCCTGCCGTGAGCAATATTAATAAATGCTCAGGCGTTTTGGGATAAGTGGACAAGGGACATCACATAGGGTAGGATAGGTCGCACAAAACTAACAGACTTGAATACAAATGTAAACGGGCTGCAGCAATATTAACAGGGCGGCAAGAAGAGTCCCCCTCCCCCTTCCTACCCCGGGGCTATAAAGGGTCCTTCATTCACTCATTGGGTGACCCTGCATTAACTGCTCTCCTCCTCTCTAATACCACGCAGAGCCAGCATTGCTCGCTTGGGAGACACGTCCCCAGTATGACAGACAGACACAGCATACACTGCAATAGCCTTTAAATATCAGGCACAAAGCAATGTAATGTATATGATAATGTCCAAATGTTAATCTGAGAGTGCACACAAGCCTTGTGAGAACAGAAGTACCGAACGCTTTACTCGGTGTGACACACTTCTCTGCTGCACACACATAGACTGCACATACGGTGAAAGGGTGCAGTAGGGCACAGAGTTCATGGTACACCCACATGCCTTTCTTAGATCATAAACGGATGGCACAGCTGACCTGGAAATGAGCCAACCGCGGGCTCTGGGGTGATAAGTACTGGAGCTGCATACAATCAGTTCAAACTCTGCCCTTCTTTCCCACTCGCCTACCTTTCAATTGTCTTAGGACACAAGGGTGTGCATTGTTGAAAAATTGGAAAACGTGATGAGGCAGGGGAACCAGAAAAGGGAGTTGTGAGATGTGCAGACAGTATATCATATCGCTGCCACAAGCCGGTTGAAACAGTGACTAAACACCCTCTGCTTTGGAGCCAGGTTGTGCGGAGTCTGCTGCATGACGTGTTTGTAAAGAACTCTGTGCTGCCCAGGAATGGGCCCAGCTCGACTCTGCTTAAGCCGTCCCCATTAAATGTAAACGCTCCCACCCTCTTGTGAGGTAGGGGCGTGAAGGATGCCCCGTCACTCACTCTTGGGCACTTTAAATGCGCATATTTTTATTGTTTCTATTATTTTGGGTTAGAACATTTTTATTTATTTTTTGTTTTTATTTTGTAAATATTCATTAGCATATGCTGTAAAATGACCGGCTGTTCCCCATACAATAGCCATTGCTTCAGATATCTGCAGACATGTCAGGGGCGAGCAGTTCATTCAGTCATGCCTTTTATGCTGATATACTTTGGGGTTAGTGCACCTGCTGCTGGAATCCAAGTGCACCTGCGCGTCACATGATTGAATACAGATGGAGCCAGCATAGCCTTTCATCTTCTCCAAGTCAATAAGTAAAAACAAGCCCATATTATTGTTCCTTCACTGGTGGTATGAAATAATTTAATGAACATCTGACCTGCTCGGATTCCCAGCCCCCTGCAGCCTCCCAAACAGGTTAATTTAGCCGAATGTTGTTCAGTTGTTGACTGAACAACCGTTCACCACATGCCTTCTTTCAATTACGTGACACAGTTACACTGCACTGGCACCAGTGTCACCATGATGGCCCGGGTGACAGCGAGCTGATACTCAAAGCGCTAGCCAGTGAAGCTTACCTAAGGACTCAGAGCAGTGCAGCTCCTAGGACACACAGGCAGCAGCCCCTTTCTGCTGACACAGACCAAAGGCTGCAATCAATAGCCATATCGGATCAATCTGAGGCCAGTCCTGAAAGGCCAGGCCCAGCCTCTCGCCTGCAATAATCAGCAAAGCAACGCCGATGGCCCCTAGCCCCATCTCAATGTGGCTAAGGTGAGCTGAACACTATGGATGTGAATGGGGTCAAGATGGACTGGGAAGGGGCAAGTTGGTTCTGGTGGATATGAATGGAGTTAGTTCTAATGGCTGTGTGGTGTTTGAATGCACTGAATCGGGCAGGTTGGTTCATATTAGGAATGAGGTTTTAGTGTACTGGGTAGAGCCAGGCTGATTTTGCTCACAAGAAAGTGTCACTCATAGTCGTTGAAATGTCACTCATAATTACACTGAAATTTTGAAAATGTCACACATATCAATCTGAAACCTTGGCAGCTATGTGCAAGTCACCTACACTCTGCCGCACTCGCACACAAACCCTGCATCCATCACAGCCGCATCGGGGGCCGCTCCTTCTCCTACATCGCCACCAAGATCTGGAATACCCTACCCCTCCACCTCCGTACAGTTCCGTCCATGGCAGAGTTCAGAAAGAAGCTCAAGTCCTGGCTTTTCGACAGAGACGGCACCTCAGCGCCCAGATATTCATAAGGGTGGCAGTGTGTACTCTACAAATACTGATTGATTGGTTCCAAGAGACAGTTGACAACACCTGGTTCACTCTGAAGGAGCCAAAAGGTGGAATGGGACAGCTATGTCCGAGCTGGGCATGCCTGCCATGTTGGCATGTTGGTTTTCACATGGTAGGATCCTGGCTCTGGAGACTACTTTCAGACCTGAATGGACCGCTATGACCCAACCATGCCCCATGGTCCCATTGCAGTAGCAGCCTCTTTCTGTGTGGGGCTTGTTTGAAAGTGTGTGCTTGGGCTGTTTGTTATTTCCAGTATGGCCATGGTGACAGCTGGCCCTTTCACCCACTCAGTAGTAGGGGCTATGGGATCAAATAACTCCACATCTTCATGTTGCTGTTTACTCTGAAGTCATGAAAAAACTTGGGCAAATCTGCCCGCGTTGAAGCCTGCATCAAATTTAAGACGCTGTGTATTGTATGTAAAGTTTTATACAAGTTGGGGCCTCGACTGATGGAAGCAAAGTTAGACAGGCATATTCCTGGCAGAGCCCTCAAGATTATAAGAGGTCCCCTTGAAGATTGCTCTGCGAATTAAACACGTTCGTGTGTGGAAGATCTGTGGGTCCCAAATGGTGGAATGCTCTGTCCCTTTCTCTGCATCTAGACTCAAATCATCTGAATTTTGAAAAACATTAGAAAACCTGGCTATTTGTTTAGTGCCGTCATCTGTTTCCTTTTTGGCTGTTGTGATAACTGTTATTAGCTTTATAAATATCGAAACAAATAAAAAGGGGTGCTCCAATCATGGCTCATAGCTGACACAAAAATATACCCTCAAACCCACTAATTGGAGTATAGTAGTTGGGTTTACCCGCGCACATGACAAAAAATATACCATAGCTGGACTTCAGTGAATGAAATCGGAAGTGTTTAAACAACTTCGTGCAAAAAAATGGCTTAAAACATGGGTTCAGTGGGTGTAATCTCAATTTTTGGCTGGAACAATTGCTCAGATCCTCATTTCCAGGGCAGTGGTCCCACATAGAAGGTTTATTGGTCAGTGTCGCTTTACATTGAGATTATGGACGTAAAGCCAGTGCTTGCCAGCGCTTGCTAGTGTTTGCTAGTGCTTCCTAGCGCTTGCTAGTGTTTGCTAGTGCTTGCCAGGCTTGCTAGCTAGTGCTTCCTAGCGCTTGCTAGTGTTTGCAAGTGCTTCCTAGCGGTTGCTAGTGTTTGCTAGTGTTTGCTAGTGCTTCCTAGCGCTTGCTAGTGTTTGCTAGTGCTTCCTAGCGCTTGCTAGTGTTTGCTTTCAGACAGAAGTAGCTAGGGATAGCACGAGTCCTACCGACTACTTGGGCCTTGCCCCCTTGATAAAGTCAGCGGCCCTGTGCCACAGTGCCCCTCTGAGCCTCGTGGAACGGTCCCGACAGCTGGGCCTGGAAGTGTCAGGTACCAGCGATGTTACAATGTACAGTGGAAAGCTATTACTTCAAGCGTCACTACAGGAATGCAGTGCAGCAGATGAATCACGTGAAAGTACACTTACCAGAAGGTGTGTTCGACGGTAAACATGGTGATAAGAACAGCACTACACAAAGACTGCGAACGAGAAAGAGACATTTTACTCTGCCTGCAGGGTGCATGTTAGCCGGTCAATTGCTGGAAAAATGTATATATATAATTACAAATGAATGTTAGGAACATAAGAGCCTAACACATGCTAGGTTCAGTAATACAGCAGATTTGCCCTGCATCACAACTAAAGTATAAATGACTACTTGTTTTAATTTAAATGTGTAAAGGAAGTGTCTAGGGCAAGCCGAGTGAGCATTTTCCTTTTGCAGACACCAGCAGGAGTATACGAGTGCACGGTGCACCGTGGTGTACCTTGAACTCCTGCGCCGCTTCCTCCACGGGCACCGCCGTGTGGGAGCTGTGCTCGCGGGACAGGCTGCACACCACGCAGATCGCCCGCTGGTCGTCCCTGCAGAAGACCTTCAGCCTCTCGTCGTGCTTGTGGCACCGGAAGTGGTCGCCCTCCGGGCCCCGCTGCAGGCTGAGGCGCTTCAGCCGGTCCGCCATGGTGCCCAGCTGCACGTTGGCCCGCAGCGTCGCGTGGGCGGAGGTCCGCTTGCACTGCGGGCACGAGAAGTTCGCAGACGGGTCCGCCACGTATTTCGAGATGCATGGATGACAGAAGTTGTGGCCGCAGCCCGTGGTCACAGGCTCCGTGAAGAAATCCAAGCAGATGGAGCAGGTGGCGCCTTCCTGGACGATCTCCTCAAGGTGCGCGGCCGCCATGGTTCAGGCCAGAAGCAGCTGCCCTGTGCGCGGGTGAGTTCACCTCGCTCTGTTTGCTGAGCCTGTCAAGGGTGCGGGAGTGGCACTGCTATAACGAGCGAGCGCGGCAGCCTGCTCAGCTGACCAGACGCTCGTGCGTCATGGCCTTTTGCCGGCATGTGTTTACAATTATCGCGCACGCGTCTGGGCACGATAATTGGAAACACATGTTTGCCGCGCGTACCCATCCCAAAAAGGCCAGCCACGACGCACGAGCGTTTGGACTGCTTCTGAAAGTCACTTACTTAAAGTCTTCGCCTAGCAGCGCTTGCGCGCTACTCGAGGCTCTACCTAAAAAGGGTCATTTTTAGGTCTCGCCTACGCAGCGCGCATGCGCTACCTTTTGAAATCGATTCAGCTTTGCAGGCAAAAACGTGCACGCATTCCATTGCTTTGAATGGCAACGCGTGCACGTTTGGCGATTCCCTTGCGGGAGCGAGCTTTCAAACCATCTGTTTGTAATTAACAGATGGTTCCTGCTCGCTCCCGCAAGGGAAACAGGCGCAGGCCTCCTCCTCTCTCCCCTCCCCCTGCTGCCTCTCGTCAAACTTTTTTTTTTTTTTAACTTTGAGCGCGAGGCGCGCGCGCTTGTTGTTCTCGTGGTATGCCTTTGTACGCAATTTTTAAATAGTTGACCAGCAAAATGTATGTAGTTCACGTAGCACTCATAATTACTCAAAAATTACACGCATTATGCAAAGCAAAAATGTTGAAACTTAGATCATTTCTCAGTATATGCATACATTGTGAAAGCCATATTATGTAGGGCGTCAGTAGTCTATGCAACTGCATTGTCTGATTGCTACAAAGAGCGCGAGTTCGTGTTCGCGGCCCATTTATGTCAGTAACAACACGTGTGCATGATAGGTGGTTGTGTCACCCTTGCTGGGACAAGACACATCTTTGTCTGTGTACCGAAGGTGGGAGTAATTATACGGCAGCGCTGTGCGACTCAGCTGTTAAGCGCTACCAAGAGTTTTGTCACTGCAGCGGGGCTGCATTAAATGTGGCGGAGATTTGCTGGCAGTGTGGCTGTATTGATCATCACGGAGATTTGTTGCCAGGGCTCGGCATAATGTTTCAGGAGGGCGGCTCAGATTTGCTGCCAGTGCTGGGTGGGATGTCAGCTGAATGTGGCAGAGATTTGTTGCCAAGGTTGGTTATTATGTCTATTGAACATGAGACAGATTTATAGCAGTGCCTCGACATTTAATGCGGTAGATGTTCTTTTTCCAGTGGTGTGCCTGACTACATGTCTGTGGATTATTTAGAGGTCACGAGCAGTGTATCGGTGTTGTTAGTAGCAATGCTTTTCAGGAACATTTTCACATTGAGTCTCTATAGCTCGGTGTCCCCATAATGTCTTGTTTACACGGGTACCAACTGCATGCATACGATTTTCTGTCCCTCTAGTTTGCAATGTTTTTGTGCTTGCAAGAAAGCCATATGACAATGGCAGTCCCTTCGCTTTAGTTAATCTGAAAGATAACAATTCATATATGTGTCCATTTATCCACTACAGCACAAAAGTCCGAACGACATGTGGAGCAGAGACACCCAGGGCTTTAAGTGGGATGAAAAAACTAGGGGGTCTCTCAAAGGGGCGCGGCCTATGGAATTAAGGGCGTGGCTTAAAAAAACACATAAACTACAAATCTTTGCTTAGCATAGTGTGCCGCCCGATTTATATATTTTGCTGTTTCTGTCATTGCATCCAGATATATGATACAACAAGTAACATCATACTTACAACAAGTCAGGACTAGTGGCTTTGTCAATGGTTGTTAGTTGCATAGTATAAATAAGCAGCAACTATGGCTTGTATACTTTTAAAAAAGCTTCCTCTTAAAGCCCTGGTGACACCACGTTAATTTTGCTGCTCCTGAGTTTCAAAAAGAGAAGGGAAATCCAGAGAGAAAATGACTCTCTTTAAAGGATTTCCCTAATCCCTTCCCCTACAACGCTCACCTGGAAATGACGTCATGCCGTAACTTCTCCACTAGTGAGAAGTGAGCAGTGTGAGCAGCGCACATCACTGCAGTCCAGGAAAAACAGACCGCCTGTGCCAGGGCACAAAACAGAGCCCGATAGAGACCCGTTTCGAGGCCCCCTTTAAACAAGCATTGGCATAGCCAATAGGTCTCGCCTTTGGGACCTTATAAGTGTTTAGCCATGCAACAGTTAATGCTGTTGCACCAAGGATATTGTACTTTATAACTAAATACTTATAAGGTTCCAAAGGCGAGACCTATTGGCTATGCCAATGCTTGTTCACTGTGAAATTGTGGTGTGTCCACGTTGCGTTTTGCGCCGTTTCATGTCGCGGGCACTAGGCCTACCCACGCAAGTGAGGTACCATTTTTCTCGGAAGACTTTGGGGAACGCGGGGTGGGTGGAAATTTGTGGATCCACGTAGATTCCAGAACTTTCCACCACAGAAATGTGAGGAAAATGTGGGTTTTTGACACTTTTTAGGTTTGCAAGGGATTCTGGGTAACAGAACCTGGTGGGAGCCAGTCAAGTCACCCCATCCTGGATTCCCCTGGGTGTCTAGTTTTCAAAAATGTATACGTTTGCTAGGTTTCCCTAGGTGCCGGCAGAGCTAGGGTTCAAAAACAACAGCTAGGCACTTTGCCAAAAAAGGGTCATTTTTCACTGTGAAATTGTGGTGTGTCCACGTTGCGTTTTGCGCCGATTCCTGTCGCGGGCACTAGGCCTACCCACGCAAGTGAGGTACCATTTTTCTCGGAAGACTTTGGGGAACGCGGGGTGGGTGGAAATTTGTGGCTCCACGCAGATTTCAGAACTTTCCACCACAGAAATGTGAGGAAAATGTGTTTTTTTGACATTTTTTTAGGTTTGCAAGGGATTCTGGGTAACAGAACCTGGTGAGAGCCAGTCAAGTCACCCCATCCTGGATTTCCCTGGGTGTCTAGTTTTCAAAAATGTATAGGTTTGCTAGGTTTCCCTAGGTGCCGGCAGAGCTAGGGTTCAAAAACTACAGCTAGGCACTTTGCAAAAAAAGGGTCATTTTTAGGTCTCGGCCTGCATCAGCGCTTGCGCTGGTCTGGCCGAGAGTTTTAGTAAGCGGGTTTTGGAAGTGCAAACCCACTGGCTTTCGGCTGGCGACCAGTTTGAGTTCACGATGGTGTGCACGCGCGCAGCTGCCATCTGGGTTTCCTATCTCTTCATTTCCTCGTCATGGCTCATTAACTCTCTGGACTCTGATGTTTCAATCGCAGCAGCAGCTCACATTACCAACTGACGGCCCTGGACTACAGTCACATGAAAAACAACAGTGATTAGCATTGAAATGCAAGCTTTTTTTTGTCTAGTTAGAAATATTGCTTCGGTGGGTTGATTTCACCTTATATCGCTATTTGTTTTATATTGGGAGTCACAGCCTAATTACCAGTATTTTTGTCTCACTCTTTTTTTTATATTTATTCGTGCAAAGCACAAAGCTATATTTAAGGTTACTTTTTCCGCGTCACTTCTTCACTCTATTTAAACTCCACACCCCCACTCTTATTGTCTCTCTCCTTCTCTCTCTCTCCCCTCTCTAATTCTCTCTCTACTTAATTAACTCTCCCCTCTCTATCTTTTTTAGCCTTTCATTCTCTCTCACCCCTTTATCTGTTTCTCTTTCAAACTCCTTCATTCACTTTCTCTCCCCTTCTTTCTCTCTCTCTATCCCGCTCCACTCTTTATTCTATGTACACCCTTTCTCTCTCTTTCTCTATCACCACCCTCTCTAATTGGGCATTATATCTTCACTCTATCTCTCACTCGGCATCACCACAGCATCACTCAGCATCACCACAGCATCACTCAGCGCAACCACAGCATCAATCAGAGCCAGCACAGCATCAATCAGAGCCAGCACAGCATCACTCAGCACCAACACAACATCTCTCAACGCCATCACAGCATCACTCAACGCCATCACAGCATCACTCAGTGCAACCACAGCATCACTCAGTGCAACCACAGCATTACTCAGCACAACCACAGCATCACTTAGCGCCACAACAGCATCACTCCGCGCCACCACAGCATCACTAAGCACCACCACATCATCACTCAGCGACACCACATCATCACTCAGGGCCAACACTGCATCACTCAGCACCACCACAGGATGACTCAGCACCACCACAGGATGACTCAGCACCACCACAGCATCGCTCAGCACCACCACAGCATCGCTCGGCACCACCACAGCATCTCTCGGCACCACCACAGCATCACCCGGCGTCACCACAGCATCACTCGGCGCCACCACAGCATCACTCAGGGCCACCACAGCATCACTCGGGGCCACCACAGCATCACTCGGGGCCACCACAGCATCACTCAGGGCCGCCACAGCATCACTCAGGGCCGCCACAGCATCGCTCAGCGCCGCCACAGCATCGCTCGGCGCCACCACAGCATCGCTCTGCGCCACCACAGCATCACCCGGCGCCACCACAGCATCACTCGGCGCCACCACAGCATCACTCGGCGCCACCACAGCTTCACTCAGCGCCACAACAGCATCACTCCGCGCCACCACAGCATCACTCAGCACCACCACATCATCACTCAGCGACACCACATCATCACTCAGGGCCAACACTGCATCACTCAGCACCACCACAGGATGACTCAGCACCACCACAGGATGACTCAGCACCACCACAGCATCGCTCAGCACCACCACAGCATCGCTCAGCAACACCACAGCATCGCTCGGCACCACCACAGCATCGCTCGGCACCACCACAGCATCGCTCGGCACCACCACAGCATCGCTCGGCGCGACCACAGCATCGCCCGGCGCCACCACAGCATCACTCGGCGCCACCACAGCATCACTCGGGCCACCACAGCATCGCTCGGGGCCGCCACAGCATCACTCGGGGCCGCCACAGCATCACTCGGGGCCGCCACAGCATCACTCAGGGCCGCGCCGCCACAGCATCGCTCGGCGCCACCACAGCATCACCCGGCGCCACCACAGCATCACTCGGCGCCACCACAGCATCACTCGGCGCCACCACAGCATCACTCGGCGCCACCACAGCATCACTCGGCGTCACCACAGCATCACTCGGCGCTACCACAGCATCACTCGGCGCCACCACAGCATCACTCGGCGCCACCACAGCATCACTCGGCGCCACCACAGCATCACTCAGGGCGACCACAGCATCACTCGGCGCCACCACAGCATCACTCGGGCCCACCACAGCATCACTCGGGCCACCACAGCATCACTCGGGGATACCACAGCATCACTCGGGCCACCACAGCATCGCTCAGGGCCGGCACAGCATCGCTCGGCGCCGCCACAGCATCGCTCGGCGCCGCCACAGCATCGCTCGGCGCCGCCACAGCATCGCTCGGCGCCGCCACAGCATCGCTCGGCGCCGGCACAGCATCGCTCAGCGCCACCACAGCATCGCTCAGGGCCGCAACAGCATCGCTCAGGGCCGCCACAGCATCGCTCAGCGCCACCACAGCATCGCTCAGCGCCACCACAGCATCCCTCAGCGCCACCACAGCATCACTCAGCGCCACCACAGCATCACTCAGAGCCACCACAGCATCACTCAGAACTACCACAGCATCACTCAGCGCCACAACAATATCACTCAGCGCCGCCACAGCATCACTCCGCGCCGCAACAGCATCACTCCGCGCCGCCACAGCATCACTCCGCGCCGCCACAGCATCACTCAGCGCCGCCACAGCATCACTCAGAGCCGCCACAGCATCACTCAGCGCCGCCACAGCATCACTCAGCGCCGCCACAACATCACTCAGCGCCGCCACAGCATCGCTCAGCGCCACCACAGCATCGCTCAGCGCCACCACAGCATCGCTCAGCACCACCACAGCATCGTTCAGCACCACCACAGCATCGCTCAGCACCACCACAGCATCCCTCAGGGCCACCACAGCATCACTCAGCGCCACCACAATATCACTCAGCGCCAAGACAATATCACTCAGCACCACCACAGCATCACTCAGCACCACAGCAGTATCACTCAGCAAGACCTGAGTATCATTCAGCATCACCTCAGCATCGTCTCCGCAACAGTCACCACCACCACCACTACCACCTCAGCATCACTCAGCACCACCTCAGCCTGCTCTCGGAATCTGGCATCTGTTGATTCTCCCCTAGCGTCTGGCCGCTGCTAGTGTTATAATACAGGTACTAGTTCCCAACCTTCACCCTCCGATTGTTTATGCCCCCTCAAAAAAAAGCTTTAACAATCAACCATTGCAATAGGCAGAAACAAGTTGCCAGCATTGCAAAAACAAAAGAAAACTGAGGGCATTTTTTATTGTAAATACTTTTTTAATATGGTCGTTCAGTTTTACATAATGCCTTCTTGGTCATATATAAAGTAACAAAAATGCTTCTGACACTTTTTTATTATAACTTTTCAGCATGCTGCACAGCAGCCACACTTCTCTGCAGCACAGCTTGAAGACATTGGCAAAGTCAATAGCTCTGGCTAAACACTTATAAGGCCCCAAAGGCGAGACCTATTGGCTATGCCAATGCTTGTTCACTGTGAAATTGTGGTGTGTCTACGTTGCGTTTTGCGCCGTTTCCTGTCGCGGGCACTAGGCCTACCCACACAAGTGAGGTACCATTTTTATCGGGAGACTTAGGGTAATTTACATTTGTAAAGCAACTGTTATTACCTATTGACTTTCGATGCATTTCTGCCTTCCAAATGAAAGACAATGTGTAAAAAGAAGTAATTTTGAAAAATGATCTGTAATTCTCATGCTAGTATGAGTATTCCCAATTTCGGAAATGTGCAAATATCTACTGTTTCTAAACTCTATATTTTGTTCCCATTTCAGAAATACATAGGTGTCTTTCATACCGATTTTTCCATGTATACATTTTCCCAGAATAATTGCTATATACCCGGTACATAATAGAAAACCATTGCAAGTCGCTGCTCAGTTTTTGGCTCTGGGTTCGTCGGGTTCTTGGTGAACCTACAAGTCCTATATATCCCCACAACCAGTAAGGTCCAGCGGATGTAACGGTATATTGCTTTCAAAGAGCTGTCATAATTACAAGAAGTTACAGGTGAAAACGTTGACGCAAAAGGCTGTTTTTTTCAACTAATTTTCAATTTTTCCTATATTTAACTGTTAGTTTCCATAAAGAAACCTTGAAGGATCTACACAAATGACCCCTTGCTGAATTCAGAATGTTGTCTACTTTTAAAAATATATAGCTTTCCAGGATCCATTATTGCTTTCATACCCATGTCTACCATTAACTGGAAGGAGGTTGAAAGCACAAAAAATAGCAAAAATAGGCTATGTCCCAGAAAAATGCCAAAACTGTGTAAAACATTTTGGTTTTCTGACAAAAGTCTGTCCTTCCCTAAAAGCTGGGAAAATGGTGTTTCAGCCCCACAAACCCTTTTTGATACCATTTGTAGGGAAAAACCCAGACGCTTTCATTTGCAGCACTTTTTTCCCATTTTTCCCAAAAAAACAAAATTTTGCTGTATTTTGGCTAATTTCTGGGTCCCCTCCAGGGGAATCCACAAACCCTGGGTACCTTTAGAATCCCCATGATGTTGGAAGAAAAGGACGCAAATTTGGCGTGGATACCTTATGTGGTCAAAAAGTTACAGGGGCCTAAGCGCGAACTACCCCAAATAGCCAAAAAAAAGGCTTAGAACAGGGGGGGGAAGGCCTAGCAGCGAAGGGGTTAAGTTAGGGAGTGGAAGCAACAAGGAAGCAACACAGGGGGTCGGGGGAGTAGCAAAACAGAGGGCACAGGTGGGGGAAGCAACATGGATGGCGCAGGTTGGGGAAGTAGCACAAGGCTGCGAGAGAAGTAAATGGATAAGGGGTAAGCAAACGGCCAAGAGAACGTAATGTGGAGGGGGGGACAACCATATTGGCCAAAAAGCAATTGAGGAGAAGCACATGAGAGTGAGCGAATTACAGAAGAGGTAGGGGAGATGCACACGAGCAGAGAAAGAGGAACAAGAGCAAGGCTTGCAGGGAGTATACATGAGTGGTAGCCTTTACACTACATGCATAAACAAAAAGAAACAAGCATTTGCAATGTAATAGGTCTCGCATCCGCACGCCGATGGCAGTCTCTTCCTATAGAGTCCAAAGTCTGCACACCAAGGAGAGCTGAGAGCATCTGTACGCTGATAAAAGTCTCTGTAGAGCAAAGACAGTTGCTGCACACATAGGACATAGGAAAATCTCTGCACACTGAGACAGTCTCTGAATACTGATACAAATTCTGCACATGGAGGGTAGAATAAGCACACCCTGGGAAGGCTCTGCACATCGAGGACAGTCCTCTTAACTTAACTGCACACTAAAGAGAAATTTGGCTCACAAAGCAATTTCAGCACACCAAAGACAATCATTACAGGCTGACGCGACTCTACACTTAGAGGGTAATTTGAAATGGTGGCATTACTGTAATCTCCAAAGACTCAGGCTTATCGACGTTTATTTCAGAAGGTGCCATGGTGCCACAGAGGGCAGGTGCCTAATTACTAAGCTACTATACAATGACTAAAATATACACTGTAAACATATATGGCCCACATTCAGACACATCAGAGTTTTGGATCCTCCTTACAAAGCTACCTAAACTGCCACATAATTTCACTATCGTCTTTGGTGGAGATTTTATTATCCCTATGAACATATTAACTGAAAGTCAGTCTAGATGTAAATTCTGTCCTCCAAAAACCAACAAACAGATAGGCCATCTCTGTAAGATATAAAGTGGAAGATATATTGAAACTACCTAGCCCAAGCTGCAACAGTATTAAACCAAGCCCAATGTTTGACTATGTGTGCCTCTAAATGATCGCGTTGAAGAGCCCACCAAGTGGCAAATTTAAAAGCTGGTATTGACATATGAATTTAAAGCAAGTGCAAAATGAAGAAGACATAACAGCAATTAGTGATGCCATCAGACCCTTAATAAACGAACCTGGGTTCATGCAATTCACTGGTCACATTTTGCAACACCCTTAAGGCTATGTTAAGAGGGATAATGATGAGCTGGATGCCTATAAAAAATAAAATCAGTCAAACTAGATACCCGTGCGAAGGAGATTTGATCTCTAGAATCTGAAAACTGGCACTCTTATAAAGTAGTGCACATTGAAAACCTGAAACATCTAAAAATTGAAAACAACAAAATCTTAAGAGGAAGGCCACAAACGTGGGTTCAAGCCCAGAGAAGCAAAAATAGTTGTCACCCAAACAAAGCGAGCAAAATGCTAGCTTCTTACCTAAAATTGAAAAAGAAATCTTCATCAATCTCTCCAATTAAAGACAACTTTGGCAGGCTTCATTTAAAAGATCAGCACATTGTACAAGTGTTCAAAGAATATCATGCCAATCTGTAAATATTATGCCAATCTGTAAGCGAAGAATATTAAAATCAACCAAAAAAGCCTCGGTCTTTCTAAGTAAAAAAAAAATAATACACTCTTAGAGGAGGACAAAGACAACCACAATAGACGAGAAATCCTCAGGGCGATCTCTTCCATGCCAAAAGGTTAAGCCCAGGGACTGATGGCTACCCTTTAGCTTCTTATAAAATCTTTAGACATCATTGAGCCACTAGAAAATGTCCTGCAGCACATCGCTAACAATTGAGGTGTCACATGTACAACGACAGAAGCCATATTCATGTCCATTTCAAAGAGAAAAGGATCTTTCTCAGACACAAATTATAGACCCATTTCATCAATAAACATAGAATCCAAAATGTATGCATAACTACCTGCAGCTAAACCATTGCCAAACGTATTCAGCCTTCTTAATATGGTTATGTCAAAGGCAAACTGGCATGTGACAATACTCACATCTACCCCTATTTAATAGAAAAAGCCCATTCAATGTTTTCACCCACGGCAGCAATAGACTTAGACACAGAAAAAGTCGTTGACAAAGAGTCATGGTAGTACCTAGAAAATACACTAAGATGCTATGAATTAGGGGACCAGTAGGTTAAAATGGGGATAGCTATATATGTTGCCCTACTGCAAGTGCAAAAACAACAATTGATGGACAGAATGCAGAACAATGTCACACATTCACCCCAGTACAGAGATCTGGGCCTAAATCCATTGTTTTTTTGCTCCCCATGCCATTCCAGTTTGAACCCAGCCATATGCAAATCAGTCTTGACCCTGCGCCCAATGGGAACAGTCCAGCCCGAACTACCAGGCCGGGTCCTCCCTGGATTGGAAACAAGCATCCTAGGACCAGTTTTGGGGTTTCACCCCTCTTCAGCCAGAATAGCTTGATTCCAGTGGCATGGAGAGCACGAGACCCACGTCTGGGCATACCCATCCCACTCAGGGTGACAAATGCAAAAACAACAATTGATGGACAGAATGCAGAACAATGCCATACATTCACCCCAGTACAGAGATCTGGGCCTAAGCCCATCGTTTTTTTTACTCCCCATGCCATTCCAGTTTGAACCCAGAAATATGCAAATCAGTCTTGACCCTGTGCCCAATGGGAACAGTCCAGCCCGAACTGCCAGGCCGGGTCCTCCCTGGACTGGAAACAAGCATCCTAGGACCGGTTTCGGGGTTTCACCCCTCATCAGCCAGAATAGCTTGATTCCAGTGGCATGGAGAGCACGGGACCCACGTCTGGGCATACCCGTCCCACTCGGGGTGACAAATGCAAAAACAACAATTGATGGACAGAATGCAGAACAATGTCATACATTCACCCCAGTACAGAGATCTGGGCCTAAAGCCATCGTTTTTTGCTCCCCATGACATTCCAGTTTGAACCCAGCCATATGCAAATCAGTCTTGACCCTGCGCCCAATGGGAACAGTCCGGCCCGAACTGCCAGGCCGGGTCCTCCCTGGACTGGAAAAAAGCATCTTAGGACCGGTTTCGAGGTTTCACCCCTCATCAGCCAGAATAGCTTGATTCCAGTGGCATGGAGATGCTATGAATTAGGGGACCAGTAGGTTAAAATGGGGATGGCTTTATATGCTTGCCCTCCTGCAAGAACAAAAAACATTGGGTTTTTTCAGAATCCTTTCAGGGTGGACAGGGTACTAGACAAGGATGAGTTTTTATTAATGCTTTTTCTATTTACTATAGACCCCCTGTCACAATACATAAACAGAATCTCAGACACTAAATGTATTAATTTCAAATCCTGCTTCCTCAAAAAGGCTGCATAAGTAGGCAACATTCTAGTTTTCCCTCTGATGCGGATAAATCAGTCCTAAACCTTTTGAGGTGCATATATGAATACTATGAAGCCCCAGACTGCTGCATAAATAGAGAAAAACCGAAGTTTTACTCCTCAATGTAGTCTGCTTAATGGATCAAATACAAAACACTGGTCGACAGTGGCAACCGAAATGTATTAAGTATTTGCAATAACGTTCTTAAACAACTTAATGAACTTATGGAAACTGTCTACTTGAAACTTAGAACACAAAACGTTTTTAGCTGTAAACATATCAGATCATTCTGGGAACCATCTAATCATACCTAAAGGACATATTTGAATAGGGCCTCTCGACCTTGAGAAAACAGCACTGGGTATCCAAGCTGCCCCAGTAAAACCTGCGTTACTGAAGGCTGATCTTAATTGTATTGGCCTGATGCTATCCATTGCAATCAAACTAATACTATCATAATGGAAATCCCCCAAACGTGTCTGAGTGCTCACCTGGTGGGCATTGCTAACCTTTTTAAGAGGTGCTCAAAAGCCATTATAAAATCCCCAGGCCGCCTAAATTCGCACTGTTTGCTACAGTACCATCTCGATAAGTACCACCAAAGGTTTGCTCCACTTTAACCTCATGCACTTATCTACACAAGATGCTAAACTAATTTCCTATGATTCATTCCTTTTACACCAGTGTCCTTGTTTGTGTCTGATAGCGCAGGTCGACTGCCTACCTTGGTACAATGCACTTCTCTGTCTCTCTCTCCGCTTTCTGCCTGTTCTTTGTAGATCTACCTGTCTTTCTTCCATTTTTAGGTCTCGCCTAGCGTTGCAGCGCATGCGTTGCTCGCTCTGCGAGACCTCTTGTAATCGAGGAGATTTCGGAAGTGGAGTGGAAGCTCCGCCCATCCTTTCTATTGGCCGGAGTCATCCTTTATGGTAAACGCTGGCCTCCGATTGAAAGTGAGGCTTTTTGGTGACCGCCCTGTCTCCTATAGGCCCCGCCCATCCGGACTCGATCGTGTACTGGCGGCGTTAGCCTGTCTCCTTTAATTACTTGGTAAGCACTTTTTGTTTCCCCTTCCCTCTGTCTCTCTCCCCGAGCAGATGGAGATCTACAGAGACACAGCTACTTGCGCCGCCTTTATGCACTACAGGCTTCTAATTACTTTTAACATGCTGCGCTTACTTAAAGCAGATTTTTAATGCCAATCCGACCCTGTCCATGCCCCTTTTACTCTCGCTCTCTCCTACCCCTCTTTGTCTCTTCTGCCCCACCCCCCCCCCTCTCCTCCCCGGACTCCCCCTGGCTTCGGTCCCAGCGCTGACAGGAAAATGAAACTGAAAGAGAAGGCGCGTCTCTCCTCCCTCCCCAGCTCTGCCCGCCTTGGGTTTCCCCTTCAGCCATCAAACACCGCGAAGCACAGGAGGCAGGAGCTGGTGAGCAGCGAGGCGCTGTAGATACCCCGGGACAGGAGCTGGTGAGCAGCGAGGCGCTGTACATACCCCAGGGCAGGAGCTGGTGAGCAGTGAGGGGCTGTAGATACCCCGGGGCAGAAGCGGGTGAGCAGTGAGGGGCTCTCTGCCCCAATTATTGTGCCCCCTACTGTTGTCACCTCTGCCCCCACTCGTCTCTGTCCATCCTGTGCTCCGATAGTGCTTCTGCCCTGTCTACCCACAGTCTTCTGTCCTTTGTGCTCTCCCTCTCCACCCACGTTCACTTCTACCTCTCACTTTTCTGTGCTCTCTGCCCTATCCTTACTTCTGACAGTAGGCTCATCACTCCTCCCTCCCCGGCTCTGCCCGCCTTCTGTTTCCCCTTCAGCCATCAAACGCCGCGAAGCCCAGGAGGCAGGAGCTGGTGAGCAGCGAGGCGCTGTAGATACCCCGGGACCGGAGCTGGTGAGCAGCGAGGCGCTGTACATACCCCAGGGCAGGAGCTGGTGAGCAGCGAGGGGCTGTAGATACCCCGGGGCAGGAGCGGGTGAGCAGTGAGGGGCTCTCTGCCCCAATTATTGTGCCCCCTACTGTTGTCACCTCTGCCCCCACTCGTCTCTGTCCATCCTGTGCTCCGATAGTGCTTCCGCCCTGTCTACCCACAGTCTTCTGTCCTTTGTGCTCTCCCTCTCCACCCATGTTCACTTCTACCTCTCACTTTTCTGTGCTCTCTGCCCTATCCTGACTTCTGACAGTACTCTTGTGCTCTCTGCCCTATCCTGACTTCTGACAGTACTCTTGTGCTCTCTGCCCTATCCTGACTTCTGACTGTACTCTCTTGCTCTCTGCCCTATCCTGACTTCTTGCAGTACTCTTGTGCTCTCTGCCCTATCCTGACTTCTGACAGTACTCTCGTGCTCTCTGCCCTATCCTGACTTCTGACTGTACTCTCGTGCTCTCTGCCCTATCCTGACTTCTGACTGTACTCTCATGCGCTCTGCCCTATCCTGACTTCTTGCAGTACTCTCGTGCTCTCTGCCCTATCCTGACTTCTGACAGTACTCTCGTGCTCTCTGCCCTTCTGCTACCTGCCCTTTATCCTTTGTCCGCCCTCTGCTCCTTGCCTACTGTCACATTCACCCTCACGCCATCTGTCTCCTTCGATCTCTGCTGCCCCTTCTCTCTCTGCCCTCTGCTCACTGCCCGCTCCTCCCTGTTCTCCTTGTTTATTCTGCCCTCGGACTCTCTCGCATCTTCTCTCTCTGCTCACTGTCCCTGTCCTGTCTGCCCTCCCCCTGTCCTCCGTGCCTGTTCCACCCTTGGGGTCTCTTCCACCTCTCCTCTCTGCCTCCACCCTTTATACCCTCGGGGTTCACTGTGCACTGTCCCTTCACGTGCTCTCTGCCTCTGCTCACTATCCCTGTCCTGTCTGCCCTCCCCCTGTCCTCTGTGCCTGTTCTACCCTTGGGGTCTGTTCCACCTCTCCTCTCTTCCCCGTGGCTCTCAGCCTCCACCTTTATACCCTCGGGGTTCACTGTGCACTGTCCCTTCACGTGCTCTCAGCCTCTGCTCACTGTCCCTGTCCTGTCTGCCCTCCCCCTGTCCTCCGTGCCTGTTCTACCCTTGGTGTCTCTTCCACCTCTCCTCTCTGCCCCGCGGCTCTCTGCCTCTACCCTTTATACCCTCGGTGTTCATTGTGCACTGTCCCTCACGTGCTCTCTGCCTCTGCTCACTGTCCCTGTCCTGTCTGCCCTCCCCCTGTACTCCGTCTCTGTTCTACTCTTGAGGTCTCTTCCACCTCTCCTCTCTGCCCCGCGGCTCTCTGTCTCTACCCTTTATACCCTCGGGGTTCACTGTGCACTGTCCCTTCACGTGCTCTCTGCCTCCTGCACTTCCTGTCACATTTACCTTCACGCTGCCCTAGGTTTCTGCTTCCTTTCCTCCCTGCTCTCTGCCCCGACCCCTCTCTAGCACCAGTGGCACTTTGGGGCCCCAGCGCATATTTTCCTCATCCTCAGAGTTTGACCCTCAGCAACAGAGAGAACAAGCATTTGCAATGCAATAGGTCTCGCATTTATGCGAGTTTGAGCTATTGACATTGCAAATGACAAAGCCTTTTATTTATGTTTTAAAAACGAAAACAAAAATAAAAGGCATTGTCATTTGCAATGTCAATAGCTCAAACTCGCGTAAATGCGAGACCTATTGCATTGCAAATGCTTGTTTCTCAATGTCATCTTTCTAATTCTTCTGTCCCCAACCTCTAGATAGTAGGGTACAAAATATTCTACAATTGCATTATTTCTCTTACTACCATTAACATTCTCTTAGTGATTTATCGTGAATTTAAGGAAGTATTGACAATCAATTGCGATCAAACTATTGTTGTAAATCTCTACCTACTTGTCCTAATGTGCTCATATGGATGACACACTGGGGTCATTACAGTCTGCACACATTGTATACCCTTGGATGTTATGTTTTCTTTCATTGTTTTGTTTTGTCCTTTCTTAAAATTCGTTAAAATTATTTGAAATCCCTCGGGATTCCCACACTAGGCGATATCATGCAGGGTCTCACCTCAAATCATTTCAACAACTGCAAAACGAGTTTCAGCCACACCAGTCGCAGTTCTACAAATATCTACAGCTGAGGCATGCCCTGACCCCCCTGATCCATCCGCTGGACGACCTACCAGAATTTCACCCCCTAGAGGGCCGTCTACTGATGGGAGACCTGGGAGCACACAAAATACGACAAATATACCAGACCCTGACAACTCACACACAAACCACATTACACAAGACCAGGGAGGCATGGGCGATAGATTTGCCAACCATGACGGATGATGACTGGACCGAGGCCCTTGCCAGTCCCCGGGGCGCTGCTGTTTCCACACAATACCGCCTTATTCAGTTTAAATACCTTCACCGCGCATATTATACCCGGTTCCGTCAGTGGCGAATGGGTGTCATCCAGTCCCCCATATGCCTTAGATGTGGGGACGCAGAGGGCGCATTCCTACATACGGTCTGGAGCTGCGAGGCACTACAATCATATTGGCGGAAAATCTCGTCCTGCCTCGGCTGTGTCCTGTCCTGGGATCTCCCACTTGACCCCAGGCTGTTTTTACTCCACAGGACTGAGGAGATTGGTGGGAATCGCTACAAACAGCACTTACTGTTCCTGGGCCTCACACTGGCCAAAAGGGACATCGCTCAGGCGTGGAAGGCAACCTCCCCGCCGAGGGTGGGTGGGTGGAAGACAGCTATGGACAGATGTATAGGGGACGAGATTGCAGTCTACCAGGCAAGGGGCTGCCCGCAGAAATACAGGAAGATATGGTCCGGCTGGGCGTCATATCGGGGTATTGATCTACCCCCTTTGCCATAAACTGACCCCTCATAAATTCACCAGGTACTATGCCCTACTTTCTACTATGTTTAAGGCGAGTAACTCTGGCATTGATACACATACATCTAGTCATTTGCGTATGAGGGACTTTTGTGATGATCTGTGCTACATTTCAGTTGTTAGGCCAGCTGTATGGCAGGCCAGTTTGTTGAGGTTGTCACAAATATGGTACTTTCTACATCAAACTGTATTTGCAATGTTTGCTTTGTGCATTGCCCATCCCGTACCTTGGAAAATGAATAAAATCTGTTTTGAAAAAAAAACTATTTGAAATCAAAAACAAACAGTGAGGGATGAAGATCATCTTAGGATATGTATACATTAAAAATATATGGTATGTTTTTATACAGCGCAGCAGTTGTATTTGTGAACAAAAGACAAGTACACTAAACTGAGATTTTACCTGCTGCTGCTTTCCCAATTTCCAAAACAAACTACACCCAATGTATATTGCCTGTGGGCACCATGAGCCCACTGAAAATCCATAATTCTCTGGTACATCCATGCTCAGGAAATCCAGAGGAAAAAAGTTGTGTGTTAATCCTATAACATATGTCCTGCGTGGGTATCAGCCCACTAGTGCTAGCAGAAGGTCAGGCGCTCCTGGAAACTCATGTTGTCAATAGGTGCACCCATAGTTAGGGGTGAGGGAGAGAATCCTACATTAGTGACACACAATGCTGTTTACTGGCCTCTACGGGTGAGACAGCTCTACAGGGGCTAGGGACATCGTGGGAGCATAGTTATGGGCAGTCTAGCATGCCCATTTTGGTTTAGTACTTTGATGTAAGGTCTACAGCTGGGGTACCAAGATTCCTGTGGATGATCAATAAGAGGATTGGCTGCATAACTTTCCTGAAAAGGTCATATATTTTTAATACAATAATGGTCTTTCGATAACTGTTTACTGTATTCATGAATCTAAGATATTCCACTGCAATTAGTGCAAAGATACACAGTATGAGAAAGTATGTGGTTAAGGAGCGGTGTAGTTTCCATGGTAAATCAAAATAAGTTGAAAGCCCTGAGAGCAATGCATGTTTGCATGCTTGGAGGCATAAGAAAGGGCCTCCGGAGCATAAAATAAACATCCAGAACACAGATTGTATTCACTATTCAAACAAAGGGAAGCCCAGTGGATAAGCAATGTCGCTCAGCACTACAAGGAATCAGATACAGTTTTCATTTGAATTAAATTACGAACTCTTTCGGATAACCTAGACTTAAATTAGAAACAAATCATATTTGATGCACCGCATTTTTCAATTATGTTATTGACCTTGGAATCCCCTACTCCTTCTGTCAGGAACGGATTACTGAGACGTATGCGATGGGATAACAGAGAGAGAATTCTATCGCAACCGATCTACTTATATAGCACCGTATTTGCTCGATTACGTACCCTCACGTGGGAAATTCTTACTCGTATAGCTTCAAGTGTTCACACATTTTGAGATCAGAAAGGGCAGTATGTGCTGTAAAGTTATTCCGGCTACGAACTAAATAAAAAATATGTGTCACATTGCACCTTGGGGTGAATGATGGAGGATCGCGAAAAACAGGTCCGACCGTCCGAGTGCGTGTTTTTCATACTTATCTTCATGTTCATTGGACATCTGCCAGACCTCTGAGGTGCAACTGAGAGGGGTCGTTCGAACCCAGCTGTCATTGGGACATGCAGGGTATATATTTGTTCTGGTTTTCAAAGAGGCGCACTGTAAACGAGTTCAAATTAAAATGTTCAGTTAAGCTCAATGGCATTTCTGCTTTTCAAGAACAGAGTGTTTTATGGAGCAATCGCAGGAGAGAACACAGTTACTTCACAAACTCCCTTTTCTCTTAGAGTACGCTTGGAAAAAGAAGTGAAAATCAATGATCCACAAAAGTCGTGTTGCAACGTGACCTTAACTTGGGGACCTGGCGCCATCACATTTAGACAGTGGGGTGCTTAGGGGTAAGCCGCGTGTTAAAATAACACACACGTAGTTTATGACCACTGGTGAAGAAGAAAAACAAATACGATTTATTTCAACCACTTCGGGCAAGGGCAGTCCGGGGCAGATCATCGGTAATGGTAAATTAACTGTTTCTGCTGTGTTGCACCTTAAAACGATGGGGTTATTACTTTGTTATTGGTGGCGAAAATCAGTGCTGTGTACAAAAAGAAGGCATCAAAGGAACTACATATACAAGTTTGCAATACTGCCATTACCAATCGCACCACTTGCACCATTTCCACAAGGCACTGTTCCAGATGTATCCATCAGCGTGCAGTTGTAAACTCCCACCTCCCCCATTTCACCAACAGAAAGAGTTTGCAAATATGTATGGATACACGATATCCCTACTGATTAGTAGCAGAGTCATGTGTGCATTACATACATCAAAACTGCAACGTTTGGGTAATCAAAGTTGCAAATCTCCCAGCGACCCAAAGGAGACTCACTCCCATCGCTGTGCTTGTTACTGCCATTGCTGTATACGCAGGCTGCAACACTGAACAGAGCTTCTGCAAAAACGGACGCCCTAAAAAGGTGTGATAACTGGGAGGCATACACTGGACACAGGTTCGGTGCTCATGCAAGAGTACAGAATGAAAAGGGCCAGCAGTATTATTAAAATAATGCTTTTTAGAGACAGCATTTACAAACATCCAATACTTTAGGTGAAACGACAGTGATGTGCATGTACTAGGCGCAGCTTAGGGTGCAAAACAAATCCAAAATTGAAACCAAAACATCATTCGGTTAGTCAATACCACTTGGAAATTTGCACACATAAATTATAAAATGTACTGAGAGCTAGGGACGTTGATTCATTGGACAGAACATCACAGAAGGTGTGTATGTAAAAAGGGGATTCCCCAGCTCTTCACAGAGGCTGCAGGATAACTATAGCTTTCCTACCGACGCCCAACCCTTGCTTACCTGGTCTTCTGCATCCTGCTCCCTGCTGATCCGCTGTCTCACCTCGGTCATTTTGGACCCTCGATGCACAGAAAGGAAAATACAGAGATTTGCACTTCGTGCACCAACCGTGCTCCTTCAGCAGTAGCACCCAATGCTCGGTTTCTACTGTGCGGCTGCGCGAAACAACATTGTGATGTCATTCGAATTGTCACTGTTCCTAAGGGGTCGGGTGGTGGGGGGGAAGAGAGATAGAAACTGAAGACAGACTGAAAGCTCAGCTAACCTGCCATCTTCACAAGGACGAAGGCGGCGGAGCACATCACATAGACGGTTTATTATCATTTCTGCAACGCTGCCGGCACGGCGATATAGAAACATCACGAACTATCTGCGATATTTGTTTAATGTTGGTCTTCGATTAGAGTGGAATGGTAGATCAAAGACCATCTTACATTTCTGAAGTCCAGATGCGCACCACTAGCGCATTTAACGTTTTTGTACATATTAATGGACAATTACGCGTAGGAATTAATATAGTTTGTGCGGCTTTTCACTATAATTTATTATCTGAAGTCTAAACCAGCTTTATCGCGGATGGTACCAGTAGGACTCGTACGTTTTAAACATTTTTTGGGAGACCGGAGACTCTAATTAGCATGTTTGATGAAATAACAGCAGTGCTTTAAATGGGCCGGTACTCACCGGCACTTCCGAATTTTTTTGCCGTCAGTACCGGCACTTCTCTGTAGCCAGGGAGAGTACCGGTACCCTGCTGCACAGAACGGCAGGCGCAGGCTAGGTTTCTCCTCCAGTGCAGGGCAGATTCCTCTCTGCTTCTGAGGAGCATGTAGTTAACCGAGCCGTGAAGTACCCTTTTACAGAGTTGCTGGTGAAATTCCAGCAGCGCCCATTTGAATGTCCCCAAACTGCAGGGGTTTGAGAGGGCTTGTGTCACCTGGTGATTAACAGGACAGGGTCTCTAGACAGACCCTGCACTGTCAATCAGGTGCGCAGCGACCATTCGGGTGAAAGTGCCATCATGGCTTTCAATATGTGTAATGAGTTAATCTGTTTTATTGACAAACGCATTTCTCGTGTGTTTTGATATGTAATGCAACTGGTACAGAAGTCATTATGTATGAACATTTCTCGCACTTAGCCCCGCCCACTTGCCACACCTCTATTTTAATGAGTACCTGCACTTATTTTTTCCCATTTAAAGCACTGAATAACAGTAAGTGACCCGCTACTTCATTATCTCTTTGCCTGTTTTTCATCTCCTAGTACTTACCAAATAAGTCTATACCGAAGCTAATAAAAGTTGAAATATTAGACAAAGCAGCAAAAAAATTGTAGCAAAAGAAGGTTGTTGTAGTATACTGGTATTTAGTGTATTGCACCTTTCCTGCTTCTCTGCCTTGCTGCTCAGCCAGTGTGGATGTTCTTGGAATGTTGTTATGTGTGGTGAGGTAATAGAATGCTGGTATGACTGTGTGTTGAGTGTCAGTTGAGAGGATGGGCTGAGCAGCAAGGAAGCTGCTCCTGGTGGGGCTCGCTCTGTAGAGAAGACCTACTCTACATCTAATTCTGTACTACTCCATGTTGTGATTACTGATCTACAATATCTACAATAAACCTACATGGAAATCCAACTGGTCTTGATTCTACTCACTTATTACATTTGGCGACGATTGGAAAGAACCTGCCATGCCACCTGATGGTCTACAGAAATTTTGAAAAGCAGGAAGCAACTCCAAGGTATGAGTTTCCTACAACTACGCATTTAAAAGGCATACTGGCACCCGGTGAGCCCCACCAGTGACCTCCCATCGGTCGCCCACAACTGAAATGTGCCAGTTTCCTGCCTGTTCCTGCCTGCACACAACTGAAGTGTGCCAGTTCCTACCTGCACACAACTGAAGTGTGCCAGTTCCTGTCTGCACACAACTGGTGTGCCAGTCTCTACCTGCTGTTTCTACTTGCTGAACTGCTGCCTGCTACCTGCGTGCACAACTGAAGTGTGCCAATTCCTTCTGCACACAATTGAAGTGTGCCGCTGCTTGATCATAACGGAAGTGTGCCAGTTCTTGTCTGCACACAACTTACAGTGTATCCTGAAAGGGTAAAGAAAATCGGAACCGGAGCTCAAAGTCCGCGATGGTCTTTGGGGTTTGAAATAATGGAGCTACTCTGATGCTGCCAAGTGCTCCACAAATCTACTTTTCCTAGCCTATGAGAGTTTTTCCTCTTGCCTTGCCTGCTGGGTTAATACCGCCTGCATTTTGCTGATGTCCCTGAATCCTCGTGTGGAAACGCGCAATCTGCTTTTCCCTGTTAATTAATCTGTGAAAGTGTGCTGTTCACTCTGCTGGTTTGCGTTTCACATTTACTGCCAGCGTTTGACTGTGAGTACTTTGATTAACATTTGTTTTTTTTATCCACAAACATGCATCCATTATGGCAGTTTAACCGCCTCCTCACACTCAAAAGTGTCTCGAGCACGCATATAGCTTGCGCAGCCTTACCTTCCTCCTTCTGTTTTCTGTGACGTCTGATGAGCTGCTCTCCTCCTTCCGGACCTCTGCATGCATCGATGTGCCTGGAGCCTCCCAGCACGGCGTCACGTTACGTGCCTCCATCTTGTCTGGCACCACCGGAGCACATTAAGTTGAAGTGCTCTAGGTCTTCCGATTTGTCTTCGTTATGCTGCCAACCACGTTAACATCACTTCTGCGATGTTCGTTTCAAGGAGTATGTGTCTATTTTTGTTTGCTCAGTAAAACGCTCTGGTTTCAAGGTCACTGCTTCGTGGTGAGTGTGCATTGTAAATGACTTTCTTGCTGCAACTCTACAGGAATCCAAGTTACTTTCTATATTCAGCCAACAAAACGAAGTAGACTAATGTTGCTCATTTAAAAAAAAAAAAAAAAAAAACGGCAATACTGTTGGAAGTATTTTAGTACTGGGGCATATGTCAAGGGATTGTAAAGTCATCTGTGCGGCAAAGTCAAAGTGTTATATTTAAAAATGTCGTACAAAGTGATTTCACATTCAATATAGTGAGAGTCACTTATGTTCTTTATATTGTTTAGAGCACCATCTACTGGGCATGTTATTCAATAACAAAGTTATTTAAATCTAACATGCATTTCTCTTTATAGGGAATTAAGTTGTTTACAAGTTTGCCTTTGAAATGTGTTTCACATAATCCACATTATCTAGCAGTTTCTTACTTTCTTCATGATGATGCACATCTTGTTTATTCTTATGTCTATTTTTAAAATTTAACAGTTTACATTTGCACTGTTTATTTCAAGAGTTATTGGAGCGAGATTCTCTTTATTGACTCCACCTGTGCATATTTACTGTGTGTGGATTAGTTAAAGGTTTATGTTGTAATAGCCTTCTGGCTATGTGGCTTTCCACTAGTACGTGGATTTGTTCACCTATATGGTTTTTAAAGTTTATATTGAAATAGTCTTTACGACTATGTGACCTTCCACCGGTAAGTGGATTTGTCACCTATATTGTTTTACATGGTTTATGTTGAAATAGCCTTTTTGGCTATGTGACCTTCCACCGTTACGTGGATTTGTCACCTATGAATTTTACATGATTCTCTCTTTGTAAGTTGATTTTGTATACATTATAATAGCCTACTGGTTATATTTGATTCCACTTGTGCGTGGATATGTCACTTCAAGGGATACATTTTGATAGCCTACTGGCTATATGTGATATTCACTTGTGCGTGGAAATATCACCCGTTGTATTCTACTTCTTATATTACTTTACGGTACTGGATTTTCAAAGTTACTATGTGTAGAATCTACGGTTATGTTTTACTGACAGAATGTGTTTTTCACTTATTTTCTGTTGTTGGATTTATTTTTAAAATCCAACAGGGTGTAGTTTTCACCTCCTTTTCTCCTCTCTAGTTTCCAACCTCCAGGGATCAGGTGTTGGATCGCGACCAACCTTTTTTCCTGGTGGTGTGAGTATGAGATTCTTTCTCAGTGGCTCTCGTTGAGGGGTACTTTTTCTTGTCTCTCTTTCTTGCACTAATTTATCATTGGTTGACGTTCTCTGTTTATCACTTCCATACTAGTCTGGCCAACTGGTGTGTCCTGCTGGTGACTTAGATGTCAAGTTCCTGTTTTCTTCTGTGGTTTGTTTAATTTTCCTGAGCATACGGTGGGAGATTTCTTTTCTCACATTCTCTTTCTTATTTTTGTGAATTCCTTGACCTATTCTGTTTCTTTTTCAGACCTTTGTTGCTGGATCTATCTTTTATTGCAATTATTGTTTAGCGTATTGCATTTTCTACTTTTCTTCATTTAATCCGTAAAAAGGGGAAGAGGTGTGTTGTCATTTTTGTTAATTAATGCAATGTTTTACTCCTATGTTTATTTATGCTTTTACTACGCTTACATGCTTGCTTCTTACATAATTCTTTTGTTGTTGTTCTTTAAAGGGGGAAGGTGTGTAGTATACTGGTATTTAGTGTATTGCACCTTTCCTGCTTCTCTGCCTTGCTGCTCAGCCAGTGTGGATGTTCTTGGACTGTTGGTATGTGTGGTGAGGTAATAGAATGCTGGTATGACTGTGTGTTGAGTGTCAGTTGAGAGGATGGGCTGAGCAGCAAGGAAGCTGCTCCTGGTGGGGCTCGCTCTGTAGAGAAGACCTACTCTACATCTAATTCTGTACTACTCCATGTTGTGATTCCTGATCTACAATATCTACAATAAACCTACATGGAAATACAACTGGTCTCTGTTCAACTCAATTATTACAGTTGTTAAGATGGATCTTGTTCTAGAACCTTCCCCTCCATGCCCTGCGGGCACACGTACCCTCTCGTGCACTCACCTGCACTATGATGTAATCAGCTGACGTTCTAGAACACGGTACTCATAGTACGGCCCGGCAAGCCTTCCTTGGCGGCCCGCGGACCTTGCAGACATCGTACCTGTGTTTTTTTTTTTTTAAAGAGTGTCAGCAAACACCGCCGGTTGCAGCAGCGTGGACTCCGAGAGACTCTGCTCTATGGGGGCCGGGCGATTCCAGCGATAGTCAGAGTGGAGATGCAGGGGGGCTAAGTGTGATGATCGGGGGGCCGCCGCCCTCCCGTTGCTTGGCGCGCGCTATGGGCCTCGCTGCGCGCTGTAATAAATACACTTGGACACCGTGTATTAGTTCGGCGCGGACTGCCGGAGCAGCTCCGCCCATCTTTATTTATACTCGCGCTCACGCCAGCCCGCATGAGCGCAGGGGCTGTGGTCTTCCGGCGCGGGCCGGCAATAACCACTAGCGCGCTGACTGTCACATCCCATCTTAACTCAGTCCTTGACTGGATCTCAAAAGTCTCACAGTTCACTTACTTGACAGGCAAAGTCTCTCAGGCGAGTGCTCGGCGGGGGATTCTCCCTCAGGGCATACCTGGATGGGCCCCGGCTGATGATTGAGGCAGGGACCGGGGTGCTGGGTACCAGAGGCAGGCTAGAAGCTTTAGGGGTGGCCTCCGGACTCGCCGGCGATGGAGTCGGCCCTGAATGGTGGTCTTCAGTTCCTTGGGGCTCTCCCTGGCTGGCCTCGGGCTCTTCAGCGTGGTCAGCGACGTCAGTGGGAAGAGCGGGCCTGTCCACTTGTTTGAACCACGAGATGTTGCGGGTCACCGTTTCTCCTTCTTTCTCAACGGTCACCATGGTCCCTTTTCTATCGATCACTGTCCAGTACCCATGCTCGTACCGGGTCCGGAATTTCCCTCCGGGCCTCCGGTCTTTCATGATGACAGTGTATCCTTGCTGTAGCTGACGGGGGATTGCCCCTCGGGCCTGGCTAGCTGTGATGTTGCGCCTCTCTCTCCTCCTGAGGGCACCTTCTTCGTCAAATGGAGGGGGGGACCATCCCGGAGCAGTGGGGAGCCCATCCTGGCGGGTGCCAATGAACATTAGCGCCCAGGGTGTTTGGCGCGTTGAGCAGTGAGGGGTGCTCCTGTATTCCCGTAGGAATCTTTGCAGTTGTTGTTCGGGGTCACTTTGTTCTGCCACTGCAATACGAATAGTCTTGTTGATTGTCCTCATGAAACGTTCAATCTCCCCATTGGCCTGGGGCCATTGTGGGGTGATCAGCCAGTGCCGGATGCCATGGTGATGTAGGAACTCACGGAACTCATGTCCCTGGAACGGGGGCCCGTTGTCGCTGCGGATCTCGTTCGGACATCCGAACATGGCGAATATCTTTTCTAGAGCGGGGCCAACGTGCAGGAAAGCTGTTGAATTTAAGACTTCCACCACAGGGTATTTCGAGTAGCTGTCGATGAGGGCCTGCGTGACCCGGCCGTCAGGGAAGCTTCCAAAGTCCACGCTCACCTTCTCCCAAGGGTTCCGCCCGTGTTCCTCCGTGTGAATAGGTGCGGGTCTTTCGGGCCCACTCGTCACTTGGCAGGATGGACATTTCCGGACTGTCTCCACTACGCAGGCATCCATCCCTGGGAACCAGACCTTTTCCCTCATGCGGGCCTTCATTTTTTCCACTTCTTGGTGTCCTCCATGGGCGAGTTGTGTTGCTCGGAGTTGAAGGGATGCCGGGATGACAATGCGTGGTCCTCTGAGGAGGATGCCTTCCTGGGTGAGGCTTAGTTCATTTCTGACTCTCCACATGTGCATCAGGCTTTCCTTTTCTGGGCTTGACCAGGAGTTTGCGGATTGTAGGAAATGACGCCACTGTCCTCCTTGGACAGCGTCCCGGACTTTGGTTATGACCGGGTCATTTCCGGCTGCTGTGGCTACTTCTTCGAGGGTTAACGCTCTAGGGCACGTGAGTGCCGAGATCATGTTCAGGTGAGCTTCAGTGGCGCCGGTGTTTGGTTCTTCACTTCCTTCCCCTGTCGGGTCTGGGTGTCTTGACAGGAAGTCGGCCGGGTTCTTGGCGCCGGGCCGGTAAATTACCTCCATGTCGTAGTGCTGGAGCCCGATAGCCCAACGCTAGATGCGTGGCGGTGGGTGGGGGGCCGATCCCTTGAACAGCGGCACCAGGGGCTGATGATCCGTGACAACGGTGAAGGGGTGTCCGCATATATACAGGTGAAAGTGTCTGCAGGCCCAGCGGATTGCTAGGGCTTCCCTTTCAATCTGAGCGTACCGCTTCTCTTGGTGATAGGGCTTTGCTGGCATATGCTAGAGCGGCCCATCGTCCGGGTTCCTGTTCCTGAGTGAGGACGGCTCCTAAGCCTACGGGGCTGGCGTCTACAAGTATTTCTTTCCTTTTGGCGGGGTTGAAGTACACACGCGTGGTGTGGTCGAGGAGAGCGCCCTTGACGGCTTGGAACGCTGTTTCTTCAGCGGGGCCCCACTGCCACAGCGCATCCGCTCGGGTGAGGTTTCGGAGTGGCTCTGCGATGGTAGCTAGATCCGGGATGAAACGTCCACAACACGTGGCCATCCCCAGGAAGCTGTGGACTTCGGCCACGGTGAGAGGAGCAGATGCGTGTTTGATAGCTATAGACTTCCGAGGGTCCACCTGGATGCCTTCTTGTGTGAACGTGTAGCCGAAGAATTCTATTTTCTGCTGAAATAGCAGGCACTTTTCTCTGTGTAGGGTGACTCCGTGATCTAGGAGTCTCTTCAGCGTAGCTCTCACGTGCTGGTAGTGTTCTTCCGCCGTTTGTGAGTGAATGAGGATATCATCACTCACGTTTAGTACGCCAGGTAGCCCAACCAGGATCTCTTTGACAGCGTTTTGGAATATCTCCGCGGCCGATGCTATGCCGAAGTTCAGCCGCTTGTATCTTCGGAGTCTAAGGTGCATGCTGAAGGTGGTAATGTAGCGACTGTCCTTGGCAAGGGCTAGCTGATGATACCCTGCATTCAGGTCCAGTTTAGAAAACCACCGGGATCCGTTCAAATCAGCCACGATGTCATCCATCGTTGGTGTTATGTGGCATTCACGTCGGATGGCCTTGTTGGGGAGGCGCATATCGATACAGAGTCTGATTTTTCCTGGTTGGCGCGGCTTCTCAGCGATCACCATGGGTGACACCCATGGTGTGGGCCCGGACACCTTTTCTATGACTCCTTGATCTTCGAGCTTTTGCAGCTCTTCTTCCACTAGTGGCCGTAGGTGGAATGGGATCCTCCTGTGTCTTAGTGCTGCTGGTGGGACGGTCGGGTCTATATGTAGCCGGATTGGGGCTCTCTTCATGCACCCTAGTCCCTTGAATAGGTCTCCGAACTGGCTGAGTAGCTCCTGCGTCTGGTCGGCTTGTACTCTCCTGGTGAATGTCACCAGTCCCAGGTCTTCAGCTGCATGACTGCTCAGCAGTGTGTCTGCCTCCTGATTGATGACATGGATGTCTACGTGATCTCGGTGTCGTCGGACCGCACTGGCACGGTCATTTTGCCACGGAGGGGTAGCGGCGAGCTGCTTCCATACGTGAAGATTTTCGTCTTCCTTGGTCTGAGTTCGGGTCGGGGCCTCAGTTTGTTGTATTGCTTGATCCCCATGACTGTCACTGAGGCTCCGGTGTCAATTACTGCGTTGACCTCTGACCCAGCGACTTGTATCGTGCACCGGGGCTGCGGCCGTCGTCGACTCTTTAGGGCTTGCGTGAACGTGATCAGGTATGTTTCCCCTTCGTCTTCTGACGTCGAGTCATCTCCTTGGTAGACCGTTTGCTCTTTCCTCCTCCCTCCTGGCTGGGATGCTAGTGAGACACACGACAGTTGGCGGACCATCTTCCTCATTTGTCTGGGTCGGTTTCCTTCTTTCCGCCGCAGTTGGTGCACGTCTTCCCTTGCGCCGGGCATGATTGTGGGGGGTGTTCTTCGTATCCGCAGTACCCGCACTGATTCTTCGGGGCTTGTGGCTGGCGATCCCGTGGTCTGTGGGCCCTGTCCTTTGTTTTGACTGCGTCGGCCCGTTCCGTCTTGACGATAGTGCTCTTGTCCGCTCCTCGCACTAGTGCCAGGTCCATCTCCTCAGCCCGCGCTGCCGAGAGGTCGTGTGAGCGTGCCAGCACTAGGATGTCATTCATGGGTATGTTCGGTTGCCGGGGTATGAGGCCTCGCAGGACTTTGCTTCGTATTCCCAGGATCAGTTGGGCTCTGATCTCTTCTGCGGCTCTGTCTCCTACGAGGTGCGTGCCGGCCAGTTCCCTTAGCCGCGCATGAAATGCATCCACTGACTCACCTTCCCTTTGTTTGGCTTGTCTCAGCTTGAAATGCTCAAAGTCTGGGTTGAGCTGGGGGTCAAAGTGCGCGTTTAGGGCGGTGACGGCCGCTGCGTAGTCCTCGGGGGGTCCTGTGTTAGGGAGATGCTTGAACAGCAGGTAAATCTCCTCACCCGCATAATGGAGCAGTAGTGGGCACTTCACTGCCCCATCCTTCTCCCTGGTGGCGATGAAGTAATTCTCTAGGCAACCTAGCCAGGTCTGCCATCTTGGCGCTGCCGTGGCGGGGTCGGCCGACTCACTGAACGGAGGCAGGATGCAGGAGGGAGGGTGGTGCGCAGTCGCTGGCGCAGGAGCCTGTGCGGCGTCGTCTTGGTCCCCCATGGTGGTAGGCGTGGGCACTGCTGGGCGGCTTGGCGAAAATGCTGCTCACTAGCGGTGGGCCTTGGCGTGCCAGGTGGTGGTGCGAGGGCACTAGGTATTGCGTGTGCCCACGAGTGCCTGGTCGTGTAGCACTTGGTCAGGTCGGCCTGGGTTAGGGTGTGCTCGTGGGACCTCCTCTGTGGCATGCGAGACTCACCCAAACAGCGTGGTGCTGATCGCCTTGACCGGTGGATGCTGTGGCGGGGAAAACTGCTGTGTCCTGCTGCTCCTTGGCAGCAGCGCGTTCAGGAGAGAGGTGTGGCAGGTCCCAATGAGGTGTTGCCCAGCAGGGGCCCCAGTATGCGTGCGTTATCCCCGTGGCTTGGTTTTGATGAAGTGCTGCCTAGCGGGGCAGGAGCAGGCGTGTGTTGCTCCGCTCCTCGTCACCAATGTGATGATCGGAGGGGGGGGCCTCCCTCCCGTTGCTTGGCGCGCGCTATGGGCCTCGCTGCGCGCGGTAATAAATACACTTGGACACCGTGTATTAGTTTGGCGCGGACTGCCGGCGCAGCTCCGCCCATCTTTATTTATACTCGCGCTCACGCCAGCCGGCGTGAGCGCAGGGGCTGTGGTCTTCCGGCGCGCGCCGGCAATAACCAATAGCGCACTGACTGTCACACTAAGAAGAGGTGAAAAACAACAAAGCCTCATTAACAAGTAAATGGTCTTTTAAAGACCTGTGAAGTACTCAGGTGCGGCTGTGTGTGTGCCCGGGAAGCTGTCTCAGCCCGGGCTGCCACACACGCGGGGGAGGGGTTGCTGAAGCCCTTTCAGCCCAAAGGGCGTTGCGCGTCTGGGTTGGCGTGGGTGCACACTTACAAGTGCAGGAATGCCAAAAATGATTCCTCAAACCGTGACCCCGGCTGCGTAAATTAGCATGCCACCAACACGTCATTGAAATAGCTCACCTCACAGAGCAAGCACCTGTACAAGCGCATTCAAAATTGTACATTTTTATGATTTGAATAATGAGGCGTACAAAACTCAAAGCACAACACATTTTAGGTGGTCACAATTCAAGGCAGCACGAGCGTGCCGTGGGGGGCACAGCTCGTGCGTATCCGCGTGGCTAAATCAGGAATCTCGTGCAACTTCACGTGAGGCTGCTTTGTGTTACTGCTCCATCACGGGAGGGCCTCAACCTAGAAATTAATGTTGCTGAACACTTGGTAAGATCACACACAGCCCTACTAAGTATTTTCAATTAGTACACAACGTTTCAATTTGTGTGATATGCTAATCGTACGTGCAAAGTATCTTATTTTTTTTTAAATTGAGCCAAATTACGATTTTGACAGCATCGTTTTCACATGCATATGCCCACAACATACATAGATACTGAAGGGGAATCATAAATATCCCTGTACTTTTATGGTTCACAACCAAGCATGCCTCTCCCCAGGACTGTTGCTGCTTCCCGTGGTACTCATAGTGCGGCCCGCGGACCTTGCAGGTAATGTACCCATGGCCCCCCAGAAACCCAATTTTACCAGTGACAGAAGAGAGTGGAGAGAGAGAGGAGAGAGAGAGTGAAGAGAGAGAGAGTGGAGAGAGAGAGGGAGAGAGAGAGGGTGGAGAGAGAGAGATGAAGAGAGAGAGAGTGGAGAGAGAGGAGAGAAGGAAGAGTGGAGAGAGAGAGTGGAGAGAGAGAGGGGGGGGAGAGAGAGAGTGTGGAGAGAGAGAAAGGAGAGAGAGAGTAGAGAGAGAGAGTGGAGAGTGAGAGATTGGTGAGAGAGAGTGGAGAGAGACTGACTGACTGAGAGAGAGAGAGACTGACTGACTAAGAGAGAGAGATACTGACTGACTGAGAGACTGACTGACAGAGAGAGACTGACTGACAGAGAGAGTGACTGACTGAGAGAGAGACTGACTGAGAGAGACTGACTGACTGAAAGAGAGAGTGACTGACTAAGAGAGAGAGAGACTGACAGAGAGAGAGACTGACTGACTAAGAGAGAGACTGACTGACAGAGACTGACTGACAGAGAGAGACTGACTGACTTAGAGAGACTGACTGACTGAGAGAGAGACTGACTGAGAGAGAGACTGACAGAGAGAGACTGACTGAGAAACTGACTGACTGAGAGAGACTGACTGACTGAGAGAGACTGACTGACTGAGAGAGACTGTCTGACTGACTGAGAGAGACTGACTGACTGAGAGAGACAGATTGACTGAGAGACTGACTGAAAGAGACTGACTGACTGAGAGAGAATGACTGGCTGAGAGAGTGACTGACTGACTGACAGAGTGGCTGATTGACTGAGAAAGTGACTGACAAAGAGAGAGAGTGACTGACTGATAGAGAGAGTGACTGACTGAGAGAGAGAGTGACTGACTGACAGAGAGAGACTGACTGAGAGAGACTGACTGACTGAGAGAGACTGAATGACTGACTGAGAGAGACTGACTGAGAGTGACTGACTGACAGAGAGAGCGACTGACTGACAGAGAGAGACTGACTGAGAGAGACTGACTGACTGAGAGAGACTGACTGAGACTGACTGACTGAGAGAGAGACTGACTGACTGACAGAGAGAGAGAGACTGACTGAGAGAGAGACTGACTGACTCAGAGAGAGAGACTTACTGACTGACTGAGAGAGAGAGAGACTGACTGACTGAGAGAGAGAGACTGACTGACTGGGAGAGACAGAGACTGACTGACTGAGAGACAGAGAGAGAGACTGGCCTCAGCAGTCATGGAATTTGCTCCAGGAATAAAAAGTAAACCCTTGGGAGTCCTCTTGACTTTCTTCAGTTTTTGGTCCTTGCCTTTCCGCCATTGCGTTTGCAAGACATTGCAGGCTATTGCGGGGTTAAGGGTGGGCCAAAAGTAACCCTGTGATGGAATTGGGGTCAAAGTGTGTAGGAAGCTATGCAATGCCTCTTAAGATTGCTATTGCGTGCTAATAAAAATGTATTATCAAAATGTGCTCTTTGTAGTTACATCTGCTTTTGAAATACAGCATTGTGGCATTGTCTAATTTTTTTAACAGGTTTGATTTTTTTTACTCTAGTCCCGCCCCCCCACTGACCCCACCCCTACCGGTGCGGCCCTCGGCCACAAACTACACTGTAATTTTGGCCCCCGACAGAAAGTTTGTGAGTACCCATGTTCTAGAACGTCAGCTGCCGTGGCGCCTATGAGAAATTTCCTGTCACCGTTCCAAGAGGAGCTGTTCTGCCGCTGCGTGTGCAAGGAACCTATCGGCTGCCGTGAGTTGTGTGCGAAACGCATCTGCGTCTGTCAGATGATATGCTTGCGGTCATGTGAGTTTTCCCTCACGGTTCGTCTCCTCAGAGCTCTGCGCGCCAAAATTTGCAGCTACGTCACTGAAACGCAGCGCTGCGTTCCATCGTGCGTGCCGCCATCTTAAGTGGCACTTCCTTATTGGAAATCTTCTACATTTGCATTGCGACTGGAGTCATCCCTATTAACCGCAACGTTGCGTCCATCCATCATTCGCCTAGGAAGAAAAGGTGTTCACGTCAGCCCCTGCTGAGTTCGTGTACATGCCTGTACTAGCTGTGCATGCCCGGCTCGTTTGCAGCACTACAGTGTTACAGTTTACTTCTGCTTTCACGCATTTATCTTGAGCGTTGCTACATTGTTTTTGGTTGTACTTCACAGTATCCTTATTCCCGGCTACAATTTCACAATGGCATCGGGAAATATATACAATTTGGCCCCACCACAACCATTTTTGCCAGCAGATGGTGAACCTAAAATAAAGTGGGAAATTTGGCGTGAATATTTCACCAATTATATTTCAGCTTTTGATGAGGAGGAGGATGACCTGTCACCAGAAAAGAAGAAGAAAATACTTTTGCATTGTTTAGGCGCAGGTGGATTAGAAGTGTACTCTCGCATTAACAAAAAGATCCGTGATGGGGATGTATACACTAATGCTCTTGAAGATTTAGATTGTTACTATAAACCAACGGTGTGCGTCGCAGTGGACAGATTTAAATTCTTCCACCGCAAACAAGGTAAAGAAGAAAGTATCGAGGATTATTTGGCAGTTCTGAAAAATCTGGCATTAACATGTTGATTTGGGGACTTGCATGATGAATTTATTAGGGATCAAATTGTCATGCGAGCAGCTAATCCCTCTATCCAAGATTCGCTATGGGCCAAGGGGGAGAAACCTTTACAAGATGTAATCGAAATCGTTAAAAGGGCAGAATTAACAGGTAGATGCGCCAAAGCGGTGCTTGCAGAAAACAAGATTAAGGAGGAAGAACCTGTTGTTGTCGCCAAGGTCAGTGAAGTGAAGGCGAGACTACAATCCTCTGTACAACACAAAAATAAAGACGCTCATGAGAATGAGCGTAAGTACAGCAACAATATGTACCCCCAAAGGAAGTGCTACAGGTGCGGAAGCTCAAGACATCTGGCCGACGACAAAAGATGCCCAGCTCGCAATCAAAGGTGTTCCAAATGTGGCACCATGGGTCACTTCCAGAAAGTTTGCCAAAAGAAAACAGGGAGGAGAGTTAAATTGGTTGAGCAAACAGATGTAGACAGTTCAGATTCTTCAAGTGAAATAGACGTCAACATGTATGTACTTAATGTGAATGATAGTCAAAAGCCATGCACTAACACGGAAGAAGAATCCAAAAGAAAAAAAACAAAGTGTGAAATGTCTATTGGGGGTGTGAACATTTCCATTGTTGCAGACTCTGGATCTCCTTACACGATAATTAATAAGGAAGTATGGGACAGTAAATTTGTCAAAGCATTGGGACAAGAGTTAGTTCCTTCTGACATTTCGTTGAAAACCTTCACGGGTAAACCCATAGAACTGTTGGGTTACAGGAAATTGAAATGTGTGTTCAAGAATAGGGAAGCCTTGTGCAATTTGTATATTTCCTTGTCAGGTCCATCTGTATTGGGGTGGAAGGACCAGGGAAAATTAGGCATTACCCTCAATCCTAAAAGTCCTGAACCCGTTTTGTTAACGCAGGATGAGGAAGACTTAAGTTTTAGAATATCTTAAAAATACCCTAATGTATTTAAAGGTAACATTGGTAAGTTAAAGGGTTTCCAGCATAAAATCCAGCTTAAATCCAATACAAAACCAGTGATACACAAAGTGAGAAACATCCGTTTTTCATTGAAAAAGGATGTAAAGGCCCAACTGGAAAGTTTACTCAAGGCTGGGGTCATAGAACATGCAGAGTCTTCTGAGTGGGTTGCACCTTTGGTTGTGGCCAGGAAGGCCAATGGCAAATTAATATTGTGCATAGACTTACGTGATCTAAACCAATGTATTATGGTGGACCAGTTTCCACTGCCCAAAATCAATGAAATGCTAAGTCTCACTAAAAATATGAAGTGGTTCTCTACCATTGACCTCACTGCAGCCTATCATCAGGTTTCCCTACATCCAGAGAGTAGGAAATTCACCACTTTTATTTCTCCCTTTGGATGTTTCAGGTACAAAAGAGTTCCGTTTGGGTTGGCCTCTGCGGCCGCTATGTTTCAAAGACTTATGCATGTGGTTTTTGAAGGGTTTGAAAATGTACTCATTTTCCAGGACGATCTCTTGGTTATGGGAAAAACGAGAGACAAACATGATAAAAATTTGTTCAAAGTGCTCAGCACATTGCAAGAGAAAGGTATGACTGCCGAACACAAGAAATGTAAATTTGCCAGGCCACATGTAACATATTTGGGTCATGAAATTACTCAAGAAGGCATAAAACCAAAAAAAGAATTGTTAACGGCCATAAAAGACGCACCCATTCCCAAAAATAGGGAAGAAGTACGAACATTCTTAGGGTTAGTGGAATTTTATTCAAAATTTGTGAAAGATTTCTCATCCAAAACATACGACATCAGGCAACAACTAAAACTAAAAAACAAGTTTGAATGGTCACCCATCTGTCAGAAAGCCTTTATCTCCCTCAAAGAAGATGTGTGTAATGCCCCTCCCCCTTGCAGGGATTTGATCATAACTTAGCTAGCATTATCACTACGGATGCCAGTGGGAGGGGCATAGGTGCTGTCCTCAGCCAAAGGAACGGAAATGACAAAGAGGATACCATTGCCTTTGCCTCACGCTCCTTAACGCCGACCGACGAGAAATAGTCGGTAATTGAGCGTGAAGCCCTGGCTTGTGTATGGGGTCTGGAGCACTTCCGCCAGTTTATCTGGGGAAAGAAAGTGTTATTACGCAGCGATCACAAACCACTCACCAGATTGTTAACAACGAAAGGTCTGTACACTGCCTCACCTAGACTAGCTCGCATGTCTGTAAGATTGCTGCATTTTGACTATGAACTGCAATACGTAACGGGTACAAAGAATGTTGTGGCTGACTTTCTCAGTAGGTTACCCCTTCCCATGAGTGGATGCGAGGAAGACATGGGTGAGGAGTTTTGCGTGGCCAGTATCTTAGAAGAATTCCCTGGTAATACTAAACAGGAGTGGGAGAGTGCTCTAGAACAAGACGTATTGCTACAAGAGGTGAGCAAAATGGTACAGGAAGGGTGGCCTGAAAAATAAAATGTACACAAAGAAGTAAGAGTCTACTGGGAATTGAGGCACAAACTGTCCTTAGAAGGAGGACTCATATTGAGACAAGAGAAGGTAGTCCCCCCAGAAGCATTGAGACCCAAAATATTAGAAATATGTCACGAGGGACACTTGGGTATCAACAAAACCAAAAGCAGAATCAAAAGTTGGTATTGGTGGCCTGGATATGACTTAGCTATCGAAAGGAAAGTGAGGAACTGTATTCAGTGTGAGAATTCAGACAAGTCCCAAGTCACCCTTAGGCCTGCTCTACATCCATTGCCCAGTCCAGGTATGCCATGGGAGAGGGTTGGAATTGATTTAATCGGACCTCTAAGGAACAAGGAGGAGCAAGTGTACATAGTGGTAGTCATCGATCACTTCTCCAAATGGCCAGAAATAGAGATACTCCGCAAGGCGGACTCAGGTAACATCATTAGGTTCCTTGACCAAGTTTTTACAAGAGAAGGGTTACCCAAGCACATAGTAAGCGATAATGGTCCACAGTTCACATGTGGCATCTTCGAAAAGTACCTTGCTAGGAACGGGATCACACACAAAACTACCTCTGTGTACCATCCTGCAGGTAATGGGGCTGTGGAACGTTTTAATCGCGTCATCAAAGGTATACAACTAGCCAACAACAACGGTTTGCATTGGGATAACGAATTGTCCAAAATGATATGGGCATACAGAATAATCCCTAGTGAATGCACTACATCCAGTCCATTCGAACTTATGAGAGGGAGAACCCCCATATCCAAAGACAATATTGGGTGGATGGTTTCAGCCAAACGAGTCGATTGGTCTCCACAAAAAGTAAAGGAGAAGTTGTCTCAAGCACAGATCAGGTGCAAAGATCTATACGACCTGAAGCACAAATCTAAGCTGGTCACCCTTAAAGCGGGTGATTCTGTAAGAGTCAAACGTAGTGGTTTCATTGAAAAGGGGCAAAGCCGCTATACTCAGCCATTGGTTGTTAAGAGAATGTTTTGCAATTCGGCCCTTCTCAGCGATGGCAAAGTATGGCATGCGTCTGCCCTTTCAGTGTGCAAGAAAAGGGATGGTGAATTAATTGATGAAAGAAATACTTTGCAGGCACAAAGCCCTCCCGTACCAGAGAATGTTGTATATGATAAAAGATGTGCAGAAGGGAGGTATGATGAATTTGATTCCGATGAAGACTATGGGAATATCCAACCCCAGGATCGCAACATAACTTTTCCCCCCAGTCTCGAGAAGGAATCGACCAACCAGTCTAATGTACAGGTAACAACCAACCAGTCTAATGTACAGGTAACAGCACCTGTGGAAGGGTCCCTAATTAAGACCAGCGTACCAGAAGGTCTATCTCTAGGTCGTGACAGAGAGGAACCCAGTACTAGCAGTAGAGGTAGAGTTATTGTAAAACCATGTTGGTATAAGGATTTTGAGTGCTACTAATGTGTTATCTGCACTTCATTATTTTTGCCTAACCTTATCCCTCCTCCCTTGTTCCCCACCCGCGTCCTCCATCTTCCCCCCTTCCATTCCTGTCCTCCTTTAGGAAGGAGATGTGTTAAGATGGATCTTGTTCTAGAACCTTCCCCTCCCTGCCCTGCGGGCACCCGTACCCTCTTGTGCACTCACCTGCACTATGATGTAATCAACTGACGTTCTAGAACGTCAGCTGAGCAGCTGTCATTCTCTGAAGGAGACGTTGGGGAGTTGACTCGTCTGTGGTCACTGCGGTGTCCTCCCTGTTTGGTGTGCTGAAATACTTAAATAAATTCTACTTCTAAGTTATTCTGACTCCTCGTCTTAATAAAGGTAAATAATTAGAAGATGTAGAACAACAGAATTGATGATATTTGGAGCACCCAACACCTGTTTGACAAAATCAGCTGAAAAAATACCTCAACTTCAGATGGTAACACATGCATGCCAACATTTTAGAAAAGGAAAGCAGGAGATTTAAAAAAAAAGAATGTATTTCTCACATTGATTTTTATTGAGGGCAGGCAACACTCAGCTCATGCTTTTGTTTTCCGACAATCATATGTCGGACCTGGCCCGTTTTCAAGAGGGAATACTTGTCTTCGCAGAGTGGATGAATGCCAATTGCTTGCGTTTGAAACACGAGCAAAACAGAAATTCTCCTACTAGGAAAAGATACCCACGCTTGGGGCGACCACTGGTGACCTCCCTCCCTCAGGCCTCGCCCCCACCCAAGACCTCTATTAAAAATCTAGGCGCCTACGTTAACAGCACTCTAACTTTCGAAGCGCAGGCCAAAACAGTAGTAGGCACGTGCTTCGGGCTCTTGAGAGGGCTTAAACCCATCCCTGGTCTTTTTGATCCTGGTATTCGACAAACCATTATTCAGACAGCTATCCTATCTCAGTTAGATTGCTGCAACATTCTGTACTTGAGAGTCAATAAGTCTGTAACTAGAAGACTCCAGCTGGCACAAATCGCTGCAGCCAGGCTACTGTTTTCCTTCCTAAATTTTGCTCTGTCTCCGGTCTCCTTTGCAAACTGCATTGGCTCCCTGTAGACCGGCGTGTGCACTTTAAGACCTTATGTACCGCCCATAAGATTCTGCATTCATAGTGGGCCCCTATCTTGTCAAACTTGATATCTGTGTATCGACCTTCACGTCCTCTACGTTCGGCCGATCTTAATCTGGCCATTATACCATGTGTCAAGAGAGTAAGAGAGGGAGCTGCTCTTTTCGTGCCAAGGCCCCTCGTCTCTGGAGCTTGCTCCCCTTTTCTATCAGGAACATTTAGAACCATTTTCAGTTCAGGAAAACATTGAAGACCTGTCTTTTCTCATGTTAGGGTCACTTTCTTCCCCCCTCTGTTTTAAGTCGTTGTTGCAGTTTGTTTCTTGTAGACTAGCGCTGGGAAGCCCCGTTGCTGGGGCAGCTATGCGCTTTACAAATTTGATAAAATAACAGGGCAAGGCATTAATTGTGTCTATTGTCATGTATAGGACTTGCAAGTGTGCTGCTGCAAGGTCAGATATCAGAAAAGCAAAAACATTTTTTTCTTTCTTATCTGTCAGGAGCACGGAGAAAGTGCTATAGCAGGCAGAAAGAGCGTGACAAAAATGTTGTGCACTGGCCTGCTGGAGCAGGTTACTGGAAGTGCATACTCTGAGTCACACAAGACCAGTCCCTATCGGCAGAAACCCATCAATCGATGCTGGAGCGTACACCTGCAGGTACTGTCCCCACCGCCCTTCCTACGCTCCACGTAGCCCTCCGGGGCCCCGTCTGCAACTCAGGGGCTCACTCCCCTCGTGGTCCGTGTGTCAGAGGGGGTTACCTGCCCTTGGAGGTTGTGGTGGCCCTTTCCCCTCCTTGGTGTCTCCGGAGCCCTATCTGAACCGCCCCTGAACTGTGCTTGCACGCCATCCCTGCTGATGCCCATTGGATCTGTGAGCTGGTGGCTGCCTTATAGAGGGCGGGGGTCGGCTGGCGGGATTACTGCGGATGATGACCGGGTGGCCCTGGGGAGCTGGGTTTGGACTGCTCTCTCATCTCTCTTCTCCCCACTGTTACCATACTACTGGGCTACCTGGCTTCTGGACCATGGGCCGCGGAAAGCTGCCGCCACGGACACCCACCCAAACTGAAATGGACCAATATACAGTTCCCCCGCCTGCCAACGCTGAGGCTCCAGTGACGCCCCACACACAGCAGAATGACCTGGTATGGTTCTCCAGGCCATTAGAGAGAGGTAGGCTGTTGAAGCAAAGGCTGACGGCCTTAGGATGGATCTCTCTCTGCTGCGCCAAGACTTGCGCAATGTGGTAGACAGAATGATGGAGGTGGAGACGCGGGTCTCAGAAGACAAACTTTCTTCCCTGAAGCGCTACGTCTCCAGGCTCACCACCTCTCCTTGGCCGAATCCTTGGAGCCTCAGGGCTTGGAAGGGGCGCTGGAGGACTGGTTCAAATCTTGGGTCCACAGAGGTAAGCTGTCGGCTTTGTCATTGAAAGAGCCCACCGCTCTCTGGCGCTGATCCTCCTATGATCCTGCGACTACTCAATTTTCAAAGACCAGGACGCAATTTTGCGTCAGTCCCGCACTCAACCTGATCTATGCTTTTCTAACTTGAAAGTCTTCATTTTCCCAGACTATACAAAAGCGGTGCAGCAACAACGCCGCTCCTTATATGAGGTGAAACAAAAACTCAGCGCATTAAATCTTCGCTATATGCTACTCTTCCCAGCCCGCCTCAAAGCTGTTTTTCAATCCCTGACTTTCTTCTTCGACAGTCCAGAGCGGGCATGGGAGTGAGCAACGGAGCAACGACAGCTGAGGCGGCCGACACCTGAACTGCATTGGTCCGTGACACAGAGGGGCACTCTCAGACGCCTCCCCGTCAGCAGCAGAGAGGCAGCCGCCCCTGCTCCAAACGGTCCAGGATTGAGTGACGGGAGGTGGCTGGGGGCCCCAACCCAGCCCTGAGAGACAATGACTTAGCTGCCACAACGCTGGCTCCAGATGAAACCTTGTCCAGCACTCTCTTGATCTTCCACTTACTTGTCACTGACCTGGGCTCTCCCTCGCGGCCGTCTACACCTCCCTGACTGTGGTGCAGTCCTCTTTTTTGATTGCAGTGCTCCCTAACGTGGTCGGGGTTGGAGGTTGCCGTATCAGAGACAAGTGTCTTCAGAACCATTCCAATAGGCCATACTGTTGCCCGTCACTGCCTGTACTAATTATGGGCTGCACCATACACTCTCTGGAATTGTTACTAATCAGGGGATTCCTTCTACTTCTCCTTTCCCCTCCCCCCCCTTTTCCTCTTCTCCTTGTCCTACACCCTGCTGGCCCTCCCCCTTTTTTTTGTAGTGTTGATATATGCTGTAAGGAATATTATCCATACTCATCAGGCGCCTACCTGACACTGACGTTCCTCCTCGTGTTCCTTGTTGTAGGTAGTTTGTTCAAGAGTGACAGATGCTTCCTGGGGTGAAGTGTAGGGTAGGGGGTGTTGGGAAGGTGGGGATTTGGTTGGCCCCTTGGGCCTGGTTCGATGTTTTAATCTTGACTTTCCTTTTCAGGTTCTAAGCAGCAGGCACGATTGCATCAATTTGTGTATGGGTTTACCATGCACTCCTTCTGGGGCTATCCGCATCCTTTGGTATCTGGCAGGATACATCCACGTCTCACATGATTGGCCATGACCCCCCTGTAAGCTAACAGTTCTCCCCTGGAATGTCAACGGCCTGCTGGATCGGCTTAAACGCTCTGCAGTGCTGACACATATTAAGAGACACAGACCAGTAGTCGTACTATTACAGGAAACCCACCTAAATGGGCACGCATTGTGCCTTCTTGGGCTGCTTTGGGTATGATAGAATTTTTCAATCTGGGTTAACCCGTGGCTCCAGAGGGATGGCCATACTGCTACACAAGTCCTTCCCCCTCGCAGTTACCAGACACCACACCGATCCTCAGGGATGCCATGCAGGAGTTGAGGGCCGTCTAGAAGCCAAACACTATAACTTCGCATCTTGCTATGTACCCCCGCCGCTGCTGCAGCCCGCTCTTCAGTCACTGCACTCCTTTGCCTTGTCTCTCATTCAGGGGTTTACTATCGTGGGTGGCGACTTCAATGCAACTCCTGATGCTTCCACAGCCCCATACCACGGTAGGCGTGCTCCCTCTTCCCACTTGCCCTCCTGGGCCGATTCTCTGAGCCTCTGCGATGCTTGGCGCTGCTGGCACCGTAAAGTACGAGCCTATACCCATCGAAAAGTGGCACACAAGACCGAATTGCACATCGACTTGCTGTGGCTGCCAGCTGCGGATCTTCTCACCATCCAATCTGTATCCATCCTCGCGCGTGGCATTTCAGATCACGGCCCTCTTTTACTGTCTTGGGGAACTCAACCTGGCGTCCTTCGTCCTATGTGGAGATTCAGTGCTTGGCACTTGAAGCGCCCAGACTGTGCCGCCTTTTTGGAGGAGGAGCTGCAATCCTTCTTTGAACTTAACGTAGGGTCGGTCTCATCGGCAGCAACGCTATGTGCCTCTTGTAAGCCTTCTCTACGGGGTCGTCTCAAGGGCTATGCTCGTCGCCCTGAAGCTCTTCAACTAGCACAGGTGACCGTTTTGGAAGGTCAAATACTGAGCTTGGAGGCTGAATTGCGTTGGCGCGACTCAGATGAAACTCGCCACACCTTGGCAGTGGCTCGAACCGAACGGCGGTAGATCTCACTGGACGAGGTGAAGCAGTATTGGATGGCCTCCACACCAGCGGCAGCTGGCTCAGGTAAGTTCGGTGGGGCGGGCCAGTGCGCGGCAGTGGGGGAAGCCGACACACAACAGAATAGGTATTATTAATTTATTTAATTATACCTATTCCGTCGTCTGTTGACTTCCCACCTCACCCCGCCCCGCCTCTGCCCCACCGCGTTTACCTGTGCCGGCCGCCGCTGCTCCACGCAGAGAGTAAATGAGTCCAGCGATAAGTCAGGCAATCTGTTGTATTGGCTGGCAACTCGTGGCATTTCAGAGAGAGTGGTACAGGCAGTCAGGGATTCCTCTGGGCTTCTTTGGGAGGGGCTGGGGAATATAGCCCAAGTTTTTGTGGACTTCTACCAGAAGCTGGATTCTCGGCATCCACCGCCTCCGCTGGAGATCGCCACTTCTATCCTAGATACCATGCCATTGGCGTCCATCCCGGATTCCTTGGCCTGGGAGCTTGACCAAGCCCTCACTGTCTAGGAAATACATTCTGCTGTGACAGCGTTGCAGGCCGGGAAGACTGCTGGCCCAGATGGATACCCTATCGAATATTATAAACACTTCTGGAACATATTGTGCCCTCACCGTAAAAATGTCTATACAGACGCGTTAAGGCAGTGGTCCTTCCCACGGAATTGGACTGTGCCACTATTGTGGTCCTGCCTAAGGCAGACCTCCTTAGAGATCGGTGCTCATCGTATCACCACATTTCCCTTATCAACACTGATATTAAGATATATGCGAAGGCACTGGCAACCCGTGTGACCCAGGCCCTGCCATACTTGATTCACCCCGATCAATGAGGCTTCATGCTGGGTCATAGTGTGCACCACTGTAGCCAGAGGGTTCACTCTGCTTTATCCTTGGCATAGGACCTGGACGGCACACTGGTTCTCCTGCTTGTCAATTTCACCAAGGCCTTCGATACTGTCTTCTGGGACTTCTTAGACAGGGTCCTCCAGAGGGCCGGATTGGGTGGTACCTTCCGCCATATGGTCTGTCTACTTTACCGTGCTCCAACTGCTCAGGTGCAGGTGAATGCGGTCCTCTCTCCTCCCTTCCCCATTAGACGGGGTACGCGTCATTGCTGTCTGTTCTCCCCACTATGATTCACTTCAGCAATAGAGCCCCTGGCGCGGCTTCTGAGATGCAATGCTCAGATTTGGGGCTGGTGATGGTAGAATGGCTTTGAGGATCTAATCGCCCTGTACGCGGACGATATCCTTCTGTTCTTGAGTGACCTATCAACCTCGGGCCTAGGTGTCTGTCCCTCCTTCGCTTGTATGGTGACCCACCGGGTCTACAGGTCTATGCGGCTAAGTCCTGCCTGGTGGAGGTACGTGGAGACATGCAGGGGCTGCTTTGGTGCCCCAATATTCCCGTCCACCATAACTCCTGCAAGTACCTTGGTATTCATGTCCCCCCTCCTTCCCGTCCTGGCCTGAGCCCTCAATCTTCAGGGACTTACGCAGACCCTTGACCGTGACTTAGGTCGTTGGTCCACTCTCCCATTGAACCCCTTGGACGTAATTCCCTGTTCAAAATGGTGTGCCTACCGCGCTATTTATACGTCTTGAGGAACTATCCTCATCTAATTCTCTGCAAATGGTTTGGTCTCTGACTGCTAAACGTACTTCTTTTATATGGGTGTGAGGTAGGCACAAGGTAGCCTTTTAACTGCTGCGCGGATCTCTGTTCGACGGTGGTCTGGGCTCTCCGGATATTTATCTGTATTACCTAGCTGCTCACTTCGTTCCTATTAATGACTGGTTCACTGGGTGCTGGGATGACCCTGCTTATCGGCTGGAAATTCGCACAGTGGGTCTTGATGGTCTGTTGGACCTTCTCTACGGGGTGCGCCTTTCCTCTGCGTTGCCCTCATGCACTCGGGTGTCCATCACCTACCGGAGAGCTGCTGTTCGTTTTACCGCTGGAACCGCTGGCCCACTGAAATGACACCGTTGTGACGGGGAACTTGGCTCTCCCAGGTCTCTAAATTTGAGGGGTTTGCTCTCTGTGACCGGATCGAGATCTCCTACCTGGGGGACATATACAGGGGAGGTACCTTGATATCCTTTCAAGACCTGAGAGGTCGCTATGCCCTGTCCAATATACAGTTCTTCCGTTTCCTTCAGTTGCATCATGCCCTGCAGGCGCAGGCTCTCCCAGATGGCCCACTTCCTGAATACAACCGCCTCAAAGCCAAGATTTTTCTCAGATGCATGGGAAGGGCCGCCATCTCTGTCTTTGTTAGGACAGAAGTGATTTGTGAGTGAATTCAAATGATCTCCAGTCCTAAAAGGTATGTTTAGTAAAGGTAAAAAGGGGGACAAAGATAAGGTTAAAAAGAGGGAGATGGTATAGGATGAGTTAGTAGTCCTGCACATCTAGTAGTTTTGGTCAACATGTTTCAGCCGTTAGTTGCCCAGACGAGTCAGCGGCTTTCATCAGGACCAGGTGAAGACGGTAACTCCTAAACTCAGAGCAGCCTAAAAATGATAATGCTAACAGGCACAGTCAAGTAGCCTTGTTATGTAGGAGGCAGGACCTTGCAGGATAGAGAGGACCGCCAGGTCAAAATACATTTTTGTGCTGATCATATGGAGCAGTTCTCTGTGTCTCTCTCTTCCCCATGGTAGATCTTTGGATCTTTCCTCTGCATCCCTCTCCACTTGAGGCCCCAATCCGTCCAACCTCAACTCTCAGCAAACTGAGATTGAGGGTCTGGATCTTAGAGGTAGAGCTTAGAGGCTTAATGCTACTTTGCTGTGTTGCTCTGGAAATTCAGCAAACTTTAAGACCCAAATTATTAAGGATTTATGCAAGCTCTGGAGGAATTTTGATTCCTGGTGGTCTTCTAAAAATCTTCAACCTTCTTATTGTTAAACTGGTTAAGTTTAGTAATAATTTATTATGAAAGTGGTGGTCTCCTAAAAATCTTCAACCTTCTTATTGTTAATCTGGTTAAGTTCAATAATAATTTATTATGAAAGTGCATAGTTAATTAAAACTATTCCACCGGCAGACGTAAGGAAGACAGCAATAAAATTACAATTCTGCAAAGTATCCATGATTAAATATAGTTTGATAACTTATTCATTTTGGTTTGAAAAAGCCCTAAAAAAAGTGCATTTCTTGAACATTAAATGTATTTGAAAGTTCAAATTGTCTGTGCATGACCGTAAAATACATTTTTTAAATACATCAAGGATGTTCATAGGCTTAATTATAGAGGAAGATTAAAAGTGTCAGTGCATGGTCAAAGGCTTTTCTGGCCGAGTTTCATTGTAGCTGCAAAGTTCTGTGTGGCTTGTGGACATGACAGTCTTCGGCTGTCCATGTAGTACTGTAAACCTATGCATTCCTCTGGCAATATTTAGTTGTTATAGATCATGCTGGACTGACCTCCGATGTAAATAATCAAAGATAATGAACCTCAGATTTAAAGATAAAAAAACATGTGCATAAGTGCTGAAAAATGTGTGGAAGACTCAATTAAAGATCCTGGTCCACATATTCAGCTACGGAAGCGGTATATTTATTCTCCGCTAGGTTGATCTCGTGGGTAGCATCATCATAGGGTCTTATTCCACATGAGTGTCCCAATCTCCAGGTGGAAAAAACCCTTCCTGAAGGTAAACCGTCTTTGTTAGGACAGAAGTGATTTGTGGGTCAATTAAAATAATCTCCAGTCCCAAAAGGTATGTTTAATAAAGGTAAAAAGGGGGATGGAGATAAGATTAAAAAGAGGGTGATGTTATAGGATGAGTTAGTAGTCCTACTCATGGATAACTCATGGTAATAGTGAAACAAATCCACTTGCTCAGATTCAAGGATAAGAAACGCTTGCAACATCCTTGCAAAGCTTGCAAAGATCTTAAACAGCTAGCTGGACTAGAAGCAGGTACCAAGAAACCTGCCCCAAAATGAAAGTACTAGAAGGACAAGGCTCTTGTCTAGAATTTTGATCTACACTCTCGGAATTGAAGGAAATGGAGGAAAAGTTTAGATTATGAGGCCAACCCTACAAATCTCCCCCTGCCCACACACATACACAATGGCATTATAGGGAGGGGCCTTTACCTAGAAGAAACTTACAGGTATCTGCATTCCACACTATTCACCCTTCTGAGATGGAACCAGATAACAACATTTCAGGACAGCATTGACTCTGTGGCAAAGAGATCCAACCAAGGCTGTCCAAACCGCCTCACAATCTGATGAATTAGTACTGAAGGCAAATTAATTGACACTGATGTTGGAACTATTTGACTCACATCACAAATTGTCCTTCACCGGAACATACACAGGTGTTAAATAAAAAAGATTGAGCTCTGCCTACTGAAAATGTTACGGGCTACAGCAGCAAATCTGAGGACCTTGGATTGCCATTGTGATTGATGTTGGAGCGAACAACCTGACTGTCCATCAACACAAATCACTTTGCTCTGTACCAGCTCCAGAAAACATAGAAGGGTCCGATGAACAGCCAACAGTTCTCTGTAATTGAAGGACATCTGTCTCTTTCTTAGAGACTACAAACCCTTAGTGGATAATCTCCCTAAAGCTAGAGACTGGCATCTGCTGAAACAATTATAGGCGGCGTGTGAGAGACATGCCCAAAATAAGCCACCACGCCAAATTTTGTAGAATTTGTAAAGAGGAAGAAACCAGAGCTTCCTAGTTCCCTGACGTAGGAATCCAGTGAGATAGGAGGAGCTTGACAAGGGGTTGGAAGTGGCAGGAAAATCAAGGTGCCTCTAGCGGATAAAGTGCCATTCCCCTCAGAACTGTCAGACATTCCCCGGCAGATGCTTGCTCCTTGGAGACCGAGACCTTGGACGGGCTGTTTGTTTTTCCCTTTACTTTTGAAGGAATAAAACGTGTCCCAGATTGGTTTGAAAAGAGGCATTAATGAACTGGAGAGCAATCACAATCAATCACACAGGATTTATAAAGCGCACTAATCACCCGCAAAGGTATCCAGGCACTGAGATCAAAGCTGATCGGGTGGCATCAGTTGAATAGTCAGGTCTTGAGTCCCCTTCTGTACTCCTGAAGAGAGCTAGAATGTAAAACGTCTACCAGGGAGGATAACATATTGGTAAATACCATTTGTGGTGAACACAGGCCAAACAGCAGGACTGCAAACTGGAAATACTGGTTCATAATGCAAAAGCGGAGAGACTTCTGGGAGAGCGCATGTATCGGAATGTGCATTCTTTGAATCCAAAGATGCCAGATAATCCCGAACTGATGAACAGAGGGATCAATTGTACAGTAGTCATCTTGAAAGTTATGTGAGGGATTTCATATTGTCATCTTTTAGGTCTAGAACCGGATATCATTTCCCTCACTCTGTACCAAAAAGGTGACTGAAAAATAAAACCCTTGCCATGTTTTTATTTTGATACTGGGTCAACGGCTCCTTTGATTGATAAGTTGTTCACTCCCTTGAAAAGCTCTCTTTGTCAGAGAGAATATTATGGAACCACAGTTTGTCTGAATTATTCTGGAGAGGTTTCTGAGAATTGAATCTTGTAGCTGTGAGAGATAGCTTGTACCAGCCAGCTCTGCTGAGTATGATGGCTTCATATTACCGTAATATTATCTTCGACTGTACTGCTACTCTAATCAAAACACTAATATGTCATCATTTTCCTTTCTCAGGTGGTACCAGCAAATGTTACTGAAGTGATACGTGTCAAACGAACAGTACCATTTTTCGTTCCGATACTACAAATATTTTTTTTAACTTGAAAGAAAAATTCTTGCAGCCATATATCTGAAATTGTTCTGTTCCAGACTGAAACAATCTCTTTAGTCCTCACGCCCTGCCACCCCAGGAACCACTTCTGAAAGCTCTATCCCTGAATAGTCAGGATTTTGAAGAGGGAAAGAGACTAGAGGAAGATGGTGCCGGCATGTATTTTTTTTAAAGAGACCCCACTGGCCTCGCCCATTCCCTCCAAAGAGCTGGCTCGGAGTCCTGGGAGCCATAGGCAGATCAAAAGCCCTTCAGATCCAATGCCCCTTCAGAAAAATGATCTACTAAGCATAATTAATTTACAATAGTCTGCTGATTTCTTAATCAGCTCCTCCAACTGTGGGCCAAAGAGTTTGGAACCTGAAAACGTTAACACCATCAAAAGAAATTATTGTGAATTATCCATCCTCCAGGAATGCATCAATAGATGCCTATGAGCAGACTCAGAAGATCTTGGTGCAGCAGCAGATATGGAAATCAAAGTTATATAGGACCAGGCACTCTGCAAATTTGGGTGGTGGGCTATTTTGGACCCACAGTGCTGGGTAGCCGGGAGGGGGAGTTTCTGGGATGGTTATGTTTGTGTTCGATTCTTTGGAAGTTGCGAAGTCTACAACAAATATTATGAGTATTATCAGGGGTGTGGAATTTAATAAAATATCTACTTGTCCATGGGACAGGTAGCTTCATAAATCTACTTGTCCTGTAACAAAATCCACTTGTCCCTTTGGTGCCATGTAGTGCACCGTCAAATAATGGCAGCACTCTCATTATAGAAGAGCTCGGATAATAGCCTCTCTGGTTATGTCAGGCTCATAGTATAGAAGGATTTGAATACTAGTGATTTCCTTATTTTGCCTCTTTTCTGCAGATCTACCCATTCTTCCTTTCATTCACCCACTGATATCTAGCATTTCACCTTTACATTGTCATCCATTCATTCTTTCATCAGCCTTTTCCATTCTATTTGTCCATCCATCCATCCGCCCATCCATATCCAACCCTACCCATCCATCTCCTAGCATATCCATCCATCCATCTCAGCCATCCGTCCATCATTTTGCTCACCAATCCTTCCGCTCATCCATCAATTTACCCTTTCACTCATCCCTTCCGCTCATCCCTCAATTTACCCTTTCACTCATCCATCCTTTCGCTTACTAATTCATCCACCCTGCAACCCATCTATCTTTTCACACTTTCCTTCATCAACACATCCATTGTCCATCCACCATACCCGTCACTCATCCATCCTTTCACTCATTCATCCATCTAGCAAGCCACACTTACACTCACTCATCTGTCCACCCTTTCACCCACACATCCATCCTTTCACTCACTCACCCTTACACGTTAATTATGGGCCTTTGTCTGCCGAGCTACAGACAGAAGAGGCCCATCAAGAGCTCCACCCCAGCTGTAGCTGCTAAAGCGAGGGGTTCACGACGCCCCTGGCCTAACCTATCCTTCCAGCTCCAAATCGATCATTCAAACTCATCCGTCCCTCCTTCCTTCCTTTCACTCATCCATACATCCATCCTTTTGCTCATCCATCCATCCACTTTCACCCCTTCCCTCCAACCATTTCACTAATATCCATCCACCCTTTCACTCATCCATCCATCCTTTTGCTCTTCCATCTTTCACCCCCTCCATCCTCCTTTTCACTCATATCCATCCACCCTTTCACTCATCCCTCCATCCACCGTTTCACTCAACTACCCACCCATCAATCTATCCATCCTTCCACCCACCCATCAATCTATCCACCCATCCATCCACCCACTCCACCATCCATTCATCCACTCTTTCTCTCATGCATCAATCCACCCTTTCATTCAACCATCCATCCTTTCACTCATCCATCCACTTTCACCCCATCCATTCATTCACCGTTGCACTCATCCATCCATTCTTTCACTCATCCATCCTTACATCCATCCTTTCACTCATTCATCCATGTATATATCCATCCACCCTTTCACGTCAATTATGAACCTTTGTCTGGACCTGCAGAAGGAAGAGGCTCATCAAGAACTCCACAGCTGCTGTACCTGCTACAGCGGCCTGTTCAGATGCCCCTGCTGCAGGCACAAAGTGAGACGAGAGGCCCAGTGCAAGGATAACAAGCATTGGCATAGCCAATAGGTCTTGCCTTTGGGACCATATAAGTGGTTAGCCATGCAGCACACAAGCTGCGAGTTTACAAACATCAGAAAGAAGACAGAGCAACCAGTCACATTTCGTTTAACAGTGGTAGTTGCGCTGGACAACTTTTTAACCACGTGTGCTTGGAGCTTTGCGCTTATAAACTGATTTAAATTTTAATTATAACATATTCAGCCTGTTCTAAGGCAATTTATCTCCACGAGGTCTGACACTTCTTGGGAAGCCTAGGTGGAAGGAAGGAAGGAAGGAAGGAGCGAAGATAATACTAACTGGTGCTCATGTACATCTTTGGGTGGAGTTCGCAATAAATAAGAGCAATATAAAACTGCAAATGGATCAAGTGCCCTGAGGACGTCTTTGTTGGCATGTGTGCACTACACACGTTACATACATATGTGCATACCGACACTACATTGAGCGACTGAATAAATATAAACTTCAGCTGTGAGAACACATGACTGCCCTTGTAGGCAATCAACCCGGCTCCCGTATCTCGACCATGTGCAGCATCCTCAGATCCCGAGTGAAAACCCCTGGCAACCGGGGCGGGAAGCCCCTTACCACGAGAGATCGTGCACGTCAGCGCCTAGGTAGGGACAGGGAAGAACGGCTGTGAATAGGAGAAAAAGAAAGAAAGACTGGGAGTGAGGGGAGAAAGAAGACGAGAAAGAGAGCGCAAGAAGGCGAATCGGGGAGAGAGTGTGGGTGTGGGAGAAGGAGAGGAGAGAAAGGAGGAATTATAGTGGTGAGAGGAAGAAGAGAAGGAAAAAGAGTGAAGGTGATGCAGTGGGTGTTAGAGAGAAGAGGGGAGCAAAAAACTGAGAAAAGGGACAAAATGTGGGTATGAGAGAGAGAGTAGCAGGGAAACGGAAAGGGCAAGAAACGGGGGGACTGAAAAGAGAGGAGAGAGGCAGAGGAACGAGAAGAAAGACAGAGTACAACAAAGGCAGTGGGAGAGGGAGACAGTGGGAAGGAGGAGAACGCAGGAGAGAGGAAGAGCGAGAGCACAGGGTTGTTAGGGGAGAAAAGAGAGAGAGAGGTTGTAAGCGCCAGAGGGAGAGAGAGTGAGGAGGCACAGACTACACAAGAAATATATGGAAGGGAGTGAGAGAGGGAGTGGGAAGGGAAAGGAAGACAGAAAAGCACAGCGAGCGAGACTAACGGATAGTGAGGGGGTAGAAAAGTATAGTGAAAGCGCGTGTGTGTGAGAAAGAGCGAGGGAGAGGGGAGGTTGAGTTAAAGAACATGAAGGTTATTGGTGGGATCAGGTCATGTGATGCTTTTTATAACACACTTGAAGACATGGGCTTGGAAGCTGCATCCAGTCTTGTGCCCGGTGCAGAACCCAGACCTACCGTACACGTGCACGGATGAATAGATGAATGCATCGTTAGATGCACTTGCCACAAAACGAGCAGGACAATGGCGAAGTGACTAAGACAGCAAAAACTGATGAGTGCAAACGTGCACAACAAGGACAGGGCAAAACCTATAACTTCTCGTAAAATAACCGAGCTCTGTGGGCTAATGCACTGGCTGCTACCGCTTGTAACCACGGGTTGCGGGTTGGCAGGTCCCAGTGACAAGCAGTCCATTGTAAACTCAGCTCAATAGTGCACACTTCTCTGAGTTCTGTAGTTAGAGCTTACACCTGAATTTATATCACAGAGAACACGGCAACCCTCAATCGAACCGCTATATTTAAAAAACTAAAGATGTGACATGAAGGCAAAGAAAATAATGACCTTAAATATAATTGTAGCACCGGCGTCTAGCAGCGATAGAGATCACGGTTCCATCGGACATTGGTTTGTGGATCCAAACAAAGCGAGATTATAGGGGAAAGCATTGGAATGTGTCATCGGAACAAAACAATTCAAATAAAACAGCCATCCTAACAGCAGCGTCATGTAAAGACAGCAAAACAATGCCTTATGAAAGCCAAGAAAAACACGTCAGAGTAAAGCAGAAAACATCCTATTGTGCCCCCAGTGAGAAGAGGAATATGTCATGTTGAGGTCAAAGCAAAGACGTGCCATCACGACAGTGGAAAACAAGCGAAAGCACGGCGCGTTGTGTGTAACCTGACCCACGAGGAATGCAGCTGCCACCCTGCGCGCCACTGCTCGCTCCCGAGAGCAAAACGCCGTGGGAGTGAACATTAAAAAAGAAGGTGGGACATGCACCCGCCTTAACCCATTTGCGTGCTTTCATTACTGAAAGACACACGCAAAAGCCAATACTATGTGTGGGAGGAGTCAGACCCACACGGAGTAGTTTAGAGTGCATACAAAAAGCCTCGCAGAGCAGCGCATGCGCGCTGGCTCAGGCTCAACCTAAAAATGAGGGTGGACCTAAGGAGTGCACGAATTTCCCATGGGGAAACCAACGAGCTTTAATGTAAGCCCTGGATGATGTAAGATTTGAGAGGCCAAGGGGAGCGGGTCAGGGCCGTCAGAGGGGGCAGCAGAGGGGTGTGGGTTAGCAAGTACAGGCACCGGATGAAAAATAAGATGTACAGGAAAGGCAAAGTGCAAAGGAGGGTTGTGCAGGAGCTGCATGAGAAGGGAAAGCATGGCGCTTTACTGTAGGCCCCCGGAGGCGAAGGTGAGGAGGGATCTTGGGGCCTATTGAGGCCCAAGGGTGAAGCACAGAATAAAAGGCAGGGGGCCACAAGGTTCAAGTCAGAGCAGGAGCCAAGAGGCCGATAAGGCAGCCTCTTACATTCCAGTGATGTGAGTGTTCTGGAGCTGCAGAAGCTCCATGTTCGTCTCGTGCTCGAAGAAAATGAAAGGACCAGGGGAGGGCCTGGAAGCCACACAAGAGCCTCGGGGAGAAAGCAAAAAGATTCTTACCTGACAGTGCTGTGGATGTTTTATACGTAGCTGCAACTTTGAGCTCAGCTCCATCATGTTGTTCTTCTGCTCTTGGGAAATTAAAGTGCAGGCCCCTTCTTTTGCATTGACCCTTTCACTGCCAATAAACTGCTTGAGCTACTTATTAACTGGCTGTGACCAACAGGGTTGAACAGCTGTGTATCGGATTACCGTAAGACTGTCTACTTGTCCTTTGGACAAAATAGAAATTAAAACCTCTTGCCCTTGTAAGAAATCTAGATGTCTCGGGAGATAGGAATTCCCCACCCCTGTATTATGAATATTATTATATTATTATAATAGAGTCCTGCCCTTTGAAGATTTTGAAACTAGGAAGGGAAGTTATTGTCCCTCACTTGACCTCAATACTTAACACGGTTATTGCATCTGGGCAGTACCCCATTTCCTGGAAAACTGCGGTAGTTAAACCCCTTTTAAAAAGCCCTCTCTGGACTCCGCTGAGTTAAAAAATGATCGTCCCATCTCTCTATTACCTGTTCCAGCAAAAACCCTGGAGAAACATTTGAATTTTTACCTCAGTTCCTATTTAGAGGAACATCAGCTGCTCGATGGCTCGCAGCATGGTTTCAGAAGTGAGCACAGTACTAAGACGGCGTTAACCTCGGTAATTAACAACATCCGATGTCAGGTTGATGCTGGTCATACAACACTACTGATCCTTCTGGACCTAACGGCGGCCTTTGATACCATTTCTCCTTTGAGACTGGTGGGCAGGCTAAGGAAAGGGGGTCAGGGGCGTTGCCCTGAACTTGCTTACCTCATTCCTTACGGACCGGTCACAAATAATTAGGATGAATCAATTTTACTCAGCTCCCAATTAGTTGTTATGTGGAGTCCCTCAGGGCTCCTCATTGAGCCCGACCCTTTTTAACATTTATGTTGCCCCTCTAGCCAGGGTCGTAAGATCCTTTGGGCTGGAGGTGCTATCTTATGCTGATGACACCCAAATTATGGTGTCTATTACTAACAGCATAGAAGCATTGGCAACTAATTTTAAAAACTGCATGCCGGCAGTGGCCTCCTGGATGGTAGAGAACTATCTCAGACTCAACAGGGACAAAACAGAGGTTTTGATCTTTGGAAACCAACAGGACATCTGGTCAGAGGCCTGGTGGCCCGATACGCTTGGCCCTTGCCCGTGCCCCGGGTGCATCGCAAAAAATCTCGGCATTATAGTTGATAATTTCCTTTCCTTGGGCCCTCAGATCAGTGGAATGGTGTCCACCTGCTTTGGGATTATTAGGATTCTCAGGAAGATTTCTCAATTTCTTTCTTTTTCCTCCCGAAAGCAGGCAGTTGTTGCCCTCGTGTTGTCCAGATTGGACAATTGCAATGCTCTTTACTTGGGTATCAACAAGGGACTCGTTCATCGACTACAGCTGGTGCAGAACACTGCTGCCAGGTTGGTGATGGGCCTTCCCAAACACCGTTCTGTTTCGACTACTATCAGTAAGCTGCATTGGCTCCCTCTTGGCCAGAGAATTCTGTTTAAAGCCCTTGGTCTCGCTCACAAGGCTTTTTATAACACTGGGTCGGAAGGCATTAAAAGGCTCTTTCAAAGATACGTTCCTACTAAGCAGTTAAGATCTGCCAGTAAAAATTTGCTGGTAGTTCCGAGGTTTAAGAGAGTAAGATGGGGGGGTAGAGCCTTCTCCCTTACTGCGGCCAAACTCTGGAATTCCCTTCCTTCTTCAATCTCTGGACTGGAGTCTCACTCTTTCTTCCGTAAGGCCCTGAAGACTTGGCTCTTCACCCACTCATCTCTGTGAGTCCTACGCATTCTTGTCTGTTGGCCCTTTCCGCAGCGCCTTGACGCCTCCGGGCAAAGTTTGCGCTTTAGAAGGCTAATATTCATTCATTCATGGTTACACCACGAGCCAACGGGGGGAGCGACCCGATGGTGGGGGAGGGGGTGGGCACAGGGCGGATCTGGCAGTCTAACATCTCATGGGGACACAGGCTCACTCTGACTTGAAACTACTGTCCTGGAATGTGAATGCCCAGGGCTCCAAGGTTAAACGTACCCTAGTGCTACAATATATCAAACGACAGGCCCTGAATCTGGTCCTCCTGCAGGATGGATTCAGCCCAGATCTGTGACTGGGGGTGAGTGTCTGAAAAGTTTCAGCGCTCCGTCCATCATCTCCTTGTGTTTGCTTTGTTCGCCCTAAGTTGGCAGGGTATGCCAAGACGTGGGTCCCTTCTCACTTTGCCACTGGATTCAAGCTAGCCTGGCTGATGAGGGCTGTTAGCCCAAAACCGGTCCCAGGATGCTTGTTTCCGGTCCAGGGAAGACATGGCTTGGCAGTTCGGGCTGGACTGTTCCCATGAGGCACAGGGTCAAGACTGATTTGCATATAGCTGTGTCTGAACTGGGGTGGCGAAGTGAGCTAAAGAACGATGATGGATTCATCCCAGATCTGTGGCTGGGGGTGAGTGTCTGAAAAGTTTCAGTGCTCCGTCCATCATCTCCTTCTGTTTGCTTTGTTCGCCCTAAGTTGGCAGGGTATGCCCAGACGTTGGTCCCTTGCTCACTTTGCCACTGGATTCAAGCTAGCCTGGCTGATGAGGGCTGTTAGCCCGAAACCGGTCCCAGGATGCTTGTTTCTGGTCCAGGGAAGATATGGCTCGGCAGTTCGGGCTGGAAGTCCGTTTTTATATAGCGCAGCTACTCACCCTTACGGGTCTCAAGGCGCTGGGGGCCGGAGTGGAAATTAAGTGAGCTATTGCCCAGAGTCACATGGTGCTGAGCTGAGCTGCCGCCGGAGCCGGGGATCGAACCGTGAACCCTGTGCTCCGAAGTCAGCTGCCCTGGCCGCTGCACCACACCTCTCCACTGGCTGGACTGTTCCCATGAGGCACAGGGTCAAGACTGATTTGCATATAGCTGTGTCTGAACTGGGGTGGCGAAGTGAGCTAAAGAACGATGATGGATTCAACTCAGATCTGTGACTGGGGGTGAGTGTCTGAAAAGTTTCAGTGCTCCGTCCATCATCTCCTTGTGTTTGCTTTGTTCGCCCTAGGTTGGCAGGGTACGCCCAGACGTGGGTCCCTTGCTCACTTTGCCACTGGATTCAAGCTAGCCTGGCTGATGAGGGCTGTTAGCCCGAAACCGGTCCCAGGATGCTTGTTTCCGGTCCAGGGAAGACATGGCTTGGCAGTTCAGGCTGGACTGTTCCCATGAGGCACAGGGTCAAGACTGATTTGTATATAGCTGTGTCTAAACTGGGTGGCACAGTGAGTTAAAGAACGATGATGGATTCAACCCAGATCTGTGGCTGGGGGTGAGTGTCTGAAAAGGTTCAGCTCTCCATCCATCATCTCCTTGTGTTTGCTTCCTCCTGCAGGAGACCCACTTAAAAGGCCAGTATTGCAAAGCACTGGACAGATGGGGCTACACTCAGCTGGCGCTTGCGGGTTACACCTCTGGATCAAGGGGCACAGGTATCCTCCTAAGGTCCACTACACCATACACACCAGGTAGGACATGGCATAACCCGATGGGAAGATTTGTGCTGCAGACAAGCATATGGGAGGGTCAAACGATTAATATGGGCTCCGTTTATGCACCACCCAAATTACAGGGGGACGCTCTCTCTGCGCATCTCTCTTAGACATGACGTGATGTCCATGGGGTGAGACAGGTGGCCCGGGAGGGGCGAGGTCCGGGGCGGGAGCCATCCTAAATCCTTTGTGGATGCTGTGGGAGTGGTGGACCTATGGCAGGCGCGCCATCCGAATGAGAGCCAATTTACCCATTTATCGGCCACACATGGTAGCCTCTCCTGATTGGACTATATTCTCACCCACTGCGATAGTGTAAGCTGCTTTAGCAATACATCCCACTTGGCGTGTGGTATATCCGACCACTCCCCAGTAGTGACCTGTCTGTTGGGGCCGGCCAGAGAGACTGTACTGCCACCTATAATAGAAGCTTTGCGCCTGAAGTATAGGAAAACCCCAGAACGGATATTTGAGTGCACGGAACAATATTTCCAGGTAAATGAAGGATCGGTTGACTCGGCGTGCACCTTGTGGGAGGCTTTCTAGACAGCGCTGTGAGGACACACTCAGGCCCTCATTGGGATCAATTGGAAAGACAGGATAGCGCTGACTCTAGAACTAGAGAGGGAAATTAAGTCCCTGGAGAAGGGAATATCAGGAGGGGAAGACCCAGACACAGGACAGATCCATCGCCTCCGGCTAAGACAGAGAGAACTGAGTGACCTCGCAGAAAATGCTGCATGGGGCACATGCCCTGGCCACACAGAGCTGGTTATATGGCGTGGGTGATACGGCCACCAAACTTATAGCCTGGCTGGACAAAAGAGACGAGGACAGAAATTGGGTCACCGAAATACACGATCGTGACAGCGGGGTACATGTTGAAAGAGATGAAATAGCAGAAACATTTGCAATGTATTACGAGAGTGTGTACTCCTCTGGGACCCGCAGGTCCGGTGAGGACTGTGCAGATCTCCTGAAGGATCTAATGCTTCGAGTCCTCTCCGCGGATGACAGGGAAACACTGGAACAAGACCTGATGGTGGATGAAATTGAGGGGGCCATCCAAGGGCTGCAATCGAGCAAGGCAGAAGGGCCCAACAGCTTACAAATTGAACTAATTTGAAACCGGTGGGTGGGTAGATGGCGCACACTCCAATATGGTCAACAGTTGTCCGTAAAACATGCAAATATTTAAATATGGTGCTTCAGGAGGAGGGAGAGCCACCTAATCCCCCTGTGCGCCATCTACCCAGCCACCGGTTTCAAATTAGTGCAATTTTGTCTGGGTTGTGCAGCACCACCTGGTATTTACTACTTCTGTGTAAAAAGAAGGGATAAATAATGTCTGATTTGGCAGAAAGAGAAAAGGTTGCTGAAGAACTATTCAGCAACCTGAGTTCTGGTCTGACAGTACAACCTAGGTCAGCTAGGAGTAAAGGGTTGAAAGAAAAATTCTTGGAATTAGAAAGACTTAAGATTACTGAACAATCGAAATGGTGGGATGCAACAACGCTAAAACAGTATCTGAAACTAAATAGGATACCCAGGGGCCTACGGGCACAAATATTCCCAACGTATGATGACTTAGAGCCTGATCTTTTGTTAAGATGGGAGAAAGAACTGACCAAGAACTCCATGAATCTCATGGAGATTCTAATAATTAACGCTGAAAGGAAAGTTGCTAAATTACAAGGTGAGATTGCTGAGGTAGAACAGGAGATTCTAGATTTGAATCTAAAAGAGGCAACTGAAAAGAATTATGTTATTTTAAATAGAGATACTTGCAAAACATCAAGAAGTCATTAAGATTCGTAAAACTAGAAAACTCAAAAGGGATGAGCGAGATTACCTATCAGGCAGAGTTTTTACATTTGCCAGTAAATTTAACCATCTAATTAACAAGGAGACAAGTGGTGGGGCGGAAGGAGGTATTGATAGAGCCAGTTCCTCCAGTGTTATCTCAAGCGATAATGAAAGCAATACTGAACAGACAGAGGTTACTTCGGATTCTGGTAGCAATCGTTTTTTAGAAGAAATGAGGCGAATCAGAATAGGGAACCGGAAGGGCAATACTCGTACACCAAGAACAGGCCAACCAGATGAGGCAAGAGATCCAAGGGATCAGTCAAGCGACAGAGCAGGCATGCGTACCAGGTCATGGACCAAGAGGAAGTAATATGTATCGAAACTAATGAGAAACACATGAATGTTAATGTGATCAATTTGTCTAATCAATTGTTAACTAATGACATGATTAAAGTGTTGCAGAAAGGTTTTGGGTTTTGTCCATCTACTGTAGTAATCAATGAACAATTGAAGGTTGATATGTATAAGTTTGTTAGAAAACTGAAATTGAAAAAGCATTTCTCTACACACCCTAGCAGACCTGATGAAATGAATAGACCAACAACATATAGTACACTGTCAATACAAGATTCAGTAGATACTGTTTTATTGTTATCACTGGATCCCGAAGAAGGTAGGTTTTTTACATCCAATGGGTATTGATATTGGCCATACAAAGGAGAGTGGGTTGAGACCAAAATCAAAGTGGACCCCAAATCTCCCATTAGATAATTGTTGTGATGTGTTTTTTAAAAATGTGTGTGATGACCTGGATTGTGTGTCCAACAAAAGATTAGAGGCAGACACCGAGGTACTGACAATCTCACCAAACAGGAGAGGCATGCACTATCACTCTTGAAAGGCAACGAGACCCTGATTATCAGAGAGGCGGATAAAGGGGGCTGTGTAGTAGTCATGAATAGGTCTGACTATAATAATGAAATATACTCACAGCTTGCGACTACAGCATGTTATACAGCTTTAGATGGGAATCCGATAGCACATATTACAAATACAGTTAACAAGGATCTCAGAAAGTGGTATGAGACAGGGTTGCTTTCTCTTGAAGAATATACATATTTAAAGATTGACAGACCAAAATTTCCATGCTTATATACCTTACCGAAGATTCATAAATCTGCCCCCTTTCCACCAGGCAGGCCAATAGGGTCCGGCATAGGGGGACCCACTGAACACCTGTCCCATTTTGTAGATACTTTTCTAAAACCTTTAGTACCACTATTACCATCATACATAAGGGATACGAAGCATGTTTTAAACATGATGAATGATGTAATGTGGGATGATGAGATGATTCTAGTTACGTTGGATGTCGTAACTCTTTATACGAATATTACCACCGAATTTGGAATGACTGCAATCAAACATTTTTTGCACAAAAGACCTGTAGAATTGTTATTACACACAGAAATGATCATGAAGATGATTGACATTATTCTCCAGAATAATGTTTTCTTATTTGAAGGCAGATGGTACCAACAAACTAGCGGTACTGCCATGGGCTCCAGGTTCGCTCCCTCTTACGCAAACCTTTTTATGGGTTGGTTTGAGAGGGAGTGGATCTGGGGAAGACCTGGTGCGAATTGGATACAGTGCATATATTTTTGGGGCAGGTATATTGACGATATTCTGCTAATATGGACAGGGACGGTGGAACAACTGAACGCTTTTAAACAACATTTGGAAAGTAACCCTTATAATATGGCATTCACCATGCATCACAGTAAACAGAGAATTGTATTTTTAGATGTGGAATTGTACATATGTGATCATCAATTAAACAGCAGGATGCACAGAAAGGAAACATCGTGCAACTCGGTGTTACATGCTACTAGTTCGCACCCTACCCATCAGATTGCAGCAATACCCTTTGGCGAGATGGTTAGGGCAAGACGTAATTGTAGCTCGAATGATGAATTTAAGAGCAACGTAGAAGACATTAAGATGAGGTTCAAAACTAGAGGATATGATGAACATCTTATCAAAAGAGCCTCCAACAAAGCCCTGAGACTGAACAGAAAAGACACACTCTCTGACAATCGTAAGATACAAACAAAACATCAGGATTTGATCAGACCAATCATGTCCTTTGGGAGTAACACAGGGGACATTAGCAAAATACTTAAGAGACATTGGTACCTACTCATGGGTGACAAAAGTATTGCTCCGTTTATTCCCAGGAATCCGAGCATTACTTTTCGTAAAGGGAGAACACTGGGAGGACTGAATAGCCCTAGCTACCCAACTCTAACTAGGAGACAGGATTGGCTTACAGCTCGAAACAGAGGTTCACACAAATGTGGGAATTGTTCTTTGTGCAGATTTTGTTTGGATGTTAAGGAATTTTCCTATAACAAGAGCCCAAAATTCCTGATCAATGCTAATATCAATTGCTACACACGGTTTGTAGTTTATGTTCTAATTTGCAAATGTGAACAAATTTATGTGGGGAGCACTATTAGAATGCTCAAAGATAGGATTCAGGAACACTTCAGGGCGGTCAAAAAGGGCGACCCCAGGTATCCATTTGCAATACACAAAATGACCTGCGAGAAGCAGGACCATCATAGGACCTTTCATTTCCATGGCATTGAAATGGTACCACCATTGGAAAGGGGTGGGAATAGAGAACTCAGACTGCGACGTCAAGAGGCTGTCTGGATTATGCGCTTCAGGGCAGTCGAGGATGGTCTAAATGTGGACCGGGAGTTACATTATTTCTTGGGAGATTAACATATGTATGTACAATCATTGTACTTATATTATGTTTGAAGTAACTGAACTTGTGATATTTTATTGTATATTTTATGCTCTACCGAAATGGGTAATCCTGAAATATTATAAGATATGTGGATGTTTGAGAATTTTGTTAATATTAGTGAACTGCATCATAAGCCTCTATAAAATTGCAGAATGTTTAGTTTAGTATATTCTTACAGATACTGGTTGTAATAAGAGTGACATACCAAAAGAATCATAAGCTTAATATTGTTTGCGTACATGATATGAGCATGTCATATGACACAAGCATGTCCAATTTTGGAGTATGATAAGGTTGCTAATAGTCTTTAATCATGCTGTACAATGAGTAATATATGTATAGAATAATGGCTATTTCCATTACCACGAAAATGAAAACGCCTTCTTTTCTTTCTCCTTTCTTACTTTCCCTGGGGAATCTGACTATCACTAATATGTGTATTGTAATTATTTGGGCTAGCGGTGCCTCACTTCTCCGTGATCGTTTAATGAATAATGACACTTTATTTGATATACGGCTGCGGTGATTATTACGCGATGCTGAAGCTATAAGATGGCCGCCATGGTTTCAGGTAACCCTTAGTCCGTTATTCATGTTATCTCTTCTGGAACGTGATGCTTGTGACGAGAGAATTCAGATGTTTTACTTGTGCAGAAACTATATGGCCCAAATAAATACTGTGGGCAGTATTCAGTAAGACTTAGTAATTTATTAGTCTTATGATCAGTACAGAAGCTTTAATACAGTATAGAATTAACGGTGTGGCGTATTAATTTAATTACATACGGGACATGTAACACTTATCCCGTAATGAAAACATATGGTTAGTCTGACATGTAATTGGCATATATTACACGCATTGATTGCGTTTATTATTTAGCTGATGAGCGGCTGTAAGTGAGATCGTAATTCTCTTGGTGTATGCGTACTTCAAGATGGCCGCTGTGAGAAGTTGGCCTGGTATATGCTGTCCACTATTTATAGTGGGCACCTTGCACCTGTCCAAACAACCCCTTATTGGAGATAGGTTAAAGGCAACCTTTATTGAAAGCTATCCTAGTGGTAGCTATGGAGAGCAGCCTTCAGGCTAAGTCTTGAAGGAATGTAAAGCAGCTTGTTTTACCAGTCTATAATCTCTTGAGTGACCAAATGAAAGAGGACCACACCAGGTATATATTCAAAATATATGTATTTATTGCTAAACACACCCCTCTAGTCTCTTTATGAGGCTAGAGTTCGAAGTACATAAGTTATAAGTTAGTTATCAACAGTAGTAGCCCAATTACACGTTTGAGCCCTAGGGGCGTACCAAACCATATACCAATAAAGTGGTATAAGAACCACGACTGAGCTAGACACAAGGCCTAGAGCCTGTAGAAGTGCTTGGCTCTCAAGGAACCACCCAAGGTAGTGACACAGGGGACCCACGGGGGACGCGTGCAGTGTGAGAACACAGCCGCGAGCCGCCGTTGACTTCTATGGGGAATGTCGCGGATGGAGTTTTAAAGAAAAGGGACACTTAGAGGAGGACTTGGAGCAAACCCCTTTAGACCTAGGTTGTTCTAGAGTCTATACCCACGGGAGCACCGGAGTACTCGAGTTACCTCACCCAGGGAAGCCGGGTGCATAGGTGTCTTTCGGGGTCGGGTTTCGTCGTCGCTTTCAATGGCGATCTGCTGCAAAGTGCTGCTGGCGGCCAAGTCGAAAGTGTTCGGGTGGATCCAAAGGTGGATCGAAGAGCTGAAGAACCTGAAAGCAGAGGGGACAGAGTCTGGGTCACTAGCCAGTGACCAGGAAGGCGATGAGCGGATGCCCACTGATGTCGGGTGCTTCAGGTAGGTTGACAGACGTCTTGACTCTTCAGCCACGAGGTCCAGGAGGCGTCGACGACGACCAGGAGCTGGATTCGAGCTGTCCCACGACGTCTGTCGATTGCAGGGGTGTAGGCGACCGGATTGGACCCAACAAGCCTTGGCAACGGCAAGTCTCGTGGAAATAGAAGAAGGACGGTGGTGCAGACCAGCAAGGTCTGAGGGACTCACCCAGCGAGGGTAAGTCAGGGCACGCCTGGAGCAACCAGGGAAGCCCAAGCAGAAGAAGAGTTGCCTTCGGGAGGGCCCACTAGCCAACGGACTAGCGACCGCGAAGGAGCCTCGAGTGGACGCACTTAGAGCTGGCTCACAGGACACTCGTGGAGTGGAGGCCAGTGATCTTCGGTGCAGTCGGTGCTGGAGGCGGGGGCTACTCGGAGCCCCAAGCACAACTTCGTGGGAGACCAGAAAGAGGATGCACTTGCAAATGTGCTCGGTGTCCAGGGGTCACGGTTCCACGTTACCCACGACAGCTACGGGCCTCAGCTTTGCTGGGGACTCAGGGCAGCCTCGGGGAAGTCTGGAAATCCACCTCTGGTGTTGCAAAGACTTCGGCGTCCGGCGGGAGCTTCAGCGATGCAGACCGGACAATTGCTTCTTAGGTGCCTGCCAAGCAGGGGAGTCACTCCTTGACCCCAAGGGAGATTCTTCAGTCCTCTAATCTTGAAGTAGAGCGTCGAAGGTCCAGGATTCTGTATCAGAGTTTCGTCCAGGTAAAATCTAAAGTCCTAAGGACTGGGGTCCCATACTTATACCAAGTTAGGGGGTTGGACATACTCTGGGGACCCACCTATGGGAGGGTCAGGGCAAAGGGGTGGTTACACCCCTTTCCCTTTGTCCAGTTTTGCGCCAGAGCAGGGGCTGGAAGCCCCTGAGCCGGTTTGAACTGGGGTATGCACAGGGACACCAAATGTGCGGGGGCTTCAAAGCACCAGAGAGTGCTCCCGCCCAGCCCCAATACACATCATCCTGTCTGGGGAGGTGGTTACACCTCCCTGGGACAGGAAACCTATTGTCCAGGCCTCCCCTGCCGGAATTTCAGTCAGCAGCAGGAGGCCAGACCCGTGTCTGTGGCAGCGGCATCCATTTTGTGATGCCAGGGCTCTGGAAAGAAGTTACCGGGTATGCCGGTGGGTACATGTCTCTCCCTCTAGAAGGGTGGAATGCTACCCCCGCCGCCAGAACTGGCGAGGGGGTAGTATTCCAAGATGTTTGACACCAAACACGACATGTTTTGGTGCAGCCAGTCCAAAGTTAGCATTCTACCATGAGGATATAATGCACTTAAGAGTATATGGTCAGGCTGCACTACAAACAGCATCAGAGAAGGGTCTCCGACCGCTGCAGAGAGGCTCTGCTCATGCAGGGGCACCCTCTCACATAAGAACCAAGCACTCTGCCTTCAGGATTGATAAGGCCTGCCATAGGAGTGACTTATAGGTTTATATGTGTGCATATGCAGTGATATAGGTAACCTATATCACAGTAAGGGGTGCATGCACCACCTTACCCAGGCTGCAGTAGCAGACCTGTGGTGTCATTTTGGATGGCCTTCCAGGGGTGGCACAATACATGCTGCAGCCCCTGGTAGGCCTCTGAGGTACCTATGCCCTGGGTACATAGTATACCATATACAAGGGACTTATAAGGGCACTCCAGATTCCAATCAGAGATGTGCCTAAGGCACATGGAAACCATTTTAGAGAGGAAGCAGCTAGGCTGGGGTTCTGATTAGCAGGGCCCCAGCCAGACTAAAGTCGAAAAACAGTGAAGCATCAGCAAAAAGTGGGGGTACCCATGTGAAGCAGATCCTACTCTCCTACAGCCGCTATATGCGTTTTACTTTTACTTCCGGTCCCGATTGACTAGATATTGGGAGAGAAAGATGGCGCCCGTGCACAACGCCTGGAATTCCGTATGAGACGGGAGTACTCTTCCTATCGGTAAGATTCATGAGTGAATTTTGCGGTAAAGTTGGTCCAAATTGTTTAGTCGTAAACTTTCCAGTTATGTTTCCTGTAGTTAACTTTTGTTAGTTTACCGTGCCGTCGTCCCGGGCTAATGAAGCCAGTTTAGTACGTTCGGGATGTCCCTTCGGACACCGATCCATACAATTTTCCTTCTCCGTTTGACCTTATTGGCGTTTGGTTACTGAGCATAACTGCTATGTGATAGATGCTGCCCCGTGCCACACACGGAGATATTGTGCAATAACTCGAGGTTTACTTGTGGGTAATACGTCACACATTTCATTTTGCAGACTGCGGAGCAAATTAAATAATATTCCACAAAGATAAAGATAGAACATGGCCAAGTACGGTGGTGAGTGAAGCATCGCATTGAGATTGATTGCACTTAGGGTTAGAGGAATCAACCAGGAGACCCTATTTATATTATTTTCTTCCTGACACTTAGATTTTGTATATGGAGTATATCTTGGTGACTAAATTAAGGACAATGATATTGAAGAAATAAGGTGAGCCATTTTATGGATAGTGGCTTGTTGAATGGTAGAAAGGAGCAATTCAGCACAACATGGGTATTTGTTAAGTTGAACCTTGGAGGTGATTTGATTTTGTCCTCCTTCATTCTATACACGTTTGCCTTTTAGGGACTGTTCTTACTAACAACCACTCTTTCTCCTTTTTGTTCCAATCACTGATTGATTGATGACTTATACGAAATAATCACTGCACTTTCCAACTGCTACCCACTTTTTAACGCTTGGTGACATGGAGATGGGTCTAGCGTGATCCAACGATTCCCTTAATTCCTTACGTTACTATTTCGTTTGTTTCAGCCCTGATGAAGTCCTGTTGTAACTTAACGGACGAAACACGTGTTGGCTTGAAGCTGTTGTTGACCAAGAATATGTACAGATGAACTATTCAAGGAATAAGAGAATTTATGTCTGAATAAAAGACATTGGACATTAATATACGATATCATACTTCTGATTGAATTGTGGAGTGCTTGGAGTCTATTTTGGAGCTTACAAATTGAGCTGTTCAAATGCGTGGCCAGTCCGATCATGCCTCATCTACTTAACATGTTCCAGATGGCAAAGGCAGACTGGGCCCTTCCGGTGGAACAAAGGATGGCCACAATCGTTGTTCTTCCCAAGAGGGGCAAGCCTCACACAGCCTGTAGTTCCTACAGGCCTATATCACTGCTCAATATGGTGCCCAGGTGTTGGCTAAGGCTTTGGCAAACAGAGTGGTGGGGGTCATAACCTCAGTGATACATGCGGATCAGACCGGGTTCATGCCGCATAGGGGTACCCGTCTAAATCTGAGGCGTTTATATGGGGTGATGCACTTGACAGCAATTCCAGAGTCAGAGGAGGCAGTGGTACTCTCCCTGGATGCGAGAGTGGCCTTCGATAGTATAGAGTGGCCCTATATATTCGCAGTCCTCCCCAGACTGGGCTTCGGCCCTAAATTCTGCTCATGGGTCCGACTCCTCTACCAGGATCTGGTGGCGAGGGTGCGCATGTGAATGGCGTTGTGTCTTGCGCCTTTGCTCTTCGCAAATTTACCATCTCGACGCCACTGTGGGACAGCAAACACCTTGGGGAGGTACAGAAATTGAGGGGCCACATTAGATGGGGTTTGATAGGGATAGACAGGCTGGCGGATGTCTGGGGGGCACTTCTGACTACAGGCGGAGTACGACATGGAGGATGGGGAGAAATTCAAATACTTACAATTGAGGCATGCATTGCGGTGTCATCTGCCCGTGGGGGAACAGCTGGTGGAATCCTCACCCTCAGAGGACCGGTTGCTACTAGACAGTTTCCCTGGCATACCGGAAAATAATGAATAATTCACTGGATCTCCTTCACTCGCTGCGGGAGGCCGCGGAGGGCAAAATATGGCTCACAGAAGAATATGACTGGACGGAGGCCATCCAGAGCCCCAGGGAAATAGCCATAAGGGCCCCTTTCCACCTTATACAATTGCGCATACTGCATATATCCTACTATTCTTGATCCAGGTTGTACCGCATGGGCCGATGTGACTGCCGTCTGCGCTAGGGGATGTGGCGCGGTCAGCACCTTCTTCCATACACTTTGGGAATGCCCTGAGATTCCACAATACTGGAGGGAGATCACAACTGTCATAGCTACTGTTATGGGCATGGGGGTTCCATTAGAAGCTGGATGACTAATACTGGGCACAATACTGGAGGGAGGTCACAACTGTCATGGCTGCTGTTATGGGCCTGGGGTTCCATTGGAGGCTAGATGTCTGGCACTAGGCATTTCTGGGGAGGAGACATAGCCCAGGTATCCTAAACTGTGGCTGACACTGGCAGCAGGGGTGGCTAAACGGAACATCGCAAAAGCATGAGGGGCAAGTAGACCCCCGAATGACCTAGACTGGTGGCAGCTGGCAGAACGAGAGGTTTACCTGAGCCGGGGCTTCCCCCATAAGTACGAGAAAGTGTGGGGTAGCTGGGTTCAATACAGGGAGACCTGAGGCAGGCTAGGGGTAGGGCTAGAGGGAGGGTAAGGGGACATTTGTGCCTGACCTGTGTTGGTAGAATATTGTGCCTATGACAATGTATACGCAATATATCTGAAATTGCGATCACTGTTGGAAATAGATGAGGTTTGTACTTACCATAATTGACTTGCTATATGTACCTTTCCTTCTATATGTACTGTTGTATACTGAGCAACTGTTCAATACAAAGATTAGTTTTAAAAAAAAAGTTATATAGGACAGAAATCTCATTTGCTGCTCCATTATGGATAGAATAGATATACAGTCCAGTCCTTGATCCATTTAATCTGCTAAAGATTGAAAGTATCTAAGCAATTACTGGACGACAGACATAAGTGGCATATGTGTTAGAACGAATGGAAAAGTTTGATGCAGCACAGTATCTTTTCACAGTTAAATCTACCATCATATCCACCTTATCAGAGGTGGATGCATCTTCCAAAATTCTGGATCCGTAGAAGAGAATCTAGCCATCAAACAGTCTATCTTCACAACCAGTGCAAATTCTTCACAAAAAACTTGGAAAAGGTATCTCTTTCACAGGAATCTTGGAAAATCTACGCTTTCAACTTCCTGCCACTCTTTAGCTAGCAACTTGCCGAGAGCGCCATAAACATGCAATTACTCTGGCTCTCCACGCTGGTATTGTTGAAAGAAGTAATTTTTAACATCAGGCACTGGATTAGGGAAGGCCTAATTAACTCTAATGTGAGCCTGCAATTCCTCTAAATGAGTCTCCTGGATATAGCGTCCTCTCACATCCTTTACTTCCTCAGAATAATCTCAGTCCGGATTTGGTGGACATAAAGGGTGTTTGAGCACAGGAGGGCCTTCCCAAATCTGCAGTGCTGCCACAACTGCATTAATAATCATCTTCTGCAGTTTATCAAATGAATAAAGATCTGCAGGACTTTTGGCAGAACTATCTCCCTGCTCCACAGTCAGTTCCTCAAACTCAGGAGCCTTGGAGTATTTTCACTTAGCAGAACAGTAAGAACCTACACACTGCCAAAACGTCCTGGTTTGGAGCTCCTTTAATAACAACCAAACCATTTTCTATCCACAAATCCGCAAGAGCACCAGTAAAAAAAAGAAGTAATTCCCCAGCACCAGTGAATGCAGAAAATGTTTACATACTCAGTCTTCACTCACCCGCTATTCACAGGGAGCACAAGACCATAAAAAGGTGAGCAATAACATTAGAAAAACAGAAATCAGAACCGCAAAAGCAGGACCCAATCCAGTCAGAGTGCCATGGAAACCATCTGGGCATCAAAAAACTGCAGTGGCATGGTGTGCAAAATAACAATGGACTGCGGTGTTCCCCAAGTGATTGCCAGTGGCTGAAATTAATTCAAGCATTCCATCATAGGAAGCAAGAGGCTTGGCTACCTCCCTTCTCCTTGGGCAGCCAAAATGCCTTAGTCAGGGTCCCTCAGGGGTCAGCTTTAAGCCCCACACTTTTTTATATTTATATGACTCCCCTCGCTGAATTGGTTGAGTCTTTTGGGGCCAAAATAATCTCATATGCCGATGACACCCAGATTATTTTCACATTTGATAAAGGCATGCCAGTTGAACAAAATGATATAAAACCATGCTTCTCTGATGTTTTCCTTCGGATGAGTTTCTTCCAACTAATGTAATACCGAGAAGATGGACCTGGAAACTTTCCAAGGCGGTGCACCAACCTTGATGTAAGTGGCACTACAGGTAGTCACCCCCACACCTCGCCAGTTCTAGAGAAATTATCTATGAAACTCGAACACAATTAGTGTATTGTTCAAGGTATCTCTGCTTGACTGGAAGCATTCTCCACAGATACCGGAGGTAGGATCGGAGGGGCCTCCGGTTTTGGGTCCCGAAGGGTCCTGATGAATGCGAGTGACCCTTTCTTTTGGGCTTCACGTTTTTTAATCTAGCCAGATGGCCCCGGAATAAATTTGGCAGTGGGTACACATCTGAGCTAGTCTTAATCTTCACTGACTGCACTTTTTCTTCGGTGATCCCAATACTGTGTATTTGTTTGTAATGTCTTCCCCTCCCTGTTGCTCCACCCCAGGCGTTGGTCTGCACGGGGGTGTCTGTAGCACGCCCTATGATGAAGCATGTCACAATTCGATGAAGCATGTCACAATTCTGTGAGTGAGGGCAGTTTTTCCACATTGGACACGTGCCTTTGTTTCCTATGTATACACATTTTATATACTTCTCCCCTTCCCTACTCCTTTGTTTGTTATTCAGTGACTGAACGGGGAGGCTGGAGTAGGGACTTATCCTTTCCCCCCTGCTTTTTGTGGACATTTTGAGTTGGTAAGCAATCTGCGGCTAGATCATGTCTCTACCAGATAAGGCATTACCAAAGGTAAGTAACTTGTCCATCTGATAGAGACATCTAGCCGCAAATTCCTTACTTTGCAATAGATACCCAAGCAATACCATCCCTGGAGGAGAGACTGCGGACAAGTTTAGACCAGAAAGTCCTGCAGGACAGAACGGCCAAAGAGGCCTTCCCTGCGCACTTGACCGTCAAGGCAGTAATGCTTGGTAAACGTGTGCAAGGATGCCCACGTTGCTGCTGGACAAATGTCGAGGACTGTAACTCCATGTTGCAATGCTGTGGTAGCAGCCTTAGGTCTGGTGGAATGAGCTCTTAAGCCTTCAAGAGGCTGTTTCTTTGCCAGAGCATAGCATATATTGATGTAGAAGACAAACCATCATGAGATAGTCCTCTTCTGCACCGCATGGACTTTCTTTGCCCCAATTTAACCCACAAAGAGTTGGTCGTTCACCACAAATTCTTTAGTGCGGTCAAGGTTAGAACGACAATGTTCTTTTTGGATCCAGACAGTGGAGTCACTCCTCTTCCTTAGAGGGATGCAGCAGAGCAAAGAAAGTGGGCAAGGTGACAGATTGCCCCTCATGGAATGGTGTCACCACTTTCGGAAGGAAAGAGGCCCTGGTGTGAAGCACCAACTTGTCAGGGAATACTGTCAGGTAAGGAGGCTTGGATGACAAAGCCTGCAATTCGCTCACCCTCCTGGTGGATGTGATTGGCACTAAAAAAGCTGTTTGATGGCGAGCAGCTGGGGGGGGGGTAATTGTGCAGAGGTTAAAATGGAGCGCACATTGGGAAGGTGAGAACCAAATTAAGGTCTCACTGAGGCAAAATGAAAGGGGAAGGTGGGAACATATGTACAAGTCCCTTTAGAAACCTATTTACAATGGGGGATTTAAATAATGAGGCTTAGTCTGGCAGCCTCAGAACGGCAGACAGGGCTGAAAGGTACCCTTTTAGAGTGCCCAGAGCAGAGCCCTGCTGGGCAAGGATTCAAATAAAAAGCAAAATATCAGAAAGGGAAGCAGAAAGAGGGTCGATAGACTTTTCAGTACAATATATTACAAATTTGTTTCATTGGCAGCCGTAGACCATCTTGGTGGAGGGACGCTTGGCTGCCAAACTAACATTACTGACTTCGGGAGGAAGGTCGAATATTATCAACTGCCACCACTCAATCTTCACGCAAGAAGGCGTAGAGTTGACAGGTTCGGGTGGTGAACTGTCCCCTGCTGCTGAGACAAAAGATCTTCTCGAAGGGGCAGCCTGAATGGAGCATTGATGCTCAGTTGGAGAAGTTCAGGATACCAGATCTCCATGCCCAGTCCAGAGCCTCAAGATTGATTTGGGCCCGGTCATTCCTGATCTTCTTAAGAACTCTGGGCAGGAGTGGTATGGACAGAAAGGCATACAGCAAGCCTGAGCTCCTCTCGAGACAAAAAGTGTCTCCGAGCAAGAGCCACCTCGGAAACTCAAGCATGCAAAACTGCTGACATTGCATGTTCTCAGCAGAGGCAAACAGATCTAACCAAGGCTCTCCCCACTCCTAAAAGAGACCTTGTGCCACCTCTGGATGGAGACGTCATTCGTGATCCATTAGGCATCCTCGGCTGAGTCGTCTGCCCTGGCTTTTAGCAAACCTGCCAGGAGTTGAACCACCGGGATATGCCCTGCTGTTCCAGCCAAGTCCAGAGATGCAGGGCCTCTGGACAAAGGGTCCACGACCCCACCTGCCCTGTTTGTTGCAGTACCACATGGCGGTGGTATTATCCATAAACACTTGCACTAGCTTCCCCTTGATGGAAGGAAGGCTTTCAATGCCAAATTAATTGCTCAGAGCTCCAGGAAGTTGATGTGGAGTCCGCATTCCACCGGAGACCAGAGCCCCCTGATCTCCACCTCTCCCAGATGGCCGCCCCATCCCAGAAGTGACACATCTGTCACCACTGTGAGATTTGGTTGGTGAAGAGAGAGAGGTCTGCCGGTGACCCAATCGTGGTTTGTCAGCCACCACTGCAATTCCTGTGCAGTTCTCTTCGAGATCTGGAACATGTCAGAGAGATTCCCCTGATGCTGCGCCCACTGGAACTTCAGGTCACACTGCAGAGCCCGCATATGTCATTTAGAATCAGTCACTAACAGGATGCATTAGCCCATGAGGCCCCGCAGCCTCAGAGTCTTTCTCACCGAAATCCAGGATAGAGGCTGAAACATCGGTATCATAGCCTTAATATCCTGGACTCGCTGCTCAGGAAGATAAACCCAAAACTTCACTATGTTCAGAACATTTCTGATGAAAGTGAGCATCTGAGAGGGACTCAGGGGTGACTTCGGCATGTTGATAGTGAACCCTAGCGAAGGCAGGATGTCCACCGTAGTTTGGAGGTGGGAGACAACAGCCTGGGGTGAGCCTGCCTTCAACAGCCAGTCATTGAGATACGGGCAGACTGACACCTCTAATCTGCCAGATGAGCTGCGACCACCACCATCACCTTGGTGAACACCCAAGGGGTACTGGTAAAACCAAAGGGGAGCACTGTGAACTGAAAATGCTTGTGGCCTACCGTAAACCGAAGGTATGCGCCGATGAGCAGGCAGGATGGGGATGTGGAAATAGGCGTACTGCAAGTCCAACGCTACCATCCAGTCTCCCGGGTCCACAGCAGACAAGGCCTGAGCTAATGTGAGCATCTTAAACTTTTCCTTTTTGAGGAAGAAGTTGAGGGCTCATAGATCTAAGATAGGACAACGGCCCTTGTCCTTTTATGGGAATAGAAAATAGCAGGAATAACAACCACAGTCTACTTCTAACGACTGAACCCTCGCTATGGTTCTCCATGTCGGCCTTGTCTGCTTTGTCTCCGAAGAGACGGGTGCCATCAAAGGGCACGTCCATGAGAGAGGCCTGGACATCCCCAAAAAGCCAGAAGTTCTCAACCAGGCGTGGCGTCGAACAGCCACCATCGATGAAATCGCTCTGCCCAACGAGTCAGTCGTCTCGAGACCACAACAGATGGCAAACTTTGCTGCATCTCTCCCGTCTGACACTGCTTGGAAGACGATGGTTTGGGCCTCCTCTGGGACCTTTGGCAGCACTTGTGCAACCGTTCCCCACAGGGAGTGGGAATAACGCCCAATATGTATGCGTTGTTTAGTGACCGCAATGCAAGGCTAATAGAAGAAAACATTTTCTTACCCCAACTATCCAGCCTCTTGAATTCCCTGTCCGGGGAGCGGAAGGGAACGCACCATGGGAGGTAGAGGCTTGGACCACCAAGCTCTCTGGGGTAGGGTGGGTCATGAGGAAACTTGGGTCGTACGGTTCAGGGCGGTGGCAGCAGGCAATCGTCCTATTCAGAGGAGCCCGTGTGCTGCGCTTAGACCAAGTTCCCAGTAGGACATTTGTAAGGGCCTCATTAAAGGGGAGCAAGGGTTCTCAAGAGGAGACACTAGGCTGCAGTTCCTCCATCAAGATATTAGTCTTGACCGCCACGAAAGGGAGCTGAAGGTCCAGGACCTCATCCGACGTTCATACCACCATTGCACATGACACTCCCTCCTCTGAGCCACAGTAGGGGGAGAAAGCATGCCAGAATCTGGAAGGTGTCCTTTCCACTCGCCTCACCCAGTTCCTCATACCAGTTCATTTCTTGATAGGGCTGGTCTTCTAAAGGGTCCAGTAACTCCTCCCAAGCCTCTCCCACTCCTAGCCCCTCAAAATAGGGTTCAGGAAATGACCTAGGACCTGGAGGTTCTATGGGCACCGGTATCGGCGTCGGTCGATGTGGTACCGGCTCTGAGTCGTCAGGAATCAGAATGGGGCTGGCATCACCGGGGGGCACCAGCGGTGCCAGGAGCACTGCGTCGGGACAGGGGAAGGTCGCGATGGCTTGACCGGCGCCGGACCGGATCCATAGGTGGATCATCGTCGTTGGGGCTGGAGCCTCTGGCGCAGAACCTGATGGAGCCCCCTTTTGACCCCCGGGGGCCTGGAGGTGCATCAGGAGGGTCAAGCCACCCAAAAGTGAGGCGCATGACCTTATAGAACTCTCGGAGTTGGGCAGCGTTGCTCCTGCTTCTGGAAAATCGGGGAGGGAGGAGCCGACCCAGGTGCAGGTTCCGTAGAATGAGGCCTACAACACCGAGACTCCTCCGTCACATTTGCCGACAGACAGGGAGAAGTCGAAGCACACTTCGAATTCATGTACTTCTTGCGCCTCTTACCCGAGTGGCCCAATGATTTGGAGTGGGACGAAGAGCACTTGAGACTCCTGGAGCAGCGCCCGGACCTTCCTCTCGACTGGCACGTGGAGCTGACTAACGCCAACTACCAGCATGCAGGGGTATTGCTCAGAGAAAAATCTTCCGGATCCAGTCTGACGTCTGAGTAATTTAAAGGTAATGAATCTGCGGCTAGATGTCTCTATCAGATACACAGTATAGTAAAAAAAAAAAGTAGTAAAATAAATGTCGTTTAGCCGGGAAAAGCAAATCTGTCAACGTAGGAGACAGTAGAAACAGGTAAATTTACGAATTTCATCTGAGTGTAAAGTTTCTGGGATAAGTTAAACACAGTTCCTGTGGCTGGGGGCAGGACCTCATGGGGTAAGGACCGTAACTTTACCCACCCTAGAGACTCAACAGGTCGAAAGGTATGCAACTGGCAGTATTATCTTAATGATAAGTGGCACAAACAGTCTTGTACTGAACACTGCTTTATTTCACAACTACAATTACATCAGGACAGCCTGCTGTGGAATAAACTTGCTGACAATAATTTCTCAAGTATGTAAGCATAGCTTCTGTGATGTGTCTGGACTCTCCAGCTACTTGAACTTATCTCAGACCCTGGCCCAATTCATTCATCGTAAGCTACATCCAAGAGAAGTGCAGCAATATAACACATCAAAATACTTGTCCATTGTGAGTGGTGATACCATATCACCACACATCTTATCCTAATACTTATTGCTAGTATTAGTGTATCAAAGTGAAGAGTATTTCATGAGGTTGTGTTGGAGTGGGAAAGAGGTTTGTGACTCAGCATAATAAAAAATTGGTTATAAGAGTTATGAACTCTGAGTCATGGGTTGAGTGATTTCCAGATATATCGACATTTGGAGATACTTCCATGGCTGCCTTCACTATCCGAGCGAGCAGTACACAGCCTACATTCAGCACCCTGTAGAATAATGAGTTCGGAGGTGGTGAAAGTTCACACTTCGAGCATGGAGCCGCAGATGCTGATCACGATGTACACTGCAGGATCAAATGATGAAGTATTCTTGTGTGAGCCTTTCATTTTTTGCTAGCATCATATCACTCTAAAAAAACTCATGGCTACTTGGCTTTTCTTTTTATCTGCATTTTTTAATATTGCGAATTAGGGTTCACCAGTTTCATTCCTTCTGAAAGCCAGATTCTTACTTTCCTCCTGAAAGCCACATAAGGTTCCATGAAGCATGACTCCGTAGTGACTCAGAATTAGACTGAGTTACAGGTTCCCATGTGACCTTGACAACTTATATGGTTTTTTTAGTGTGGCCATGACGCGCTCAACCATACTTCTGGTATGAGAACACAGAGGCGTTAGCTTCCAGAGATAAAATCTCTTGTAGCTGGCAAACTCCTCAAATACATTCCCGTTGAATGGAGGGCCACTGCAATGTTAATGTGTCAGTTTGCCAGATGTGGTGACTATTTTATTGAGAGCTGAAAATACAATATTCGCTGATGTGCTATGGACCGGTGTCACCCTTGGAAACCTTCACAATTCATTGATGACCATGAGAAGGTATTGTCTAAGTTCTGTCCTGGGCTAGTGGAGACATCCAAACAAAAAGTATATGCCAATCAAAGTCCTTTGACAATCCACTTTAAACGTGCCTCCTCACATCAAAGCACCTGCCTATATTCTCATATTAATACACGAAAAGGTGGAGGAGTCTTCACCTACAGTGTCATGCATCATTTTCGTACTCCTCCATCTAGCACTGGGAAGCAATACTTTGTGTGTATATGTTGTGTAAGTATCTGTCCTTTAGTGTTCAGAGTGTTTGTTTTACCTGCCATTTTAGTAGTCTGATCCCGTGAGCGAGGTCAGAATCAAGAAAAGTCCATACTGAAGATGTATGAGGGATAGACATCCCTACTTTCTTTCTGTATCCCTACCGCACACTTAAAAAACATGACATGCGAAATGTATTCCTTGTACTCCAAGAATGTACATGTTGCTGCATTCTCTATTTGCTTAAAAAGTCAAGCATATTCACCAAGATAATCCTTTGAAAAAATAAGTTCCTGTCCGTTAGAGTCAATTATTAATGTAATTGTTCATTAACTCACAAAGGATATAATGGTCAGAGATCCACATTTGGTCTACCTGAACAGTTTTTAACTAGTTGCAGGGTTGTTAACAGGGTTCTGATTCCTGCCTTTGTTCAATAGAGTATGCATCAGAAAGAAATGATGATTTCATTTCAAGACTATCCTCTACACATAATGAAACAGTTTTAATTACTTAAATAAAGTGCCATATAGGACTGTCACCAGTTCAAAAGAGATTAGATGGACCAGATGGTGCTTAGCAACCACTAATATCAGCTTCAAACCCCTGCCGCTGAGGGGTTCCGCAAAGTGTTCTTGGTCATTTTCTCTGTGCTGTTCTCTTGCAGATAGTTTAATATGCAAACTTTAATGCCACTCAGAACAGTTCAATATGCTAACAGGTTCTCATTAAGCATCTAAGTACTCTGCAATGGCCCTGTGTTGCCAAGGTCTAGATCCATGTCTGTTGTAAGGGTCTTGTCTACCAGCCCAGAGACCCATTTTTATTTCAGTTTGAAGACATGTTATTGAACATGTGACAAGTGATGAATTGCATTTTCATCAAATATACATTTCTGGCATGTGCTATTATTCTGTAAATGTATAATGAATATGTCTGATAAGCAAGATCAATCAATAACACTATCAGGGGCAGATGTATCAAGGATTGCATTTGCGATTCCTTAATAGCGAATTTTAGCGAATTGCTATTAAGGAATCGCAAAATGCTATGTATGTAGGAATCGCAATAATAATTGCGATTCCTTAATATTCCTTAATTGCGAATTGCAAATTGCGATTCGCAATTAAGGAATACCTTCCCATTCATTCCTATGGGCGTAGAGGCCCATAGGAATGAATGGGAAGACATTCTCAATTTGCGAATCGCAATTAGAGAATCGCAAATTGAGAATGCAATTTCAAGGGTGACAGGGTGTCCTTTTGACACCCTGTTGCACCCCTGAAATATGTATGTGTGCACATGTGGCGCACATACATGCCCTAGGGGCATGTCTGTGCGCCACATGGCACTTTGAAAAATGCTAAGAAGTGCATTTTTCAAAGAAATCGCATATTACCACCAACTTGAAGTTGGAGGTAATTTGCGATTCCTTAAGGCCAAATTACACTTTTTGGTGCTTCTTACATTGGATTTAAGGAATCGCAATTTGCGATTCCTTAAATGCAATCGCAAAATAGGGAATCGCAAATTTTGCGATTCCTTATTTTGCTAGGCAGTTTTGCCTTAATACATACCACTAAGCAACATTGCGTTAGCAAACGCCGAAATTCTGCGAATTTCAGGCGTTTCGTAACACATTTTGCTTGATACATCTGGCCCTCAGTGATAATTCAGTGACCATTTAGTTTAGAAACTATTCTGTGAATGTCATAAATCTTATGACTATTTCTCTCCGTAATTCTATTATTTTATCTATTTTAATCACTTGATTTTAGGCTTTTTGATTTTAGTTTTAGGATATTGAATACATAAATGCAGACTCCATTTTATGCAGATCAAGAGTCCATTTTGTCATAGACCTGTCTAGCAAACGGTGGCCATTAATTTTCTAGGTCTAAAACATGGTGGCCTTTATCTCCCTGGGGAACTGTAAATATGTCACATCCTTTTGACCTCTAAATGTGTTAAATCCTCCTGTCCATGACAAAGGAAAAAAAACAGTACGACATCAGTCTGGGACCGGGGCCTTTTTCAAGGTCAAATAACAACCATAACTCAAACAATGTAGTCTATATGGACATATTTTTCCGTATCAGTACATTCACTGATGTATATGATTATGTCAAGACATTCCTATGGTAATGTTGAAAATTTAATTGTAGACAAGACACAGTATAAAAAAGGTTGCCACTTGCAGGAGAGAAACTTCACCCAGGTCACAGATGCAGATCGCAGATGAGCCCAGCACCAGATTACATCTCGGCTTAAGAATCCTCCAACAAGACTCTCCGAGGCTATGTGAAGCATTCCATTCTGCCATCATAAACTGGTGCCAGAATTGTGTTCTCGCGTAGAGGCAATCTCCTAGCACTTGGCTTTGTGCTGGAAATAGCTGACATGCTATTCCAAACAGACAACAAACCCTCTTCTCCAGGTATGCACACCACCTCCGAAGCTCAGGCATATTATTTATTCATCTGATCAAACTAGAATAGTGCTTAGAGATAGCACAGTGAGGGCTATAAATTGTGATGTTTTTCTCTGTTTTTATTGTTAATGTTAAGCTTAGCTACTTTTTATCTTCTATGATGTTGCCAATATTATGTGCACCAGATCTCGGCATTTTAAAATAACTAATTTAAAATAAATATGTTGAAATACATATTTCGTTTCTAGGGATCTTGAGTGTGTAAATCATAAATGAACGATTGTTAGAAAGTGGGTTGTTGGTTGTCTGGGGTATGAGCCCTGGTGAAGCAGCAACCACATCCTAGTCAGGGTAAGAGGCAGGCAAACTCTAAATTAGCCTGTGCTCTCCCTCTGGTAGCTTAGTACAGAGCAGCCAGGCTTAACTTAAGAGGCAGTGTGTAAAGTATTTGTGCAACACTTCAAACCGCAAAACAGTGAAAACACCTCACAAATTCCACACTAGCTTAGAAATATAGCTCTGATTTTAGTAAATAAAACAAGATCCGAACGACAAAAATCCGATTAGTAGAATTGGTGAGATTGAATTTCAACGTTTTTAAGTAAAATAGTGCCAACAAGCAAAAAGCACTATTGGGATATCTGGTCACGCTGGACCAAGACAAAGTTCTAGTTCAGGCGGATCACGGTGGAGCACGAGCCAACTACAGGGACCCAGTTAGACTTGCTGAACAAAGTACCTGAAATCCTGGTTGCAGAGCGTTACTTGAATCCGCTTCAAAGATGCGTCAGTACTGAGATGCAATGAGGCTGTGGTGCGAGGTCCTGATGCGTGAAAGTCTAGGATCCTGTCGACAGGGCGTGCAATGGCAAGTTCGGTATCGAGGATGAGAGGCGCAGCAAAGGCGGTGAGTCAGTTCCGTCGAGTGGTGAAACTGCAATGCAGAGTTTCTAGACTGCCGTTGATGAGGGAGGCAAGCAGCTTGCGCCGGGTAACGCGTCACGCAGCGACAGTTCCAAAGGTGATGCGTCGGTCCCAAGATGCGGGAGGCGGTGGTGATGAGTCTTTTGCGATGGGTCCTATCCACGCAGCAGTTCGGTGATGCGCTGCTCAGCTGTGGAGATGCATCGTTCCGCTGGTAAGCACCGTAGGCCCACTTCCAAGGGTCCAGGACTAGGATGGCACCACTTGGCAGGGTAGACTTACAGATGGCAGGGTCCAAGTGCAGGAGTTCGAAGCCTGTTATGTCCCTGAAGCTTCAGATCAGGAGGTCAGCCAACGAGCCCTTGGAGTCACTCTGGGTTCTGAGGTTAAGTGATGCAGGTCCAGTCATTCTCACTCCGGGAAGAGGACAGCAGAGCAGAACAGCAAAGCAGGAGTCCAGCAGAGTGCAGTCCAGCAGAGTGGCAGTCTTTCAGCAGCACAGCAGTCCTTCTTCCTTGCAGCGTATCCCACAGGTCCAGAAGTGTACAGAAGTGGTGGTGTCTAAGGTCTAATACTTATACACACTGGTGCCTTTGAAGTAGGGGAGACTTCAAAGACATGCCTTTGAAGTGCACAGAGGTCCTCCCTTCCTGCCCTGCCTCCAGACTTACTACAGGGGGGGTATGCAACCCTTTGTGTGGGAACAGGACACAGCCTATTCAGGTGTAAGTGAGGTTGGATCCAGTTCCTCCCTCCCATCCTGCCAGGATGTCCCATCAAGTCACACCTTAGCTCACATTGTGTGTGGCTGTCAAGGGGAAATACGCATAGACCAGCTGTCAACCACCCCAGACATGTGATCAGAGGCAGGGGGCAGGAACCAAATGGCTAAAGCAAGAAAATGGCAACCTTCTAAAAGTGCTGTGGCAGCAAATGATGGACAGAATGCTGAATAAATCAAACATTCACCCCCAATCAAGAGATCTGGGTTAAATCCATCATTCTTTTGCTCACTATGCCACCCCAGTTTGAACCCAACCATATGCAAATCAGTCTTGACCATTCTCCTCCTCGGAACAGTCCAGCCCGAACTGCCAAGCCAGGTCCTCCCTAAGTAGGAAACACGCATCCTGGGACCAGTTTCCGGGTATCACCCCTCATTAGCCAGGCTAGCTTGAATCCAGTGGCTCAGCGAGCAAGGGACCCACGTCTGGGCTTGCCCATCTGTAGGAAGCTGGGTTTCTGTTGCAGTAACCCCACACTTTTTTGCCAGACTACTGATGCACTTTGACTCTATGTGCCCTGGGTTCCTGCCAATTAGGTTCCCAGGGCCTGTGTTCTTTCCCAAAACTGTACCTTGTACCCCCAATTGGCACCTCTCTAGCCACATGTCAGTTCCTTGTAAAACGTACCATGGGTACCAAGGTCACTGTGGCCAGGGAAGGCCTCTAAGGGCTGCAGCACTTATCGTGCCACCCTTAGAGGCCCTGTACCTTTACACACACACTGCAATTGGAATATAGCCCCTTACATCGCATGCATTTACAACGCATGCGATTACAACTCGGTCGTTACAACGACTGCGTTGTTACATCGTAGTACATTACAACGCAAGTCGTTACATCGACTTGCTGTAGGGGGCGCGCTGGACTTAGGAATAGTATATTTTACTATTCCAACTCCAGTGTGCGCAACAGTAGGGAAGGTGTTGGAATAGTAAATTATACTATTCCTTAGGTTAGCGCGCCCCCTACAGCAAGTCGATGTAACGACTTGCGTTGTAATGTACTGCGATGTAACAGCCTGGTCGTTGTAACGACCGCGCTGTAATCGCATGCGTTGAAACGCATGCGATGTAATGGTTGTTTCCCCTGCCATTGCAGGCTGCGTGTTTTGGTGCAGGACAAAGTGAAGAGTCGACATGGCACACATCGCTGTGTGCCATGCCTACAATCCACTGCCATGGCATAGGTCAGCCATCCCTCTAGCCGGGGGCACTATACCAGTGGTGAGGGGACAGGTGCATGAGCCCTGTACCCCTTCAGTGTCTGGACCAATTCTTAGACATTGTAAGTGCAGTAATGCCATTAAAAGTATATGGTGCTGGGAGTTTGTCATTACGAACTCCACAGCACCATAATGGCTTTACTGACAACTGGGAAGTTTAGTATCAAACTTCTCAACACATTAAACCCACACTGATGCCAGTGTGGGATTTAATGAAAAATGCACTCAGAAAAACGACCAGCCTCTGGTGGATTCCCTGACTGGTACACACCAGCCTACCACCACGAGACATGTTTCTGGACCCCTGGGGTGGGAGCCTTCGCTCCCTCAGTCCAGAAACAAAGCCTTTCCTGGGCGAGGTGGTTACACCTCCCCCAGGCCAGGAAGAGCCATCTGTGGCTGGGGAGCTTCAAAGGCCTTGCCACCTTTGTAATGCGACCCCCAGCCTCTCCTGCTATCAGGAGCAGGCCCCCTTCCTGTCTCCCCTCCTTTTCGGTGGGAAGACAGGCGGGAAAAATTAGCCAGCCCAGAAGGTGTACCCACCTCTGCCAACCCCACCCCTTAGGTGGGGGAGGCGAGGTGAAGCCCACTCTTCAGTGCCCGCCATCTTGCAGATGGCAGGCACTCTCCAATCAGGATTAGGGATTATGTCCACACCCCCACACCAAAGAACCCTAAAACGCCCCCTAAATACAGTATTTAGGGGGCAGCCCTGAACCAAGAAGACAGATTCCCGCAACATAAGAAGAAGAAGGACGAAAGAAGACGCCCAGCAGAGGAGACTGCAGAGAAGAACTGACTTGGCCCCAGCCCTACCGGCCCGTCTGCAGTTTCCAGAGATCCTGCACCAAAAGTCACCTTGTCCTGCAGCCAGCGACCTCCAGAAACCCTGGGAGGACTGGCTGCCTTCAACAAAGACCGGATCTCCTGTGAACAGCAGCTCTGTTCAAAAGAAACTCCCAAGACAGACTCTGAGCCTGCTGGGTACAAAGAAACCCGACGCCTGGAACCACCACCGCACCCGATGCCTACGGCCCGAATCCGGGTGGCCCACCAGTCCCAGCGAGGTCCCCCAGCGCTCCAGAGTCCACCGTGGGTTGACCCCTCCAGGACTCCCCGACGTCGCCTGCAGCCTCCCAACCGCGAGTGGCCTGGTAAGGTGAAATCCGACCTCAAAAGACACCCATGCATCCAGCCGCCCTGCGCCCTGGAGAAGAGAACCCGATGTGCACATACGTCCCCGAGCCCTCAAACTTACCTGCCCAGCTGTTGGTTTCTCCCGGAAGTCTTCCTGGACCTAGCCTGCAGCCAAAATCTAAAACCGGCAACTCCCATTAAAAACAACAGGGCACCCGATGCCAAAACAGTACCCTGCACCCAGCCGCCCCTGCGGTGTACTTTGGGTGCTAACTCGGATCCCCCTTTGCCCTGAGCCTAACACCAGGAGCTTTGTTCCCACAACCTTGTAGCCTGCTCGTGAGCAGCCACCAACCAGAGGCCCCCTATCCCCTTTGGAAAATATTAGGCCTCAGCACTCTGCACCCGGCCGCCCTAGTGCCGCTGAGGGTGTTTCAAGAGTGCATCCTCAACCCTGGGAGAACCCTGGTTCTAACCCCAGAATACCAACTCCCCCAAACTTGTACCTTTAAACCGATAACTCAATTTCCTACCATAGGATTGCATTGACAGCTTTTTCCTAAAAATTGTTCTAAGTGTGGAGTTGGTTTTGTATGAAACATTGAAAAACTGAAAATAACTAAAAACTGCTTTACTTACCTTTTCTCTAGGAAATGTCTCACTGTGATATCTAGGCATATCACACTGAGAAGAAAACGTAATCCATAAAGTAATCTGTAAAGTAGTCAAAAGTAATCTAACAGTAATTTCCACTGTATTGAAAGCTTTTACAAACCTGTAAGAAAGTCATTTTCATTCAGCTTGCTTGTATTGTTCAACCTGCCTTGAAAAGCACCATTTACACTTACCTGTACCAGCCTTGCTTGGTTCTAGAAAATAAATTTAACTAAATAATATTTTTATACAAATTAAATTGGTCTGAGTTCAGTCTTTGAGTGTGTGACATCATTTGCTGATTGAGTGTGTACAACAAATGCTTAACACTTTCCTCTGATAAAGCCATACTGCTCGCCCACACTACCACAAATAGAGAGAAAGGTGCTATCTGCTTTTGCTTCTGCCTACCTTTGGGGTTCCACTGGACCTCATTTTGGTATAGTATATACAGAGCCAGCTTCCTACACCATCCCACTTAGGGGGAAATATGCTGCAGTAACAAATGATGGACGGAATGCTGCATAAATCAAACATTCACGCCCAATCAATAGATCTGGGTTAAATCCATCTTTCTTTAGCTCACTTCGCCACCACAGTTTGGACCCAACCATATGCAAATCAGTCTTGACCCTGCTCCTCGTGGGTACAGTCCAGCCCAAACTGCCAAGCCGGGTCCTCCCTGTACAGGAAACAAGCATCCTGGGACCGGTTTCAGGGTATCACCCCTCATCAGCCAGGCTAGGTGGAATCCAGTGACACAGCGAGCAAGGGACGCACATCTGGGCATACCCATCCCACTTAGGGCGAAAAATTCTGCAGCACCAAATGATGGATTCTATTCCAGGGATACCAGAGCCATAGGGCGGAAGAAGTCCTGCCCATGAGCCTGAGTCCATGGGCAGAGCAGTACACTTGGCTGAAACTAACATAACAAAAAAGACAATAATAAATAACACTGTCAAATTAGAACTCAACAAACTCTGGTTATATCAAACAGTAAATATAACTATTGATATATAATGATTGTAGGAGAGTAGGATCTGCTTCACATGGGTACCCCCACTTTTTGCTGATGCTTCACTGTTTTTCGACTTTAGTCTGGCTGGGGCCCTGCTAATCAGAACCCCAGCCTAGCTGCTTCCTCTCTAAAATGGTTTCCATGTGCCTTAGGCACATCTCTGATTGGAATCTGGAGTGCCCTTATAAGTCCCTAGTATATGGTATACTATGTACCCAGGGCATAGGTACCTCAGAGGCCTCCCAGGGGCTGAAGCATGTATTATGCCACCCCTGGAAGGCCAGCCAAAAGGACACCACAGGTCTGCTACTGCAGCCTGGGTAAGGTGGTGCATGCACCCCTTACTGTGATATAGGTTACCTATATCACTGCATATGCACACATATAAACCTATGTCACTCCTATGGCAGGCCTTATCAATCCTGAAGGCAGAGTGCTTGGTTCTTATGTGAGAGGGTGCCCCTGCATGAGCAGAGCCCCTCTGCAGCGATCGGAGACCCCTCTCTTATGCTGTTTGTAGTGCAGCCTGACCATATACTCTTAAGTGCATTACATCCTCACGGTACAATGCTAACTTTGGACTGGCTGCACCAAAACATGTCGTGTTTGGTGTCAAACATCTTGGAATACTACCCCCCCCGCCAGTTCTGGCGGCGGGGGTAGCATTCCACCCTTCTAGAGGGAGAGACATGTACACACCGGCCTGCTCGGTAACTTCTTTCCAGAGCCCTGGCATCACAAAATGGATGCCGCTGCCACAGACACGGGTCTGGCCTCCTGCTGCTGACTGAAACTCTGGCAGGGGAGGCCTGGACAATAGGTTTCCTGTCCAAGGGAGGTGTAACCACCTCCCCAGACAGGATGATGTGTATTGGGGCTGGGCGGGAGCACTCTCTGGTGCTTTGAAGTCCTGCACTGGGGGCACATTTGATGTCCCTGTGCATACCCCAGTTCAAACCGGCTCAGGGGCTTCCAGCCCCTGCTCTGGCGTGAAACTGGACAAAGGGAAAGGGGTGTAACCACCCCTCTGCCCTGACCCTCCCATAGGTGGGTCCCCAGAGTATGTCCAACCCCCTAACTTGGTATAAGTATGGGACCCCAGTCCTTAGGACTTTAGATTTACCTGGACGAAACTCTGATACAGAATCCTGGACCTTCGACGCTCTACTTTAAGATTAGAGGACTGAAGAATCTCCCTTGGGGTCAAGGAGTGACTCCCCTGCTTGGCAGGCACCTAAGAAGCAATTGTCCAGTCTGCATCGCTGAAGCTCCCGCCGGAGGCCGAAGTCTTTGCAACACCAGAGGTGGATTTCCAGACTTCCCCGAGGCTGCCCTGAGTTCCCAGCAAAGCTGAGGCCCGTAGCTGTCGTGGGTAACGTGGAACTGTGACCCCTGGACACCGAGCACATTTGCAAGTGCATCCTCTTCCTGGTCTCCCACGAAGTTGTGCTTTGGGCTTAGAGTAGCCCCCGCCTCCAGCACCAACTGCACCGAAGATCACTGGCCTCCACTCCACGAGTGTCCTGTGAGCCAGCTCTAGGTGCGTCCACTCAAGGCTCCTTCGCGGTCGCTAGTCCATTGGCTAGGGGGCCCTCCCGAAGGCAACTCTTCTTCTGCTTGGGCTTCCCTTGTTGCTCCAGACGTGCCCCGACTTACCCTCACTGGGTGAGTCTCTCAGACCTTGCTGGTCTGCACCACCGTCCTTCTTCTATTTCCAGGAGACTTGCCGTTGCCAAGGCTTGTTGGGTCCAATCCGGTCGCCGACACCCCTGCAATCGACAAACGTTGTGGGACAGCTAGAATCCAGCTCCTGGTTGTCGTCGACGCCTCCTGGACCTCGTGGCTGAAGAGTCAAGACGACCGTCAACCTACCTGAAGCACCCGACATCGGTGGGCATCCGCTCATCGCCTTCCTGGTCACTGGCTAGTGACATAGATTCTGTCCCCTCTGCTTTCAGGTTCTTCAGATCTTCGATCCACCTTTGGATCCACCCGAACACTTTCGACTTGGCCGCCAGCAGCACTTTGCAGCAGATCGCCATTGAAAACGACGACGAAACCCGACCCCGAAAGACACCTATGCACCCGGCTTCCCTGGGTGAGGTAACTCGAGTACTCCGGTGCTCCCGTGGGTATAGACTCTAGAACAACCTAGTTCTAAAGGGGTTTGCTCCAAGTCCTCCTCTAAGTGTCCCTTTCCTTTAAAACTCCAACCGCGACATTTCCCATAGAAGTCAACGGCGGCTCGCTGCTGTGTTCTCACACTGCACGCGTCCCCCGTGGGTCCCCTGTGTCACTACCTTGGGTGGTTCCTTGAGGGCCAAGCACTTCTACAGGCTCTAGGCCTTGTGTCTAGCTCAGTCGTGGTTCTTATACCACTTTATTGGTATATTATTTGGTACGCCCCTAGGGCTCAAACGTGTATTTGTGCTATTACTGTTGATAACTAACTTATAACTTATGTACTTCGAACTCTAGCCTCATAAAGAGACTAGAGTGGTGTGTTTAGCAATAAATACATATATTTTGAATATATACCTGGTGTGGTCCTCTTTCATTTGGTCACTCAAGAGATTATAGACTGGTAAAACAAGCTGCTTTACATTCCTTCAAGACTTAGCCTGAAGGCTGCTCTCCATAGCTACCACTAGGATAGCTTTCAATAAAGGTTGTCTTTAACCTATCTCCAATAAGGGGTTGTTTGGACTGGTGCAAGGTGCCCACTATAATTAGTGGACAGCATATACCAGGCCAACTTCTCACATTGGTGGCAGCGTGTGGGATTCCAGCTTGCTATTGTTTTACCAGATAATCTCAATTGAATTGATCAACTGAAAACCACTAAGGGTACCTTAGGTACATATAAATCAAGCTTAGGATACAGTAAGTTCTACTGAACTTAGAGTTGTGTGTTAAGGCATAGCACACCCTTTCTACAACTCAAGAGAGTTTAGTAGGCCACACTAGAGTAGGTAGTGCATACACCACACCTCACTAGTAATGTCTTCAAGGCCAGGACCCAGTGAGTCCTTGCCAGAAGCCAGTGGGCTTCTTCCCTCCAAGTATGATAATCTCCCATTCTTGGAATTGAGAGCATTGTGCAATACTAGGAAGCTGAAGACAGGCAAAAGTGCCAGCACCCAACACCTCAGGGAGGTGCTACTGTCAGATGATCTCAGCAGACCCCTAGGGTCTGAAGGGGCAGGCAGACAGGGTGGGGCAGAAGATGAGGAAGGGGCCAGGGGTGAAATCACCCAGGACCCCCCCTCTGAGACTGGCCAGGAAGGTGACAATGACCTTGACCTGGACAATCCAGCTCCTCCTGAGGATGAGGAGGAGGATCAGAATGACCTCCCCTTTGTCCCCCCAGGAAGAGTTGTGAGTGTGCCCAGAAGGCCCAGATCTCCTTCTCAGGAGTCTAACCACTCTGACACCTCAATAGGGACCTCTGTTTCCTCTCATAGGAGGGAATCCTCTCATAAAAGGAAAGAGAGACTGTTCAAGTATGGAGAAGCTCAGTTGAGACTCAGAAGAGAGCAGTTGGCTATAGACAGGGAGTCCCTAGAGCTTGAAAAGCAAAGAAAAAAGATGGGACTAGAGTCCCATGGTGGCAGCAATTTCCCCAGAGATAGGGAAAGGTCTTATGACCATAGAAACCTGAGCAAGATTGGCCCTCCCTACCAGAGTGGGGATGACATCCACAAATGGATAACTGCACTGGAGAGGGCCTGTAAAGTACAGAGGATCCCTCAGGAGCAGTGGGCAGCAATCTTGTGGCTCTCCTTTGCAGACAAAGGTATAGACAAGCTCCTCACTGTTAGAGAAGAGGATGCTGACAATTACAAAGCCTTGAAGAGTGCTCTGATTGATGGGTTTGGCCTAACAACTGAACAATACAGGTTAAAGTTCAGAGATACCCAAAAAGCACAGACTCAAGACTGGGTGGACTATGTGGATTGTTCTGCTAAGGCTCTGGAAGGTTGGTTGATGGGCAGTAAGGTATGTGACTTCACAGGATTGTACAATCTTATCATGAGGGAGCAGATTCTTAATAACTGTCAAAATCAGCTGTTGCATCAGTACCTGGTTGACTCTGATCTGACCTCTCCCCAAGAATTGGGAAAGAAGGCAGACAAATGGGTCAGAACCAGGGTGAGGCAGAAGGTACAGAACCAAGGTGGTGACCCAAAGAAGCAAGATTCTAAGAACTCTGATAAGGGTGGGGAGAAGGGTAAAGACCAGAAGACTTCACAAGGCCCCCAAAAATCTTCTTCAGGTGGGGATTCACAGTCTAACAAGGGAAAAGGCCAAAAGAAACCATGGTGCAAAGTCTGTAAGCAAAAGACACACTCGACCAGTGATTGTACCAAATCCAAAGACTCTATTCCAGCCCCCACCAATACCCCTAAGGCACCTGTTCCCCCTAGTGCAGTTACAATTGGTGGTGGGAGTACACAGGCGAAGGGTTTAGTAGGGTTGACCCTAGGTAAGGAGATGAGCTCTGACCTAGTCAGAGAACTCACTCAGGCTGTCCTAGTCTGTGATGGAGGCATGGATGTGACCTCCTCTGTGAGTCCCAGTAATCTGGGCAAGTACAGGCAACAGCCCTTAATCAATGGAAAAGAGGCTTTGGCATTTAGGGACACAGGGGCAAGTGTCACCATGGTGACACAAGACCGTGTGGATCCTGGGCAGATTATACTTGGTGAAATGTACCAAGTGACCAATGCTAGCAATGTCAGAACAGACCATACTCTGGCAGTTGTTAACTTCTCCTGGGGAGGGGTAACTGGCCTTAAGAAGGTTGTGGTGAGTGCAAACCTACCAGTGGAGTGCTTGCTTGGCAATGATCTGGAAACTTCAGCTTGGGCAGAAGTGAAGCTCAGGACCCATGCAGAAATGCTGGGGATCCCTGCAGATGTGTTTGCTGTGACCAGGTCACAGAGCAAAATGTCTAACACTGAACAGGCCTTGGATTGTGAAATACTGGACCAAGTGCCATCCAAGAGGAGGAGTAGTAGGGTAAAGGCAGTGCCTTCCCCCTTGGCTCAGAAGGAAGATCAGTCTCTTGAGGGGGATGATCTCAGTCCTGAGGAAGGAACTGTCCCAGAGGAGCTTGAACCTGACCAGGTTGAGTTCTTGGGGACAGGGGGCCCTTCCAGGACAGATCTGAGCCAGGAGCAGCAGAGCTGCCCCTCTCTTGAACCCCTCAGACAGCAAGCTGCTGCTGAGGCTGCTGGGAAAGCTAGTGGTCCACATACAGTGTATTGGGATGATGGACTCTTGTACTCAGAGTGTAGAGACCCCAAGCCTGATGCCACCAGGAGGTTGGTTATACCTCTGAAGTTCAGGGGCTTCCTATTGACCCTAGCCCATGACATTCCCTTAGCAGGTCACCTGGGCCAGAACAAGACTTGGGACAGAATTGTCCCTCACTTTCACTGGCCCCACATGTCTGAAGACACCAAGGAGTTTTGTCGCTCCTGTGTAACCTGCCAGGCCAGAGGCAAGGCAGGTGGCACTACAAAGGCCCCCCTGATACCACTACCTGTGGTGGGGGTTCCCTTTGAAAGGGTGGGGATTGACATTGTTGGTCCCATGGATCCCCAAACAGCATCTGGGCACAGGTTTATCCTGGTGGTAGTGGATCATGCCACCAGGTACCCAGAGGCTATTCCCCTTAGGACCACTACAGCACCTGTGGTGGCAAGAGCCCTCCTGGGAATTTTCTCAAGAGTGGGCTTCCCTAAGGAGGTTGTATCAGACAGGGATGCAAACTTTATGTCTGGATACTTGAAGGCAATGTGGAAGGAGTGTGGAGTGACTTACAAGTTCACCACACCCTATCACCCACAATGCAATGGTTTAGTTGAGAGATTCAACAAAACCTTAAAGGGCATGATTAAAGGGCTCCCAGAAAAGCTCAGGCGAAGATGGGACATACTCTTGCCCTGCCTTTTATTTGCATACAGGGAGGTGCCTCAAAAGGGGTTGGCTACAGCCCTTTTGAACTTTTGTTTGGTCACCCTGTCAGGGGTCCATTGTGCTTGGTAAAGGAAGGATGGGAGTTACCTCTCAAGCCCCCAAAGCATGACATAGTGGACTATGTACTTGGTCTCCGCTCCAGGATGGCTGAATACATGAAAAAGGCAACTAAAAACCTTGAGGCTAGCCAGGAACTGCAAAAAGCCTGGCATGACCAAAAGGCTGTACTGACTGTTTACCAGCCAGGACAGAAGGTGTGGGTGTTGGAGCCAGTGGCCCCAGCAGCTCTCCAAGACAAATGGAGTGGACCCCATACCATTGTTGAACAGAAGGGTGAGGTTACCTATTTAGTAGACCTAGGAACACCCAGGAGTCCCCACAGGGTTCTCCATGTCAACAGACTGAAACCATATGTGGACAGGGCAGACATGGGCTTGCTCATGGCTACTGATGAGGGACAGGAGGAAGAGAGTGACCCACTCCCTGACCTGCTCTCACAGAACCCTGATGATGGGTCAGTGGATGGTGTAGCCTTGGCAGGCAGCCTCACTGCTCAGCAGCAAACTGATTGTAGACAAGTGCTCAATCAGTACAGACATATGTTCTCTCTGACTCCAAGTCAGACCACCTGGTGCACTCATGAAGTGGACACTGGGGACAGTCTGCCTATTAAAAATAAGATTTATAGGCAACCTGACCATGTCAGGGACTGTATCAGGACAGAAGTCCAGAAAATGTTGGATTTAGGAGTTATTGAACCCTCAGATAGCCCTTGGGCTAGTCCAGTGGTCCTTGTGCCAAAACCTCACACCAGTGGTGGGAAAAGAGAGATGAGGTTTTGTGTGGACTACAGGGGTCTCAATGCAGTCACTAGGACTGATGCCCATCCAATACCTAGGGCAGATGAGCTAATAGACACTTTGGCCTCAGCCAAGTATCTAAGCACATTTGACCTGACAGCTGGCTACTGGCAGATCAGACTAGCTGATGATGCAAAGCCAAAGACAGCATTCTCAACCCCTAGTGGGCATTATCAATTTGTGGTAATGCCCTTTGGTCTGAAGAATGCACCTGCCACTTTTCAGAGGTTGGTGAATACAGTCCTTACAGGTCTGGAAGCCTATAGTGCAGCATATCTAGATGATATTGCTGTCTTTAGCTCCACCTGGGAGGATCACCTGGTCCACCTCAGAAATGTTTTGCAGGCCCTGCAGAAAGCAGGCCTAACTATCAAGGCCACAAAGTGCCAGATAGGGCAGAGTCAGGTTGTGTACCTGGGCCACCTTGTGGGTGGAGGCCAGGTTCAACCATTGCAGAGCAAGATCCAGACCATCATGGACTGGACTGCTCCAACTACCCAGACTCAGGTGAGAGCCTTTTTAGGCCTGACTGGGTACTATAGGAGATTTGTCAAGGGGTATGGATCAATAGTGACACCCCTGAATGACTTTACTTCCAAGAAAATGCCCAAAAAGGTTCAGTGGACAGTTGATGACCTGAAGCAGGCCATGTGCACTGCTCCCATTCTACTGAGTCCTGATTACTCCAAGGAGTTCATTGTCCAAACAGATGCATCTGAATTGGGGGTAGGGGCTGTACTGTCACAATTGAATGATGAAGGTCAGGATCAGCCAGTAGCTTTTATTAGCAGAAGGCTGACCCCTAGAGAGAAACGTTGGTCAGCCATAGAGAGGGAGGCCTTTGCTGTGGTTTGGGCTCTGAAGAAGTTGAGGCCATACTTGTTTGGTACTCACTTCCTTGTTCAAACAGACCACAAGCCCCTCCTATGGCTAAAACAAATGAAGGGTGAAAACCCCAAACTGGGGATGGACTTTACAGTGGAACATAGACCTGGGAGTAACCATGCCAATGCAGATGGACTCTCTAGGTACTTCCACTTAGAACATGAAGACTCAACTGGTCAAGGTTAGTTTAATGTCCCTACGTTTGGGGGGGTTGTGTAGGAGAGTAGGATCTGCTTCACATGGGTACCCCCACTTTTTGCTGATGCTTCACTGTTTTTCGACTTTAGTCTGGCTGGGGCCCTGCTAATCAGAACCCCAGCCTAGCTGCTTCCTCTCTAAAATGGTTTCCATGTGCCTTAGGCACATCTCTGATTGGAATCTGGAGTGCCCTTATAAGTCCCTAGTATATGGTATACTATGTACCCAGGGCATAGGTACCTCAGAGGCCTCCCAGGGGCTGCAGCATGTATTGTGCCACCCCTGGAAGGCCATCCAAAATGACACCACAGGTCTGCTACTGCAGCCTGGGTAAGGTGGTGCATGCACCCTTACTGTGATATAGGTTACCTATATCACTGCATATGCACACATATAAACCTATAAGTCACTCCTATGGCAGGCCTTATCAATCCTGAAGGCAGAGTGCTTGGTTCTTATGTGAGAGGGTGCCCCTGCATGAGCAGAGCCCCTCTGCAGCGGTCGGAGACCCTTCTCTGATGCTGTTTGTAGTGCAGCCTGACCATATACTCTTAAGTGCATTATATCCTCGCGGTACAATGCTAACTTTGGACTGGCTGCACCAAAACATGTCGTGTTTGGTGTCAAACATCTTGGAATACTACCCCCCCACCAGTTCTGGCGGCGGGGGTAGAATTCCACCCTTCTAGAGGGAGAGTCATGTACACACCGGCCTGCCCGGTAACTTCTTTCCAGAGCCCTGGCATCACAAAATGGATGCCGCTGCCACAGACACGGGTCTGGCCTCCTGCTGCTGACTGAAACTCCGGCAGGGGAGGCCTGGACAATAGGTTTCCTGTCCAAGGGAGGTGTAACCACCTCCCCAGACAGGATGATGTGTATTGGGGCTGGGCGGGAGCACTCTCTGGTGCTTTGAAGTCCTGCACTGGGGGCACATTTGGTGTCCCTGTGCATACCCCAGTTCAAACCGGCTCAGGGGCTCCCAGCCCCTGCTCTGGCGCGAAACTGGACAAAGGGAAAGGAGTGTAACCACCCTCTGCCCTGACCCTCCCATAGGTGGGTCCCCAGAGTATGTCCAACCCCTAACTTGGTATAAGTATGGGACCCCAGTCCTTAGGACTTTAGATTTACCTGGACGAAACTCTGATACAGAATCCTGGACCTTCGACGCTCTACTTTAAGATTAGAGGACTGAAGAATCTCCCTTGGGGTCAAGGAGTGACTCCCCTGCTTGGCAGGCACCTAAGAAGCAATTGTCCGGTCTGCATCGCTGAAGCTCCCGCCGGACGCCAAAGTCTTTGCAACACCAGAGGTGGATTTCCAGACTTCCCCGAGGCTGCCCTGAGTCCCCAGCAAAGCTGAGGCCCGTAGCTGTCGTGGGTAACGTGGAACCGTGACCCCTGGACACCGAGCACATTTGCAAGTGCATCCTCTTCCTGGTCTCCCACGAAGTTGTGCTTTGGGCTCCGAGTAGCTCCCGCCTCCAGCACCGACTGCGTCGAAGATCACTGGCCTCCACTCCACAAGTGTCCTGTGAGCCAGCTCTAGGTGCGTCCACTCGAGGCTCCTTCGCGGTCGCTAGTCCGTTGGCTAGTGGGCCCTCCCGAAGGCAACTCTTCTTCTGCTTGGGCTTCCTTGGTTGCTCCAGATGTGCCCTGACTTACCCTCGCTGGGTGAGTCCCTCAGACCTTGCTGGTCTGCACCACTGTCCTTCTTCTATTTCCATGAGACTTGCCGTTGCCAAGGCTTGTTGGGTCCAATCCGGTCGCCGACACCCCTGCAATCGACAGACGTTGTGGGACAGCTCGAATCCAGCTACTGGTCATCGTCGACGCTTCTTGGACCTCGTGGCTGAAGAGTCAAAACGACCGTCAACCTACCTGAAGCACCCGACATCGGTGGCCATCCGCTCATCGCCTTCCTGGTCACTGGCTAGTGACCCAGACTCTGTCCCCTCTGCTTTCAGGTTCTTCAGATCTTCGATCCACCTTTGGATCCACCCGAACACTTTCGACTTGGCCGCCAGCAGCACTTTGCAGCAGATCGCCATTGACAACGACGACGAAACTCGACCCCGAAAGACACCTATGCACCCGGCTTCCCTGGGTGAGGTAACTCGAGTACTCCGGTGCTCCCGTGGGTATAGACTCTAGAACAACCTAGTTCTAAAGGGGTTTGCTCCAAGTCCTCCTCTAAGTGTCCCTTTCCTTTAAAACTCCAACCGCGACATTCCCCATAGAAGTCAACGGCGGCTCGCGGCTGTGTTCTCACACAGCACGCGTCCCCCGTGGGTCCCCTGTGTCACTACCTTGGGTGGTTCCTTGAGGGCCAAGCACTTCTACAGGCTCTAGGCCTTGTGTCTAGCTCAGTCGTTGTTCTTATACCACTTTATTGGTATATGGTTTGGTACGCCCCTAGGGCTCAAACGTGTATTTGTGCTATTACTGTTGATAACTAACTTATAACTTATGTACTTCGAACTCTAGCCTCATAAAGAGACTAGAGGGGTGTGTTTAGCAATAAATACATATATTTTGAATATATACCTGGTGTGGTCCTCTTTCATTTGGTCACTCAAGAGATTATAGACTGGTAAAACAAGCTGCTTTACATTCCTTCAAGACTTAGCCTGAAGGCTGCTCTCCATAGCTACCACTAGGATAGCTTTCAATAAAGGTTGTCTTTAACCTATCTCCAATAAGGGGTTGTTTGGACTGGTGCAAGGTGCCCACTATAATTAGTGGACAGCATATACCAGGCCAACTTCTCACAATGATCTGGAAAAAAGTATCAATACCAACCAAACAATTAACTTTTGTCATGGATCCAGCCCATGTGCCTGCGTGTGCGTGATCCATTTCCTTGTAGGGTTAGCAGTCTAGCTTCCATAACCAGGAAGCAAAACCAAAGGTCACCACCAGGGCTCTTCCGGGTGAGACCGCATAAGGACCTGCGGTGCTCAGCCCTATGTGCTTCTGATCCTGGATTTGACCGAGGCGGAGTCGGAGCCCACGGAGCAATCTCTTCCTCCTCTATTCTGTTGGAAGACACAGGTATCTCAGCATACGTACCGGCACAGGAATGCCGGTGCAGATTGCCTTCCGTAACTCGCGCAGGAGAGCGTGGTTACAAAAGCGGAGACCCTTGCGGAGCGAAAGCACAGAAGCGCTTTCAGACCTTGTTCTTTAAGGCACGCGCAGGAGCGCGTTGCCTTTTCCTTTTGTTTATTTTGCACCATCAGGCACTTTCGTACAGCGGTAAGCGCAGGAGCGCATTACCGATCATTACATCAGCCTTTACAAAAGGCTCTGGAATCCGATCGCCCACATCAGCGCAGGAGCGCTAGTGTATACTTTCGTTGTCGTGGCTAGCGCAGGTGCGCTTGGCCACAAAACCAGTCACTTAGCCCCTGAAGCAGCGCAGAAGCGCCTTCTGACCTGGTGGTGCAGAGGCAAGCGCAGGAGCGTGTTGCCTTTTCAGCCTTGTTTGTTCAAAGCGCAGGAGCGTGTTGCCTTTACAGCATTCGTTAGGTGGTGGCAAGCGCAGGAGCGCGTTGCCTTTTCAGCCTTGTTTGTTCACAGCGCAGGATGGTGTTGCCTTTTCAGCCTTGTTTGTTCACAGCGCACTAGCGCTTGGTACTTCATTTTCATTTAATCGGAATCCTCATTCTTGGTACTTCCTTCACCAGCGCAGGTGCACCTACCAGATGTTCCGTGTTCCTTTGGTGTGTAAGGCCATACACCTCTACCTATCTGAGTGCCACATCCCAGGTGACTATAGCTGTTTCCCCTGACTGCTTTTTCCTAGCATGTATGTATGTGTACTAGTGAGGGCGGTATTGATTACCTGTTGGTTTGTACTTACAGGCAGTATTCCATGAGGGGTTCCTACATCTCCATTGGGCATATCCAACCGGGCCTGCACACTGAATACAAAACCACCACTTTTTAGGATTCCACCCCGGTCAGGTACTATGCTAGGAAAGGGGAGAGGTGGGAGGCGGTGGAGGTTGTTCATGTCATCCCTGAAAGACTACTCTACAAGCAGAAGGTTAGACTTGTGGGGTCCTGACAACTTTATACTCCAAAAAGATACCTCTCACTTGCCACAGACACTGAGGATCAACTGCATCTACTCTGCACAAGCACCAAAATAACCAACTAGGAAGGAAAAATAAAATAAATTACACACAAAACAACATATTATAGGTCTTGTTCAAATCCATATGTGTATTTGAAACACAATAAAACAAGCTAAATATGATTTACAACCACTGAAAAACACATTCAAGCAGGGCAATGATACTCATTTGAAGTAAACTTTACAAAAAAGTTTCTTTACCAAACACATGCTACTACACAAACTGCAGATCTATCAATGGCAAACCGCTAGCAGGCCTCGCTACAGAGGAAATCAAAAGCTATGCACTACAATAAAAAGAAAAAAGAAAACATTACACTCACAAATGCAAAATATGACAAGAAATAAGACAGTTAACATTATATACACAATGAAGTCTGCCCATGGGAGCAGATCGACATCATAAACATCTGATCACCCCCAAAGGGGCAGGGGGGCATAAAGGAAAGGCAAAAATTGACACCCCACAGGGGCTGACCCGTACCTCAGCCTGCCAGCCAAATGCCAGTTCACACACACCTCCAGCCAAACGCCCGTCCACACCACGTACAATGACAGCCAAATGCCAGATCACACACACACACACAGAAACGTATTCCCTAGTGTCTAGTGGTTTTCCGCCCCTGTGTGCAGATTGGCCTAACAAAAAAGTCTGATGTACCCATGGGGGGGAGGCGTAAAACAAAGGAGATGCCATTTTCAAAACAGGGAGCGATCCTTGCTCAACAGGCTGCCCCCCCACATACATAAATAAAATCCCTGGTGGTCTAGTGGTTTTCCGTCCCCACCCTCCTGGGGCAGATCAGCCTAAAAAATGGCTGATTCCCCCAGAAAGGCGTAAAAAAAGAAGATCCATTTTCAAAATTGGGAGCAAACCTTGCCCAAGGGGACACTCCCCAAAATACGTTAATAAAATCCCTGGTGGTCTAGTGGTTTTCCATTCCCCTTGGTGGCAATAGCCAATCTGCCATCGGGTTAAAGGGAGGAGCCAAAACATTTGTGCCAAAAATGGGGAGCGATCTTGCCCAAGGGCGACCCCCAATATACATCAATAAAATCCCTGGTGGTAGTGGTTATCCGCCCCCCCTCCCCCCTGGGAAAAGGTCGGCCTAAAAAACGGCCAATCTGCCCCTGGGTGCTTAAAACGACCAAAACATTTGTGTCAAAAATGGGGAGCAACTCTTGCCCAAGGGGCTACTGTCCACCCCAAGACACCCATGGTGTCTAATGGGTGCATTGCTGCTGAGCGATCACAGTCCCAACTACGACCCCACAGCAGGAATGCACTGAAGAGAGACACTAGGGGAAAGGAAAAACTCTTCCCTTACACCCGCTGTCTCTCTTCACACCCGATTTTCTCTCTCCCTGCATACACTTACCGGTGGGGATGTCCTCTTCTCTAATCACGCTGGAATCAAATGGCTTCCAGGGTAGCCACAGAGCCTCTTAATGACATTGGTGCACCGTGCACGTGCTGATGTCATCAGATCACCGGACATGACAGGATTGCTATTCAAACAGAACAATAGTTCTGTTGTTCTGAACCTGGTATGAGTGCACCACCTTTGAAACTCAAGATAGGCTAGTCATTTACCAATCTGCTGTAGCTAGCATAGTGCCTAGAAGTAGCAAACAAGGATGGTAATGCTAGAAATACAAAAATTATGCTAGAATACTTCCTGATGTGCACACTATTGAGTCATTTCCTCTCTTTCCTTAATTGTTTATATTCTGTGTGATTACAATTCATACCATATGCACTATATTGTACTTTATAAAAAAAAATTGAAATGTGAATTCTATTTCCTAGTCCGTGATTAACTTACACAAATATTGCTCAGTGGGTTGTATATTTGCTGCAATCGAAATGATTTTCTGGTTCAGGTTGGCACTTGTGATCAGTGTGAGGTAACCAGAGTATTGAATCCTGTTGTTCTAGAAGGCTCTAGAAAATCTGGTGGTGGCTTTGCTCATAGTTGGAGGTGAAGTTAGGGTGACCAGAAGTTCCGGATTTCCCCGGACTGTCTCGGTTTTTAGAGGTCTGTCCGGGTGTCCCGACACTTTTCTTAATTTTAGGTAAATGTCCCAGTTTTTGGGGCGAAGGGCAAGTCATTCTGCAAAGCAGAATTGAAAGTTATACCTCCATTCACAGGCGCCTCTGAAGAATAAAATGTTAAGTAATTTATCCGTTTATGGCTGCCTGCTCCCAGCAGAGACGAAGTGGGGCGGAGAGCAGGGGTAGTTCAGGGTGGAGGGATCCTGCCACAGACATATACACACAGTTACAAGCGTGTGTGTGTGTGTGTGTGTGTATATATATATATATATATGTATATATACTGAAAAAACAGAGGTTTCAGGGATGTTATAGTTAGGAATTAGCATTTAAAAAACCTTAGAAATTCCCTGAAAAAAACAGTTTCAGGGACGTTATAGTTAGGCTGACATTTCACTCGTACAAAACCAGACAAATTCAGCCGCTATAGTTAGCTGAGCTAACTATAACTCGCGCCCCCGCAATGCACTGCTAATGACGTCACGTATTACATCACTCATGACATGGTCAGTGACATCACTGATGACATCTCAAATGACATCACTGATGACATCATCCAGTGACTGAGTGTTTCTAAAAAGTTTAAGAATGTTATATATATATATACACCAAGGTGTATTGAAGAATGAGTGGGTGTATGAGTGTCTGAATGGATGATTTAGTGGGTGTGTCACTGACTGTATAAGTGAGTGATTGAACGTGTCTTAGTGAATGCATGGGTGAATGACTAATCTGTGTGAATGTCTGTATCAGTCTGTCAGTTGGTGTGTAAGTGGCTGCATGGGTTGGTGAGTAGCTACATGAGTGTCAATATGGGTTAATGATTGGTTGTCTGAGTACCTGTATGGGTGCCTAAGTGTCTGTGTGGGTGGGTGGGGGGTGTGTGACTCCCTGCATGGATGTGTGAGTGGGTGATTCACTGGGTGTATGGGTTCATGAGTGCTTGTGCGATGGGCTGTATGGGTGAGTGAGTGTGCATATGGCTGTGTTCATGAGTGAGTGGATATCTCAGTGGTATATGTGTGAGTAACTCCATATGTGAAAGGCAGTATATGTAAGTGTTGGAGTATATAAGTGACTATATGTGAGAGTGAGGATTGTGAGAGTGACTGTATGGATGAGTGTGTGTTTGTGTCAGTGATTGTATAAGAGAGTAAGTATGTGTTAGTATCTGTATGAATAAGTGAGGTGGTGTGTTTATAACTGTATAGGTGAGTAAATGGCAATGTGATTGATTCTTTGCGTGACTGACTAGGTGTGTGAGTAACTGTATGAGTGAGTGGCAGTGTGTGAGTGTCTGTATGGGTATATGATTGCATATATCAGTGGCTGTATAGATGAGTGACTGCGTGAATGAGTGACTGTATGGGTGAGTGAGTGGATGTGTGTACACCTATGAATCAGTGAGTGGGTATGTACTAACTGGTATTGGTATGTCTATGGTTTCGAGAATGGTAGTCTGTATTTTAGAATGGGTGTATCAAAGGTTATATTAGGGTGTGAAGAGGTGCATCAGATATTAAGTGGATGATGTCATCAGTGATGTCATCGGTGATGTCACTGACCATGTCATGAGTGATGAAATTTGTGACGTCATCAGCAGTGCATTGCGGGGGCGCAAGTTATAGTTAGTACAGCTAACTATAACGGCCGAATGTCTCTGGTTTTGTATGAGTGAAATGTCAGCCTAACTATAACGTCCCTGAAACCTGTGGTTTTTTCTGTGAATTTCTAAGGTTTTTTAAATGCTAATTCCTAACTATAACGTCTCTGAAACCTCTGTTTTTTTCAGTGAATTTCTAAGGTTTTTAAAATGCTAATTCCTAACTATAACGTCCCTAAAACCTCTGTTTTTTCAGTGAATTTCTAAGGTTTTTTAAATGCTAATTTCTAACTATGCCTACATAGGTAGGATGTGGGCAGAAAGAGGAATAAAGGTGCAGAAAGAAGCAAGAGAAGTGCAGAAAGAGGCAAGAGAGGTGCAGAAAGAGGAAGAAAGGTGCAGAAAGAAGCAAGAGATGTGCAGAAAGAACCAACAGAGGTGCAGAAAGAGGCCTACTTTGACTGTACCTTACAACAGACTCATACAAAGTAGCCTAATCCCTAATCCTTCTCCCAAAATGTCTTAAACCTCACTTTTCTCTTGAAGGTTCACTATTAATCGACTGCTCAGAATGTTAGGCCTTCCAAATATAAAACAGCAATCCTAAGCATATCACTGTTGTAAGTCTGACCAAGTTTGTGAAGGTATTCATGCGTGTCTATGCTTTTACCTAGTGGCATGTTAAATGAAAATAAACATACAAATACTTGAATACCTGTGTTTCAAACAGCATACTCTGTAAATTTGTGTACAAAAAGGTGTATGCATTTCTTTCTGCTCACAATACAGGGCACAAAGGTATTCAATAGTATATTTGAGGGGCTCTATAACACATATATACATAAGACATGTCTGCCTGTGCAACCAAATGACAGAGCAGAACTGAGAAGATTTGACCACCTATAGGAAAAGTTACCCGCTTTTTAAGCTACCACCTTCAGATGCATAACACATGTAAGAGCACATATACAAGTAGACATATACCTCTGTCACGAGAGCACGCAGACCTTTAAACTTGACAGCTTGCACTTCCAATTTGAGTACAGAAAGAGGCAAGAGAAGTTCAGAAAGCAGCAAGAGAGTTGCAGAAACAGGCAAAAGAGGTGCTGAAAGAGGCAACAGGGGTGCAGACAGAGGCAAGAGAGGTGCAGAAAGAACCAAAAGAGGTGCTGAAAGAGGCAAGAGGGGTGCAGAAATGTGCAAGACAGTAGCAGACAGAAGCAAGAGAAGTGCAGAAAGAAGCAAGAAAAGTGCCAAAAGAACCAACAGTGGTGCAGAAAGAGGTAAGAGGGGTACAGAAAGAGGCAAGAGAAGTGAGAAAGAAGGAAAAGAGGTGGAGAAAGAGGCAATAGGGGTGCAAACAGGCAAGAGATGTGCAGAAAGAGGGAAGAGGGGTGCAGAAAGAGGCAAGAGGGGTGCAGAAAGAAGCATGAGCAGTACAGAAAGAACCAACAGAGGTGCAGAAAGAGGCAAGTGGGGTGCAGAAAAAGGTAACAGGGGTGCAGATAGAGGCAGAGAGGTGCAGAAAGAGGGGTGCAGAAAGAGGCAAGAGAGGTGCAGAAGGAGGCAAGAGAACTACAGAAAGAGGCAAGAGAGTTGCAGAAACAGGCAAGAGAGGTGCAGAAAAAGGTAACAGGGGTGCAGAAAGAGGCAAGAGAGGTGCAGAAAGAGGGAAGAGGGGTGCAGAAAGAGGCAAGAGGATTGCAGAAAGAAGCAAGAGAGGTGCAGAAAGAAGCAAGAGAAGTGCAGAAAGAAGCAACAGAGATACAGAAAGACGCAAGTGGGGTGCGGAGAGAGAAGTGCAGAAAGAAGCAACAGAGGTGCAGAAGGAGGCAAGAGAACTGCAGAAAGAGGCAAGAGAGTTGCAGAAACAGGCAAGAGAGGTGCAGAAAAAGGTAACAGGGGTGCAGAAAGAGGCAAGAGAGGTGCAGAAAGAGGCAAGAGGGTTGCAGAAAGAAGTAAGAGAGGTGCAGAAAGAAGCAAGAGAAGTGCAGAAAGAAGCAACAGAGGTGCAGAAAGACGCAAGAAGGGTGCGGCAAGAGAAGTGCAGAAAGAAGCAACAGAGGTGCAGAAGGAGGCAAGAGAAGAGCAGAAAGAGGCAAGAGAGTTGCAGAAACAGGCAAAAGAGGTGCAGAAAGAAGCAAGAGCAGTGCAGAAAGAACCAACAGAGGTGCGGAAGTAGGCAAGAGGGGTTCAGAAAGAGGCAAGAGGGGTGCAGAAATGTGCAAGAGAGGAGCAGAAATAAGCAGGAGCAGTGCAGAAAGAACCAACAGAGGGGTGCATAAAGAGGCAAGAGAAGTGAAGAAAGAAGCAACAGAGGTGCAGAAGGAGACAAGAGAACTTCATAAAGAGGCAAGAGATTTGCAGAAAAAGGGAACAGGGGTGCAGAAAGAGGCAGTAGAGGTGCAGAAAGAGGGAAGAAGGGTGCAAAAAGAGGGAAGAAGGGAGTAAAAAGAGGCAAGAGGGGTGCAGAAAGAAGCAAGAGAAGTGCAGAAAGAAGCAACAGAGGTGCAGAAAGAGGCAAGAGGGTACAGCAAGAGGCAAGAGAAGTGCAGAAAGAAGCAACAGAGGTGCAGAAAGAGGCAAGAGAGGTACAGAAAGAGGGAAGAGGGGTGCAGAACAAGGCAAGAGGGGTGCAGAAAGAAGCAAGAGAGGTGCAGAAAGAAGCAAGAGAATTGCAGAAAGAACCAACAGAGGTGCAGAAAGAGGCAAGAGGGGTGCAGAAAGAGGCAAGAGAAGTGCAGAAAGAAGCAACAGAGGTGCAGAAGGAGAAATGAGAAGGGCAGAAAGAGGCAAGAGAGGTGCAGAAAGAGGAAAGAGGGGTGCAGAAAGAAGCAAGTGAGGTGCAGAAAGATGCAAGAGAAGTGCATAAAGAAGCAATAGAGCTGCAGAAAGAGGCAAGAAGGGTGCTGTAAAAGGCAAGAGAAGTGCACAAAGAAGCAACAGAGATGCAGAAGGAGGCAACATAAGTGCAGAAAGCGGCAAGGGAGTTGCAGAAACAAGCAAAGGAGGTGCAGAAAGAAGCAAGAGCAGTGCAGAAAGAACTAACGGAGCTGCAGAAAGAGGCAAGAGGGGTGCAGCAAGAGGCAAGAGAAGTGCACAAAGAAGCAACAGAGGTGCTGCAGGAGGCAAGAGAAGTTGCAGAAAGAGGCAAGAGAGTTGCAGAAACAGGCAAAAGAGGTACAGAAAGAAGCAAGAGCAGTGTAGAAAGAACCAACAGAGGTACAGCAACAGACAAGAGGGGTGCAGAAAGAGGCAGGAGAAGTGCAGAAAGAAGCAACAGAGGTGTAGAAAGAAGCAAGAGCAGTGCAGAAAGAACCAACAGAGGTGCAGAACCAGGCAAGAGAGGTACAGAAAAAGGAAACAGGGGGCAGAAAGAGGCAAGAGAGGTGCAGAAAGAGGGAAGAAGGGTACAGAAAGAGGCAAGAGGGGTGCAAAAAAAGCAACAGAAGTGCAGAAAGAAGCAAGAGAAGTGCAGAAAGAACCAACAGAGGTACAGCAACAGACAAGAGGGGTGCATAAAGAGGCAAGAGAAGTGCAGAAAGAAGCAACAGAGGTGTAGAAAGAAGCAAGAGCAGTGCAGAAAGAAGCAACAGAGGTGCAGAAAGATGCAAGAAGGGTGCAGCAAGAGAAGTGAAGAAAGAAGCAACAGAGGTGCAGAAGGAGGCAAGAGAAGAGCAGAAAGAGGCAAGAGAGTTGCAGAAACAGGCAAAAGAGGTGCAGAAAGAAGCAAGAGCAGTGCAGAAAGAACCAACAGAGGTGCAGAAGGAGGCAAGAGGGGTTCAGAAAGAGGCAAGAGGGGTGCAGAAATGTGCAAGAGAGGTGCAGAAATAAGGAGGAGCAGTGCAGAAAGAACCAACAGAGGTATAGCAACAGACAAGAGGAGTGCATAAAGAGGCAAGAGAAGTGAAGAAAGAAGCAACAGAGGTGCAGAAGGAGACAAGAAAACTTCATAAAGAGGCAAGAGATTTGCAGAAAAAGGGAACAGGGGTGCAGAAAGAGGCAGTAGAGGTGCAGAAAGAGGGAAGAAGGGTGCAAAAAGAGGGAAGAAGGGTGTAAAAAGAGGCAAGAGGGGTGCAGAAAGAAGCAAGAGAAGTGCAGAAAGAAGCAACAGAGGTGCAGAAAGAGGCAAGAGGGTGCAGCAAGAGGCAAGAGAAGTGCAGAAAGAAGCAACAGAGGTGCAGAAAGAGGCAAGAGAGGTACAGAAAGAGGGAAGAGGGGTTAGAACAAGGCAAGAGGGGTGCAGAAAGAAGCAAGAGAGGTGCAGAAAGATGCAAGAGAAGTGCATAAAGAAGCAACAGAGCTGCAGAAAGAGGCACGAAGGGTGCTGCAAGAGGCAAGAGAAGTGCACAAAGAAGCAACAGCGGTGCAGAAGGAGGCAAGATAAGTGCAGAAAGAGGCAAGGGAGTTGCAGAAACAAGCAAAGGAGGTGCAGAAAGAAGCAAGAGCAGTGCAGAAAGAACCAACGGAGCTGCAGAAAGAGGCAAGAGGGGTGCAGCAAGAGGCAAGAGAAGTGCACAAAGAAGCAACAGAGGTGCTGAAAGAGGCATAAGAAGTGCAGAAAGAGGCAAGAGAGTTGCAGAAACAGGCAAAAGAGGTACAGAAAGAAGCAAGAGCAGTGCAGAAAGAACCAACAGAGGTACAGCAACAGACAAGAGGGGTGCAGAAAGAGGCAGGAGAAGTGCAGAAAGAAGCAACAGAGGTGTAGAAAGAAGCAAGAGCAGTGCAGAAAGAACCAACAGAGGTGCAGAACCAGGCAAGAGAGGTACAGAAAAAGGAAACAGGGGGCAGAAAGAGGCAAGAGAGGTGCAGAAAGAGGGAAGAAGGGTGCAGAAAGAGGCAAGAGTGGTGCAAAAAAAGCAACAGAAGTGCAGAAAGAAGCAAGAGAAGTGCAGAAAGAAGCAACAGAGGTGCAGAAAGAGGCAAAAGAGGTGCAGAAAGAAGCAAGAGCAGTGCAGAAAGAACAAACAGAGGTGCAGAAGGAGGCAAGAGGGGTGCAGAAAGAGGCAAGGGGGTGCAGACATTTGCAGGAGAGGTGCAGAAAGAAGCAAGAGCAGTGCAGAAAGAAACAACAGAGGTGCAGAAGGAGCCAAGGGGGCTACAGAAAGAGGCAAAAGAACGGCAGAAACATGCAAAAGAGGTATGGAAAGAGGGAAGAAGGGTGCAGAAAGAGGCAAGGGGGTGCAGAAAGAAGCAATAGAGGTGTAGAAAGAAGTAAGGGAAGTGCAGAAAGAAGCAACAGAGGTGCAGAAAGAGGCAAGAGGGGTGCAGAAAGAGGCAAGAGAAGTGCAGAAGAAAGCAAACGAGGTGCAGAAAGAGGCAAGAAAAGTGCAGAAAGAGGCAAGAGAGTTGCAGAAACAGGCAAAAGAGGTGCTGAAAGAGGCAACAGGGGTGCAGACAGAGGCAAGAGAGGTGAAGAAAGAACCAACAGAGGTGCTGAAAGAGGCAAGAGGGGTGCAGAAATGTGCAAGAGAGTAGCAGACAGAAGCAAGAGAAGTGCAGAAAGAAGCAAGAAAAGTGCAGAAAGAAGCAACAGAGGTGCAGAAAGAGGCAAGAGGGATGCAGAAAGAGGCAAGAGAAATGCAGAAAAAAGCAAAGGAGGTGCAGAAAGAGGCAAGATGGGTGCAGAAAGAGGCAAGAGCGGAGCAGAAAGAGGCAAGAGAGGTGCACACAGAGGCACGAGGGGTGCAGAAATTTGCAAGAAAGGTACAGAAAGAAGCAAGAGAAGTGCAGAAAGAAGCAATGGAGGTGCAGAAAGACGCAGGAGAAGTGCAGAAAGAAGCAAGAGAGGTGCAGAAAGAAGCAGTAGAAGTGCAGAAAGAAGCAACGGAGGTGCAGAAAGATGCAGGAGAAGTGCAGAAAAAAGCAAGAGGGGTGCAGACAGAGGCAAGAGAGGTGAAGAAAGAGGCAAGAAGGGTGCAGAAATTTGCAAGACAGGTGCAGAAAGAAACAAGAGCAGTGCAGAAACAACCAAGAGAGGCGCAGAAAGAGGCAATGGGGGTGCAGAAAGAGGCAAGAGAAGTGCAGAAAGAAGCAACAGAGGTGCAGAAAGAGGCAAGAGAACTGTAGAAAGAGGCAAGAGAGTTGCAGAAACAGGCAAGAGATGTGCAGAAAGAGAGAACAGGGGTGCAGAAACAGGCAACAGAGGTGCAGTAAGAGGGAAGAGAGGTGTAGAAACAGGCAAGAGAGGTGCTTAAAGAGGAAAGAGGGGTGCAGAAAGAGGCAGGAAAGGTGCAGAAAGAGGCAAGAGGGGTGCAGAAAGAGGCAAGAGGGGTGCAGAAATAAGCAACAGAGGTGCAGAAACAGGCAAGAGATGTGCAGAAACAGGCAAGAGAAGTGCAGAAAGAGGCAAGAGAAGTACTGAAAGAAGCAACAAAGGTGCAGAAAGAAGCAAGAGAAGTGATGAAACAGACAAGAGAGTTGCAGAAAGAAACAAGAGGTGCAGAAGGAGGCAAGATAAGTGCAGAATGAGGCAAGGGAGTTGCAGAAACAAGCAAAGGAGGTGCAGAAAGAAGCAAGAGCAGTGCAGAAAGAACAAACGGAGCTGCAGAAAGAGGAAAGAGGGGTGCAGCAAGAGAAGTGCAGAAAGAAGCAACAGAGGTGCTGAAGGAGGCAAGAGAAGTTCAGAAAGAGGCAAGAGAGTTGCAGAAACAGGCAAAAGAGGTACAGAAAGAACCAAGAGCAGTGCAGAAAGAACCAACAGAGGTACAGCAACAGACAAGAGGGGTGCAGAAAGAGGCAAGAGAAGTGCAGATAAAAGCAACAGAGGTGCAGAAAGAAGCAAGAATAGTGCAGAAAGAACCAACAGAGGGGCAGAACCAGGCAAGAGAGGTACAGAAAAAGGAAACAGGGGGCAGAAAGAGGCAAGAGAGGTGCAGAAAGAGGGAAGAAGGGTGCAGAAAGAACCAACAGAGGTGCAGAAAGAGGTAAGAGGGATGCAGAAAGAGGCAAGAGAAGTGAGAAAGAAGCAAAAGAGGTGGAGAAAGAGGCAAAAGGGGTGCAAACAGGCAATAGAGGTACAGGAAGAGGGGTGCAGAAAGAGGCAAGAGGGGTGCAGAAAGAAGCAAGAGCAGTGCAGAAAGAACCAACAGAGGTGCAGAAAGAGGCAAGAGGGGTACAGAAAAAGGTAACAGGGGTGCAGAAAGAGGAAAGAGAGGTGCAGAAAGAGGGAAGAGGGGTGCAGAAAGAGGGAAGAGAGGTGCAGAAGGAGGCACGAGAACTACAGAAAGAGGCAAGAGAGTTGCAGAAAGAGGCCAGAGAGGTACAGAAAGAGGGAAGCGGGGTGCAGAAAGAGGCAAGAGGGTTGCAGAAAAAAGCAAGAGAGGTGCAGAAAGAAGCAAGAGAAGTGCATAAAGAAGCAACAGAGGTGCAGAAAGACGCAAGTGGGGTGCGGAGAGAGAAGTGCAGAAAGAAGCAACAGAGGTGCAGAAGGAGGCAAGAGAACTGCAGAAAGAGGCAAGAGAGTTGCAGAAACAGACAAGAGAGGTGCAGAAAAAGGTAACAGGGGTGCAGAAAGAGGCAAGAGAGGTGCAGAAAGAAGGAAGAAGGGTGCAGAAAGAGGCAAGAGGGTTGCAGAAAGAAGTAAGAGAGGTGCAGAAAGAAGCAAGAGAAGTGCAGAAAGTAGCAACAGAGGTGCAGAAAGACGCAAGAAGGGTGCGGCAAGAGAAGTGCAGAAAGAAGCAACAGAGGTGCAGAAGGAGGCAAGAGAAGAGCAGAAAGAGGCAAGAGAGTTGCAGAAACAGGCGAAAGAGGTGCAGAAAGAAGCAAGAGCAGTGCAGAAAGAACCAACAGAGATGCGGAAGGAGGCAAGAGGGGTTCAGAAAGAGGCAAGAGGGGTGCAGAAATGTGCAAGAGAGGTGCAGAAATAAGCAGGAGCAGTGCAGAAAGAACCAACAGAGGTACAGCAACAGACAAGAGGAGTGCATAAAGAGGCAAGAGAAGTAAAGAAAGAAGCAACAGAGGTGCAGAAGGATACGAGAGAACTTCATAAAGAGGCAAGAGAGTAGCAGAAAAAGGGAACAGGGGTGCAGAAAGAGGCAGTAGAGGTGCAGAAAGAGGGAAGAAGGGTGCAAAAAGAGGCAAAAGGGGTACAGAAAGAAGCAACAGAGGTGCAGAAAGAGGCAAGAGGGTGCAGAAAGAGACAAGAGAAGTGCAGAAAGAAGCAACAGAGGTGCAGAAAGAGGCAAGAGAGGTGCAGAAAGAAGCAACAGAGGTGCAGAAAGAGGCAAGAAAGGTGCAGAAAGAGGGAAGAGGGGTGCAGAAAGAAGCAAGAGAGGTGCAGAAAGAAGCAAGAGAAGTGCAGAAAGAAGCAACAGAGGTGCAGAAAGAGGCAAGAGGGGTGCAGAAAAAGGCAAGAGAAGTGCAGAAAGAAGCAACAGAGGTGCAGAAGGAGAAATGAGAAGGGCAGAAAGAGGCAAGAGAGGTGCAGAAAGAGGCAAGAGGGGTACAGAAAGAAGCAAGAGAGGTACAGAAAGATGCAAGATAAGTGCAGAAAGAAGCAACAGAGGTGCAGAAAGAGGCAAGAGGGGTGTAGAAAGAGGCAAGGGAGTTGCAGAAACAAGCAAAGGAGGTGCAGAAAGAAGCAAGAGCAGTGCAGAAAGAACCAACGGAGCTGCAGAAAGAGTCAAGAGAGGTGCAGCAATGTAGGAGAGTAGGATCTGCCTCTTATGTTGCCCCCACTTTTTTTCTGATGTTAGCACTGGTTTCTGGCTATAGTCTGGCTGGGTCCCTGCCAATCAGGGCCCCAGCCTCTCTGTTCTCTCTAAACGACATGGAGTGCACTCTAGGTGCACTAGTGATTGGATACTGTGGTGCCTTATGAGTCCCTAGTATATGGTACCTTAGGTGCCAAGGGCATAGGTACTTCACAGGCCTACCAGGGGCTGCAGCATGTGTTATGCCACCCCTGGGAAGCAGTCTAAATCTGACACCACAGGCCTGCTACTGCAGCCTGGGTGAGGTGGTGCTAGCACCCCTCACTGAGATATAGGTTTCCTATATCTCTCCTGCACACACATATAAACCTATCAGTCACCCCTAAGGCAGGCCCTATCAATCCTGAGGGCAGGGTGCTTGGCTTCTATGTGAGGGGGTGCCTCTGCCTGAGCAGGGCCCCTCTGCAGCTCTCAGAGTCTATTCTCTGGTGCTGTTTGTGGATGCGGTTAAACCATATACTATTTAAGTGCATTATATCCTCGCGGTAAATGCTAACTTTGGAATGGCTGCATCAAAACATGTCGTGTTTGGTGTCAAACATCTTGGAATACTACCCCCCGCCAATCTTGGCGGCGGGGGTAGCATTCCACCCTTCTAGAGGGATAAGACATGTACCTGCTGTGGAAACGCGGTAGAATCCTAAAGAGCCCTGGCATCACAAAATGGATGCCACCAGTCACAGACACTGGGCTGCCCTCCTGCTGATGACCGAAACTCGCAGTGGAGGAAGCCCAACAATAGGCATCCTGTCACAGGGAGGTGTAACCACCTTCCAGACAGGGTTTAGTGTATTGGGGCTGGGTGGGTGCACTCTTAGAGTGCTTTGAAGTCCTGCACTGGGGGAGCAGAAGGCTCCTCTGTGCATATGCCAGTTCAAACCAGCTCAGGGGCTACCTGCCCCTGCTCTGGCGCGAAACTGGACAAAGGGAAGTGGGTGTAGCCACCCCCTCCCTTGACCCTCCCATAGGTGGGGTCATAGAGCTAGTCCATCCCCTCTTTTTAGTATAAGAGGGGGAACCTTGCCATTGCAAAGCAGATAACCCCTGGACGACGCTCTACAGAAGAATCCTGGCCCTTCGACGTTCCACTACCTTTGGAAGACAGAAGAATCTCCCTTGGAGTCAAGGAGTGACTCCCCTGCTTGGCAGGCACCAAAAACGACAACGACGGTCGCAAACTACGCCGCTCCCGCCGGAGTCCGAAGTCCCTGCAGCCCAAGAAGTGGATTTCCTGACCTCTCCCAGGCCATCGTGAGTCCCCAGCGAAGCTGAGGCAAGTGGACCCCACGAGTAACGAGGAACCGCGACCCCTGGGTACCGTGCACTATTGTCGAGTGCAACCCCTTCACAACGTTCTACGAACTTGTGCTTTGGACCACGTGTGGTCCCGACCTCCAGCAGGAATCCCTCCGAAGATCAGAGGCCTACACCGTCCTGAGTGACCGTGGGCCCCTGTTGAGTGATTCCGCCCGAGGTGTCTTCGCGATCCCTTGCCCGCTGGCTTGTGGGTCCCCAGAAGACTTCTTAAAGAAACCAAAGGGCTCCCCTGGTTGCTCCAGGCCTGCCCTGACTTACCCTCGCTGGGTGAGTCCCTCAGACCTTGCTGGTCTGCGCCATCGACTTTTCTTCATCTCCCCGAGACTTGCGGCTGCCAAGGCTTGTTGGCTCCAATCGAGTTGCCGACACCGCAGTCAGCTGCAGACGTCGAGGGACACACCGAATCCAGCTCCTGGTCGTCGTCGACGCCTCCTGGACCACGTGGCTGAAGAGTCAAGGCACCTGCAACCGACCTGAAGCGACCGACGACGGTGGGCATCCATCTTCCTTGCCCCGGGTCACTGCCAAGTGACTTTGAACACTGTCCCCTCTGCTTTCAGGTCATCCTTCTTCAGAATCCAGGCTTGGATTCCACCGGACACTTCTTCAGCTCCCGCAAGCAGCAAGTCTTCTTTGTTCGCCATTGAAAACGACGCCGCGACCCGACACCAAAGGACACCTGTGCACCCGGCTTCCCTGGGTGAGGTAACTCCAGCACTACGGTGCTCCTGTGGGTGTGGGCCCTAGAACTACTTACCCTGTAAGTGACTTGCTTGTAGGTTCTCCCGAAGTATCCTAAAACTCTTTATTTCCAACCGCGACTTGCCCCATTGAAGTTAACGGCGATTCGCGCCTGTGTATCCACACTGCACGCGTCCCCCGTGGGTCCTTTACTTACCTGCCTTGGGTGGTTTCGTGAGGCCCCAGCACTTCTGAAGGCCCTAGGCCTTGTCTCCTTGCAAGTCGTTGTTTCTAAGTCTCTTACTTAGTATATGGTCTGGTACGCCCCTAGGGCCCCAGCCATATTTTGTGCTTAACTTATTGTGAAACGTTGATTTGTGCATATGTTTGTCTTCTAATCTCATAAAGAGATTAGTAGAGAGTTATTTAGAAATAAATACATATATATTTGATATATATACCTGTGTGGTGTCTTTTCATTTGGTGATTCAAGAGATTATATGGTAAAACAAGCTGCTTTACATTCCTCCGAGACTTAGCCTGAAGGCTGCTCTCCACAGCTACCACTAGGATAGCTTTCTTTAAAAGGTTGTCTTAAACCTATCTACCATAAGAGTCGATTTGCCCTGGTGCAAGGTGTCCACTTTAATTAGTGAACAGCATATACCAGGCCAACTTCTCACATTGGTGGGCAGCGTGTGGGATTCCAGCTTGCCATTGTTTTACCAGAAAATCTCTATTTGAATTACTAACTGAAAACCATTATAGGTACTCAAGGTACATATAAAGTCAAGCTTAGTATCAATAAGTTCTACTGAACTTAGAGCTGTGTGCCAAGGGATAGCACACCCTTTCCACAGCTCAAGCTAGGATCAGTAGGCCACAAACTAGTGTAGGTAGTACAACACTGCACAACACTAGAATGTCCTTAAGGGGTGGACCCAGTGGATCCACTCAGCCTCAGTATAAGGACATGGCTTTCTCTGACTTGAGAGCCATGTGTGTTGACAGACACCTGAGGATAGGACAGAGTCCCTCAACCCTGCACCTGATAGATCTGCTGACAGCAGATGACCTGAGATTGGCTCTAGGAGCTAAGGGGTCTGAATCAGTGGGTGGGTCAATCATAGTATCTGGGTCAGATGAGGACAATCCGAATGACCAAGACTCTGTGGTTGAAGGGCCAGGCTTCAAGGAGCCTGAACAGGACAGAGGAGTTCTCCCTAAGAGAACTGGCAGAGTGGATGAGAGGCACAGATCCCCTTCCAGGGAATCTGAGCACTCTTATCACTCTGGCAGAGAATTTGTCCAAGAGAGGAGCTCATACTTTAACTTAAGAGAGACCTCCTCTGAGAGAAGGTGCAAACTGCTCCAGTATGAGGAAGCCAAAGTGGCCCTCAGAACCAAGCAGTTGGCACTGGATAGAGAAGCCCTGGAGATCCAGAGAGCTTCCAGAAGGGAGGGTTTAGAACCCCCTGGTGGCAGCAACAGTGTCCCTAGAGGCAGAGAATATGTCCCTGACCATAGGAACCTGAGCAAGGTTGTTCCTCCCTACCAGAGTGGGGATGATATCCACAAATGGATAACTGCTATGGAGAGGGCCTGTAGAGTACAGCAGGTCCCCCAAAAGCAGTGGGCAGCAATCTTGTGGCTCTCCTTTTCAGATAAAGGAAGAGACAAGCTCCTCACTGTTAGAGAGGAGGATGCTGATGATTATGAGGTCCTGAAGAGTGCACTGATAGATGGGTTTGGCTTAACCACTGAGCAGTACAGGTTAAAGTTCAGAGATACCCAGAAGGCACAGACTCAGGACTGGACTGACTTTGTTGATTGTGCAACCAAGGCTCTAGAGGGTTGGCTGGTTGGCAGTAGGGTTACTGATTTCAAGGGATTGTATAATCTGATGATGAGAGAACAGATCCTAAATAATTGCCAGAACCAGTTGTTGCATCAGTACCTGGTGGACTCTGATCTGACCTCTCCCCAAGAATTGGGAAAGAAGGCAGACAAATGGGTCAGAACCAGGGTGAGGCAGAAAACCCAGAACCAAGGGGGTGACACTAAGAAGCAAGATCCTAAAGGCCCTGAGAAAGGTGGGGATAAGTCAAAAGACCAGAAGTCTTCACAAGGGCCCCAAAAATCTGCATCTGGTGGGGAGTCACAGTCCAACAAGGGAAAAGGCCAAAAGAAGCCCTGGTGCAAATTCTGTAAACAGAAAGGGCACTGGACTTCTGATTGTACCAAGTCCAAAGACCAAACCACCACCACTCCTGCCCCTAAGGCAACTGTGCCCCCTAGCTCAGCTACTGGTGGAGGTGGTACTCAGAATAAGGGTGTAGTAGGGTTGACCCTGGGTTCTGAAGTGGATTCTGACCTAGTCAGAGTGACCACTCAGGCAATGCTGATTTGTGAGGGAAACATTGATATGTCCTTCCTAGTAAGCCCCAGTAATCTGGGCAAGTACAAACAGCAGCCTTTGATAAATGGCAAACAGGCTTTGGCATTTAGGGACACAGGTGCTAGTGTCACCATGGTGGCAGAGGACCTAGTGGACCCTGGACAGATCATCCTGGGTGAAATGTACCAGGTGACCAATGCAAGCAATGTCCAGACCAACCATAGTCTGGCAGTTGTGAATTTCTCCTGGGGAGGGGTAACTGGCCTCAAGAAGGTTGTAGTCAGTGCAGACCTCCCTGTAGAATGTCTATTGGGCAATGATCTAGAGACTTCAGCCTGGTCTGAAGTAGAGTTATGGACTCATGCTGAGATGTTGGGCATCCCTGCAGAGGTATTTGCTGTGACCAGGTCACAAGCAAGAATGCATGACACTGAACCAGCTCTGGATCCTGGAACAATGGACCAGATGCTTCCCAAGAGGAGGAGCAGTAGGGTTAAGGCAGTGCCTTCCCCTCTGTCTCAGATCAAGGATTCACTTCCAGAGGGAGGTGAAGCAGAACCTGAAGAAGGAACTGCCCCAGAGGGACTTGAACCTGACCAGGTTGAGTTCTTGGGGGCAGGGGGCCCTTCCAGGGAAGATCTGAGCAAGGAGCAACAGTGCTGCCCCTCTCTTGAACCCCTCAGACAGCAGGCTGCTGCTGAGGCTGCTGGGAGTGCTAGTGGGTCCCATAAAGTTTATTGGGATGAGGGACTCCTATATTCTGAGGGTAGAGACCCAGCCCCTGGAGCCACCAGGAGGTTGGTAATACCTCAGAAGTTTAGGGGGTTCCTCTTGACCTTAGCACATGATATCCCTTTGGCAGGACACTTGGGCCAAAACAAGACCTGGGACAGGCTTGTTCCACATTTTCATTGGCCACACATGTCAGAGGACACAAAGGAGTTTTGTCGCTCCTGTGTCACTTGCCAAGCCAGTGGTAAGGCAGGTGGCACAACAAAGGCCCCCCTGATACCACTACCTGTGGTGGGGGTACCCTTTGAAAGGGTAGGGATTGACATTGTTGGTCCCCTTGACCCTCAGACTGCATCTGGGCACAGATTTATCCTGGTGGTAGTGGATCATGCCACCAGGTACCCAGAGGCAATTCCCCTGAGGACCACCACAGCACCTGTGGTGGCAAGAGCCCTCATTGGAGTTTTCTCCAGAGTGGGTTTTCCAAAGGAGGTCATTTCTGACAGAGGTACCAACTTCATGTCAGGATATCTGAAAGCAATGTGGAAGGAGTGTGGTGTAACTTATAAGTTCACCACTCCCTATCACCCACAATGCAATGGTTTAGTTGAACGCTTCAACAAGACCTTGAAAGGAATGATTAAGGGACTCCCAGAGAAGCTTAGGCGGAAATGGGACCTTCTTCTTCCTTGCCTTTTGTTTGCATACAGAGAGGTTCCACAGAAGGGGGTTGGCTACAGCCCATTTGAGCTTCTGTTTGGGCATCCTGTGAGAGGTCCACTATGTTTGGTAAAAGAGGGCTGGGAGTTACCTCTCAAGCCCCCCAAACAAGATGTGATGGACTATGTACTTGGTCTCCGCTCCCGGATGGCAGAGTACATGAAAAAGGCAACCAAAAACCTGGAGGCCAGCCAAGAATTGCAAAAAGCTTGGCATGACCAAAAGGCTGTGCTGACTGTATACCAGCCAGGACAGAAAGTGTGGGTGTTGGAGCCTGTGGCCCCAGCAGCCCTCCAGGACAAGTGGAGTGGCCCCCATACAATAGTTGAACAGAAGGGAGAAGTCACCTATCTGGTGAATCTTGGAACTCCCAGGAGCCCCCTAAGGGTGCTTCATGTCAACAGATTAAAGCCATATGTTGACAGGGCTGACATGGGCTTGCTCATGGCAACTGATGAGGACCAGGAGGAGGAGAGTGACCCTCTCCCTGACCTGCTCTCTCAGAACCCTGATGATGGGTCAGTAGATGGTGTTGCTTTGGCAAGCAGCCTCACTGACCATCAGCAAACTGAGTGCAGACAAGTTCTGCAACAGTTTAGACATATGTTTAGCCTGACCCCTAGTCAGACTACCTGGTGCACCCATGAGGTGGACACTGGGGACAGTCTGCCTGTCAAGAATAAAATCTACAGGCAACCTGACCATGTCAGGGACTGTATCAGGACTGAAGTCCAGAAAATGTTGGAGTTAGGCGTGATTGAGCCTTCAGATAGCCCTTGGGCTAGCCCAGTAGTCCTGGTACCCAAACCTCATACCCAGGGTGGTAAGAAAGAAATGAGGTTTTGTGTAGACTACAGAGGCCTCAATGCAGTCACTAGGACTGATGCCTATCCCATACCAAGGGCAGATGAGCTGATTGATACTTTGGCCTCAGCCAAGTATCTAAGCACATTTGACCTAACAGCTGGCTACTGGCAAATCAGATTAGCTGATGATGCAAAAGCCAAAACAGCATTTTCGACTCCCTGGTGGGCACTACCACTTTGTGGTGATGCCCTTTGGATTGAAAAATGCACCTGCCACTTTTCAGAGGTTGGTGAATAAAGTTCTGGCAGGGATGGAAACTTATTGCTCAGCTTATCTAGATGATATTGCTGTCTTTAGTTCCTCCTGGCAGGATCACCTGGTCCACCTCAGAAATGTTTTGGAGGCCCTGCAGAAAGCAGGCCTCACTATCAAGGCCACCAAGTGCCAGATAGGGCAGAGTCAGGTTGTGTACCTGGGCCACCTTGTAGGTGGAGGCCAGGTTCAGCCTTTGCAGAGCAAAATCCAAACCATACTGGAATGGGTTGCTCCAACCACCCAGACACAGGTGAGAGCCTTCTTAGGCCTGACTGGGTACTATAGGAGGTTTGTCAAGGGATATGGATCTATAGTGACCCCCTTGAATGATCTTACCTCTAAGAAAATGCCAAAAAAGGTTCAGTGGACAGCTAGCTGTCAAAAGGCATTTGAAGACCTAAAGCAGGCCATGTGCACTGCCCCCATCTTACAGAGTCCAGACTACACCAAAAAGTTCATTGTCCAAACAGATGCTTCTGAGCTGGGTGTGGGAGCTGTACTGTCTCAACTGAATGATGAAGGTCAAGACCAGCCAGTAGCTTTTATTAGCAGAAGGCTGACCCCTAGAGAGAAACGTTGGTCAGCTATAGAGAGGGAGGCCTTTGCTGTGGTATGGGCCCTGAAGAAGCTGAGGCCATACTTGTTTGGTACTCACTTCATAGTTCAGACTGACCACAAGCCCCTCCTATGGCTAAAGCAGATGAAAGGTGAAAACCCAAAACTTTTGAGGTGGTCCATTTCCCTACAGGGGATGGACTATACAGTGGAACATAGGCCTGGGACCCAACATGCCAATGCAGATGGACTCTCAAGGTATTTCCACTTTGAACACGAAGACTCAACTGGTCAAGGTTAGTTTAGTGTCCCTACGTTTGGGGGGGTTGTGTAGGAGAGTAGGATCTGCCTCTTATGTTGCCCCCACTTTTTTTCTGATGTTAGCACTGGTTTCTGGCTATAGTCTGGCTGGGTCCCTGCCAATCAGGGCCCCAGCCTCTCTGTTCTCTCTAAACGACATGGAGTGCACTCTAGGTGCACTAGTGATTGGATACTGTGGTGCCTTATGAGTCCCTAGTATATGGTACCTTAGGTGCCAAGGGCATAGGTACTTCACAGGCCTACCAGGGGCTGCAGCATGTGTTATGCCACCCCTGGGAAGCAGTCTAAATCTGACACCACAGGCCTGCTACTGCAGCCTGGGTGAGGTGGTGCTAGCACCCCTCACTGAGATATAGGTTTCCTATATCTCTCCTGCACACACATATAAACCTATCAGTCACCCCTAAGGCAGGCCCTATCAATCCTGAGGGCAGGGTGCTTGGCTTCTATGTGAGGGGGTGCCTCTGCATGAGCAGGGCCCCTCTGCAGTTCTCAGAGTCCATTCTCTGGTGCTGTTTGTGGATGCGGTTAAACCATATACTATTTAAGTGCATTATATCCTCGCGGTAAATGCTAACTTTGGAATGGCTGCATCAAAACATGTCGTGTTTGGTGTCAAACATCTTGGAATACTACCCCCCGCCAATCTTGGCGGCGGGGGTAGCATTCCACCCTTCTAGAGGGATAAGACATGTACCTGCTGTGGAAACGCGGTAGAATCCTAAAGAGCCCTGGCATCACAAAATGGATGCCACCAGTCACAGACACTGGGCTGCCCTCCTGCTGATGACCGAAACTCGCAGTGGAGGAAGCCCAACAATAGGCATCCTGTCACAGGGAGGTGTAACCACCTTCCAGACAGGGTTTAGTGTATTGGGGCTGGGTGGGTGCACTCTTAGAGTGCTTTGAAGTCCTGCACTGGGGGAGCAGAAGGCTCCTCTGTGCATATGCCAGTTCAAACCAGCTCAGGGGCTACCTGCCCCTGCTCTGGCGCGAAACTGGACAAAGGGAAGTGGGTGTAGCCACCCCCTCCCTTGACCCTCCCATAGGTGGGGTCATAGAGCTAGTCCATCCCCTCTTTTTAGTATAAGAGGGGGAACCTTGCCATTGCAAAGCAGATAACCCCTGGACGACGCTCTACAGAAGAATCCTGGCCCTTCGACGTTCCACTACCTTTGGAAGACAGAAGAATCTCCCTTGGAGTCAAGGAGTGACTCCCCTGCTTGGCAGGCACCAAAAACGACAACGACGGTCGCAAACTACGCCGCTCCCGCCGGAGTCCGAAGTCCCTGCAGCCCAAGAAGTGGATTTCCTGACCTCTCCCAGGCCATCGTGAGTCCCCAGCGAAGCTGAGGCAAGTGGACCCCACGAGTAACGAGGAACCGCGACCCCTGGGTACCGTGCACTATTGTCGAGTGCAACCCCTTCACAACGTTCTACGAACTTGTGCTTTGGACCACGTGTGGTCCCGACCTCCAGCAGGAATCCCTCCGAAGATCAGAGGCCTACACCGTCCCGAGTGACCGTGGGCCCCTGTTGAGTGATTCCGCCCGAGGTGTCTTTGCGATCCCTTGCCCGCTGGCTTGTGGGTCCCCAGAAGACTTCTTAAAGAAACCAAAGGGCTCCCCTGGTTGCTCCAGGCCTGCCCTGACTTACCCTCGCTGGGTGAGTCCCACAGACCTTGCTGGTCTGCGCCATCGACTTTTCTTCATCTCCCCGAGACTTGCGGCTGCCAAGGCTTGTTGGCTCCAATCGAGTTGCCGACACCGCAGTCAGCTGCAGACGTCGAGGGACACACCGAATCCAGCTCCTGGTCGTCGTCGACGCCTCCTGGACCACGTGGCTGAAGAGTCAAGGCACCCGCAACCGACCTGAAGCGACCGACGACGGTGGGCATCCATCTTCCTTGCCCCGGGTCACTGCCAAGTGACTTTGAACACTGTCCCCTCTGCTTTCAGGTCATCCTTCTTCAGAATCCAGGCTTGGATTCCACCGGACACTTCTTCAGCTCCCGCAAGCAGCAAGTCTTCTTTGTTCGCCATTGAAAACGACGCCGCGACCCGACACCAAAGGACACCTGTGCACCCGGCTTCCCTGGGTGAGGTAACTCCAGCACTACGGTGCTCCTGTGGGTGTGGGCCCTAGAACTACTTACCCTGTAAGTGACTTGCTTGTAGGTTCTCCCGAAGTATCCTAAAACTCTTTATTTCCAACCGCGACTTGCCCCATTGAAGTTAACGGCGATTCGCGCCTGTGTATCCACACTGCACGCGTCCCCCGTGGGTCCTTTACTTACCTGCCTTGGGTGGTTTCGTGAGGCCCCAGCACTTCTGAAGGCCCTAGGCCTTGTCTCCTTGCAAGTCGTTGTTTCTAAGTCTCTTACTTAGTATATGGTCTGGTACGCCCCTAGGGCCCCAGCCATATTTTGTGCTTAACTTATTGTGAAACGTTGATTTGTGCATATGTTTGTCTTCTAATCTCATAAAGAGATTAGTAGAGAGTTATTTAGAAATAAATACATATATATTTGATATATATACCTGTGTGGTGTCTTTTCATTTGGTGATTCAAGAGATTATATGGTAAAACAAGCTGCTTTACATTCCTCCGAGACTTAGCCTGAAGGCTGCTCTCCACAGCTACCACTAGGATAGCTTTCTTTAAAAGGTTGTCTTAAACCTATCTACCATAAGAGTCGATTTGCCCTGGTGCAAGGTGTCCACTTTAATTAGTGAACAGCATATACCAGG